>CM060931.1:177386093-178606367 GCA_030765085.1 Allium cepa
TTACCGATTATGTGAAAATGGTTATATAGCTTACCATCAAATTCAATAAAAATTTGGGAAGAACTTGTTAAAGTTTTCTTAAGAAAGTTCTATCCCTTAGGAAAAAAAACTAAAATCGGAAAAGAAATTGTGAATTTTCATCAATTCAAGGGTGAACCTTTCGGAAAATACTTTGGAAGATTTAAAGAGCTTTTGATAAAATGTCCATACTATAATTTTGAAAAATGGACTCTTTGCCAAATCTTATATGATGGACTTGAAAATAGCTCATGAACCATGCTTGAATTTATGTGCCAAGGCAATTTTCTCACCCAACATCATGACGATGTTGGCAATTCCTTCAAAACTTGGCCGAAAAGTCATCCCAGTGAAAATGTTCTAACGAAAAATCAATTTACTCATGAAGAGCACATTTGATAGGATTATCTTTGGCTTTGGAAGCTAAAATCAATGCAATCAATAAATTCGAAATGTTTTCTCATCCAACCAAATGAACCAAGCTTCCCACCCAATGTGTTATAAATGCAACGATCAGAATCACATAGCCAATTCATACCCTAATTCGATAGAACAACTCAATGCTTTCAACAAGGTTAAAAATGATCCATTTTCTCCAGCGTACAATCTTGGTTAGAGAAATCACCCTAACTTTGTATGGACCAAAGTAATTTCAACATGAATTTAGTCCATCTCAACTTTCAAGTATTTTTGAATAATGCTTCAAATCCTCCCTTTCAACCCAATCATTTTAAACAAAATTTTACGCCTCCATCCCAAAATCAACCGCGATAATCTTTTGCTCCCTAAGACGATAAATGACTAACTTCACTTGAGAAAAATCTTGAAACTTTTGCTAAAGCAACCATTCAAAGCCTTCAATCAAACAGCAATTTACAAAATTTGTTAACCTCGTATATGCAGAATACGAGTCAACAATTGCTAAACTTATAATGCAAATGAGTCAATTAGCTATTTCTGTAGATGAATGTGAATGAGGCATATTCCCAAGTTAGCCAGTTTCGAATCCCAGAATTCAAAATGTGAACTCAAGTCAAGCCCATGTTGTTCGGGATAGCAACATAAACCAAATGAATGATCACACGACTTTGCGTTCCGGCAAACAAATTGAAAACCAAGTTGTTAATCCAAACGATTTACCAAATGATCCTCTTGGCACTTCGAAAACATGTGATTCTAAAAAAAACACTGAGCCAAACATCGAACCAAATTCCAATCCAAATTCTTCTTCTACTCATGTAAACCGACCTACTGAGTATCATGCTCCGTTTCCACATCGCTTTCGACCAAGAAACATGCTAATCAAATGGAAAATATGTTGGAAATTTTTAAACAAGTGAAAGTGAACATTCCTCTTCTTAATATTGTTCAATAAGTCCCAACTTACACTAAGTTTCTCAAGGACTTGTATACTTAAAAATGACACACACATGTACCCAAGAAAGTTTTCTTGGCTGCATATCTTAGCAAAGTTTTGTCTCAATCAAACCCCGCTAAATAAAAAGATCATGGATGTTCAATGATCTCATGCATGATAAGAGACAAGACGATTAATAAGTGCTTACTAGACTTGGGTGCGAGCATCAATTTGATTCCCTATTCAGTTTACCAATAACTTGGCTTGGGCGAACTTAAACTGACGAAAGTAACTCTTCAATTTGCCGATAGTTCGATAAAGAAACTATAGGAGAAATCTAGGAAGTATTCATCAAAATCAATCAATTCATATTCCTTGTCGATATCATCGTCCTTGGAACACATCCTATGAACAATTCAATGAGTCAAATTCCATTGATTTTAGGCCAACCATTCTTGGCTACTTCAAATTCTCTAACCAATTGTCGAAATGGTTCAATGAAAATTTCTTTTAGAAACATGACTTTGGATCTTAACATCTTCAACCTTGAAATTCAATCAAACGAGTCACCTGACCAAATGTTGGAAGTTAGCTCCTTTCAAGAAAATTTTGAGTACAAAACAGTTGACCTTAACAACGAACGTGAGACTGAATACGAACAACTATTTCAAGATAAGCACAATGAGATTCAAAAGGCGTTTCCATTTAAAACTCTCACTGTTGAATCAGAACTTTAACCAAACTCTTTGATTGAGCAACCTCCTAGGTTGGAACTCAAATCCCTTCCCGATGAGCCTGAATACGCATACTTAGGCGACAATGAAATGTTTCTTGTCATAATTTCTTTAACTCTTTCTGTTGATCAAGAAGCTCCTCTTCTTTCAATTTTTCGAAAAACAAAGAGGAAATTGGATGGTCGATTACTGATATAAAGGGAATTAGTCTTAATTTTGTTCAACATCATATCCATTTAGTTAAAGATGCCAAGTCGTTCGTGACGCACAATGAAGGCTTAACCTAAAAATGAAGGATGCAGTTCGAGACAAAATTCTTAAATTCCTTGATAACGGAATCATATACCCCATTCCTGATAGTCTGTGGGTTAGCCCAATTAATGTCGTATCTAAAAAGTCTGGACTTACTGTTTTCAAAACAACGCTAACAAACTCATTCCAACTCGTACTCAAATGGGTTGGCGTGTTTGCATTGATTATCGAAAATCAAATGCTAGAACACGTAAAGATCAATTCCCTCTTCCTTTAAACGATCAAATGCTTGAAGATTAGCCGACCATGAATTCTATCCCTTTCTTGATGATTATTGCAGTTATAACCAAACTCCAATCGCTCCCGAAGATAAAAATGACTTTCAAGTGTCCATTTGGCACTTTTTCATATCGACGTATGACTTTTGGCCTTTGTAACGCTCCTGCTACTTTCCAAAGATGCATGGTCAGTATCTTTTCTAATATGATCGAACGCTTTTTGGAAGTGTTTATGGACGACTTTTCCATCTTTAGAAATTCTTTTTCAGAGTGCTTACACCATTCTGAGTTGGTTCTTAAACGATGCGAGGACAAACACTTAACGTTAAACTAGAAAAATGTCATTTCATGTTCAAACATGGTATTGTCCTTGGGCATGTCATTTCAAACAAAGGCATCAAGGTATATAAAGCTAAAGTTGACGTAATTGCAAATCTACCCATTCGCAAATCCATCAAGGACATTCGTTCATAGCTTGAGCGTGTTGGTCTCTACCGATGCTTTGTGAAGTATTTTAGTAAAATTGCTCGACCTTCGACGACTCTTCTTGGAAAAGATGTTCCATTTGACATTAATTATGACTATGTTTCTGCTTTCAAATGTCTTAAAAATGAACTCATTTCCACTCCTATCATTTGCTCACTCAATTAGGATCTTTGTGACGCCCCACCTCTATACCCATGCTAGCCAAGAACATTACGGTGAATGCTGTCGACTAGCACGAAGAATAAGGCTGTTGAGGAGCGACCATCTGTATAATTGCTTTGTGCGAGTACCGATATACCGGATAAAAATATAACTTTTCATCTCAAGAGGAAATCTGACATACCGACACAAACTCAAAGCTACTACACAGTGGCTATAATTTCTTCGGAAACAAATATAGAAATAAACATAACATAAATCAGTCACAGACAATTCATATCACAAAGGCGGAATAAGATATGAATATTACACTAGAAAGTGTACATCAGAGTAGTGGTCTAAAAGATCCACAATAATACAAAGGAATAGATACAAGTGCTAGACAAAAGAATAAGTATACATCAAGGAGTCTAAATCTCATATGTATACAACAAAAACTACTAATCTAAGTAGTTAGCCAAAAGTCAGAGGGATCAATCCCAAGAGAGAAGTCAAGCAGAAGCACCTGTAACATCTCGGTCTGACCCGAATATTATTTAATAAGAAAATAATAAACGGATCAGTCTAGCTATAAATATCAGATGAAGTGATATATAATAAGAGATATGACATAAACATATAATAATCACAATGCCAAGCTGTGATAAAATAGTAATTGAAAATCAACAAGAGATTAATCAATATCACAATAATCTACTCAAGATAAAAAGGAATGTCATACTCCTAATTTCATTCACCAAGCCGCAATATATGACACATATATCAATGCCCATCGTAAAAGTTGGTGAAACATAAATTCCAGAATTCAACACACGAGATCCAGAAATCACAAGGAAAGGATCAACGACGTCGTACAGCGGGACATCCGATGAACCAAATCACAATCAAAGGGATCAACGACGTCGTACAGCGGGACGTCCGATGAACCAAATCACAAAGACATAGCACGATGCTAGTCTAAAACCTAAAATGATCGTCATGATCAAAGAGAAGTGTCGATTACACTAAGCTAGTAAATATATGAGCTTAGCTTCATGTCCCATAACCACTAGCTTAACTTAAATATTTACGAACAAATTGTAGATCTCCACTAGAAAATTGTCACAAGAGATTCAATCGAACAAGTCCAAGAATTAACCGACGAAGTAAACGCAAGCGTTTCATACCACTCGTTTTACTAAGTCGTTTAATTAGATTTCTCATACGAGTGAGGTAAAGGTTTGTATATACTAATAGATTGGAAAACGGTTTTATAAACGAATTTGGTATTAAAATAGTATTGAAATCGTTTGAGGAAAGAGTTTTGATATTTACTACTAGTATAGAAAACCTTTATATTTTTAAAGTGACAAAGCACAAGGGGGATTGTAGAAACAATCAATCACAAAGATCACATTCGAAGATGTGAATAAAATCCAATGAAATCGATAAAGGATCCATCGAAGTGGATATTCAAGAATCCCTAAAAAGAGTCATCAAAGTCATAATAGATGATAACAACAAATAGGATTATCACGAATCGATTTAAATTAGAAATTCAATTCCAGAAGGCAAATTGGACTCAAACAGCAGGTTCAGTCGACTGAACAGAGATTTTCAGTCGACTGACCCTGTATATGGAAATTTTCCAGGTTCAGGAAACTTTCTGTTTCCAGTTTCAGTCGACTGTGCAGAGTTTTTCAGTCGACTGAATCATGCCTGGAAACTCTCGGGTTTCAGGTTCAGTCGACTGAACAGAGTTTTCAGTCGACTGAATCATGCCTGGGCTGTTTTTCACCCTTATTCAAATGAAGAGCAAACTCTTCCAAAGTGCAATCGGACGAACATTGGCTCTAAGGGTTTATGCCAATCGGCAACCCGGCCCTATATGCTCCTCGATGCATCACCAAAAGCATGATCAAACATCCATAAAAGGATTTTACACAAATTTGACTTAAAAACCCAAAAATTGGAATATTCACAAAACCAATCCAAATCAAGAGCAAATGCACATGAAGAAGTGTTAGGAATTCATACCCAACAACCAAAGATAATTATAGTCATAGATGTGAGATAAAAATCTCACCTTTGAACTAAATTTATGAAGATGAAGCTTGAAAGCAATGGCAAGAACAAGCACTCTTCAATCTCAACACTAGAAGCTTGAATCTAAGCTAAAAAGAAGAACATTCCCAAAATTAGGTTTAGGAAATTTCTGAAATTGAATGGAGAAAGAGTTGGAGAAGAAGAAGGAGATGCTTACCAAGGGGTTCTTCTTGAGTTTGGAGCAAGGAGATGGATTTGCTAAGGAAGTTAGGGCTTGGAGTTTTAATTCTTTTTCCTCTCCACCATTTTCAGTTGGAGCTTGAGTTTGAGGAGTTGGAATGAAGTAATGAAGAGGAGAGGGGGATTGGGACTGAATACATAAGTGGGTTCAGCCCAAACCAAAGCCCAAAGCAAAAAGTATCAAAATTCAACTTTCTCCAAACATATCGAAGCTTATACTCAAAAAGGTCGCAAACGGCATTTCGAACTCAATGGAGGTGGTCCCGAGTCCTAATTCTACCGTATGCAAAAAGTAGCTTTTCGGACTAAAATCCGACGAACGATAAAATATTTAAATAAAATATTTAAATATAAAACCGATAAATATGCGGGTTGTTACAATCTTCCTTTTGAAATAGTGTGCAACGCCCCTAATTTTATAGTTGGTGCTGGCTTAGGACAACGCATCAACAAATTCTTCATGTCATCTACTATGCTAGTATGACTCTAAATAATGCTCAAATCAATTATACGACCACTGAAAAAGAGCTTATAGCGGTATTCTTTACAGTCAAAAATTTTCGACCTTATTTGATTGGCTCATATATTACAGTTTACACTGACCATTACGCTCTTAGATACCATTTCGCTAAAAAGGATGCCGTTACTCTAAAAATTTGACCTTACGATCAAAGATAAAAAAGGATCCGACAATGTCATTGCTGATCATCTGTCATGCCTTCCAAACACACCATCTTCCTTACCAATCAACAAGAACTTTCCCGATGAACAACTCCTTTCCGTTTCTGTCGATCCGTGATATGTAGACATTGTGAACTATTTAGTCACTAAGGAAACTCCATTTTGGTTGAAACAAGATAAATATAAATTTCTTTCCCAAGTCAAGTACTTCTATTGGAATGATACATAATTTTAAGTACTATTCTAACCAAAGCATTCGACGTTGCATTTCAGGTTGTGAAATCAAAAGTGTTATTTCATTTTATCATGACCAAGCTTGTGGTGGTCACTTTGGTCCAAACAAAATAGCCAAAAAAGTTCTTCGACGTGTTTTTACTGGCCTATGCTTTTCAAAGATGCATTTGAGTTTTGTATAACTTGCGATTGCTGCCAAATGTTAGAAATAATCTCTCGACGAAATATGATGCCTTTGAACCCCATTTTTACAATGGAAATCTTTAATGTCTGCGTTATTGACTTTATGGGACCGTTTTCCAACTCTTTTGGAGATTTGTACATTATTCTTGCTGTTAGTTATGTCTCCAAATGAGTTTAAGCCATTCTTTGTAAAATAAACGACCATAAAGTTGTTGTGAAATTAATAAAAGAAAATATCTTTTCGAGGTTCGGAACACCTACACAATAATAAGCTATAATGGATCCATTTCTATAATTGTTCATTTGAAACTCTAATGAAGAAATACTCGATATTCCATAAATGATCCACTCCTTATCATCCTCAAACTTGTGATCAAGTTGAAGTTTCAAATTTCCAAATCAAATAAATGTTGGAGAAATGAATAAAAATTGAAAAGATTGGTCACAAAAAGGGCAGAGGCACTTTGGACTTACAGAATTGCATATAAAACCATCTTGGGAAGTCTCCTTTTAGGCTTGTATATAGCAAAGCATGCCATTTACCCATTGAACTTGAACATAAAGCGTTATGGGCATTTAAGAACATAAAATTTGATCTTGAAAAACCAGGCAAAAACCAAAAATTGTAACTCAATGAATTAGATGAGATCAGGAATGACATGTATAAAAATGAGAAAATTTACAATGAAAGGACAAAAGTTCTTCGTTACAAGTCAATCCTAAGAAAAACATTTTCGCCAAACCAAAATCTTCTTTTGTATGACTCTCGACTTCATTTGTTCTCCGGGAAATTAAAATCAAGGAGGATAGGACCATACATTGTATGTACTACTTTTCCACACGGTGCCGTAGTTATAGAAATCCCTAAGGATGGTTTGATTTTTAAAGTCAATGGTCATCGTTTAAAACATTATTTGGAGTTGGTGAGTGATCGAGAGGAGGAGCTCATGGCCATACTATGTTTAGTAAGAAATGTTATCTCTCTTGTAAACATGTACATATTTTTCTTCATTTCACTCATTATATCATGTATTGACTGTGGGGATACAGTAAAATTAAGTGTAGGGGAGTCACATGTTCATTTTTGATTTTTCATGGTTTATTTTTTGCATTTTTTCCCAAAAACAAAAAAACAAAAATTCAAAAAAAGTTCTTTTTTAGCATATTCATTTACTTTTGAAGAAACACTGTAGGATAAGTATGTGTTTTTGGTTATTAAATTAAAACTTTTGAAAATTTATTTGTCTCGAAAAAATTAAAAATAAAGTTTGATCACAAGTAACTACGGTTTAACTAGTATATATGAAGGTTTATAGGTGATGATTATGGAATATGTCCTAATTGTAAACTTTGTTTAAAAGAGTGGTTAATTTGAAGTAAAGGCGATAATATTTTTGATCTTTTAAGTTAAGTGGTACTAAGATGATTTTGAAAAACTCTCTCTTCATAAAAAAACTTTTATAAAAATAAAAAACACCTAGAATCAAGTATTCACACGTAAGTGTGTGCATTCATCATGCGCTGTACCCTTCTCACGTAAGCCCGAAAGACGGTGCATGATTGGTATATTCAGCCTCAGTTTATTCGAGTTAGGTGTATGTAAATATAATTATATTAATAAAAATAACCACCTAGAGTCATGTGTTCATACGTAAGTGTGTACACTCACGACGTTCTGTACACTTCTCGCGTAAGCCAGAAAGGCAGTGCATGATCAGTATATCTGGCCTTAGTTTACCTGAGTTAGGTGCACAAATTATAATAATGTTAATATTTTTCAAAAGAGAGAGAGAGAGAGAGAGAGCAAGTAGTTGAAATCCAAGCACTATCTTCACTTATTTAATTCAACTTTTCAAAATAAATAAAAATACCGCTTTGCAAAACTTTGATAATCAACTAAAGGATCCATTCCACAGTTGCATTGTGTTATCAACCGAAACAACTAGCTAAACTAGAGTCTAATTGTGATGTTAACTTAATTTCTGTTGGAAGTTTTGATGAGTAGAATGACTAAAATTTCTTGATAATGATCAAAATTTAAATTTAACGTACTCGTGTCAATTTAAAAGTAAATTCTTCACTTGTAAATATTTTTGAAAATCTGCATAATGTAGTCGCATTAGAATCTGCATATCACATTTGGATTTTGTGGGTAGTATCCATTGAAAACCCTCACAAAACAACACTCGTCCTACTAGGGACACGTAGAGGTTTAACGGCTTATTGCACACGCTCAATGCAATCGTGTTCCTACGAAAACGTATTTATCCTAGCTTTAGCTTATTCGAGGACGAATAAAAAGATAAGTGTGGAGGTATTTGATGTGCACGTAAAAGTGCATATTTTTACTTCCATATTTAATCTACTTTCAATTCAATAAATGAACAGATTAAAGTATTTTACATGTTTAAACCAAAATTTAAATTGTTTTCAAATCATCATTTATTCATCTTCATTTAGGGGGTAAAATGGTAATTTTGTGTATGATTTAATTTTGAGAAAATTTATTTGCACATTTTTATTTTTATTTTTATTTGTAGGAAATGAGGTGCAAATACAAAGAGGGTTCAAGGATTAATGCATGCACATATGTTGAAGGCTAATGAAGAAAGGAAAATAAAATAATTCACGCAATGTGGAGAAGCCCACATACCCGCTAACATATGGTCTTTAATTAAAAGCACATACACATGTTAATGGAGGCTTAAAGGCATGTTGGTGGGGATTAATTGTTTCTCTAATGATTACTTGGAGGCTACACTTTATCAAGGGCATTTTAGGTAGTCCCCTAATTCAGCATGTATAAACACCCCTTATGTTTCATGTAATGATCTTCTTTTTTTATGCAATATTGTAGCCATAAATCAAAGTAAAATAAAATATCTTCCAAGGCTTCTTTGCCTTGTTTTTAGTTTCATGCACTTTTTATTTATTCTTTCTTTTTATACTCTTTTTATTTCATCCTCTTTCTTACTTAGTTTACGCTTCTCTTTTTTAATGTTGGTAGCATAGATTTAATTCTTGTAATTAGTTTGATTTTATTTCATGCCAGTAGTTAGCTGTCTTTTCTTTTAATTAGCTCTAATTTTTCTCTTCTTTTATATTGAAATCATTTTACGTTAAGATGTTTTCAAATATGAGTAGTTAAACCCCTTCAATTTAGGGCTAATGAAGCTCCCATATTCATATTAAATTAACATAATGATTTCATTTGTTATCTCTATTATATGCTTATGGAATTATGAATGATGGTGGTTTATATTCCTTTTTTATTGAATTTTGATAGCCTATGTTGATATCTCAAATAGGCTATGCTTGACTCCATTTAAAACATAAACTATTTGATAATTTACCTAAGTGATTTTGATAATGAAAGTCAAAGTAAAATCAAAATTTGATGGTCTATGTTATTAATTCATAGTAAATAGATCACACTTAAAATAGATTTTATTTTTAATTTCATGTCATTTTCATGAATATTGATAGGTGGGTTGAATGGTGTATTAGAGTTTGATGATTTAAGTTGTGCTAATTAATAGCACAAATAAATCATATTTATAATAAGCACATCAATCATTTCTACTTAATATTTTAATGAGAGATTATAAATAAATTTTGTATTGATTTATATGAATGATTGGAAGTGGATTTGCCTCTAAATTGCTCTTTAATACCATAGTTTTATTCACTTTTTCTCTATTTTCTATAATTTTCTAGTTCTAAACAAAGTTCAAAACTTGGGTTAATTTGATTGAGTATTATTAGAATTTAATTCATTACCTGCGGATCGACCCATACTCACATACGTATTACAATTGTACGCCATGTTCTTGCGGTTTTATAATGATTATATTTTAACCATGGTTTTCTAATCGATAGAAATTTCCATCATTATCAACACCTGTGTATCTGAAAAGAAAAATCAAACTTTTAAATTTATTAACCCGAATCATTATCTATGTTACTTATATAAGTGTACGCATATATATATATACATACATACATATATATATATATATATATATATATATATATTCTCCGGTGTACATAAGTTGTTTCGATAACTTTTAGATGATGAAAATTCAAAAATCTAAAAAATAATTTTAGGCCACATTTTCTATTTTTACCTAAACTAATTATTTTAAACCAAAATTTAAAATAACTTCACCATTCTTAGCGTTTGCACTAAAAGTGGCCAAAACACTTGATAATAGAATAGTAGAGAAATACATAAAGAATAATACTAATTAAATAGAGAGGATAAGTAAATAAGCAATAAGAACCAAGCTGTAATAGAAACACAAGGATTTATAGTGTTTCGGCATCGCGTGCCTACGTCCACTTTAAAGAATAAACGTTATTGATCACTTGTAAACTTGGCTACAATGAATTGTTGATAATTGCCCTTAATTACAATGGAGTTCAGAACAATAAGTAGCGTAAAGATCCTTTAAGTGAAGAAAGAAGTCTGTATTTATAGGGGAAGACGATAGAATATCTCGTTGGAAATTCGATAGAAGACTCTCTAGATTCGTAGGGGCCCTCCAAAACGATCGTAGTTCCAATTTATTGTTTGTAACAACCGGCACCGATTGTTCATGGTTTCTTTGATGAAGGTGCAATCGATCCTGGTGGCTTCTCTATATTTCTAATGTATCCTTCTAAAGTTTGGTGTCATTCTAAGTTGTGATTGGTGGGATATCGACTAATCTTCATTGGGTTGGACCGTTCATGCTGAAATAGTACGATCGTTTATGAACGCTGTATACCGATCATTCACTTTCACTCATCTTGGCATGTGATCATTCATGGGGACTCCTCTCTCTAATATATGAATGCCTCTTAAAGTTTCAAGTGTGGTGGACTTGTGGATCTTGATATGTCAATCGATCATCGTTGAATTGAACCATGGAATCGATATGATACGTTCCACGGTATTGAATATGGTTCGTACCCGACCTATCTTCAGGGGATAGTGAGCTTTCATGCTTTGAGTGTTTTATCGAGTTCACCTTCCATTTCTATCTTGCTATTACTTTAGGTCATTGCACTTCTCTGATCTCTGCACTTCATGATCATTAATCTGATACATTAATCCTGATGACAATTGAGTCTGTTTGTTTGATTTTTCCAGATATAGCCAAGCCGAAAGGCCAGATAACAGTTGCCCTCCAAAATATGTCATGTTTGAACATGACGTGCTTTGAATCGTTGCAAATTTCTGTCATCGGAAAGGATTCCATCCAGTTTGTTAAACAGACACATCCTCTTTTTGAGTCACTTTTTATTGAGATTCACATCTCCTTCTATTTGTCATGACTATTGGTCGATTTCCAACATTATAAATACTAGATTACAGCTTGTCTATAATTATCTTGTTTTGTTTCCAGTGATTATTAGGCTCTAGCAATTTGGCTTAGACTCTTCTCCAATTGACTTCAGGTGAGAATTCCATTTCAGTCGATTTCAAAAATTGAATTTTGGAATGTGTACTAGCACGTATACGTGTTTATACCTTACCCCTAATTATAATTTTGCACATTTATGGGTCATTGTCAAGTTCTTTTTTTGAATCAATCACACCCAATCACTTGCTATTTAATAGATTGATGGATAGTTTTGGATCCATCAAATACAGATTGTTTATTTATGATCATTGTTGCTCTCCCCTTTTCTGGAAATGATCACATCTGATCATTCACTGCTCAGAAAAATTATCGAATCATTCTAAATCAATAAATGAACCATTACAGAATGATTGTTTTAAATTTGGCACTGATCGATATGAGACAATCGTTATCGAACGGTCGATATAGAATGGCCAGAATAATTGCACTAGAACGATCGTCATAATGTATTAGTTGAACGATGCCCCATATAAGTAGTCTTCACTGTGTCGCACCTATTTACTTTACTCATTCCTCATTGTTTTCATTTGAGTCGGAAAAAAGAAGAAAATTTACTCCCCCTTTATTCTTCATCATTCCAATCAAGGTCCAAACTCCTGAAATAAAGACCGCTCCTCCACTATTAAATTTTCAGTCAATCTTCCTCTTCACTGTACTTGTTATTATAACTTCTATCTCCTCAAATTTCATGCAAAATCGAATTCAAACCGGCTCCATTCTTCGAATCTTAATATACATTGGTTGATTTTGGTTTGTATGTGGATTTGATAGTAAGATTTTGGGTTTTGTCGATCTTATGGTGTTCGATTAGGACGATGGAGTTGATAGATTTGAAGAAGGTTGGAGGAAATTAAGTGTTACAATGATCGTTTGCTTCATACCGATCGTTTTGGAGATGATGAAGGGGTTTAGTTGTTAGGATGAAGTGTTTGGCCGATCGTTCTTGGGTGGATAAGTGGCCTTAGTATGGAACGATGCTTCGTAGATTCAACCGATCGTTTTTCAAATGGTCCTAAAATAATAGAACTGAAGAATGTTTTAGCAATAGGAATTCAAGATAAGCGTGGAACGATCAGTACTGGAATGATTGATTATGGACGATGTAGCATGTGATCGATCATATGGTGGCTATTAGGATATTACACGATCGTTCTAGAACAATCAAATAGGGAATCGAAGTGAACGATTGGATGGTGGAATGGAGTGAATGATCGGATTATGGGAGGGAGTGAACTATCAGTTAGAAAAAGCATGTGGCACCTAGCTTGACTATGGACGATCGTTATGGAACGATTATATATGAAACGATAGTTCTGGAATGATCGACTATTCTTTACTCGAATGATCGGTCGTTAGCAATGGACTTTAAAATGAAATCTAATCGTATGGACATGGATTTTGGGATGAGCTTCAACCTTGAACACGTGAATGAACACATATGACCTGCATATGATTTTAATTGCATATTGTGACATACATGATATTCGAACTATGACACGGTCAAACACCTTGGACAAATGTTTTGAAGCTCATCTACATATGAACATAAAATTCAATCTTCAACCTACTGACAATCGATCTTGAAGCTCGATGCTGAATCATTCCTCAATGATGTAGAGAACCGATTAAGATGGTCAGCGATGACAGTCACTCCAATCAAACTTCAAAGTCTCGTCATCTTTCCACCTTTAAATCTGTATAACTTATCACTGTATTGCATGGCACTTCACAACACAACAGTACACTCACTTTGCACTGGGGGTATTGGTTACTTTATCTAATAATGATTTTTTTTACTAAGTTCAATAGCGATGGATTCCAGATGTTGGGAACATCTTGCAGCTATGTCCACTGGACCATCTTCTTAGCACAACAATTTCAATGCCGAGTCGAGTTCTGCCGCTTAATCAAACCGTCCATCTCCTGGTCATCAGTCCGAGCAACCGAAAAAATCTGGTCCACCATTTGATTTATTCATCATTGTTCCAACTTTTCTAGCAGAAATCATCAATTTTGCTCCTAACACTTTGGAGGACATAGTCTTTTTGGAAGATCCCTGGGACTCTGTGGCCTCGAAGATTAGTGAAGTCGCTCTATGAGAGGCGCCGAATTTCATTTGACGATGTACTGGTCCCATCGTGGGACGATAGAGCTCACAGGCCTCCAGAGGAGTATACGGCTGCAACAAATTTATATGCTAGGTTGGATGCGTTCCATCGATTAACTCATATATCCACGAGGATCTACATTACTTGAGGATAGCCCCGACGTAATTGAATCCAAATGGCTATGCCCTGCTCAACTGTATTTACATAGTGTTTATGGAGTTCTTATATCGCCTTCCAACTGCTGAGGACATTTGATTCATATTCATCTTCAAGCAAAGGACAGGGAGTCTCTCGTTTACATTTCCGAAGTTAGTTAAGAAGTGCCAAATCTTAGCAGGCACTTGGAATAAATTAACTACTTTCAAAAGCGGATGGTTCTTTGTGCGATGTCAACTTGGCTTCGCTTGAAGGTGGTAAGAAAGACACAAATGTCACTCTTCACTTTAATTCATATGCTTATATCTGAGTCGTATCCTAAACTAAGCAGTTTTTTTGATTTTTTACAGGCGCTATCTCATGTCCCAATGGTAAACATCTTAAGGAGGCAGTCTCGACTCTTAAGGATGTGCTGCCTGAAGATAGACATATTGAGTGCCTCCTTACCGATGAACGTCTCATCACCTTTTGTCTGTTGGAAGAAGGCCAGAGCATAGGGCTAGTAAATACTGCTCGAGCTGCAGTGGAAAGACAGCGGGCCATAGTTGGTCAAAGGGGCAACCGGGTTGATCCCTTCATGCCCCCAGTCATGGGAGCTCAGGAGGTCGCTGATATAGACGCTAAAAAACCTAAAGGTGACGATCCCGATCGTGATAACAAATGGTCAAGACTTGGGGCCGTGGTTGGATCCTCGCAAACCTCATAGTCCTCGACTCTCAAGAAAGGAAAGAAAAAAAACTCATCTATTGATTTCCTAATAATCATCTCTCCAATTAACCCAAGCCTGTTTTCTACTCCCCACGTTATTCTGGGTGAGTCTGCATCTCAACCGTCTAAGCATTTAGGCAAACCACTTGACTCATTATCTAACTTGTCGATTCCATATGAAGTTTAAACTTTTCACTTTACTGATATGAGTGTCGGTGGGTCGGACTCTCCTACCAGAACCGGTGCAAAAATCCCTTTTACTACTAAAGGTAAGGTTACTCTTGCGAGCAAAGCTCCTACATCTGGTTTGTCATGGGGGAAACACAAGGACACTTGCACTTCACGACATTACATTGCATAAATCTTGTGCTCTTCAATATTTAAAGTTGATTCGCTCCTTGTTCTTCATTGTAGGAACCATGGTGATGAAGAGGAATATGTTCCAGTCTCTCTAGGACTTAACCTACCAAACTTTGGGCTCACGTTCAGGCACATATTATCAAGGTGGTGGTTATGGTATGATCCAACTATTGCTCCAATCGGGATTGTGATCGTTAGGATAAAGGTGATAGAGACAGGTCTGCCCATGACAAGCATTGATCAAAATCTAGATCCCTTCCTCTGAAGGGTTCTAAAAAGAAAACTGATCATCAAGACTATCCTATTGATTCTTCTCGTAATCCTTCTTCTATTCCAATTTCTCCATAGCCTTTAGTCCCTTCTCATTCTTAATGACTTAGTGATCACCGTCATCATAGCAAGCATGTTTCTCCCTACAAATTAGGCAAGGAAAGTGTACAACTAGTGAGGAGCATGAAATCGATCCAACCACTCGCATGGCCCAGCTCAGGGAAGGGTTTCTGAACTTGTGCTTTGGTGGATTTTTCTTCCCTCCTAATCCAAAAATGATCCTCCAAAAAGTTCCAAAATTGACTATGGATTGTGTTACTAATATCCATAGGCAGTATAATGAGTGGACGAAAGTTGCAAAGAAAATGTCCAAAGTATCCTTCAAACGAGCTGTAGAGGCTGAAAAACTAAAGCGCTAAGAGGCCCAAGATAAGAGGATCATCGATACTCTGAAAAACGAGCAAGAAACTTCAAGGAACTTCCAAAAAGAGGCTGAGAGAAAAAAATAAGACCGTTGTCAAGGCTTTAGAGGATGAGAAGACTAGACATTTGAATGAGGTCAAGGTGCTGCACCACAGAAATTATCCGCTTTCACCTGAAATGGACACAGCCCCAAAGAGGATAACTGAACTTCAGGCTAAACTTGAATGTGGAACTAAGGAGATAGATGAGGCACAAAAGATTGATTAGAACGCTTGCAAGGAGCTAGTGAAAGTTAGGCTCGAAAGGGATGCAGCCATTGCGAAATCTAAAAATGTTGATGCTCTCATTCAGTGTGAAGTAGATGCTGCTAAGGAGAAAACTAGAGAGGAAGTGATGAATGAGCTTGATCCACTACTTGTTCTCTACAACACCAACATTCTCAAGTATTAAAAGTTGGAATGGTTGCGGGATGACTATCCCTACAGCTTTTACGTGCCTCAGAATTTTTTGTTGTTGAAGAGAAAAAGGCGCTCAATGTAGAGGAGATTGATTTGATGAGGTTTGAATGTGAGATTTTACTGGGCGATGAACCCAAAATTTACATGATGTTCAACTTGTATTTTAGCAAGAGCTAGCTAAGGCCTCTCAACGTTAAGCGGGTGAAGGTTCTAGGTCTACACCACCCGATGTTGCAACTAATCTGCCCTTAGTGTCTTAAGGTATTCTTAGCACTCCTATGGGGTTTTCCACTATTCCAACATATAACCGGACAAGCCTCAGTATAAAAACTCATAATGAGCTTTTTCCAATTCTTGAACGAAGTTTTAAAGGTACCCCAGCTCATCTCAAGAGCCAGACCGAAGAAGGTATCTCGTTGACATCGCCCATCTTTTGAAAAGTTAGGGAATCACCAGTTGATATTTCTAATTTTTTGGCTATCTTTCCTCAGTTTTAGGTCCTATAGCTGCAGTTCTTCCTCCTCAAGAATCCTAGCTGGGGCCTAAAGTTCCCGCAATGGATTTTATTACAGTTACAACCTTGTCTATGAATCAAGATGTTATAGAAGAGGAGGCTTTCGTATTTGATGAGCACATTATGGACCCGTTGTTGAGGGAAAGCAGAGATTTGCACCGTGAAATCTCGATTGATGATGACGTCGTGATTATCGACACCTCTGATCCCATTGACAAGCTCGGTCTAAAGGAATGCATCGATAAGGAATTGTCATTGAAGGAAAAGCTAAGGCTAAGCCATTTTGTTGTAGATCCCAATGATCCGATCCTTTTCCGCTTCAAGTCATTCCTCCAGGCGGGTTAAATCCTGGGGATGAGATCCCACATATTTCTAAGGACGACGTTGCCTTGATCCTCGTATCTAGCGATGTCTCTCTGAAAAAAGGTAGAGGTGGTAAGGGACCAAAGAGAGGGTCGGCAATAGTTCGAGTGAGTCCACCCCTAAGAAACCAAAGAAGGATAAGAAGTCCAAGAAGTAGTCGTTGGGTCGACTTGATGTGTTGATAGCTTATGTTGCTACTCTTTCACTTTTGTTGGCCATGTTTGTGCGGGTATAGCCTCCGCTTATAATTTTCATTTTTTGAATAAACTTGTTAGCAACTTATAATTTTAATGTGAACAAAAGTTATGTTGGTTTCATAGAACTCTTATGTGTATTTTCTTAAGTGAACGGGCTACTACATTTTCCATCCAATGTACTTGTAACTCATTTGCCCATTAGCTTAGAAATTTATTTGATTCCTCAATCTCGTAGCCTTCCTAAGGTCGTGGCCCTGAGTCATATTCAAATGTTAGGCTCGAGCCTTAATGTTATGTTGTCGAACTCAGTGGTTAAGCAATTATGTTTCTGCCCCCATCTTGGGTTAGCCTAATTAATTAGTGGATGGTCGAGTTCCATCTCCACTAACTTTTTTCTTATCCTGTCGAATTCAGGTCTGAGTTAGAAAAGTAGAAAGTGGTCAAATCGCACTTATTTATTCGTTTATACTCATATCCATGCTCTGTGGACAAGAGTTATTCCATAGGTGGTTGTTCGTGCCATTGTAATCCAATTTGCACTCTAGGAGTTTAGAGTTGTTTGGAAAGCTGTCGAATTAAATTTCCCTTATTTAGTCATCTTGCCCCAAGTATGGGGTTCTTTCAACAAGTGATCGGTCGAACGACGATCGCTATCAAGTCATGTTGACTTCATTGTATGGTGGGATTTAGTTGGTCGTATGTATCGCAGCTAATATGCAATGCAATGCAGATCTTGGATATGAAGCAAAATTCAAAACTTTATTTGCCCAATGAAAAGAAATGACATAATTTGTCTTATTACATATTTGGAAAATCAAACGCTAAAGCAAATTCTAAAATTAAATACAACTGAATGAAAAAGAAATAAATTAAGTAAAATAGCATTGTAAATGCTTGATATTCCATGACTTTTGAAGCATGATGCTATCAACAGTCGCTAGCTTGAAAGTTCCTGCTCCAAGCATCTATTCAATTACGTATGGTCCTTCCTAAGTTGGATTCATATGAGACGGGGCAAAAAAAAAACCCCGTTTCAAGATGAGATCGCCGATTTCAAAGGTTTTAGAACGGACTTTAGTGTTGTAGTATTCGGTGACTCGGTGTCGGTGCATAGCTGCCCTTAAATCAACTTCTTTGCACTTCTCATCTACAAAGTTTAGAGACTCTATGAGGAGATCTCTATTCATTCTAGGATAGTAGTAGGTCACTCGACGAAAAGGAACTTTGAGTTCAATAGGAATAACGACTTCAGTGCTGTAAGTATGAGCGAACGGAGTATGTTTAGTCGTGGACTTGTGTGTCCTATAAGCCCATAGTGTTGTCGAGAGTTCATCCACCCACCCACCTTTAGCCTTTTCCAAACGCTTCGTTGGAATGGACTTTATGATTTTGTTCACGGCTTCAACTAATTCATTTGATTGAGGAGAGAAACAACCGCAAATCACTTTCCAATATGATGCCAACGGTAGAAGTCTTTGAATTTAGCACTGTTGAATTGAGTCTCATTATTAGTTACAATAGTTCGTGAAAGGCCAGAACGAACAGTGATGTTCCAAACGATGAAGTTGATTACTTTCTTTGTCGTGATTGTAGCTAAATGTTCTATTTTGTCCCATTTGGTGAAGTAATCTACTGCGATGATGGTGTACTTTGCACCACCTTTAGAGATTGGTAACGAACCAATAATATCTATGCTCCATGTGACAAATGGCCATGGGCTGAAAATTTATGTAATTTCTGTCGGTGGAACTCTCGAAACTTTTGCATATACCTGGCACATGTCGCATCGCCTTGCATAATCTGCGGCATTTCGATTATTCGTAACAGAGTATTTTCTTTGCTATAGCTTGCCGCCCAATGTGATCACTACAATCCCCTTCGTGAAATTCCTTTAGGACTCATTTTATTTCATCATAACCAATACACTAGAGAAGGGGGATAGAAAAACGCTTTCTATACACAACTCCTTTCTGAATGATATATTGTGAAGCTTTGCGAAGGAATTGTCGTTTTTCCTTCCTTCTTTCGGGAAGAAGTCCATGTAGCAAATAGTCTTTAATTGGAGTCATCCACGACTCCTTCTCAGGCTTCTTTTCTATAGTCTGGTCAATTTCCATCAAGTTTATGCTCAGATCATTAAGTACTTCAACTGGGACCAAGCTTAATGTTGTGCATCCAAAATGCTAGCAAACTTTTCCAATGATCCTGCTCTTTGTTTTGATCTCGAGGAATGTGTGTAATATCGTATATTAATAGTCAATCAACATCTCTTGGAATCGGGTAAGGAATGGGGCGAGTCGTTGTCCTTTAGCCTGATAATCTCCCTGACTTTGTATACTACCAATTATGAGTAACAAAAGATTTTAAATGATTTTATCCCTAGTTCCCTAGTGAGTTTAAGTCCAGCAATCAGAGCTTCATATTTAGCTTTGTTTTTTGTTGTAGGGAAATCAAGCATTAAAGTATAGCAAATTGAACGATCTTTTGGAGTTGCTAGCACAATTCCAGCTCCAGAACAACGATCATCGGATGCCCCATCTATGTACAACTTCCGCCGTATAGTAGAGGTTCCACCGCTCTCTAAGAAATTATCATGTGCGGTGAATCATGCTATAAAGTCCACTAATGCCTATCCGTGGATAGCCCTCCAAGGAAGATAAGTGATGTCGAATTGGCTCAGTTCGATATTCCACTTGAGCAACCTTCCAGACGTCTCAGCCGTTGTAGCACCTATCGTAGCAGCTAGTCGGTGTGAACATTGATGGGATGAGCCTAAAAATAGGGGAAGAGCTTTCATGAAGTAATCAACAAGTAGTATGCCAATTTCTCTATCTTTGGATAGTTCCTTTCAACTTCTATTAATCGATTTATAACATAATAAACCAGACTCTAGATTTGATTCTTTTCGCGAAACAATGCGACCCTTATAGCATGTACTGACATGGCCAAGTAGATATACAAGTCTTCATGATCTACCGACTTTCACAATATGGTAGGTCTCTCTAAGTGGTTCACCAAAGCTTGGAATGCATCTTTTAAATCCAGTGTCGATTCAAAATTCATTTTCCATCTTCTAATCAAGTCAAAGAAAGGAATGTATTTATTTATAGCTATGGAAATAAATCGAATTAGGGCAGCAACATTCCCATTCAGGCTCTGTACTTAATTGATGGTCCTTGGCACTTTGATGTTGCAAATAGCTTGGATCTTCTCAGGATTAGCTTTAATTTTGCAGGTATTAATGATGGAACCCAAGAACTTTCCTTATACAATGCCAAAAGAACATTTCAGAGGGGTCTTCATTTTGTAATATCAGAGGATATAAAACATTTCTACCAAGTCTCTATATGGTGGTTAGATCGTTGTGACTTCATGAACATATCATCCATGTACACCTCCATCGCCTTTCTGGTCTGATCTTTAAACATTCTATTGACTAGACATTGATAGATCGCTTTAGCATTCTTTAATCCAAATGGCATCAACATATAACAATATAATCCAATGTCGACGATGAACCTAGTTTGCTCTGGGAATGTGCATTGGGATTTGGTTATATACAGAGTACGCATCCATGAAAGGTAACAATTTGTGCCCTACGATTAAGTCTACCAGTTGGCCGATCCTTGAAAGGGGAAAACTATTTTTTGGACATGCCTTTTTCAAGGATTAGATACCCATTTAGGACAGAGGGCGTCGTGAACAAACCCGTTGTCTTTGAGCCTATCCACCTCCTCTTAAGAGTGGCATATCTCTCCAGATCCATGCATGCCTTTTTTGTTTCATCGAGATGTATCTCAGGTCGATATTCAATGCATGACTCATAATGGCAGGCGAAACTCCCACATGTCAAAGTGAGTCTAGGAAAACACGTTGAGATTCGCTTGGAGAAAAGCAGCAAGTTCTTTCATCATCGAGGGGCTGAGTTGTGATCTAATCATTAGGACCTGTGATGGGTCGTTGTGGCTGACAGTATGCTAATCATCAGTTCAACCGGTGCAACCTTTGTCTCTTTAGGCTCCTCCTCAACGTCCCTCGGATCTATTTCTCTATAGAATCAAATGTGGCACCCGAGCCATGGCCCAGGCACTGGTTGTCAATCTTCAGTTGTGTGGATGCCGAGAGACTTGTCCACACCTTTACCTTTCTCCTTTTGTTGAGCATCCCTTAATTCTGCTATATAGTAGGCATGTCCGGTTGCCTAATCACCATGAACAACTCCAGCACCATCATCTATCTGAAACTTCAAAGTCAATCATCATAGGGCAAGAGCTACTCGGAATTCAGGTAGGGCCCGTCGACACAGAAAAGCATTGTATGGAGAGTCAACATCCAAAACAATAAATGGCAAAATCCACACTCTCCTACGGTCATTTTCTTCCAACTCCATGGGCAATTCAACATAAGCAACGGCTTCGGTCATCACATCGTTAAAGCTATAAATGCAGGCTTTAGACGCTTTCAAGTCCTTGGCTTCCATCCTCATCCAATCATAATATTTTTTGAATACGGAGCTTCCACAATAAACCAAAATACTACTTATTAAGGCATGGTCGATCATGGCCAAATTGACCATTAGGTCGATCGTCGATGCCTCAACATTGTCCGCATCTCTATTTATGAACACAATGTCATCTGTTATTGTATGTTGCTGTATTGCAAAACACCATCTTCAATACTCGTAGAACATTCAAAATTTACATGCTTGATCGTGCTATCGTAGCGATTCATCTCATGCCAACTCTTATCAGTTGGATGTTGTCCTCTGACTATTGTTTTGATTACTAATCTTCCACTAGTCTGCGCGGGCTCCTCAGCCCTATGCGGTGCTTGTCCTTGGTTGGAGTTAGATGTCCCTTGCCCGCCATCCTGTGGAGTTTTAACAAACTGCTGTACCTTTATTTCTTGAATCAATTTCTCGATAATATCCTGAAGATTCCTACACTCATTTGTGTTATGACCATAATATTCCTGAAACCGATAATACTTTCTAGTTTATTTCTACTTCTCCATTGATTATTTTGGAGGTGGCTTCCTATACTGCATGGTATTATATTAGACAAATAGACATTTTCTAAAGATGTATGTAGTGGCATGTAGGTATCGCACATCGAAATCCTTGGATTTCCTCTTTCAGAATCCCTCTTTCGTTCTCAGCTCCTATCTCGGTCTTTCTTTTGATGATTCAGTTTATTTTGGACATTCACCTGAACTTTCCCAAAACTATCACCAAGCTACTTCACTACAATGTTACTCTATACTCCCACTCCACTTGGTATCATAACATTCTTCTTCCTAGAGCATCTAGTTTCCTCTTTCCTCAAATACCGAGTCGCCTTTGCATAGAAATGCTTCAATGTTGCAGGTGGTTTGCCAGCTAACCAATTGCCAAAACCGAAATCTTGGTCAATCCCTCTTGTTATCGCCATCAATATTGAATGGTCATTCGGATTACCAATTTCCATGATGGCTGTATGGAATCTCTCTAAGTAATCTTTTATCAATTCTCCCGTAGCCTGGATCACTCTACATAGAGACATTATTCTTTAGGGCGAGTTGCGTGCATGTAGAACTGCTCTAGAAACTTCGTTTCTAAATCATAAAATTTAGAGACTAACCGTGAGGGTAATATTGTAAACTACATTATTGATATTCTGAAAAGAGTAATAGGAAAATATCTACACTTGGTTGCATCATTTGCTCGTGTGGAATCCATTAGCCATTCATATCTCATTATATGCTGCCTGGGGACGGTCTTCCCCTCATAGGCAGGCATCGATAGTATGTTGAACCTTCTTGAATATTCTGCATAAAAGATATTATCAGTGAATGGGGTATGGCTTCTTGAGATTCCCCTATCTCCATTGGTCAAGCTTTGGCTCTCTCTTACTAATTTTCTAACCATAGCCGACAATCCGACAAGTCCAACATTTGGATTGTCGAAACCAAGCGGTAGTCATGTTCCATCTTAAGTGGATGGTCCGATCGATGTCTACGGGCCCTTCCTCGCCTTTTTGGTTCAACATCCTCTCGATGTATATCATGTACATTCACTTCATCATCATTCCGAACTAGTCAACATTTTCTTGAAATCCGGCATCCAAATTGATTGCAATATCATCAGTATGTAACCCTGCTATCACTGGTTGGTATCATCCATCCAGAGAATGATCGGTATAGATCGTTCCAGATGGATTGGCAACGATCGTTATCACTCTGTTCGGAACGATCAGTGGAAGGCAGGTTGATGCTTCAGCATGGTATCCATCCGTTATACAGCGTCAATGTTTGTGATAATCATCTGATGAACAAGAAATCTCCAATGCAGAGTAAAGGGTAGGTCCCTCCTTGCTTTTCCACGCTTTTGCTGACTAAGTTTGTTCATTAGATCGATATTGGCATGAATTTGCTGATTCAATTGTCGACGGCTGTCACTTGTTCTCTAATCAGATTCTGGAATTCAGCTCTTGTATTGGAATCAGCTAGATTCTTGACATCAACTGGATTGTTAACATTCACATCCACTGGTTGATTGCTCGAGCCTCCTTGTTGGATGCCATCATTCTCGTTTCCTTCCGCGTTTTGAGAATTTGATCTGGTGTTCATAAACATTGTTGATAGCTTTACTTAGAATTTCGCAAATCTAAAAAGAACAAGCAAGCTTCTTAAAGACAATTATGGATCTCCTTTGGGGGACTTATGCAATCTAGTAACAACAAAGGGATCTGAAAAAACTGAGAATCAAGCGTTTTTCAAGTGAAAGCACCAAAATGTTTGCACTAAAAGTGGGTACATACATACAAGAATAGAATAGTAAAGAAATAAATGAAGAATAATTAAAATTAAATAGATAGGATAAGTAAATAAGCAATAAGAACTAAGCTGTAATAGAAATATAAGCATTTATAGTGGTTTGGTGTTGCGTGCCCGTGTCCAGTTTAAATGAAGAAAGAAGTCTGTATTTATAAGTGAAGACGGTGAAATAACTCATTGGAAATTCTACACAAGACTCTCCAGATCCGTAGAGGCCTACCAGAATGATCACAAGTTCCAATTCATTGTTAGGAACAATCGGTACTGATCCTTCATGATTGCTCTGATGAGGCTGCGATTGTTCCTATGGGCTTCTCCATATCTTTAGCGTATGCTCCTAAAGTTAGGTGTCATTCTGAGTTGTGGTTTGTAAGATATCGACCAATCTTCATTAGGTTGGATCGTTCATGCTGAAATAGTACGATCGTTCATGAATGATGTATATCGATCGTTCACTTTAACTCATCTTGGCATGCGATCGTTCATGGGACTCCTAATATATTGATGCTCTGAAAGTTTCAAGTGTGTTAGACTTGCAGATCTTAAGATAACGATCGATCATTATTAAATCAATATGATCCATAGCATTGAATATGGTTTGTACCCGATCCATCATCAGGGAATGTTGAGCTTTCATGCTTTAAGTTTTTTGTCATGTTCACCTTTAGTTTTTGTCTTGCTACTGCTTCAAGTCATTGTACTTATCCAATCTTCAGACTTCATGATCGTTAGTCTGATACATTGATCCAAACGACAATTGAATCTGTCACGTCGAACCGGTCTAAGTATAGCCAAGCCGAAAGGTCGGACAATAATTAGATATCATTTAAAAGATGTAACGACCCAGAATTTTTGATAATTTAAATTTGTATATTTAATTAATTTTAAATATTAATAAGTGAAATTTATAAGTCAAATAAATTTTATTTTGAATAATTGGATTTAATTGAATAATTAAATCGATAATTTATAGTTGAAAATACAGAAATAATTGAAATATTGGGTTAAATATGACTGAAAATGATTTGTAAAATTTTATTATATCATATTGGAGTTAGAGTGAGGTTATAGAACTTTTAAAATCGAATTAAGAGTTAATTTGTGAAAATTGAATATTTTAATATTTAAATCGACTAGTGAAATTAGCCAATTTTCGAACAGTCTCAGAATTGAACGAAACTAGTCCATTGGATCCGTAATAGTTTGTTATTATCGGATTTCAATTTTCGTAGCAATTGGAGTTTTCGTTTGATCGTGGCAGCTCGAAACGCATCGAAATTGTTTTTAATATTAATTTGGCGAGTTAAAATAGCCATTTTTCAAACAGTCTTGGATTTCGACGAAACCAGTTTCATCGGATCCGTAATGTGATATTTTTGTATGGTTTCAAATTTCGTGTCAATTGGATTTACCATTTGTCCGGGGCAAGCTAAAACGCACAGAAAATCGATTAACCGATTTAATTTTAAATCGATCGTTTATTGTCGTATCTCGCATAGATGATCGAATTGGCTCCCGAAACCTATTCCATTGTGTCCGTAACGTGGGATAAACCCCAGAAATGCCGGTCACCGTGCGTAAATCGGAGTTTTGAAAATCCGAAATGAATAGTGTTTTTCGTTGAAATTATATATAAGGAAACCCAACCCCTTCTCTTTTGCAAAAAAAACCTAACCCTAATCTAGAGCCGGCCGCCATTTTAATTCGATAGCCAGAAAACACCATCCTTTCTCCTCATTTATCTCTTAATCCACGCATTGATTCAAGAAAGTGTCAACTAGTAAATTGTAGATCTCCTCGAGCTCGATATATCCAATGGTCGAATTTTGTTGTAGTGGCTTAGATCGATCGAAAAAACGAGTTGAAGGGGCCAGTTTCGAGCACGTTTTTCGAGGAGATGGGGTCACTAGGGAGGTGCGGTCGGCCGGCGTGGGTGGCTCTGGAGGTGGCGCTTCGAATGGTGGCGAAATGATGGAGTTTCGATCATCGGGGGGGTGGTGCGGCTTGCAATTTCGAACGGCGGCCTATGGGTTCTCAAACGCGTGAAGGACCTGGGGAAGAAGATAGCATGCAGCCAGGATCTAGGGCTAAGGAACAAACTGCCCAGATTTGCAGAGGTTTAAAATTGAAATTAAAAATGTAAATTATATATATTATAATTCATATAACTTCAAAATGCCATAACCTTTTGCTGCGAGATCGAAAACTGATGAGACGAAGTGCGTTGGAATCGTATTGTCGAGCACTAAGCTATGGAACTGGATTGGAGTCGTTTGGAGCTAGTGAGAATTTCGGGTAAAATTAAACGTCCGTTTAATTTTATTTGAAATAAAAGCTGAAAACGAAATTGAAAGCAAGGTGAGAACTTCTCACTCAATCGAACAGTTTCGATTTATATTTTAAATAGTAACATTTAAAATACTTGGATGTATGTTTGAATGATGATTGTTATCTATTGATTGTTAAAATAGACATTATGCACCGTTAGTAAGCGGATGTTATTTATTAAAAACATATACCGCGAATATTTCATAAACAGTGAAATTGGTATTATTTATGTACTTGGAATTGATTTCCCGCAGTATATAGCGGATGAGACCCTATTGCGCCGTCTATTAAGCGGATAATATTTTAAAATCCCATATACCGCGATAATTCCGTACTGGAACGGAATTGGTATTGTGCTAATATTTGTGGATGCAGGGAAACAGGTTGGAGGGATCCAACTGGATTCCTCAACTGTATTGATTTATTTACAGATATTTTGATATTTGTTGATTATCATATCGATATATGATATTTGGATGTCGCGATTGACTATTTGGTGCTGTGGCATCATCGGATCCATTTTTGAAGTTTTAAAATAATGAGTTTAGTTTTTAAAAGAATTTTTAAAGTGATTTTTGAAAGTATACGTTTTATTTAATTTTGAATTGCTAAAATAAATAAACATTTTAATTTTATGGTTATAAAAGTTATATTTTTGGGAAAATAATACTTAAGTGTAATTTTGGAGTTATATAAGTTTTAAATAATGTTTTGTAAATTAATAAAGAGATTGATTTATTTAAATTGAGATTTTTGAATTATTATAAACGGTTTATATAAAAGATTTATAAAATTTATATTTAATAAGCTAAAGATATTAGAATTATAAAATGAGCTTTTGTAAGTGTTAAAATAAAGTTGTACTTAGTTTTATAAGTGAATAAGAATTTTAGATTTATAAACAAATGATGATATAAAAGAATGGATATGTGAATAAATGGATGATAAGTAATTTACTTATAAGTTAGATTCGGCATATAAACGAAATATAAATTGGATAGATAAAGTAGATTTATATATCGAAGCTTATAAATAAAAATGGAATTTATAGACATTGTTTATAAATTCGAAATAAAATTTGATAAATTGAAAGTTGAAATTGGTTAAGGAAGTATATTCACGATTTTGGACAGTGAATATATTATCAAATAAAATGGATATGCTTGGGAAAATGAATATTAGAAAATGAAGTTAATCATTTTAACGATGTTTTAAAATGTATTATGAATCGAATAAATAGATTTCAACATTTATTGTTGAAATAGACGTTTTCGAGAAATAGAAGGAAATGATGGACTATAACACTATTGTTATAGTAAATGATTTTCGAAAGGAAATGTTTTTGTATAGTATTGGGATTTATATATCTATTTTAATTTCGAATCCCTATACTAGTGATTTTGGGTTGTCGTAATGATGTTTTGTGCAACATTCGTTTTCGCCCAAATAAATATGTTTAAGAGAATGATTGCCTTAAAGAATGAAATATATACTTAATTTTGGTTTAAGTATATTGAATATTTTCCAAGTGTTGAAAATAAATGGATTTGTGAATTACTTATTAATAAATAAGTACGGAAATGTTTTTCCAATGTGAAATGAAACGTTTTGAGAATTTATCTTTTCGAAGACAAATTGAAAATGAATATTAGAAATCGATTTGGGAATCATATATTCATAAATATTTTGGAATGTAAATTCACTATGGAATTTATAAATGCAAAGGGGAATTTGTTTAAAAATAAACGTTGATTTTTTTTTGAAGTGTGGGAATAAATTTACGGATTTGGAACGTAAATATAAAGTAAATCGGTAAGGATTTATTTAATTGGTTTAAATAAACCATGTTGAAATGAAAGTATTTCGCACAAGGAAAATGATTGAAATTTGTTTTCAAAAGTGATAAAGGTGAAAAGTGATTTGAAATTGTTTTCAAATGTTGAAGTGTGGAGAATATATATCTAGTAAAGATATTTTGGAAAGTAAATAATTTGGGAAATTATTTGGAATTTGGTGATGTTGAACACACTTATTGATAGTTAAATAATCCGACTAACAATATTTACCTTTAAATAGGTATTTGTTGTGATTGCTTGAATTTGAATGCCACACTTATTTTTGAATAAACGCTGACTATTCGGGTTAGCCGGGAAAGGACCTTGGGGTCGTATAACCCATTCCGAATATGCGATACGTCGTAATGGATTGCATTTGATGACCGGTGTTGAAGACCGGATATTTTTGAAAACGGAAGGATTACCGTTGAGTTACTCTGCATCGGCTGATCTCCGATATAGAGGTTTTATCACCCTTAGTGACGGGAAGTCCAGACGTGATTAGAAATTATCCGGAATGCAAGGACTTCTTTGTAAGTGCCTTCGGTTCTGTTCGAGCCCGGAACAGACTTGTATGGATTGTATGTATGACATTACAAGTTGAGATATAAAGCTGATTTCTTTCAAATATATTTCTGTTGGTGGCGGAGAATTTATTCTCTTAGCTTAACACCCTTCTCTGAGACGTACGAGCTCAGAGGTTATGTAGTTGAAGGTTATTAGTGATATACTCCTAATTTGGTAATGTGACATGCTGCGTGTTGCTGTGAAATGATCATTGTTTGATCATTTGTGATATGATCATTTGTTTGATCATTTATCTTGGTGATCATTACTTTGATCATTTGTTGACCCAAAGCACAGCTTTTGTATAAAGCGTGGCTTTGTGGACGAGACTTCGTCGGACCTCACACCCCGGAAATGGTCAAAACAGGAAGGATGCGGCAAGGTTATTAGGGGGTAGCGCCCCTTTAGTGTATGCCATTCCTTCTGGATAGAGGTGGTATCATGGTATGGAGCCCAGATATTTAACCTATGTTGTTGCTGCAAATTTTGTGGTTGTTGGAAATCGAGGATCCTCGGATAGATCGGTTACGATCGGGGGATGACATATTCGTGTCAGTAGTTACCCGGTTAGGGGTAATCCGGCCTTGTGTTGGCAGAGATCCGGTTTGGTTCTCAGGTCGTCTTTCTAGAGGCGTGCCTATGTGGCAATGGGAAGTTCGTTGGCCTGACCATTTGTTGAAAATCCAAAGAAACAATACGATCTTGTACGGTTTTAGTTGTATAACCTGCCATGGAATGTGGCGGTAACCTGCTGTTGAACATGGTAGCTATAGTAGGCATACGATAATGGTCGTATGTTGGCTAAGATTTATATCTTTACATTCGAAATGGTTTTCTATACACTATGCACTAGTAATAATATCAAATGTTTCTTTTTAATGCGTATCAAGCATCTTTGACTATCATTAGGAGAAATCTCCTCCGATTCTGCGTTTGCATTGTGTGTGTGTGCGGGAGGCCTTATGGTAGTCTCATTTTTAAAAGCATTGCGAATTGACTTAAAAAAAATATTCCTCTATTTTGATTTTAAAGATAAATAAACGGTTTTGAGTTCTCACACCAGTCACATGCTGACACGGAGTTTATTGTTTTCCTTCCTAAACTCTGGGTGCCCACCAATTTCCACACGGGCAGTCAAGAGTTAAGGTTTATCAGGATATTCTGGAACTCTGGAGTTGCTGGAGGCAAGATGGATGGCATGGCGTATTACTAGTATATAGTATTTCCTTTCCGCTGTTTGTTATTGTTTGTTGTTGTACACTCTGATGATGAAATGTAATGTAATATGATGTAATGTAATAACTGATATAGTTCTTTGTTTAAAGATTATTCATTTATCTATTATATGTTGTTCCGCTGCGATTGTGAGATTCTGATATTCTTCTGTTGTTTTTGTTCTGTTCTATCTTTCTCTCTCTCCTTCTATCTTCTACCTCTTTCTTCTTCTTCAACCCTAAGGGTTCGTTTTTCCGTTCATCTTGAGTTAATCACTGGAGATAGTGACTATTCAAGGAGTACGGATTTGCGGGTCTTTACATTTGGTATCAGAGCTTATGGTTAAGCGACAACCATGGCTCTGTTGGGTATTACTCATTAGAGATAGAGTCAGTAGTACTCTAGAATGAGTTTGAGTGTAATAATAGATACGAGGGCATATTTGTTAGTGAATATAAATTGTTTTATATTGTGATGATTGGTTTGTTGAGTGGTATATGGATTTTGGTCAACACGAGTAATTAACGTTGTTGATAGGGATCTCTAAACGCTTGTACAGAACAAATTGACACGATATCGTTTTAATAGGGTAAATGAAATAATTTTACCTTGATTATATTTTATATATAAAGGAAATAATTTTTCAGAATTATTAAAGTGTATATGAATTGATTGTTTGGTTGTTGAAAATATATACATAAGTCAATGAAAGTTGTTTGAATAAATTAAATAAAAACAACAATTGTAAAAGAATAATTGTATAAGAAAATGAATTATAAGATGGAATTATAATAAAAAAATGATTTACAATTGTGAAACAATCTTGTATAAGTAAAGGAAAATAGTGAAATTTTATGAGTAAAAGATTTATAAGTGTGATTTATAAACGAAAAGAAAAATTTTGAAAGAATATTTAGCACTGATTTCACTTTTGTTACTGGGAAATAATAAGGGTGATGACTGCAGCATCATCAGTATCATTTTCGAGTTTCTATGTGATTAATTTGCTACCATACTAATTAAAAATTGAAATTTTGTTGTGATAAACAAATTTGAAATTAAAAATCCAAGTTGATAAATATAAGTGAAATGAGTTTTGAACTTATAATATGAGACATGTGATTTGAAATTTAACAAAAGGAAAGTTAAATAAATTGATTTGGATTTGATAAGATGTTTGAAATAGAACATAACTTAAGTGATGTTGAATGAAGTTAATTTTGGTATCGAAGTAAATTAATAAGTGAATTAATGAAGTAAAGTCATTAAGAATTTGAACTTGAGTTATATAAATGAAATTCAACTTGGAATGTTAAACGAACTAGCAATTGAATTAATGAATGGATTGAATGTTAATCAATTAAATGTAAAATAAATTGATATGGAATAATGAAAGTGAGTATTAATTCATTTAAAGCTAATTGAATAAATTGAATGTAAGCAATTTTATATCAACCAATAGAAATTAAAAGTATTGAACCAAATTGAATGTAAATTAAATAATTTGGTTATGTTGAATATACATTGGTTGTTATATGATTATTAGTTGATTTTATATAAATTCATTAAGTGTTAATGAAATTGAATTAGCGAAATTAGAAGCTAAAGTAATTGAATCCAACTTGAAAGAAAATGAACTTGAATAGAATTGAATTTGATTTGGAAGTGAACCAACTTGAATGAAAATTAGTAAATGCAAACTAATTAAAATTGAATATGAATGAATGTTAGTAAATCCAATGTTAATGAATCAAATGTGATTTAAATTGGAAAACCAATTCCTTGAATATTAATGAGAAGTGAATTTATATTGATTTGGTGGTTGCATTTGTTGCTTTAGTTGCATTTGCTATATTATGTAGTTGTTATGTTGCTATATGATGTATATTGATATTATTTTCATATATGCATGTTTCTCATGTTGTTGTTGAGTGTTTAGTAGGTGCGGATCGCGTTTGCTTCGCATTTGGAGCTCGCTTTCGTGCTATATTAGCTGTATACGCTCGCTAATAATATAATAAGGTACATATCTCGGATTACATACCGTACTTTTACACTTTTTCCCTACGGGATGCTTCATCACTTGATGAGATGTATATTTGTGATATATATACTGTCATTTTTCTTCGGATCGAGCCGCGCAAAGGAGACTCCAGCGAATTTTTCGGAAAATTTAAGGCGTTAGAATATTTTTGAGAAAATTGGGAAATTTTTGAAAACTAAAGTTTGGATTTGGAAACTTAGTAAAAATATTGTAAGAAGTTTAACTACTAATTTTTAGAAAGTCAAACACTTAAGAGATTTGAAAAATCTAATTTGAATGATTTGTTTTGGAAAGTTAATGAATTCTGTAACTTTTTCTTACTTTGTAATTTCGAGGACGAAATTCTTTTAAGGGGGGGAGTTTGTAACGACCCAGAATTTTTGATAATTTAAATTTGTATATTTAATTAATTTTAAATATTAATAGTGAAATTTATAAGTCGAATAAATTTTATTTCGAATAATTGGATTTAATTGAACAATTAAATCGATAATTTAATAGTTGAAAATACAGAAATAATTGAAATATTGGGTTAAATATGATTGAAAATGATTTGTAAAATTTTATTATATCATATTGGAGTTAGAGTGAGGTTATAGAACTTTTAAAATCGAATTAAGAGTTAACTTGTGAAAATTGAATATTTTAATATTTAAATCGACTAGTGAAATTAGCCAATTTTCGAACAGTCTCAGAATTGAACGAAACTAGTTCCATTGGATCCGTAATAGTTTGTTATTATCGGATTTCAATTTTCGTAGCAATTGGAGTTTTCATTTGATCGTGGCAGCTCGAGACGCATCGAAATTGTTTTTAATATTAATTTGGCGAGTTAAAATAGCCATTTTTCAAACAGTCTCGGATTTCGACGAAACCAGTTTCATCGGATCCATAATGTGATATTTTTGTATGGTTTCAAATTTCGTGTCAATTGGATTTACCGTTTGTCCGGGGCAAGCTAAAACGCACAGAAAATTGATTAACCGATTTAATTTTAAATCGATCGTTTATTGCCGTATCTCGCACAGATGATCGAATTGGCTCCCGAAACCTATTCCATTGTGTCCGGAACGCAGGATAAACCCCAGAAACGCCAGTCACAGCGCGTAAATCGGAGTTTTGAAAATCCGAAATGAATAGTGTTTTTCGTTGAAATTCTATAAAAGGAAACCCAACCCCTTCTCTTTTGCAAAAAAACCTAACCCTAATCTAGAGCCGGCCGCCATTTTAATTCGATGGCCAGAAAACACCATCCTTTCTCCTCATTTATCTCTTAATCCACGCATTGATTCAAGAAAGTGTCAACTAGTAAATTGTAGATCTCCTCGAGCTCGATATATCCAACGGTCGAATTTTGTTGTAGTGGCTTAGATCGATCGAAAAAACGAGTTGAAGGGGCCAGTTTCAAGCACGTTTTTCGAGGAGATGGGGGAACTCGGGAGGTGCGATCGGCCGGCGTGGTGGTTCTGGAGGCGGCGCTTCGAATGGTGGAGAAATGATGGAGTTTCGATCATCGGGGGGTGGTGCGGCTTGCAATTTCGAACGACGGCCTATGGGTTCTCAAACACGTGAAGGACCTGGGGAAGACGATAGCATGCGGCCAGGATCTAGGGCTAAGGAACGAACGGCCCAGATTTGCAGAGGTTTAAAATTGAAATTAAAAAATGTAAATTATGTATATTATAATTCGTATAACTTCGAAATGCCATAACCTTTTGCTGCGAGATCGAAAACTGATGAGACGAAGTGCGTTGGAATCGTATTGTCGAACACTATGCTATAGAACTGGATTGGAGTCGTTTGGAGCTAGTGAGAATTTCGGGTAAAATTAAACGTCCGTTTAATTTTATTCGAAATAAAAGCTGAAAACGAAATTGAAAGCAAGGTGAGAACTTCTCACTCAATCGAACAGTTTCGATTTATATTTTAAATAGTTATATTTAAAATACTTGGATGTATGTTTGAATAATGATTGTTATCTATTCATTGTTAAAATAGACATTATGCGCCGTTAGTAAGCGGATGTTATTTATTAAAAACATATACCGCGAATATTTCATAAACAGTGAAATTGGTATTATTTATGTACTTGGAATTGATTTCCCGCGGTATATAGCGGATGAGACCCTATTGCACCGTCTATTAAGTGGATAATATTTTAAAATCTCATATACCGCGATAATTCCGTACTGGAACGGAATTGGTATTGTGCTAATGTTTGTGGATGCAGGGAAACAGGTTGGAGGATCCAACTGGATTCCTCAACTGTATTGATTTATTTACAGATATTTTGATATTTGTTGATTATCATATCGATATATGATATTTGGATGTCGTGATTGATTATTTGGTGCTGTTGCATCATCGGATCCATTTTTGAAGTTTTAAAATAATGATTTTGGTTTTTAAAAGAATTTTTAAAGTGATTTTTGAAAGTATACGTTTTATTTAATTTTGAATTGTTAAAATAAATAAACATTTTAATTTTATGGTTATAAAAGTTATATTTTTGCGAAAATAATACTTAAGTGTAATTTTGGAGTTATATAAGTTTTAAATAATGTTTTGTAAATTAATAAAGAGATTGGTTTATTTAAATTGAGATTTTTGAATTATTATAAACGGTTTTTATAAAAGATTTATAAAATTTACATTTAATAAGTTAAAGATATTGGAATTATAAAACGAGCTTTTATAAGTGTTAAAATAAAGTTGTACTTAGTCTTATAAGTAAATAAGAATTTTAGATTTATAAACAAATGATGATATAAAAGAATGGATATGTGAATAAATGGATTATAAGTAATTTACTTATAAGTTAGATTCGGCATATAAACGAAATATAAATTGGATTAATAAAGGAGATTTATAAATCGAAGCTTATAAATAGAAATGGAATTTATAGACATTGTTTATAAATTCGAAATCAATGGAATTTGATAAATTGAAAGTTGAAATTGGTTAAGGAAGTATATTCACGATTTTGGACAGTGAATATATTATTAAATAAAATGGATATGCTTGGGAAAATGAATATTGTAAAATGAAGTTAATCGTTTTAACGATGTTTTAAAATGTATTATGAATCGAATACATAGATTTCAACATTTATTGTTGAAATAGACATTTTCGAGAAATAGAAGGAAATGATGGACTATAACACTGTTGTTATAGTAAATGATTTCCGAAAGGAAATATTTTTGTATAGTATTGGGATTTATATATCTTTTTTAATTTCGAATCCCTATACTAGTGATTTTGGGTTGTCGTACTGATGTTTTGCGCAACATTCGTTTTGGCCCAAATAAATATGTTTAAGAGAATGATTTTCTTAAAGAATGAAATATATACTTAATTTCGGTTTAAGTATATTGAATATTTTCCAAGTGTTGAAAATAAATGGATTTGTGAATTACTTATTAATAAATAAGTACGGCAATGTTTTTCCAATGTGAAATGAAACGTTTTGAGAATTTATCTTTTTGAAGACAAATTGAAAATGAATATTAGAAATCGATATGGGAATCATATATTCATAAATATTTTGGAATGTAAATTCACTATGGAATTTATAAATGAAAAGGGGAATTTGTTTAAAAATAAACGTTGATTTTTTTTTGAAGTGTGGGAATAAATTTACGGATTTGGAACGTAAATATAAAGTAAATCAGTAAGGACTTATTTAATTGGTTTAAATGAACCATGTTGAAATGAAAGTATTTCGCATAAGGAAAATGATTGAAATTTGTTTTCAAAAGTGATAAAGGTGAAAAGTGATTTGAAATTGTTTTCAAATGTTGAAGTGTGGAGAATATATATCTAGTAAAGATATTTTGGAAAGTAAATAATTTGGGAAATTATTTGGAATTTGGTGATGTTGAACACACTTATTGATAGTTAAATAATCCGACTATCAATATTTACCTTTAAATAGGTATTTGTTGTGATTGCTTGAATTTGAATGCCACACTTATTTTTGAATAAACGCCGACTATTCGGGTTAGCCGGGAAAGGACCTTGGGGTCGTATAACCCATTCCGAATATGTGATACGTCGTAATGGATTGCATTTGATGACCGGTGTTAAAGACCGGATATTTTTGAAAATGGAAGGATTACCGTTGAGTTACTCTGCATCGGCTGATCTCCGATATAGAGGTTTTATCACCCTTAGTGACGGGAATTCCAGACGTGATTAGAAATTATCCGCAATGCAAGGACTTCTTTGTAAGTGCCTTCGGTTCTGTTCGAGCTAGGAACAGACTTGTATGGATTGTATGTATGACATTACAAGTTGAGATATAAAGCTGATTTCTTTCAAATATATTTCTATTGGTGGCGGGGAATTTATTCTCTTAGCTTAACACCCTTCTCTGAGACGTACGAGCTCAGAGGTTATGTAGTTGAAGGTTATTAGTGATATACTCCCAATTTGGTAATGTGACATGCTGAGTGTTGCTGTGAAATGATCATTATTTGATCATTTGTGATATGATCATTTGTTTGATCATTTATCTTGGTGATCATTTGTTGACCCAAAGCACAGCTTTTGTATAAAGCGTGGCTTTGTGGACGAGACTTCGTCGGACCTCACACCCCGAAAATGGTCAAAACAGGAAGGATGCGGCAAGGTTATTAGAGGGTAGCGCCCCTTTAGTGTATGTCATTCCTTCTAGATAGAGGTGGTATCATGGTATGGAGCCCAAATATTTAACCTATGTTGTTGCTGCAAATTTTGTGGTTGTTGGAAATCGAGGATCCTCGGATAGATCGGTTACGATCGGGGGATGACATATTCGTGTCAGTAGTTACCCAGTTAGGGGTAACCCGGCCTTGTGTTGGCGGAGATCCGGTTTGGTTCTCAGGTCGTCTTTCCAGAGGCGTACCTATGTGGCAATGGGAAGTTCCTTGGCCTGACCATTTGTTGGAAATCCAAAGAAACAATACGATCTTGTACGGTTTTAGTTGTATAACCTGCCATGGAATGTGGCGGTAACCTGCTATTGAACATGGTAGCTATAGTAGGCATACGATAATGGTCATATGTTGGCTAAGATTTATATCTTTACTTTCGAAATGATTTTCTATACACTATGCACTAGTAATAATATCAAATGTTTCTTTTTAATGCGTATCAAGCATCTTTGACTATCATAAGGAGAAATCTCCTCCGATTCTGCATTTGCATTGTGTGTGTGTGCGGGAGGCCTTATGGTAGTCTCATTTTTAAAAGCATTGCGAATTGACTTAAAAAAAATATTCCTCTATTTTGATTTTAAAGATAAATAAACTATTTTGATTCTCACACCAGTCACATGAATGACTCGGAGTTTATTGTTTTCCTTCCTAAACTCTGGGTGCCCACCAATTTCCACACGGGCAGTCAAGAGTTAAGGTTTATCAGGATATTTTGGAACTCAGGAGTTGCTGGAGGCAAGATGGATGGCATGGCGTATTACTAGTATATAGTATTTCCTTTCCGCTGTTGTTATTGTTTGTTGTTGTACACTCTGATGATGAAATGTAATGTAATATGATGTAATGTAATAACTGATATAGTTCTTTGTTTAAAGATTATTCATTTATCTATTATATGTTGTTCCGCTGCGATTGTGAGATTCTGATATTGTTCTGTTGTTTCTGTTCTATTCTATCTTTCTCTCTCTTCTTCTATCTTCTACCTCTTCTTTAACCCTAATGTTACGATTTTCCGGCATTCGATTGCTCGGCAGTTGATACAGTGGACGTATTGATGTCGGTTTTCGAGCGTCGAAAAGTCATGATCGTCGCATAAGAGGTCTATTTCGGTTATACAATCCATTAATTATTTAAAAATATATCAAATATTTCTATTAAAGTGAATAAATTACGAGTCATTACATCCTCACTAATAAAATGATTGATAGAGTAGATACAAAGGATAATATAGCCGATCCATTCACGAAAGGACTATCTCGGTTAGTTCTCGGTACATTGATCAAAGGGATGTAATTGAGATTTTGTAATTGGTCCCAAGTGCAAGTAGGTGATAGACTAAGTTAGAGATATGCTATAGGGAATATATAGCAATTTACTATAATTTATTAACTCTATAATAAATCGCTTTGAAACAAAAGATGTTTTTCTTTCTTTCATACACTTGTCATTCTGTGTTACATTAGTTAATTCTCTAATTTTAGTATATTAAATAGAAAATTCTGAAATAGTATGTTACACAATAGTAATTATAATTTGATGTAATCATGATAAATTTATCACATTAAAAATAACATATTATTTTAAATATTCATAGTCAAGGTACTTCAAGACTGGATATCGATACATCCATCGAGACTAGATTACATAATGCTCTTCAATTATTGTGATGTATATTACCTATGGCTATTAGGGGGACAAATAGGTTATGTATAGATAGTTATTCAATAACTATGGAATGCTTAACTCGAGAGTTCTATATTTTCTAATATAACTATGGTTAAAAAGAGAATCTTGAAGTGATGATATTACATAGTTCTCTTGACTTGAGAATTCTATTAAACCTAAACGTGAAACTCCACTTCGGTTATAATTAAATTTTGGTATGACGTCCATCAAACAACTATAGTCGAATCCAAGTTGAAGCACTAGGAGCGAAATACTATTCATTGGAGAATTCGTCTCCTCAGTTATAAGAGGTTAGTATCACGGTCAATTGTAATCAATTTAAAGTCAAAGTTCTGGTCAGAGTAGTAAAATTAATTGTTATCCCGTCTTTTGGCAAGGCCGAGATAACCAGGAACTGACTGGAAAAAGACAAGATCACATGTCCTCAATTTGGAATGATTGATTGGGCAACTACAAATATCGATGAATTTCGCCCGAGTCCGGATAGGGCTACGATTGATAAGACACGTCAAGCTAAGCTGTGGAAACCAGCGTTCCAAATTTCGGGGCGATCCGAGTTCATATGCTCAAGTTGTCGCCAGTAGAAAGTGGAAGGAGTAACATTGTTTCGAACCCAATAGAGCCAATCCTCGAGTTCGAATCCATCAATACATGTGTCACATCGAATTCGTAAGAAGTGGTTTTGTTTCGAATCCATCGAGCAAGCAAGCAGTTCGACTCCATCAACCACGCATTGGTTCGAATCCGTCCACAAAGCCTTGGTTCGAATCCATCAATAGTCAGCCATGGTTCGAACCCATCAGAACACACCTTGCTTCGACTCCATCGAGCAAGCTTTAAGGTCGTATCCATCCCATTATGCCTTGGTTTGCATCCATACTTGTATGCCCTAGCTCGAATCCATCGGGGGAAAGTTTCCTCGAATCCATGCAAGTGAAGAAGCCCCTGCTCCATTCGAAAACTCGTCTTCGAATCCCCCAATTGAGGCAACCTCGAATCGATCAAATGCTTTGATCGATTCGAACGAGTACCAGTTCCATCGATTCGAAGGAAGCGTGCCTACGAATCCAACTCTTCGAATCCATCAAATAAACGCGGCTAAAACCAAGGGTATGACCCATAAAACTCGGAGAAAAAGGAGGATTGACCCGAAGCATACGCACCACGTCATCACTTTCACGTGCAGAAGCATGGATTCGACCCTATGGATTCGAACCATATCGATTCGAACGGGTCCCTGGGGCGAAAAACTCCAACTTGAATCGATCATAACTCGAGATCTACAAATCCAAATGCTATGAAATTTTCATAGAAGCTTGCATATACATAGAAGAATGTCCACGCCAAGTTTCATCACGATTGGACACATTTTTGATCGATTCGAACCAAGGGTCGAATCGATCCCAAAGTGGGCCCAGATCTCCAGAATTCGGCCTTGTGGGCCCCCACACATGCCAGAGGTGGTGTCCCTGAATTTTAGGCGAAATATCAGCATCCTACACCTATAAATAGAGCCCCTGGTCATTCAGAAAAGGGAGAGGAGAATTTTTAGAGTAAGAGAACGCCCGGACGCTGCCAGAATTGCTTCAGAGCACCACCGCTGCCTTTGATTTTGAATTTTGGCTTACTACTTGTTGTACTTTGACATAAAAAAGTTGTATTCTCCGAATATCAAGCAATAAAGTAACAAAACTTCACAGTGGACGTAGGCAATACGCCGAACCACTCTAAATCGTTGTCTCTCGTGCAATTTACTTCCTGTTATTTGGAGTTTTTGTTAGATAATCCACATTTTAATTTACTTTCTTCATTTATTATCTCTTCAAAAACTTCCGACGAGTGTTGTGCCCAATTTTGACACAAACACTTTGGTACTTTCACTGAGAAAAACCCAGTTTTTCTCCTGCTCCTTGGATCTATCTTCGATACCGGATTGCATAAATCTAAGAGAGAGATCCAGACCTCATATTCAGATTCCTTCCGTTCTATTCAGATTTGTACAAAGTCTTGGAAAGGAATTCAGCTTTCAAGATGGTTAATACAAGAACCACCTCAAATGCTATCAATCAACAAGAGCAGGATCGACAGAATCCTGTGCCGCCACCTTCATCTAATTAGGATGCTACCGGGCACTCCGAACCGTCAGGTTCGGTTACCCGACAAGAGTTGCAGTTGCTACTCCAAGAGATGACCCAGAGTCGGCAACAACTAGAAGAACAGCTACGCGCTAACGCTGAGCTAATCGACAAGCTGGATCGCCAGAAGCGAAAAAGGTCCAAGAGAGACCACGCTTCTCGCTCCTCCAGTGAGAATTCTTCATCTTCTGATTACCACAATCGATCACCACGACCCCAACTAGATGGGAGTCGCATGCCAGTCACTGGAAATCAGCCGGCACTGACCGTTGGACAACTGAGAGTTGGTCCATCAGCTAGTTTCCAAACCGGATCCTCCTTCCGAGGAGGAGCCGTTCCTCACCACACCGCAGAATACCTCACCACTAACATTGCAGCTGAACCAGGAATCGACGCCCAAGATCAGTCGGACCTGGACCATCACCAACATGGACGTACTCCTGAATCATACGTCCCGGAAAACTATGAGCCACGAAGGCAAGACTTGGACCGTCGACAATATCCGGTCCAACCCCGAAGAACGGAACGTAATCATACTCCGGTGCAGGCCGCACAAAACACGCAAATGCCGGATCTATCAACTATGATACGTCAGATGATCCGTGAGAGCCAGGAATTCACAAACAACGATTGGGGAGTTTCCCGAAGTCACACTCCTTTTTCGGACAATATACTTACTGCTGACCCCCCACGGCGATTCTGGATGCCAACTCTACCCATGTATGAAGGAAACTCCAACCCCAACCAACATATTCTGAAATATGAATGGTCGATGACCGCTGCTAGAGCTGACGATGCAGTAAAGTGTCGCAGTTTCCCCATATCCTTGGGGGGCATCACTACCATGTGGTTCATTCGATTGTCACCTCGATCCATCTCTTCATTCGACCAGTTAGCCACAAAATTCGTTGAGCAATTCTGCATGCACGCCGCAAGGCCAAAAGATGTTAACACTCTATCTAATGTCACTCAAGCTCCCAGAGAGACACTCAGACACTACTTAGAGAGATTCCATACTGCATGTGCGGAGATCAACAATCCAAACGATAACTCCATCCTTATGGCGTTGACTAAAAGGATCGACCTCGATTCTGAGTTTGGCAACTGGTTAGCTGGGAAACCACCTGCATCATTGGACCGTTTCCATGCCAAAGCAGCTCAATTCCTGAGACGGGAAGACGCGAAACAGTCTAGGAAGCAAATTGATGCAGGACCAAGTACAGAGGGGATCCAAAGCAATGTTGCAATCAAACAGTCCGGTGAGAGCTCCGGAAAAGTCCAGTTGAACGTTAAAAACAAACAAGCCCGGCAAAGAGAGAGCGTGAATCAAATTAAAAAACGAGATCAAAATCGTGGCCCGCAGCGTAAGAATCCAATGTTCGACAGTTACACTCCTCTGAATACATCACTAGAGGACCTATATTTACAAACCTGTAATACAATTTAGCATCAAAAACCTGCGCCAAGACCGTCGTCAGAGAAGCAAATCCAGACGGGAAAGTTTTGCCGGTTCCATGAAAGCTACGGGCACAATACAAACGAGTGTCGTCACTTACAAGATCTCGTTGAAAAATTGATCAGAGAAAAGAAGCTGGAACAGTTTGTTCAGACGCCGCAGCCGGGAGAAGAGGGCCCATCAAATCAAAGTAATGAATCCAATTATCTGATGCAGGAAGACTCCACCCCCACCGGCTGGAGGTTGGTAGTAAATGCTGTTGGAGGTATCTCTCATCCAACAAAGCGGAGCTGGGATGAGATGAAGTCATATGCCAGCCCTACTAGGCATGCGGATGCTGCATGCCGTAGACATTTGAAAGATAGAGTTCAGATCAAACGACAGAAAGCAATGACCGACGACATCGTATTTCAGTGTAGTGATGATGACAGAATCATAGTCCCGACTACCGATCCACTAGTCATATCAGCTCAGGTAGGCCATGTGTGGGTGAAAAGGATTCTGGTTGACATCGGAAGTTCCGTGAATATAATATTTAAGCGAGCCTACGATCAAATGAATCTGAATACCAAAAACTTGAAACCATGCCAATCCAGCATTCACGGCTTTGACGGGAGCGCGGCCATACCCGTTGGAGAACTAGAAATACCAACAGAGTTGGGAACAGGACAATGCTGCAGAATTCGGACGTTGCGATTCGTGGTGATGGACATAGATTCACCGTACAATGCTTTCTTGGGCCGACCAACCCTTGTTGAATTCAGGGCTGCTATCGCCCCATGGTGCCTAACCTTAAAATTCCCCACTGACAAAGGAGTTGGTGTTGTTATGGGAGACCAGGCCGACTTAAGGACCATCATACTCCGAAAGCGAGTTTCCCGGCCGCACGATGTCAATGATCAACCCCAAACCTTCAAAATTTGTGATTTCATCTACGGAAGAGTACACTCAATGCCACCGCACGTGAAACCAACGTGGGAAAGGCCATGTGTAATTGAACAGAAATTCGGGGATGACATGTTCTTGTTGTCGACATTGGGCGGTCCTATTTTGTCAAGAGCCTGGAGAAGCAAGGACCTTCGTCATTGCTGCACATGACAAGCTTTATTTGATCTATGAATGTTTTGCAGTTTCCTTTACATTCTGAAATTTGAATTTGTAATAAGGCACTGACTTTGCCGTATTTTCTTATTTCAGCAATAAAATACTATCTCTTCAAGCTTGAGCTGTGATTCACCGAATACAACATTCAACAATCAGGATACACGAAGAGCTAAGTTCCATCAAACAATGGAATTTATTCAAATAGCGAGTGACTGTGATACGACCGGCCACTCATTAAGTGAAACCCCAGCTCGGGGGCAAGTCAACACATCAAAGGCTGAACTGGACCAACACACAACAGTCCATTTAATAACTTGTTCCCAGAGCGCGAACGGACTCCAACTTCCCAGAGCGTGAATTGGAGTATAAACATTCAATAACTCGTTCCCAGAGCGCGAACGGACTCCAACTTCCCAGAGCGTGAATTGGAGTATAAACATTCAATAACTCGTTCCCAGAGTGCGAACGGACTCTAACTTCCCAAAGCGTGAATTGGAGTATAAACATTCAATAACTCGTTCCCAGAGCGCGAACGGACTCCAACTTCCCAGAGCGTGAATTGGAGTATAAACATTCAATAACTCGTTCCCAGAGTGCGAACAGACTCCAACTTCTCAGAGCGTGAATTGGAGTATAAACATTCAATAACTCATTCCCAGAGTGAGAACGGACTCCAAGTTCGCAGAGTGCGAATTGGAGTATAAACATTCATCAATTCGTTCCCGGAGTGCGAACGGACTCCAACTTCCCAAAGTGCGAATTGGAGTATAAACATTCAGCAACTCGTTCCCGGAGCGCGAACGGACTCCAAATTCTCAGAGCGCAAATTGGAGTATAAACGTCCAACAACTCGTTCCCAGAGCGTGAACAGAGTATAAACATGAATTCCAGGTTCCTGGAGCGCGAATTGTGTTATAAGTATCGATAACTCTCAAATTCCCGGAATGCGAACCGGATTATCGATCTCAAATTATCCTAAATCCCCAGAATGTGGACATATGCTTAAGATTTGCAGAAAATGCGATCAACCACCAAAATACAAATGTTGTTCCCCGAGACTAGGGGGCAGAAAAGCTAAGTGTTAATCACTAACCAAAGTGATACTATATCCGGAGTTCAACTCATTCATCAAATCATGACACGAAATTATATTTCCATACTTGGCATATAAAAAAAACAAACATTGCAAAACACTTAAGTGAAAGAAAAGAGCAACTTCCTATTCCATCAACCAACAAAAACAGGTTCGATTACATGGCAAGTCAAAAAGTTTCAGTTAAGTGGAGGCCGAATCCACATATATACACGGCTTTGAAAGAACAAAAGAAAAGGTAAAAGAATTGCTATTCACAACCATATGATAAAACAAGAAGCTCACTCCTTCTTCTTCCGGGGCTTCTTCTTTGGAGTCGAGCCGCTGGACCCACTACCCGGCTTCCTACGGGATTTTTTATCCTTCTTTGGAACATCTTCCGGATCTGGCATAATATCAATATCTTCCTCAAAGCTGGAAGGGATAAAGATCCTTTTGTGAGGACGAAATGAAGGCATGGAAGCGGTAACAGGTGTTTGTTCAGCAACGCTCGAGACAGTTACCGTGCCACCGGGAGAGATCACCATTAAAGAAGATAAGCTTGAAGGAGCAGTGTCGCTACCAGGACCACCAACCGTCACCATCGTGGCCATTTCAGCGCTTATCTCAGCTAAAATATCTTCTTCTCGAGTCAACTGAGCTTCGTTGGATACGCTGGTGGTCGCCACGAAAGAACTGAAAACTGGAGCAGCTCCACTCGTCGCAAATGAAGGATCAGGAATAGGGTCAAGAGAGTGACCAAGTAGCTCTTCAATCATTTGAACATCGAATGACATCGAGCTCCCCTCTCCCATATCACCGGCCATGGCAGCAGTTGAGATCGCCGCGGTGACAATAACTCCGCGCGTAGATATAGAATCGGAGGAACTGGGGGCACGAATGCGACACTCTCAGTCACTGAACAAAGGAGAACAAAAGTAATCAGTCCAGAAAATTCTCTCGAAAATCGATACTTTAAGACATGAGGGAAATAATCAAAGTACCTTCTTTACCTTGCCTTGGTGCTTGAACAGGCTCGGAGATGACAATCTTGCTAGAAGCAACTCCGGTTGGTCCGGGTTGTAAGCAGGAACAACTTATGGATCAACCGTGGCGATAGCTTCGGACGAAGTCGGGATAGGGACTTCGATATTCTCACTATGATGCGTGACACCTGAACCTTCGCCGATCTCCGATTGATGGATGCCAAGTCTTTCTTTCTCAACAGAAATTATCGCCTCGTGAAGAGTTCTCCTCTCATCCTCGCTAAGCAGACGTAACTCAAGCTCAAACTCATCCAATACTCCATCCGGGCAAGACATCCTCTTGTTCTCCACTAATTTCTTCCAGGCATTGTAGAGAGGCATCGAGTAATCTCCTAGCCAGGAGAGATTTCTATGCTCTAACACATTGGCATTATATGTGTCCAAGAGTTTGTCAAATTCGGCCTTCTTCTTGAACCTCTCTGCCTGGACTCTCTCCTCCACCTCCGTTTCAACCTCCTTAACCCTTGCAACTGCCGCATCACGCTCAGCTCGGAGAGACACAGCTTGCTCACACGCTTCTTGCGCGGCCGTATTAGCATCATCTTTTTCTTTGTTCATATCAGCAAACTTAGCCTTTGATTCCTCTAGTTCTTTGACTGCCGCATCCCGCTCGGCTTCAACATTTTTGTATCAATGGCCCAAATCTTCAACTAAAGTGCAATTTGCCTATTGCATCTTCTCCATCTCAACTAATGTCTCATCAACCTTTTTTAACGACTCGGTTTTGACTTTACGGGAAGATTCCGCCTCAGATTGGAGTATGTCAATAATGCGATTCTTCCGAGCCAAGTTGGCTTCCAGTTTCTCGATAATTTTGGCCTGATCAAAGGCTGCTTTTGAAGCTTTAACGGTCGCTTTGTACCATCTTTGTACTGAGCATAGAAATCGCGGGTGTAGCTAAGTGCCGTGGGCACGGCGTCTTCAGGGATTCTTTTAAGGTTAGGAGGAAAAATACAAGCGTCGAAGCAAATCTCCGGAAAATCCCTCTTCAATTGAGCAAGTCTGATGGCCCCTTCACCAGATGGTTCAATAGGGGCCTCCTCCGCAGCTGTGGTCGTAGCAACCTCAGTTCTAGAACGGTGTGGCTCGAACCTCGAAACCTGCGAAGATGGTTGATGTCGCAGAGGCTCAGACACCTGAATATGGCTTCGGGGTGGCGGAGGAGAACGAGAGGAGGAGCGGTGTCTCCGATCTCTATCCGATCGTTCCTGACTGGAATAATCGCGATGATAATCCCTGGCATAATATTCCTGGCCATGATGCCTCTGTTCACGATCGCGATCGGAGTCTCCACATCGAGATTCGTAATAAGACGAAGGGTGATGTACTCGTCGGAGTTTGTCCAATGTAGAGTGACGGCCAGACATAGCACCTGAAAAAGAGAAACAATTCAGTTAAATACCAGGCGGAAGCAATACGATTTGTGCGAAAGTCGTGTAGTGTTATGAAAGTGTATGCAAATGTGCAAAACCCCCGACCAACCAGAAGTGTTGACTGCACTAATAGGTAAAGGCTCGCTTATTTCTAAAATTTCCCGGAGTTCATCCAACCCGGACTCGTGGTGGAGAGATACGTATTCCGGGATGGGAATGTCATCCAGTCCTATAAACATATTTCCTAATTGATGAGGAGCAGCGTCAGAGGTAATAATTCCGGGGATCAAACGAGATACGACTACAGACTTCCGTCTCTTAAGTTTAGGGACAACAGCCTTGCCTTTCCGCTTTTCTTCTACTCGGGAGAGATCAGCCGCTAACTCGGTATCAGTTGGCGTCCTCTCATCATCGCTCATTTCTCTTATCACTATGCCGGGTTTCCTTTTCACCGTCTTCTTCTTTGTCTTCGAAGCCGGTTTCGCCAACCCCTCGACGACAATACTCTGGTTCGACTCAATTATACCCAGCACCTTAAGTTATCATCGGTCAACAAGTCGATGTGCCTTGAATCGCTTGGGACCATTTGCAAGCTTTGAACGATGCCTCTATAATGCCCACCGGTAGGTCTCGAAATGATGGCTATAAGAGTAACAGAGTATTAGTACAAGTATTAAGAGTGGCCATTCAAGGATGACTTATGATACTTACGTCTGGATAACCATCTCCTGGCAAACCCTAGGGGGCATCGAAAAAAAACCACTCATTCTTGAAATAGCTAAGCCTGGTCCAGGCCCCAGTCACAACCTGACAGTTTCTGACCGCTTCTAGAAAAGTGAAAGATGGGCTATCACCCCTACTCTTGAAATTGAATATGTGTCTGATCTCGTTTGGCCTTGGCGGGCGAAAAAGGCGGTCCATAAATATGACAAAGACGCTATTCAGCAATGCATGCCCGTTGGGATGGAGTTGTGAAGGAGCAATTCCTAAGTACGACAGCATCTCTCTGATGTATTGGTTAAAAGGAGGGAGAGATCCAGCCGCGCAGGCATGGCGGTAAAAGGCAGTATATCCTTCAGGTGGGTTATGTGGTGTGTCATTGGCACTAGGTAATAAAACATCATCCAGGGATATGTTATGTTTCAAACATATCCGGCCCAACAAAGACTCCGAGATACTGGACTGAACAGAATCGACAGGATCTTCGATAAATATGGCCTCCGACAACTCATCCGGAGCCGGATCTATAACTTCAGGAGGGATTTTCGGAATCTCAAGCACTGGAGGAGGCGAGCTTTGTACTTCTTGTTGTTGAGAACTCGAAGATTCAATAATTAACTAACTCACCAGAAAGCAGCATTAAGTACAAAAGGAGCCCGTGTATTCCCCGGTATGAACTATATGAATATGTCGTGCACTGCAAGTGCTGTGCATAACTTAAACAGATTTTACAAGTTGGAACAAGATGTCTGAATGGCGAAACTTTGGAATTTGAGGATGGAAATGACCGTCATCACTGACCGTCACTCCCACACCATCCAGATGCTACTGACCAATTCAAGTATCAATCTGTCATATTTTTTGTTAAGTCATGGTTCCATCGACGAGCTTCAAAAGGGAGGTCAAGTCAAATTCGATTATGCAAGGCCGAAGCTCGCCGGAGTCAAATATGCTAAAGTTCATTGAGTTCGTTAAAGTTCAACTTGAAATTGGTCGTAGTTCATATGTTGGAGCAAACCAGAAGAATAGAAGCTTCAGGAGTCAGAACGTTCGAATCGATCGACTCAAATCAATACGAGTCGAATCGATGAAGTTCAAATCCATAGGGTTGAATCCATGAAGTTCGACTCGATGAAACCTTGGGGAGAAGAAGCCCTTCGAATCCGTAAGCGCTGCATAGCTTCGAATCGATCAATATTATATACCTACGAATCAATCGGGGTATCACTACTTAGAATCGATCGATTCGATGCCTTTTTTCTTTTTGCATCCATCGATTCGAAGCCCCGCACTTGATATTGATTCGAACTGTTCGTTCCTAGATCGATGCGAAGCAATGAAGGGAGATAACACCCAATGGTATCTGCGCTTCTCCAACATAATACTCTGGATCATTATGGTTCGAAAAGCTTTGTTTCTCGAAACCATCGAGTCAACCCATTTCAGATCCCACTATTCCTCGTGATTTTCGAAAAAATCCATCGAAATCGATGATAAAAAATTCCAGTTTCATCGTCCTACACTCAAGTCAAATTCCTTAATTACCTAGTTGGATTCGATTAACAGACTTAAACTTGGAAAAATTGGATCGATTCGTGCAAGATGCAATTGTCTCTGGCTCTGGAGGATCGATTCGAAGATACGGTTAAAGCAATTGTTGAATATGCGCTTTGCGCTATATGATTTTTGTTTGATGATAATAAACATATATACATTCATATAAATGTATTTGGTAATGTACTATTTTGTTTTTCATAGTTTAAATAAATATTTGTTGAATAAAATTAAATTACACAGAATTCGAATTTGAATTCAAACAGAACAAGTTAAACAGATTTTGAATTCAAACAGAAATTTTTATTCAAACAAATATTTATTACAAATTGTAAATAGTACAATTTCATGCTCTCACTATACATGTACATTTTTGATTACAATCACATCACATTTACATCACGACCTTACTACATATCTCTCACACTCATATTTTTGTCTTCAACTATAATCCGGTTTGAATCCAGCATCTGAGTAATCTGCAAAAATATTTTAAACGCAGTAAAATTGAAAGAGAAATATTTTTGAAATTTGAAAGAAACGATGATTTTGAAAACATTGTTTGCCTCAGTTATTTGGGTTGTTCGTCATCATTTTTGACTGTGCAATATCTGTGCATATCGATATTTTTTATCAGGGACAGGTAATTACAAGTGGCTGCAGTACACACGTGTACATTCGTATACGTGTGCACTGCCTCGCCAACTCGTGTGCAAAAATCAAACAAAAGCACAGAAATCAAAAACAAGGTCAAACCCAAGATAGGTTCAACTCAAAGCACCACTGACCAGACATTGCAAACACAGTCTCAAGCATGAAACAAGGTGCACCAGACCAGATTGCAAAAATAATCAAATATACACAAATGCAGCCCAATAGACTACAGCAACACAGTAGTAAGACTGCATCCACAGAAATACACAACTACAAGGCATTTTCATTGCAACTGCATAGCTACACAACAAAGCTAAGACACAATGCTACCAACATGACAGCAAACAGAAGTGCACCAGTACAAACCAAAGTCAAGGCAACATGAACTGCATAGGACTGTAACAACCAGAATGAAGACAAGTAAACTTGAACAAAATGAACAAGTGGAGCATCTGTGTAAACTGGGCAAGTATGGACAGAGTTCGAGCACAGTTGAAGCTCAAGACATCAAGTGATATAAGTCAGAGCAACAAAATCATCACAATGAAGACCACTATGCAGTGTACAGTAATACAACAGAGAAATGCACAAGCATGGTACAGAGAATACAGTATGAAGACCAAGGCTGCAAATGTGAAAATGCTCAAACTCAGTGACAACATACTACAATGACCAAGTACAAGTGCACCAATGAACCATCAAAGAATGCAACAGGTTATGCTGCAGGGATGAATACAACATGAAGCACTGCAACTCAAGGAGATAGGGTCGACCAAAAATCCAAATGCACAAAAGCATGATGCAAACTGAACAACTTACAAATATGCAACCATACAGCAGTCATGTATGCAACAGGTTCAAGGCCAGAATGTCCAGTTACAACTACAAGAGTGACGCAGTGAACAATGCAACATAAAGCAACAGACCAACAATGGAACAGCAGTTCATATAAACAAGTGTGCAAAGGCAATATGAACAAGTGACTCAGGTAACAACCAAATTAAGAATCTAGTGGAAATGAATCGATGTCCAATATGCAACATGGTCGAGCATTGATACAAGACACAAATGAATGACAATGAATGAAACAGTGAAGCAAAATATGGCAGTAAAGATATAATGGCCGTGAACAGCAAGATGATCAGCCACTAAAATTTCAAATGAAGCAAATCCAAGTTTACATACAAAATTCAAATGCAGTGATATGCAGCAGGGTAAAACAACACATTACAACAATATCGAGCAGCCAATTTTCAAAAAGGAGCACAGAGTAACCACAGTCGAAATCAAGTGACCGAAGTCAAAAAGCAAACTACTGTCGTGATAACCAAGTAAACAAAATAGGTCAAAGCCAAGAAATCACAACTTCAAAACCGTGAGTATCAAATTATACGAAATTTATCAAGTCAGAGAAAGCCACGGAACCAAAATCAAATTCAAGCCGAGAATTCTCTACCGTGTCAACCAAGGAATCAAGTGCATACGAATTTGATTAAGTCAAAGAAATCTCAAGCATCAATACATAATCGAACGACCAAAGCAATTTTTTGAAATAATCAGTCGAACGCAAAAATAGGAAATCAAATCCTATTAAAACCCTAATCATCATCGGCATTTCAATTCGATCGAGTTCAAGTATCAAATTAGAAAAGCAAAAGGAGACAGCACATACCGAATTCACAAGCATCAAAACTCGATCGAGCAACTGCAAGCAAGCTAGGGCAACCAATCACAGATCAATTGAAGAAACCAGAGCCATAATTGCAACGAAGAACCGAAGCCCTAATTGCAACGAAGAGCCGAAGCCCTAACTGGATCAAAAGGGAACGAAGCCCTAACTGGAACGAAGCCGCCATTATTTCTCACGAACGAAGATAAAAAAAAAGATCGGGTGAAATAAGGAAGTGGGCCGGTGTTCAAAAAACAAAAGGGGTTTCTTTTGTTATTAATTAATATTGTTAATAAACTTATATTAATAATGTTAATTAGTTTAGGGCTATTTTGTTCTTAATTATTGTTTTTTTTTATTCTACGAATCAAAGAGTTTAGGTAAATCACCACCTAGGTTTTAGGTTGTGTCTGATTGTCTATTTAGAGTTAGTTCAGTAAGCAGGGGTTGCGAGTTTGCAAAACTCTATAGGCGGTAGCAGGGTTTGCAAGTCTGTTAGAGTGTTTGTAAGCGTGATACTGTTTAATTCTAATAGAAATCTGGGAATGCAGCAGTAGGCAGGGGTTGCCGAAGCTGGGTAAATCTTGTGTGTGATTTACTTTTCAGTATATTTATTTCTGCAGTTTATTTTTGTGTTTAAATTAAGAAAATTTGCTATAATCCTATTCACCCCCCCCCCTCTAGGGTTAATTTAGATCCTACAAGTGGTATCAGAGCCTGGTATTTTTAACTCTAGAGTCATGAGTCTACAAAATAGTGCTTTTTCTGAGGGGCAATCTATTGCTAGGCCACCCATGTTTAACGGGAACGATTATGCTTATTGGAAAGTCAGGATGGGTATCTATCTCAGTTCTGTTGATTATGAAGTTTGGGATATTATTGAAACTGGCTATAAACCCCCCACTATAATCGTTGGTGATACTGAGATTCCTAAACCTAAGGATAGGTGGGATGCAAACGATAAGAAATTGAAAACGACAAATGCTAAAGCCATGAATGCTTTGATATGTGCTCTAGATAAAAATGAATTTAATAGAATTTCTCATTGTACAACAGCACAGGAAATATGGCATACTTTGGAGGTGACACACGAAGGAACTTCTCAAGTCAAGGAGTCTCGGCTAGCCCTGTTCAGCAATGAATACGAAAACTTTGTGATGGACAAAGGCGAGAGCATAAAGGATATGTTTGGACGTTTTTCAACCTTGGTATACAATGCTAGAGCGCTTGGGAAGGTATTCACTGAGGTAGAGCTTGTGCGAAAGATACTACGAGTTTTACCAATGAACTTTGAGGCAAAAGTCACGGCAATCCAAGAATCGAAAGATCTGAGCAAACTAAGCATGGAGGAGTTGATTGGAAACTTGATGACATATGAGCTTGAGCTAAAAGCAAAGGAAGAACGCAATAACTCCGAACCAAAGAAGAAGACGATTGCCTTAAAGAGCAAAGAAGAAAGCGATGAAGAAGAAGAAGATCCAATTGAAGAGCTTGCAATGGCTGTCAATAATCTTAAAAAATGGTCAAGATTCAAGTCACGAAAGAAGAAAATAAGTGGTAATAAGTCAAAGAATTCTGACGATTCCGATAATGAATTGACATGCTATAACTGCAAGAAGCCTGGCCACTTCAAACAAAAATGTCCACTTCTCAAAAACAACAAAGGAAAGAAAAAGAAAAAGAAGGCTTTTGCAGCAACTTGGGATGATGAAGAAGGAGAGGAAGTTTCAAATAATAGCTCAGAGGAGGCTAACTTGTGTCTTATGTCAAAATCGGATTCAGAAGCAAGCTTAGAGGAATCTAGTGAGGTAAGTAACTATTCTTATAAAGAACTTGTTTCAATGTGTTGTGATTTTACTAAAATGATTGATACTCTTGAATCTAAAATTGAAAAACTAAAATCTGATAGGAGAGAACTTGTCCATGAAAATTCTAGGTTAGAAACTGAAATTGAAAATATTCAAAACCTAGAATGTAAAAAATGTAAGATTTTAGATTCAGAATTATCAAAACTGAGGAATAACTTTGAAAGTCTTGAAAGTGAAAACTTGAATCTTAAGGAAACCATCGACACTAGGAGAAAGGATTTTATTAATCGATGCACCTCACTTGTTACTGAAAACTCAACATTAAAAACCAAAGTCCAAAGTCTTGAGAAATCTTTGAATAACTTTTCAAGAGGCGAAAAATCTTTCAACATGCTATTGGGAAATCAAATTTTTGCTAACAACGGGAAAGGACTAGGTTTTGGGAAAACACAAGTTGATGATAATGCAAAATATAAGAATGTCTTTGATAGATGTGAAATATATAGATGTCATGATGAAAATGATAGTCATAGGAACAAGAACACAAAATTTATACAAGTTTGGGTTCCTAAGAATTCTAAAAACAAATTTCATGTTTATTGGAATAAAAATAAAAGGACTAAACAAGTATGGATTCCAAAGGGATTTTTTATTCACAATGCTTCTATCACTAATAACATTGGACCTAAGAGTTTCTCTAGGTCATCTTCCTCTCTTCTTATGTAGGTCTGTTGGCGGGCTAAGGAACAACAAGAATGGTTTCTAGATTCAGGCTGTTCTAGACATATGACAGGTGACAAATCAAAGTTCCTTAGCTTAGAGAATTTTAAAGGTGGAAATGTGATCATGGGAGACAATAGCAAGTGTAAGATTATTGGCAAAGGTGAAGTTGGTAACGGTATTTTTTCTTTGACTAATGTTTTATACGTTGAAAATCTGCATCACAATCTCATTTCTATTAGCCAACTATGTGATAAAGGTATGAACGTGATTTTTGATAGTGATACTTGCAAAATTATTGATAAATCTTCTAGTAACATTGTTTTTATAGGCAAAAGAAAAGGGAATGTTTACTCACTTTCATTTGATAATCTAAAACTTTCTAGATGTTTGGTAGTCACTGACGAAGAGGCATATTTATGGCATAGGAGACTTGGACATACTAGCATGAGTCTCTTAGAAAAACTCGAATCAAAAGAATTAGTCAGAGGGTTACCACATCAGAAATTTAAAAATAATAAAGTGTGTAAAGCATGTTCCTTGAGCAAGCTTAGTCGATCATCATTTCGTCCTAAAAACATTGTTAGCACATCAAGGGTCCTTGAACTAGTTCACATGGATTTATTTGGACCAAATGAAATTTCAAGCTTGAATGGAAAACGTTATTGTTATGTATTGGTTGATGATTATTCTAGATTTACATGGGTTTACTTTTTAGCCAAAAAGTCTGAATCTTTCGAATATTTTTCAAAATTTGCAAAACTTGTTCAAAATGAAAAAGGAGTTACAATTAAAACCTTGAGAAGTGATCATGGAGGCGAATTTGAAAATTTTGAATTTGAAAATTTTTGTGAAGAAAACGGTTTAAAACATGAATTTTCTGCTCCACGAACACCTCAACAAAATGGGGTGGTTGAAAGGAAAAATCGTACATTACAGGAATTGGCTAGATCCATGTTAAGTGAGTATAAGCTACCTCTAATCTTTTGGGCAGAGGCAGTGAATACTTCGTGCTATGTAATGAATAGAGTAATGATTAGACCAATACTTGGCAAAACGTCTTATGAACTGTGGCATGAAAGGAAACCTAACATTTCTTATTTTCGTATATTTGGGTGTCCTTGTTTCATTCTTAACACAGGTGATCAACTTGGAAAATTTGAATCAAAGGCTGATGATGGAATTTTCATGGGCTATTCAACAAGGAGTAAGGCTTACAGGATATATAACAAACGAACAAAGACAATTGTTGAGTCAATCAATGTGAAATTTGATGAATCTGATCTGGAAAAAACGACTGAAAGGATGGTTGACGATGGAGTAGATCCTGAAGGCACTGAAGAAGGGACATTTAGTAAGAAAACTGAAAGGAGGACTGTTGATGCTGATAAATTAAGGTTCAAACCTAATCATCCTCCTGAATTAATTATTGGCGATCCTACGGAAGGTATACGTACTCGTTCCTCATTTGATGAAAATTTATGTGCGTTTTGTTGTCATAGTGGTTTTATTTCTGAAATTGAACCTGATTCTGTTGAAATGGCTCTTAATGATGAAAATTGGTTTTTAGCAATGCAAAATGAACTTAATCAATTTGAGAGAAACAAAGTCTGGAATTTAGTTCCTAGGCCTAATGACTATCCAATTGTAGGGACTAAATGGGTGTTTAAAAATAAATTTGATGAATCAGGAAATGTAATTAGAAACAAGGCTAGGTTGGTTGCAAAAGGTTATAACCAAATAGAAGGCATAGACTTTGATGAAACATTTGCTCCAGTTGCTAGGTTAGAAGCCATTAGAATCTTGCTAAGTTTTGCATGTTACAAGGGTTTCAAACTTAAACAAATGGATGTAAAAAGTGCCTTTTTGAATGGTGATTTAAAAGAAGAAGTTTTTGTTGAACAACCACCCGGTTTTGAAAATCATGAATTTCCAAATCATGTGTATAAGCTAGAAAAAGCATTATATGGTCTTAAGCAAGCACCAAGAGCTTGGTATGACTGCCTCTGTACATATCTTTTGGAAAATGGTTTTAAAAAGGGAAGTGCTGACACGACTCTGTTTCTATTACATAAAGAACATGATTTTTTGATTGTTCAGATTTATGTGGATGATATTATTTATGGTTCTACTAATGAGCTTTTGTGTGAGAATTTTGAACAAGTCATGCAGGCTAAATTTGAGATGAGTTTGGTTGGTGAATTGAAATACTTTCTTGGATTTCAAATTAAGCAAAGCAGTGATGGTATCTTCATTTCACAATCCAAATATGTGTTGGAGCTATTGAAGAAATTTGGAGTTGAAAATTCCAAACCATTGAGAACTCCTATGAGCCCATCAACAAAGTTGGACAAAGATGAGAAAGGAATTGCAATTGATCAAAAGAAATATCGAGGGATAATCGGTTCACTTCTCTATCTTACTGCTTCTAGACCTGATATTATGTTTTCTGTATGCTTGTGTGCACGTTTTCAAGCTAATCCCAAAGAATCTCATTTAAAAGCTACTAAACGAATTTTGAGATATCTTTCACACACACACAAATTTGGACTATGGTACCCCTCTTGTGAAAATTTTGATTTAGTAGGTTATTCCGATGCTGATTATGCTGGTTCATTAGTTGACAGAAAAAGCACTAGTGGGACATGTTTCATGCTAGGACATTCATTAGTCTCATGGTCAAGTCGGAAACAGAATTGTGTTGCATTATCCACCACTGAAGCAGAATATATTGCTTTGGGAAGTTGTTGTGCTCAAATTCTATGGATGATGCAAACTCTTTCTGATTTTGGGTTAGTCTATAAACAAGTCCCATTAAAATGTGATAGTAGGAGTGCTATAGATTTGTCAAATAATCCTGTTCATCACTCTCGCACAAAACACATTGATGTGAGACACCATTTTCTTCGAGATCACATTGCTAAAGAAGACATTTGCATTGAATATATTTCAACAGAAACTCAACTTGCTGATATTTTCACAAAACCTCTCCCCGAAGACAGATTTTCCAAATTACGTTTAGATTTGGGAATTATAGAGGTTGACTAATCATTTTTTTAAAAAAAAAAATTTGATTTTTGAATTTGATTCTAAATGACAATTTTTTAACTAATCTAACTCCCTAATGATTATCGAAAAGATGAATAGTGATTGAAAAAGTGATGAGTGTTGATATTTATCATATATTAAAACTCGAGAAAATATAATTCGGAAATTTCTTTAGAATTTCATAACAAGAGTTATAAAAACTTTTTGTTGGGTAATAATTCCATGACCATTTCTATTTCTATCATCTTTCTATCAAACATTACTCATCAAGATCATATTTAGTATGTAAATTTGTGGTAGTTTACAAAGGAAATCATTTGTTCTTCAATATCTTTAAATCAGTGAAGGAAATTATTTGTGCTTCAATTTATTATATTCAGCAATTAAAAATAAATACCCAAAGTATTCACTCTCATTTAAAAGTCCTCACGGTCATGCATGGGTGAATTACTTGGATTTTTGATTATGTGCTTCCATGCTCATTTAAAAGTCCTCACGGTTATGCATGTATGGAACACATATTAAAAATAATTGATTTAATAGACAAGTTGATTCTAATCCCATTTAAAAGTCCTCACGGTCATGCGTGGTTAGAAGATACTTGATTTCATTTTTTAAAATTAAATTGGAATACTACTAATCTCATTTAAAAGTCCTAACGGTTATGCATGGTTAGTAGATATTCAAATTTCCAGAAATAAATATACCACAAATAGACATAACTATATGAATTTTTGATGATTCTATCTTCATCACTTCTGAAAGTGGAATATGCGCTTGACAAGGGTAATTATGATTTTTGTTTGAATTTTATTGAAATTTGATATTTATATTTAATTGAGTTAAATGTTTGATTCATGTCGATCATTTCATCCCTATTTTATAACACTATTATTCTTTTGCTGATAACAAAAGGGGGAGAGAAAAGTTAAGATTTTTGTCGAATAGAATCAAGCAAAGGTCAAATAATTTTCATTGTGCATATAGGCTCTCTTATATATTTCTATGCATATATGTAGGGGGAGCATTGTGTAGAGATGGAGCATTCAAATAGGGGGAGCAAATGAAATTATCAAATACATTTAATATGTTCAAAATCTTAAATATAAGTTTGTTATCATCAAAAGGGGGAGATTGTTGAATATGCGCTTTGCGCTATATGATTTTTGTTTGATGATAATAAACATATATACATTCATATAAATGTATTTGGTAATGTACTATTTTGTTTTTCATAGTTTAAATAAATATTTGTTGAATAAAATTAAATTACACAGAATTCGAATTTGAATTCAAACAGAACAAGTTAAACAGATTTTGAATTCAAACAGAAATTTTTATTCAAACAAATATTTATTACAAATTGTAAATAGTACAATTTCATGCTCTCACTATACATGTACATTTTTTATTACAATCACATCACATTTACATCACGACCTTACTACATATCTCTCACACTCATATTTTTGTCTTCAACTATAATCCGGTTTGAATCCAACATCTGAGTAATCTGCAAAAATATTTTAAACGCAGTAAAATTGAAAGAGAAATATTTTTGAAATTTGAAAGAAACGATGATTTTGAAAACATTGTTTGCCTCAGTTATTTGGGTTGTTCGTCATCATTTTTGACTGTGCAATATCTGTGCATATCGATATTTTTTATCAGGGACAGGTAATTACAAGTGGCTGCAGTACACATGTGTACATTCGTATACGTGTGCACTGCCTCGCCAACTCGTGTGCAAAAATCAAACAAAAGCACAGAAATCAAAAACAAGGTCAAACCCAAGATAGGTTCAACTCAAAGCACCACTGACCAGACATTGCAAACACAGTCTCAAGCATGAAACAAGGTGCACCAGACCAGATTGCAAAAATAATCAAATATACACAAATGCAGCCCAATAGACTACAGCAACACAGTAGTAAGACTGCATCCACAGAAATACACAACTACAAGGCATTTTCATTGCAACTGCATAGCTACACAACAAAGCTAAGACACAATGCTACCAACATGACAGCAAACAGAAGTGCACCAGTACAAACCAAAGTCAAGGCAACATGAACTGCATAGGACTGTAACAACCAGAATGAAGACAAGTACACTTGAACAAAATGAACAAGTGGAGCATCTGTGTAAACTGGGCAAGTATGGACAGAGTTCGAGCACAGTTGAAGCTCAAGACATCAAGTGATATAAGTCAGAGAAACAAAATCATCACAATGAAGACCACTATGCAGTGTACAGTAATACAACAGAGAAATGCACAAGCATGATACAGAGAATACAGTATGAAGACCAAGGCTGCAAATGTGAAAATGCTCAAACTCAGTGACAACATACTACAATGACCAAGTACAAGTGCACCAATGAACCATCAAAGAATGCAACAGGTTATGCTGCAGGGATGAATACAACATGAAGCACTGCAACTCAAGGAGATAGGGTCGACCAAAAATCCAAATGCACAAAAGCATGATGCAAACTGAACAACTTACAAATATGCAACCATACAGCAGTCATGTATGCAACAGGTTCAAGGCCAGAATGTCCAGTTACAACTACAAGAGTGACGCAGTGAACAATGCAACATAAAGCAACAGACCAACAATGGAACAGCAGTTCATATAAACAAGTGTGCAAAGGCAATATGAACAAGTGACTTAGGTAACAACCAAATTAAGAATCTAGTGGAAATGAATCGATGTCCAATATGCAACATGGTCGAGCATTGATACAAGACACAAATGAATGACAATGAATGAAACAGTGAAGCAAAATATGGCAGTAAAGATATAATGGCCGTGAACAGCAAGATGATCAGCCACTAAAATTTCAAATGAAGCAAATCCAAGTTTACATACAAAATTCAAATGCAGTGATATGCAGCAGGGTAAAACAACACATTACAACAATATCGAGCAGCCAATTTTCAAAAAGGAGCACAGAGTAACCACAGTCGAAATCAAGTGACCGAAGTCAAAAAGCAAACCACTGTCGTGATAACCAAGTAAACAAAATAGGTCAAAGCCAAGAAATCACAACTTCAAAACCGTGAGTATCAAATTATACGAAATTTATCAAGTTAGAGAAAGTCACGGAACCAAAATCAAATTCAAGCCGAGAATTCTCTACCGTGTCAACCAAGGAATCAAGTGCATACGAATTTGATTAAGTCAAAGAAATCTCAAGCATCAATACATAATCGAACGACCAAAGCAATTTTTTGAAATAATCAGTCGAACGCAAAAATAGGAAATCAAATCCTATTAAAACCCTAATCATCATCGGCATTTCAATTCGATCGAGTTCAAGTATCAAATTAGAAAAGCAAAAGGAGACAGCACATACCGAATTCACAAGCATCAAAACTCGATCGAGCAACTGCAAGCAAGCTAGGGCAACCAATCACAGATCAATTGAAGAAACCAGAGCCATAATTGCAACGAAGAACCGAAGCCCTAATTGCAACGAAGAGCCGAAGCCCTAACTGGATCAAAAGGGAACGAAGCCCTAACTGGAACGAAGCCGCCATTATTTCTCACGAACGAAGATAAAAAAAAAGATCGGGTGAAATAAGGAAGTGGGCCGGTGTTCAAAAAACAAAAGGGGTTTCTTTTGTTATTAATTAATATTGTTAATAAACTTATATTAATAATGTTAATTAGTTTAGGGCTATTTTGTTCTTAATTATTGTTTTTTTTACTCTACGAATCAAAGAGTTTAGGTAAATCACCACCTAGGTTTTAGGTTGTGTCTGATTGTCTATTTAGAGTTAGTTCAGTAAGCAGGGGTTGCGAGTTTGCAAAACTCTATAGGCGGTAGCAGGGTTTGCAAGTCTGTTAGAGTGTTTGTAAGCGTGATACTGTTTAATTCTAATAGAAATCTGGGAATGCAGCAGTAGGCAGGGGTTGCCGAAGCTGGGTAAATCTTGTGTGTGATTTACTTTTCAGTATATTTATTTCTGCAGTTTATTTTTGTGTTTAAATTAAGAAAATTTGCTATAACCCTATTCACCCCCCCCCCCTCTAGGGTTAATTTAGATCCTACAGCAATAGTAAAAAAGTAAAAAATAAAAGCGAAGTTGGCCTTGAGTATTTATATGGGTTCCATAGAAAGCGCGTGACTCTTCGACTCCCGATTGTGGTGACTTTCTACCACCGGTCACTCGCCATGCTCCATCGATTCGAACGACCGCTCAATAACCCACTACGTTCGAATCCATCCCAGCGTAGAGCCGTTGCTTCGAATCCATCACACGGCCGAGTCCATACTTCACTTCGAATCCATTGCCTTCCTATCCTTTACACGATCGAATCCATCCCAACTTTATCGATGTGAGGCATCATCGATTCGAGGAAGCACTAAGCAAAGGCTGGATTAAAAACCATCGACTCGAAGACAATCGATTCGAACATACGTGACTTCGAATCCATCAAAGGACGTCGATGAGAGCAAACGAAGCGCTATGATTTGAAAAATTACTTGTCTACCTTTTATACCGATTCAGGAGAGGATCGATATAAGAGGACGATTACAAACAATCGTAAAAACAGTGTTTTAACTCGAATCTCAAGATCGGTTCAGGAGAGGACCGATGCAGAATTCGGTAACAAACCGAACTGACAACGACTTGCAATCACGCAACGTTAACCAAAGTCAAGGTGGTACATATATGCACATATGTTTGACTAATGTTTGATCTGTATTATTCACAGGGATCAAATGTCCATTTCGTCATGATGTAGACGACGAACAACCGATCGCGATCATACGACGATTGGCTACAGCAATAAAGAATACAACTCTCAGCAAAGCATGTCCTAATTGTCCAACGATAGACTGCAGCTTTTCAAAGCACGTCATGTTTACATAAGACGTACTTTGGGGGGCAAATGTTATCCCGCCTTTTGGCAAGGCCGAGATAACCAGGAAATGACTGGAAAAAGACAAGATCACATGTCCTCAATTTGGAATGATTGATTGGGCAACTACAAATATCGATGAATTTTGCCCGAGTCCGGATCAGGCTACGATTGATAAGACACGTCAAGCTAAGCTGTGGAAACCAGCGTTCCAAATTTCGAGGCGATCCGAGTTCGTATGCTCAAGTTGTCGCCAGTAGAAAGTGGAAGCAGTAACATTGTTTCGGACCCAATAGAGCCAATCCTCGAGTTCGAATCCATCAATACATGTGTCACTTCGAATCCATAAGAAGTGGTTTTGTTTCGAATCCATCGAGCAAGCAAGCAGTTCGACTCCATCCAAGTGGCCATGCTTCGACTCCATCAACCACGCATTGGTTCGAATCTGTCCACAAGGCCTTGGTTCGAATCCATCAATAGTCAGCCATGGTTCGAACCCATCAGAACACACCTTGCTTCGACTCCATCGAGCAAGCTTTAAGGTCGTATCCATCCCATTATGCCTTGGTTTGCATCCATCCTTGTATGCCCTAGCTCGAATCCATCGGGGGAAAGTTTCCTCGAATCAATGCAAGTGAAGAAGCCCCTGCTCCATTCGAAAACTCGTCTTCGAATCCCCCAATTGAGGCAACCTCAAATCGATCAAATGCTTTGATCGATTTGAACGAGTACCAGTTCCATCGATTCGAAGGAAGCGTGCCTACGAATCCAACTCTTCGAATCCATCAAATAAACGCGGCTAAAACCAAGGGTATGACCCATAAAACTTGGAGAAAAAGGAGGATTGACCCGAAGCATACGCACCACGTCATCACTTTCACGTGCAGAAGCATGGATTCGACCTTATGGATTCGAACCATATCGATTCGAACGGGTCCCTGGGGCGAAAAAATCCAACTTGAATCGATCATAACTCGAGATCTACAAATCCAAATGCTATGAAATTTTCACAGGAGCTTGCATATACATAGAAGAATGTCCACGCCAAGTTTCATCACGATTGGACACTTTTTTGATCGATTCGAACCAAGGGTCGAATCGATTCCAAAGTGGGCCCGGATCTCCAGAATTCGACCATGTGGGCCCCCACACATGCCAGAGGCGGTCTCCCTGAATTTTAGGCGAAATATCAGCCTCCTACACCTATAAATAGAGCCCCTGGTCATTCAGAAAAGGGAGAGGAGAATTTTTAGAGTAAGAGAACGCCCGGACGCTGCCAGAATTGTTTCAGAGCACCACCGCTGCCTTTGATTTCGAATTTTGGCTTACTACTTGCTGTACTTTGACATAAAAAAGTTGTATTCTCCGAATATCAAGCAATAAAGTAACAAAACTTCATAGTGGACGTAGGCAATACGCCGAACCACTCTAAATCGTTGTCTCTCGTGCAATTTACTTCCTGTTATTTGGAGTTTTTGTTAGATAATCCACATTTTAATTTACTTTCTTCATTTATTATCTCTTCAAAAACTTCCGACGAGTGTTGTGCCCAATTTTGACACAAACATTAATAATAATTGCTATTATCGAACATTTTGTTTAGATTAAACAAGTTGTATATGGATGGTACTGGAATTCTAATCAAAATTAAATTCTATAAGTTCTAAAATGATATAGTTCTTTGAAGAGAAAATGTGTAAATAATCGTCATCACCTCGTACCACTTAAAATAATGAAATTGGATTTTATAGAAAAATGAGCAAGCGATAAATTCGATTAAACTATCACACTACTTGCTAATGTGATGTATGAACATTAATATTCAAATTATTCGATATTAACTACCTGACCAAATTAAAACCTTTGAGTCATAGAACCATAATGCTAAATACTCTAAAATATCACCCGATTTGATTTAATTATAACTATTATAAATTAATTAAACTAATATTTATGAAATATTAATTAATACATTTTATTTGATTTATTTGGATGTCACTAGTATTTAATAAAGTGTGTATATAAAAGTTATATGTATGCATCGATATACGATATTGATAGTACTTAAATTGAATTTAAGTTAATAAAATACTGAATGAGTGTGAAAAATTTGATAGGCCTATTATTCCCTTGCTACGGCCGGTCATTAGGAGAAAGGGCCAAGTTTCAAATGCTCAAATGTGCATTTGAATTGCAAGAAAGGAAGGAGTAAACAAAGGATCAGATCTCCACTTTTTACTCCATCTTGATGCCTATTTAAACATCACATTCTCGTTCATTTTTGGATTACTCTCTTGCTCCTTCTACCCACTATGTCAAACAAAAATTGAAATGGCTAATAGCCATTAAATTTCCGAAGTAAATTCAATTAAAATCAAAGTAAAAGTGTAGTGCTCATCTCTAGTCTACTGCAATTTATGGAGGTGTTACGATCAGATCTAAGGAAAACCGTGATTCATTCAAGGTGCTTTCACAGGCTATAGAATTTGGTAACAATTTTAGTTTCATTATTTTTTTTATAATCATATATGTTATCCATTACATCTATGTTGTTTATATCTCAATTAGTATAACAAATTCATATATATGTCTGTTATCCAATCTTATATATACATATGTAATCAAAATTATCGAAATAAAAAAATAACACATAAAAAAACATAATAAATTCATATTATTCTCGGGCAAATCTATAAATATTTATTTTGAAATTTATAACGATTGTATATGGCTTTAACAATTTTTATTAGATAAATATTGTTTTATATACAGATAATATAATTATTTTTTATATTAATAAAGTTAAAACTAATATACATTAACATATATGTTTTCAGATTTCAAAATATAATTTTCTATTTTTCTATAATATGTATCAATATATTAACATACATGTTTTCATATGTCAAAAAATAATTTTCTATTTTTCTATAGTATTTATCAATATCAAAATAAATTTTAAATCATCTTAATTTAATAATGTATGTATTAAATAAAAAAATTATGCTAAATCCATACGGATTTAACATAATAATAATTTTTTTCCCTAAAATCATTTTCGATCGAAATGGAAAAAGGTCAATTTTTTAACATATGTACTAATTAATAATCTATAAATAAATATATTTTAAATTAAAATATAAAAAATAATTAAATGCGTATTTCGAATAAAATTAAATTTAAAAGCACACACATACATCTATATAAATACTTGAGATTTGATTTTAAATTTAAAATATGTATTTGTCTGGATCTGGATCTGTTTTTATATTTTCAAACTAACACAAGATATTTTAGATATTAATTAAACTATTTTGAATTGGCCAAAATATTTAAATAAATAAAATTCTATACGTATAATATTCAAAAAAAAACTATGGACAAAAAATGTATATACAAACGGACAAATGAATCCGTTGCAATGTAAGTCCTGTCATGTATAGGAAGTCACATAAGCCATGTACAGTTCTTATATGTTGCATGTGCAATATACACATATAAGTGTATTTGATACACTTGTATATTATAACCTATTCAAATGAAATAAAACTTTTTTTTTATAAACTAATCATATAAATTGAAGATTTTACCGAATTTTTTTACATTGGATCTAAAATAATTTAGACTTTATAGGCCTAATATGAACTAAAATGATTTTTTTTTTTTTTTTAAATTCACTCATTCATCCCGCTGCATTCCGACCCAGTTTCTTTAGTTTTCAACTAACAAAAGACTCTTGGTCGATTCATTCCATAGTTATCCAATAATCACGAGTACGTAACTCTTTGATGCCCCTATCTAACATGAGTAATACACGGTCCAACATTTAGAGTGTGTTATGCACTCTGGTCTCAAAGGATGTATCAATTTCTCGAAACATTTTGACTATGAATATTTAGATAAAATGTTATTTTATTTTGTGATTAACAGCTCAAGATTTTAATTATTTGCAAATATAATCACATATCATTTTATTTGAAGATTTTCTTGTTAATATACTTCAAAACTTAATTAATTATATTACAATACAATAAGGTATATAAAAGAAAGCAAACACCGTTATTACGAATAAGATTGACTACAGGTTAGATATATGTAACTAATTACATAATTGCCCCTATGGCATACAATTAACTCATTCAGCTACGTTGATTGTTTTCTATTATGCCATTTGATTGTATATTTACCTTAATATTGTGTATTTATATATTTTATGTGTATGTACATTTAGTTCTTCTAATGGTGACATATTATCTTTCTTTTAACTGTACTAAATTTTGTATTGTTTAGTTATCATGGTGGTATAATAATTTGAAGCAAAGACAAAAGTTATTTTATGTTCCAAATACCAGACTATGATGTCCTTGAGTGATAGCTTATCAGGTTGTGGTATATTTGGTTTATATGAGCTTTTAAGAAAATATATAGACCATACAATATTTACAGCTTAAGTATATTTCTCATGTTACATTATACTATATGTGTGTTTGTGTGTGTTTGAAAATGTAACATTTCAAGGTGCAAAAATATTTTTCTAATTCAATTAGTAATGAATAGTGTTGAAAAGTATATTGATGCAATTGTTAGAACATCGCTTATGTAAACCAAATTTGAATCACTATTTTACTCTAAATATGATTTCTTTATTTTCAACATGGAACATTATTATCATATCGAATGCATACATATTTCAAATTTTCATTTATATAAGATGAACTCAAATTGAACATGTGCATCGTTTAAGTTGTTAGGCTTCCTCGATGATAATACTGTTACTTAGTAAAAAATAACGAACGGTTGACGTTATTGCTTTTTATACATATCGAACATACTTTGAAATATCGTTATACTTTATCTTTGTTAAGATTACTTTAAAAGATTTATCGTCCAACAATTGTTTATAGTGTTCAGGAAAAAATTGAGATAAATTGAAATCCATCCGCATATACTTTCATCTTAAAGAAAATAAAAAATAAAAAATAAAAGTGAACCGTTAAATAAATTATATGGTGATCGAGTGACTGTAGCACTATTAAATTTTATGATAAAATCATCGTAGTCTAATCCATAGATGATATGTGAACAGGTTTGATTGTATTTCAAATATTGGCTTTTTGACTTTTTATTATTATTCCAATTAAACCTATTTAATAATATCAGTAATTTGTTCCGTGACCATTTTAAGTGATGACTCAATCGACTATGCCTATGCAGCACAAAATTAGCACGGGTCTCAAAGCAGATGGTCGGAGTCTTTTGCTCTGGGCTACTCATATGATCCAAATTGTTCTATATGATTTGTTTTTTATTAATTATTTTCTCTTCCCATGGCCCACGTGTATAGTTTTCGCAGCAAGTTCATAAGCAGCCCTGATTATTTTATGAAATAAATAATTTGTAACTGGGCCGAGCTACACCCAGGCCTAGGATCTGATTTGTTGTTTATTTTAAGCAAGCTGACTTATTCAGATTAACCCACGGCTTTGTTGGTCATTCACGGGCCAGACTTTGTTGGTCTTTCTTTTCTTCCGTCTTTGTTCTTTCTTTCTTAGGCCAGACTTTCCTCACTCTTCGGCGGGAGAACGCAGGCCTTTCTTCTCCTTCAGTTTCATTTCTCTGTCCTTCCGTTACAAGGTGTTATCCATTTTTCTTTGTGGTTACATTATTTCTCTCGTGCCAAGTTTATTATACTGTAGCGTTACTCCTCTTCTTCTTTTTATATTAGTCTGCTCTTACGCTTTTCAATATGATGATGAGATAAATATTATCTGATGTGTAGGTCCACTAACAGCTACATTGAAGCTAAATTTTATAAATTCGAGTTCAATTGCATAGTAATGCGTGTATTTGTATGTATTTTTTATCGGTCTTTATAGTAGGATCGAGGGTCGAGCCGATCGGGCTAGGTATATAATGTAGTTGTCGTCACGTAGACTCGACCTAAGATTCATCCAATCAGATTTAGATCTTTTCAAGTTGGTTCGATTCAGATTTACTATTAAAATTGTTAACAAAAACAAAAAATTTACCGATGTCTTTGTATATAAAATGCCTGTCGTTTTGGGTCAAATAAATTAAGCTTCCACTCTACTATGTGATGAAAATTCTCACAAATTTGCTTTTTTGCTAAGGTTGTTATAGTAATAATAACCATTACCGATACGAGAAAATATTTATTATAGTGATATTATTAAGAAGTGAAAAACGAAGATCATACTTTACCATTATTGATGGTAAAATGATCGTTGATGTACCGCTATATTAACAAACAATTGACTGGTTATTATGTTAAAATTTGGATAATGATTGTTAGTGAATTTATTCGGTAATCCAATATGCAAGACAAGTTAAGGTTGGTTTGAATAAGGGTTTAACTGGCCTATACAAGCTTGGGATTATATGCAAGTCAATTTTAAGTACAAGTCCAAAGATAAGCCATATCCATGTCCATTATTCAAGTTCAAATCCGAAGATAAGTCATATGTATGTTCATTGTTCAATAATAGTCAAACATGCATATTCGAGGGAAATATGCTATGCAAACTTAAACGTCCAAGACCTTATGTGCGAAAAGTTCAAGTGTTACAATTGGCTCTAAAAATACCCAAATTGATTTAGGGTTTACAACTTTAAAATTTGAGAAATAGAGAGAGAATCATTCGCCCCTTCCTAAGTGACGGTGGGGATCTATTTATAGAGGTGTCAGTCATACAGAATGATTGACACATACCATGGCTTGGAATCCAAGGGTTCTAGTGAAACCATCTTGATCAAATCTCGACATTCTTTTGTAGAGATTCGATATCACTTGCTTTATACAGGTTCAGCAACACAATCTTCCTTATAGAAACTCGACAATCTTCCCTTGTAATTAGATGCTCGACATCTTCTAGGGATGCGACATCCATTGTTACATCTTGACCAACCTTGTTATCTTAAGGCATAACAGCCTTTATGCTGTAGACATTCTATGTCTCTTTTTATATCTTTGACATCCTTGTTATCATTTGGGTCGATAGCTTTCATTCTGTAGAAGCTTGATATCTCATGTTCTTCCAAGCCTTTTGTAGCTCGATATCTCTAGGTAGTCACTGGTTCGACATCTCTATCATCTTACAGAAACTCGATACTTTTTCTTTATAGTCAAATGCTCGATATCACCTTCTACTTCTAGATGCTCGACAAAACTTACCGCTGTTAAGGATTGATAACAATTCTGTAGCAAAGGTTCATCATCCTTACATACTCGATATCCTCCTTCATTCTTTTTTTTTAAAATTAGGGATTTAGATGGTAGTACATATTAGTACTACAAGTCTTATATAGTATACAATGTATAATTTGTCAATATATGTTCGAATAATCCTACATAAGTTTTAAACCTATGACCTATCGCACCAAAGTCGAAGTGCTTAACCACAGGGATAGTGGTACCGGTCTTCATCCTTTATTCTTTGTTGGGACTTGCTACTTGTTTGGATGCCCGACATCCCAATTATTGTAAAGGTTCGACATCCTCCTCAACTTTAGATGTTCGACAACCCTTAAGCTTGTAGAGGCTCGTTACCCCTTAAGACTCAATGCCTCTTCACTACTTGTTAACTACTTGAAAGTTCGACATCTTTAGAAATTCGGCACCTTTTGCTATTAGATGTTTGATACCATTTTAGTAGAAGCTTGTCATCCTTTTATAAATGTTGCTTGATAACTTTATTTTCTTCAGGTTCAACATCTTTCATCTTTTCCAAACTGGACATGTGCTCTTTAGATCCCTAACACTCATAATATGTAGTAAAATTTACCCCTCCCTCTGTGTAGAAGAAGTATATTGTACTTTAGTATAATCCGCTTTTCACATTGCTACCTATTGGTATTCTAAAGCTTTCAATCTCATCCATTAATTCAAATAAGGATCAATGGTCCTTGTTGTTTTCCTCTACTTCTATAAATACTTGCCTTCCTTCTTCCAAAAGCTTAACCTGTAACTCAAAACTTAAGTTTCAATTTTTTTTTTCAATCTTGCAATTTCAAAAAGAAGCTTTCGATTCATACTGTATTCAAACTTGATTCAAGGTTCGATTTCTTTTTTTGATCGATTTTTTTTATTAAAAATAGGGTTTTTGATTTTAGAGTTAGGGTTTAAACAATCAGGTGTTTATGAACCGTTTAGGTTTGATTGCGATTGGATTAAAACACTTCTCATGATTTAGGAACTTTTGTGTTTGGATTCGAATATATATTCTTAATGATTAACAGAAACCTGAAAATTCATGGATTTTTGATAATTGTCATAAACTCAATAACTTTCTAGAGACTCCGCACCTAATTAGGGATTCGATAGCTGTCAAAGACTCGACATCTACTTAGAGACTCGATAGCCTACTAGAGCCTTGCTAACTAGTTATAGGCTCCGCAACTAATTGTAAACTCAACAATTAGCTAGAGACTCAACACCTAATTAGGGACTCGATAACTACTTATGAACCCGACAACCATTTAGAGACTCAATAACTATTTACAAATTCGATGACTATTTAAAGAGTTGTTAACTATTTGCAATTCGATGATTATTTTAATAGTTGTTATTTAGTTACAAATTCAACAACTATTTATAGGATTGTTAACTAGTTACGAATTCGATAACCATTCTGAGTTCGACATCCAACTGTCCATTTTTCCTTAATGTTTTCTTAATCATTTTAAACTTTCATAAAATATATGATACTTCCTTGATTTTTTGCATGATATTATCTGATAGATAAATGGCTAGTAAGAAAGATTCTAAACCCTCTTCTTCTCAGGCATGCATGAAATCTCCTGTTTCAAAGAAAGGAGATTACAAGCTTATCCAATCTTCCATGACTTTTCAAAATTAAGTAGACACCATCCATTAACATTTTCCATTATCGATGCAGAAGCTAGGGTAGCTGGCAAATCTAAAAGGATAGATAATCCTCTAGAAGTATTCTTCGATTTTACCCCAATCCATATTTGGCACTCGAGATACCTTCCCTTCCCAGAATTCCTTGTAAGTCTCTTAGATCATTTGGAAATTGCTTTGATACAACTGCCTCTGACTTCTATACCTATATGAACTGCCTGGAAATACTTGCCAGAGAAGCCGACCTTCCCTCACCCAATGTTAAAAATCTTCACTCATTGGTGAATCTTGTTAAAATGGGGAAACAACCAGTGGGCACCTTATATTGCCTTCTTTCCCATCCAAAGAGCTTAATTACTAATTTAATTAACAAAATTAAGGATTGGGAAACTCAGTTCTTCTATACTAAAAGTCATACCCCTAGAATCAAGGAGTCCTTCTCTACCTCTAGTAAGACTTGTCGCTTTTTCTCTATTGTTTGTACTATATTTTTCTATTCTCTTTTAATAGTTATTCTCCTTCAGAACCACTTTCTAAGAGGTCGAATCCTTCCATTGCTAATACAATTTTTTTTGGAGCCTGTTATCTTAGACTATAAAGGACAAGCTTGAACTCTTGACCAAAGCTAACCTTCGAAAGCAATCCTTGATTTTAGAGAATCATAAAATGCTCGGAAATCCCCCAATGTTTAAGAAAGATGCTCATGAGAGCCAAGATTTAGTTATCAGCAATCAAAATGTCTTTTCTCCCTATTCTCCTATTCAGCGTGACTCTTCCAGTAAATTCTTAACTTCTTATATTGTCATCTTATGCCTCTTTCCTTGACTTTGGTTAAAATCTTGCCATCCCAGTTGCTAAGATGAAGGGTGCTAAAGCTCCTTCCTCCTCCTTAGTTGTGACTACTAAAGCCGCCCCCTCCGCTGATTCAATTGTTGACACCCTTAAGGCTATTTAAAGTCACAAAAGAAAAAAGGATTCTGACAATCTTTGGTGCTTCAATTCCTCCCTTAAGTAAAAAGGCCAAACTTAGAGAAGATCCAACACTTTTTCTATTCCCGAGGAACTTGAAGCTGCTACATCTACAATTGATCAATATTCTGGTGTTATTAATTTAAGCTTGCCAGACCATAATCCTCAAAACAAAATAGAAATTGCTCACACCCGAGTCTTGTTATTGACATCATGAATTCCTTGTCTACAACCACTATGCAATGTTAGTATCAAGAGTTAGGCCTGACTCCTCCTCCTACTGAATATTTTCCTTGTGAAGCTTTGGCACAACCCATTCCCTCGAATTTTAATAATTTTATTCTTTTGGTTATCCAATCCCCGTCTGTGGTCTCCTTAATACCACTATAACCTTCTGTCTTTTCCAAAGCCATCTTTGCATTCTTTTTCAACATCTTTTTGTGGTACATACCTTTATGTGTTTGGCCAATACAAATTTTGGCTCTACATATTTTTATTTATCATACATTTTTATATATTTTAGGTGGCCAAACACATGTTCTTTCTTCAACAAGCCTCTCATGAGTCTGTGGATCAAATTTCAAAATTTAAAAAGCAGTTTTCATTGTTAATGGATAAAGTTAGGTTTCTTGAGGGCCAAATTGTTGAAGTTACCACAAAGAGGGATGCTATTGCTACTAAAAAGAATAAACTTTCCTTTGACTTGGACGAAGAAAGAAAAATGAGGCTGGAGGCAGAAGAAAGAGTGAAATCGTTGGAAAAGAAACTTGAGCAAGCTAGATCTAAAAACACCCAAGTGGTGACATAAGCTACAATTTTAAAGGAAAATCTAGGAAACAAAGAGGCTGCAATGATCTATATGAATAACATCATCAAAAATGCCAAAAAGAAAGTCTCTTCTTTCATAGAATAAGCTTTCCCTCAAATAAAGGAGCAATGTTATGAGGAAGCCCTCTTCATCCTGTATTTTGATAATATAGAAAATTATCCAGAGTTAGACTTCCCTTTACCGCCGACACTAAAAGACAAGTTCAAGAGGAAGTTTGATCTTAAAATGGAGAGAGTTCCTAAGTCATTACAAGATGAATTCACAAAAGAGGAAGACGTCAGTCCTCAGGAACTACTATCTTTTGATGATCTTTTTCCTGATGTAGATAGGGATAGCAATGATAGAGGGGATGGTGACAAAGATGAGAATGAAGATGGTGGCGATGATGATAACGATTTTGGGAAGGATGAGGGTGATGGTAACAAAGTCATTGGTGGACCAAGAAGTGGCGGTAATGGATTGGGTAGTCATGACTTGGGCCCACCTGTTCATGATGTGGACTTTCCTGATCCTTCCGAGTCCTAGAACGCTCCTCAAGAAGATACTACGTCAAAGGACGTCCACGCCTCCGACCATCATGGAATAGAAAAACAAGGGTTTTTGCCTTACAAGCTCCCTCGGTATAGGTATAAAGCTTATCATCTGTAAATGCTTCCAATTATCTATTAGCTTTAGTTACTGAGACTATTATTTTACCTATAGAAAAGAAACAAATATCACTTTGTGATTTGCACTAGAAAAGTGAGAGGAATGTGCCGTGATTAATTAGAAAATTTGAGAAACTGATTGATGATTACAATAGTTTATCTAAAAAGTATAGGAGCCTTCTCATTTACGCCAAATGATTAAAACATTTCAAAGAGAAATGGGTGGTCCTACCCTTAAAAAGATTGTCTTCACAGGGAAAGAGTTATAACGGATAATGAGGAGTTGACCATGCTTTTCTAGATGCTTATCAAAGGTAAGGATACCTTAGTGGAATTCCTTTATAAACTATATACCAGGTATCTTTTACTGATTTTTCCTTTACGGGGAAAGAGAGTAGGGATTTACTTAGGCTGTAACACCTCTAATTTTTGACAACATTATTCAAGAGATTTAATTGGATAAATTAAATAGAATAATGTAGACGTTAAGTGATAAGGGAGTTGAGATTTGAATAAATATAATTAAGGCCGAGTTCAATTAAATAATTAAATGGGCTTAAGAATGGTTTTAGGTTAATTAATCTACATAAGGGTATATTAGGAATTTTTCGCACATAACCTTACCCTTATATATTCTCATTCCTACCATTTCATTCTCATTCACGTCATTTTAAAAATGTAAACAAAAACTTAAAGAGGAGCCAGCCATTAAGAGAAGAGAAATTAAATCAAAAGCTAGAGATTCAAGCTTAGGGGAAATCAATCTCAATCCAATCTTCTTATCTTAATCAAGGTGAATAATAATTCCATCTCTATTTTATTTTATAATCATATGTTTTCAAATTTAAGGGTATATTCGTTTTTATGATGAATTGGATGATGATATGCTTGAATATTAGTTTGTTTAATTTAAACAAGTTTGTTTAAATAGGGATATAAATGGTTTTAGGGGGAAACCTATTTATGTTGATATTTAAATGACATGGGAAATTTTTTATGTTATGTAAAACATGATTTTGGAGTCGGGTTTTAATTTTGATAATTTTTCAAGCTATGGAAGATTGTTATGAATTTTCAAAGGAAAATATGGTTATTTTGGATTTAAAAATTTATTTTAGAAAATATCAAGAATTTGGGTATGAAATTTTGATATGTTAGATAACATGATTAAAATGAATTTCTGGAATTTTTGAGGATTTTTTCAAAGTGATTTGCTATGAAAATTAAATTATTTTAGAAGAGAGACTTCTTTGCAATATTGGTTTTGCTTAATGGAAGGGCTTATTTGATTAACTTAACCATGGTTTAGATCTGTAATTAGCGACAGTTATTTTAGTAAAGAATTTGAAATGTTTAGGTAACCAATTTGGTATTTACACATGGCAGGTTAGTTAGAAAAAAGGTTTGCTTTAATTGGTATTAAACCAGGTTTACCTAGAAAATTTGGTTCCGCCTTCTTTAGAAGTACCTTTCGACTCAGAGCTTTGGCCTTCAACCCATTTGAAATGTACTAAGCCGAAACTAATACGTAAGGTATCAAGATGGTATGCAATAGATTAGAGAAAGGCGGAAGGCTAGGTGTCGAAAGCATGGCTTCCGAAGGGGTCGATACCTTAGTTTGTTCAAAAAAGAGAAGTGTCTGCCTTTGTTTTATTTAAGCCTTCAAAGGATTTGAAGCATATGTTTTTGAAAGAGATTTTTAAAAGCTTTCAAAGGGGTTGCCATAAACTTATGTTTGCTCTCGAATGGTTTCCTTTACTTATGAATTAATGCTTTTGAAAGAAGGAGTTCCGACCTAGTCGAAGCCTTGCTGCCATTCTTTAGCCTTTCGATGGTATTGGAAACATCAGTGCTTTCAAAAGGTAGTGTTTGTTTTAAAATATTTTTTAAGTCACTTCCTAAATGCTTTCGAAAGGGTCTAAGGGTTTCGAAGGCAATGGCTTCGAAAATGGGTTTCGATGCTACCCTTTAATGTTTTGTTTAAATTATTTAAAGCTTTCAAAAGAGATGGTGCCGACGCCATCATGTTTTCCCTAATATTTTTATATGATAAAGGATGGTTTCGAAAGAGATACTTTCGTCTATATTCACTTTGACCCAGATAATATCTTAAGTACAAACCCAATGATTTCGAAAGGTGAACTTTCAACGATTTTGAAAGGGTTTCTTCCATGGTTTCGAAAGGGGGACTTTCAATGGTTTCGGAAGGGTTACTTCCAAAGGTTTCGAAAGGGGTACTTTCAATGGTTTTGGAGCTATGTTTCTATGTATTGTTAAGTAATACTTTATCACATTTGAAGGTTTTGAAAGAAAGTTTTTAAGTGTTCGAAAGGCAGGGGCTTAATGTTTTGAAAATATATTTTATGCTTTCGAAGGAGGGTATCCAGTGAGGTCGAAAGCAAGGTTTCGAAGGCTTTGCTTTTCAAAACAAACAACCCAAACTCAATTTCTAAAGGAAAAAACCCATGGCTAAATTAAAGGAGTTTTTAAATGATTAGAAGCTTTCCTTGATAAAATTATAGGTTAAAGGGATTAACCATGTTTTATATGAAAAGTATTTCAAGGACATTATACCCACAATAGTGGTATTGTTTTGTAATTATGTTTGCTTCTTCAAATATAAATATATTCACATTATAATGGGCCCATAACTGCATTTTGGGGATAAAAGGTTAGAAGAACCAGCTAGGTTAACCCAGTAGTAAATATAAATTGATTAACTCCTGGATGAGTAGAATTGCATCCAAGAGGTTAGGGAGACCAGATTATAGGATGCCTAAATATGGAAGTTGTCAGGGAGACAAGTTCATAGTGCACCCATGAAAACTACGATTAGGACGTTATTGGAGTTACTAATAGATTCATAATGTTCCCATGGAAACTATGTTATAAAGATGGTTGGTAGGAGCCAATTGGTTTGCAGTGCACTCATTAAAACTATATCCGGATTAAGTTATTAACAATTGTCAATATGTTCCTAGCCAACCCATGAAAACTTGGATAAGAGAGAAGTTATTGGAGTCACCAATAGGTTCAAGGGAACCTATGAATTAATTATGTTAATTCACTGGGGCCAATAGGTTCATAGTGCACCCATGAAAACTATGATATAGGATAGGGAGTCCATATATTATAGAAAGGTTATTAGTAAGCCTATGAAAACTAATATGTTAATAATGACCCTAGAAACTATAAATATGACAAGGAGTCAATTAAACAGAGGATGTGAAATCTAGAATATTTTAACTTGTTTGCATATCATCATAATATTTTGAAGTGACTATGTTTAACCATTATGGATGCAGGAGCACAATATCTAGTTTTATAACGATTTTAAGATACTAGTGAAGAGAAAACTCATTCCGCTAAGTGGCGAGGTCTCACTAGATATTAAATAATTTGAGATGGTAGATTATTATTCATACCAGGTTTAATGTCTGATTCGAAGTTTATGTTTTTTCCTTAAACTCTCGAGTGATCAATTGATTTTGGTAGTCTGTGAGTTGAGGTTTTCAGGTACCTCATTAGATAAATAAGCTTCCTGTTACGTGCAAGAGGCAGATTAGATATTTAGAGTTCTCTTTCATTTGATTTCGCTATGTTGTTTGTGATGGAAAATTTGTTATATTGCCTATATATACTCTGATCATCCAAGGGAGCATCTTCATATGTCTCTCTTGGCATATGTTGTAACAAATATATTTTCTTTGAACGTGGTTTACGATTATGAGATTATGTAATGAATTGGAAATGATTTGAAATGAACCGTGATCTTGTTTGAAGTTTTAATTTTTTTTCATATTCATGTGTTTCTGTGTATCAATGAACCTAACACCGCCATATTTGGTCATCGAGGATTAATAACTATGGATAACTGCAGCATCCGTAGCCATTAGTTTTGGACCTCCAAGTAGGGGGATGTTACAAGTCAATATATGAGCATAGGTTTATGAAACTTTAAAATAAAGTAAACCTAAAAGATTTTTGAAACATAATCCAATGAATTAGAAATATGATAGCGGTTTGGGATAACGCTATAGTAACGTACTAGTATTTGGTAAAGGTATATAAGTACGTGTTCCTATCTCTCTTTAGACCATTCTTCTATATCTTACTAAGGGACATATGCAGATTTACTAGAAAGAGAATATGGAAGCATGAAATGGAAGAGGAAATCTAGATAGAGGAAGCACCAAAACCAACGAAAATGCTCGACCTAATACTCGGAATAACCAAGGTCGACAGGCTAATGCTAACCAAAATGCTAAAGCCAATGTGGGTGATGGAAATCCACCATCAAATGCAGGGATGGTGTATCGATTGTAAGCCAATCTTTTACAAGCTTGGGTTGCTGGTGATTTTGGAGGAGCGAATCTTGTGGCACCAGCTAAGAATAATTATGTTAAGTTGAGCAGAGACTACACCAGCCTGGGTGGAAAGCTATTTGTTGGAATGGGGATACTGTTGAGTTTAAAAATTGGCTACTACATTGTGAGAGGATCTTTGCTGATCTAGGATTGGATGATGAGAAAAAGAGGAGGCTGGCCTCTAGGCGGTTGCAAGGGTCGACGCTTCACTGGTGGAATAGCGTGACTACCGGAGTTCCGGAGGAAGAATTGACATGGGTTGATTTCAGAAGGAGATTTGAGTAGAGGTTTTTATCTGAGGTTGCTAAGTCGGCATTGATGAGGAAGTTCATGAATCTAGTTTAGGGAAAGATGTTAGTAATTGAGTACGTTGCTAAATTTGACAAGCTATCTCGATATGGATATGCCACTATAGATACTAACATAAGAAGGAATGAGAGGTTTGTTTGGGGATTGAGGCCAGAGCTTGCTAGAATGAACATAACACACATCTGAAAACCTTGTAATGTGGTGGTGGAGATGACCATTCACCATGAAGAGATGCTTGCTGTATCTGCCAGGGAGAAGCCAGTTGAATCCCAAGGTTCTTAGAAAAAGAAGAGGAAATTCTTTAAGAAGAAGGTAGCCTAGAAAGGGGATACTGCCAATAAGACAAAGGCTGATTTAGTGTGCTTTAAGTGTGACAAGAAGGGTCATTATGCTCACGAGTGCCAGATAGGCAAATGGAAGAATCCTATAGAGAAGAAGAATATGAAATGCTTCAACCGTGACCAAGTTGGGCATTATAAGAACTATTGTCCATGGCCAGTCAGGGTAGACAGAGGGAAGGTTTTTGCTATAGTACAATCATCTTCTTCTAGGCCAACTATAACAGATAAACAAAAAAATGTGGTGGAAGGTACGCTTTTGATTCAAAGTATACAAGTTAGGGTACTATTTGATACCAGTGCATCACACTCATTTATATCATAGTATTTGGTTAATAGGTTATGCATAGAACCCACATATCTTGTTACTTCCTTAAGGGTTGCAAATCCAATAGGAGGGTATGCAACTCTAGGGACGAGATGTGACCGGTTGGAATTTGATTGGTTTGGTCATATGTTTGCATGAAGTCTGTATGTTTTCAATTTCATAGATTTCAGAATCATTCTGTGTATGGATTGGTTGAGAAGGTATGAGGCCAGGATATTTTTCCAGGATGGGGAGATATCATTCAGATACCTTGATAGTCATAACCAAATTGTATTCTTAGTAGAGAATTATGACCAGAGTAGTTGTACTTTGCTAAGTGTAATGGAAGTGAGAGAAGATTTAGTCGGGTTTGAATAGCAAGAGAGTTTGTAGATGTCTTTAAACAAGTCACCGGACTACCACCGAAATGAGCTATTGAGTTTCAAATAGATCTTGTGCCAGGAGCTGAACCTGTGAGTAGACCACCTAGCAGGATGACACTAATTGAGATGAAGGAATAGATGGTGCAACTAGCGGATCTGGAAGGAAGGAATTTTATTAGACCAAGTAGTTCACCTTGGGGAGCGGTCGCGGTATTCGTGAAGAAACCAGATGGGTCGTTGAGGATGTGTATCGACAATCGTAAGTTGAACAAAAGGATGACAAAGAATAAGTATCCTTTGTTAAGAATTGATGATCTATTTGATCAGTTGAGTGGAGTCAGAGTGTTTTCCTATTTGGATTTGGCGATGGGGTTCCATCAGTTAAGAATGGTAGAGGATAGTATTCTTTTGACAGCATTTCGAACTAGATATGGTTCGTACAAATGGTTAGTAATGCCATTCGGATTGACGAATGTACCTATTTTCTTTGTGGATTTTATGAACTGAGTCTTCCGAGAGTATTTAGATAGATTCGTGTTAGTGTTTGCAGATGACATTTTGGTACAATCTAAGGATGAGAGGGAGCATGAAGATCATCGTAGAGTTGTGCTTGAGACACTGAGGCAGAATCAGTTAAAGGCGAAGTTTTCCAAGTGTCATTTTTGGAAGAAAGAGGTTAAGTTTCTTGGTCAAGTGGTTTCAGAGAAATGATTGTCAGTCGATCCAAATAAGATCGAAGCTATGAACAATTGGAAGAGACCAGAGACGGTGACCGAGATTAGAATTTTTCTAGGACTTGTTGGCTATTACTAGAGATTTATTAAGGATTTCTCATGGATAACAGCGCCTTTGACTAAGCTTACCAGGAAGAAGGTGAAGTTTGTTTGGTCCGACAAATGTGAGGAAACATTCCTTAAGTTAAAGCATTTGTTGACCAATGCACTAGTGTTGGTAGTTCCAGATGGAAACCAAGGGTTGGTAGTATACACCGATGCATGTGGGACTAGATTAGGAGCAGTATTGATGTAGAAGGGTAAAGTTATTGCCTACGCATCTAGGCAGCTTAGACCGCATAAGGTGAGATATCCTACTCATGATTTAGTGTTGGCTGCGGTGATTTTTGCCTTGAAGATTTGAAGGCATTATCTCTTGAGGGAGAGATTTGAGCTGTATACCGATCATAAGTCTTTAAGATATTTATTCTCTCAAAAGGAGTTGAATGTGAGATAGTAGAGGTGGTTGGAGTTTTTGTCTACTTATGATTTTGGTATAGAATATACCCCAGGGAAAGGTAATAAAGTAGCAGATGCTCTAAGAAGAATACATCAGAATGTAGTGTTGGCTATGTTGGCAAAATGGATGGATCTAGAAGCTTTGTCCAGTTGCGATGTGCAGTTAAGATCGACTGCTAGTTCTAGTCAGAGTACTGCCATGTTGTCCGGTTTAGAAGTTCGACCAGTGTTGATCAAAAGAATTGCTTCTAAGTAGAAGGAGGATCCATTATTAGCTGAGAGGACTAAAAGGCCTGAGGTTGATGATTCGAAAGATTTTTTGCCTTGACCAGAGAGGATGGTTGAGAAAGAAGGGGCGATTATGTGTTCCAGATGTTGAAAACTTGAGGAAAGAAGTTTTTGGGGAATGTCATCGATCCAAATTTACAATTCATCCTGGAGGGACCAAGATGTATCAAGATATAAAGAGAAGCTTCTATTGGAACGGCATGAAGAGGGATGTTGGCTTGTGTGTTAGGCAGTGTGTAAACTATCAACAAGTGAAAGCCGAACTTCAGAAGCCAAATGGGTTGCTTTAGCCTGTAGAGATTTCAGTTTGGAAATGGGATTTGATATTCATAGATTTTATTAATGGGTTGCCAAGTTCAAATAGAGGAAATGAAAGTATAAGGGTTATAGTTGACAGATTGACCAAAAGTGCCCATTTCATTCTTGTAAAGTCAACCAGGACGACACATGTTTTAGCTAAGTTGTTCATAAAGAACATAGTTAGATACATGTAGTTCCTAGTAGCATAGTCAACGACAGAGATGCATTATTCACTGATGAATTTTGGAGAAGTCTACAGGAGGTATTAGGTACCAATTTCAAAACGAGTACTGCATATCACCCTCAGACGGATGGGCAGATAGAGAGAGTTAATAAAGTACTCGAGGATTTTCTGAGAGCTTGTGTATTAGACTTTGGCGAATCTTAGGAGAATCACCTACATTTGGTTGGGTTTTCCTATAATAATAATTATCAGACTAGCATAGGAACGAATCCTTTTGAAGATTTGTATGGAAGGCCAAGCAAATCGCTAGTATATTGGTTGGAGATTGAAAACAGATTAGTCTTAGTCTAGATTTGGTTAGAGAGGCATTACAAAAGAATGAGTTGATCCGAGAAAGGATGAAGGAAGTTCAATTCAGATAGAAGAGCTATTAGATAAGAGGCATAAAGACCTAGAGTTCTAAGTAGGAGACATGGTTTTCATTAAGGTGTCATCGATGTAGGGTGTGAAATAATTTGAAAAATCAAGGAAGCTTGCCCTAAGATATGTTGGTCCAATCCGGATCATAAAACACTACAGCAAAATATATTTTTCGCAGCACCAATTCGTAGGGTTTTAATGAAAAAGTTACAATTATTGGGGATTATTAATTTAGAAAAGAATTTTTTTTAAAAAGCCGCTGCTTAGTGTGGAAATCTATGAAGCAGGCAAATAAAAAAGATCCTGCCTTTCTCACGATACACTAAAACATCGAATCCCTCTATCCAAATCCTAAATCCAAAATTTCATTAAAACATCGAAATCTTCTAATTTCTATCCAAATCTTCACAACTCTGCAGTCAATTGTAAGCTTTAGCAATCCTCTGGTTCCTCGAGCTTTAGAAATTCTCCAGTGTTCTACATCTCCAAAAGTTTTCGATTTGGAGCCTCCATATTCGGGTAACCTTACAGCATCTCCATTTCTAGATTTGATTGATTTACGAACTGTAAAGCAGTTAACAATATATAAATGAATATGCTATTTCTGGTTGTATAATTCAGTCACGTACATATATATGATTAAATATATGGAATAATAATGGAGAATACTTTTCTATGTTATTGGAAAACTGGAAGAAACATTTTGGTTGTGTTCGTTGTGTTATTGGATATGAAATGATTAATCATAAACTGATTTGAATGGTCATTTTAATTGGTACAATTGCCTGTTAGAGGTTGATAGTCGATTGATATTGTTCACACTAGCAATGTTTTAATCAGAAAGTTTATTCTTTTTTGTAGCTTCAGTGCTTGCTAGTAATGAGAGTACATTTTTTTTTCAATTCATCTCGGCTTTCACATATGAGTGGGTGAATATTAGGATCTCAAAGTACAAATCCATAGAGATTTTGAGGTAATGCAAGATATATTTGTTTTACTCTCTTGATGGAGATGTAAATGTTTGCGGATTGAATTTAATATTATTGGTTATACTAACTTCTTATTTCTACTGCCACCTGTGGTCATCAGCTATAGAAACTCCTCCACTGCTAGTTGGCGAAATTACAGTGATAATGTGTTATGAATTCCCGGTCCTCTCGAAACAGTTTATGTTGGATACTTGGTTAAAGCTAGCTAGTTAATGTTTGATATTTCTCAAAGGTTGAGTTTCATAGATCACTTGCTAATATAAATCTCTTCAAGCTGTACAAAATTATAATGTTACAATCCATTGAACTGTAATTTAGGATTTGTTATTTTCTTCATTGTAACATACACTATATTTGGAATACCAATTATCTTTTAGAATGCATTTTATTTTCTTCATCGTAACATACACTATATCATAAGATACTATATACAGAGTGGGAAAAATGCATGCAGTTTATTATTTTTTAGAATACCAATTATTTCAACTCTATCAAAGTATGCATAATTTTATGCTCATGCGATCTAGTTTTTAACATCTAATGCAAGTTTGTCTATTTAATATCTAATATCTAATACATGTTTTATGTCTACCTGTTATATGTGGCTATTGCAAAATCACCCAATATTCTCCTATAGTTATATTGAGCATCAATGGCCTACACTGTGGATTGAAAATTGTGATCTATCAAATGATTATAAAAGAACCTGACATGTTATGTACACACCTACATCCTCCTAGGAAACTGCCAAAGAATGAGACTTTTTTATTATTATAGCTCAAAGTTCGAGTTATTTCAGTATCTTGCTGCACTCTTTTTTACGGTATATAGTTTAGTTATTCATTGTTTCAGTTTTTTATAACTATTTTTTTGGAATCCATTTGCTTCATGGGCATTGAACCCATCCTAGTTAACACATATATTTGGGTACCTACGTCAAGTATATGGTTCAGGACCTTGTCATTAACGATTCCAAATTATTTTGTCCTAATTTGAAAAGAAATCTTCAATGATTTTACACTTTACTCAAAAAGTAAAATGTAACTTAATTATCTTGCTTTGTTGGATTAGTTGTGCCTAAATTATAGTTGAATGCATAAAGTTTTCTAATTAAGTGATTACTGATAAATCAGTGAAGGTTATATCTTTGTACATTGAGATCAATACTCAAATCGAAATATTTGCATTTCACCAAACTATATTATTTGTTTTTTTATTTGTTTCTCCCTCTTTTTTCCTTAAAAAAGAAAAACTATTTTTGGTCCTATAAGTTGCTGACCCTACCAACAATGTCGCAACAGCCATAACTCAACCTGAAGAGTGTACATCTTGAATAAATTTGCATTTCACCAAATTATTTTTTCTTAAAAACTTTGTAATTTTGTACAGCATGAAGAGATTTATATTAGCACGTGATTTATGAAACTCAATCTTTGAGCAATATCAAACATTAACTAGCTAGTTTTAACCAAGTATCCAACATAAACTGTTATAACACATTATCATTGTAATTTTGCCAACTAGTAGTGGAGGCTTTTCTATAGCTGGTGACCACAGGTGGCAGTAGAAACAAGAAGTTAGTATAACCAATAATATTAAATTCAATCCGCAAGCATTTACATCTCCATCAAGAGAACAAAAACCTCAAAATCTCTATGGATTTGTACTTTGAGATCCTAATATTCACCCATTAATATATGAAAGCCGAGATGAATTGAAAAGAAAATGTACTCTCATCACTAGCAAGCACTGGAGCTACAAAAAGGAATATACTTTCTGATTAAAAAATTGCTAATGTGAACATTATCAATCAACTATCAACCTCCAACAGGAAATTGTACCAATTAAATGATCATTCAAATCAGTTTATGATTATTCATTTCATGTCCAATAACACAATGAACACAACCAAAATGTTTCTTCCAGTTTTCCAATAACATAGAAAAGTACTCTCCATTATTATTCCATATATTTAATCATATATATATATATACGTGACTAAATTATACAACCAGAAATAGCATTTATATATTGTTAGCTGCTTCCTGGTTCGTAAATCAATCAAATCTAAAAAAATGGAGATACTGTAAGATTACCCGAATATGATTGACTTACACATGTGATGAGCGACCCCAAATGGTCCATGACCATGCTCTGATTCATTCCTAAGGGTGATACCTTTCAAATATCTTTACATCATTATTCTTGCTTTCAATCAAAGGTTATGCAAGTGACCTGAGAACTGCTCTCTAAAATATCTCTTGAATATGAATGCTCTCGAATAGGAATGATTAACTCTATCTTCTTGTGCAGGAATGGTCTGACGCTTAACATCTGTCAAACATCCAGAGAGATGAGAATTTGGTGCCAACAAATTTTCTTTCACCAGCACAAGTTCTTAAGAGAAGCATACCTCATTGCCAACAAGGCATACTTTGGGAGGAAAATGTTATCCATAAATTAATCACCATCCTTGAAGAAGAAATTAAAGATTTACTTCCTGATTTCCTTGCATTTATTACCACAAATAATTATTAAAAAGCAGCCATATCTCTACCATAAGTACCAATTCATTACTTAGTAAAAACCAGCCATATCTCCACCATAATACTAATTCATTACCCATCAAAGCTGGATTTAATGCCCAATAAATGCCATGATAGCCTGCTTATTTATTACTAATTAATGCCAACCATTTCCATATCAAATATTCCTTAGTTCCCTTCATCCTTACCTTAAGAAGATTATGGTGCAATTAATATCAACCTAGTTAGCGTCACTACAATTCTACACATACACCTAGTATTGCAAAAGAAAAAGGGAAGAAAATGAAGCAGAAAATATGACTTCTGCTCTCTTCCTCAAAATCTATTGTAAGATGAAACTACAAGTGATAAATAAATTATAAAGTGGATGTAGGCCATATATTTTACCGAACCACTATAGAAATTTCGTCTCTTTCATCTTTTCTTCTTTTTATCTGCTTATTTTTGTGATCTATGCTGCTGTTTTTTGGATTGCCATTAAGGCTGATGCTTTCACATTACTTTGGGTGTTGATAGCCAAATTTTGTTAGCAACTCCCTCAATCTAGGTTTCTTAGATGATCATTCGATGATTTCTCTTTGTCATATGAGATTATATGAATATGAAGAGTTGCTTGACATTTTCTTTGAAGGTTTCTTTGACTTTGCCTTGGAGTAAGATTGATCGTGTTTGACTTCTCTTCCTACGGAAGATTGCTTTAGCCCATCTTTAAGATGGAATTAAGCTCATTTGATTGATTTCTTTATATAAGTTGCCCCTTCTATACCTTTTAGTTAAGGATTTAAGCTGGTCCGTGCTTTGGTCGGCCATCTTGGGCTTAACCAAAGTCTTACCCATCCTCCCTCAAGGAAGCTCTTTGGTTAGGCCTTATAGGTTGAACCAAAGGTTTCTAGTCGGTGCTTTGGCTAGCCATCTTAGGTAGAACAAAATTCGTATACATTCTCCTTACAGGAGATTCTTTGGTTAGGCCTTATAGGCGGAACCGATGGTTGGTCGATGTTTTGCCAGCCTATCTAAGGCAGGACCAAAGGCTTACTCTATCCTCACTCTAGTAGGTGCTCCGGCTAGACCACCTAGGCGGGACCAAATGCTTGCGGTGCTCTAACCAGGCCTTATAGGCAGGACTAGAGGCTTACTTCAACATCCATCTAGGTGGTGTTTCGTTCAGGCCTTATAGGCAGGACCGAAGGCTTTTAGTGCTTTTACCAGGCTCTTATGGAGGAATCAAAGGCTTTTCCTTTATTTTCATAGATCTTTGTCATGAAGCATTTCTCTTTATTAAGCACTTGACCTTTGTAATACATCTATCCTTTACTCAAGTTTCATTGACCAACTATTATAGTTCTCCTTTTCCCAAGAAATTTTCAATCATCCCTCTAAGGGCTTGATAGTGATTTACATTATGTCCATCACTCAATGGTACTGAAAATAAGCATCTTTGAGATTTCTTTCATTTCCTTATTGATTCTTCTTTGAAGGCCAATAATCCAATCTTTCTTTGGTTAAGAGAAAAATATTTTCACAGGAGGCGACAAGGGAACAAGCTCTAGCAGATCAGGAGTTTTTAGGTAATTGTGTTTTTGGTCCCCATTTGGCTTTCTTATGGTAGTAGGCAGGTTCGTCTGTTTTAACAGCAAGCTTTCTTTTTGAAGACTCTTGAGTCCATATTGGTGCGGAGGGGTGATCAATTACCACTTCCCTTTTGAGTAAACTTATTAAAGTCCTTTGTTATTCATCTTCGAATAGTTCCTTCAGCTTGTAGCTATATAGCCTTTCTAATCTTTGTGAATGGTTCACTCCTTCTTTTGTTTTCTCAACCAAGAGTAGAATAATAAGCAAAGATCAGGGTGGATCTTATATGGAATGGATCCATGCTCCAATTATCCGGATCATATGGAATTACTCGCCCCTTTTTTGCTGGAGTTCTTAGTGTCAAATTCATTAACTTTAGTACTTGCTCCTCTTAGAATTGAAAGTTATAGATGGTTCGACATGCTGATTTGGTAAGGTGGGGATCGAAAGATCCTTGTTCAAAGATAGTCATTATGTAGTTTAGTAGTGTTATCCATGAAATGTTCTTAAGAGTGAAAGTATGAAAGAAGGGGCAAGAATATTGACGAAGATTAGGAGGCATTAAGATGGTCTATCTAAACATTAGATTAAGCTGTCAATAAGGAGATAATAGCTCCAGCAGTACCTTTCGAAGAGGTCAAAAGGATGTTTCGATAGAATATTGAATAAGCAAAGAGCTTTCTACGAGGTCAAAAGCCACCTTCCAAAGGCAGTAAATAACTAAATTTCAGCATTTTTGCCAAACCATTCGTAACGATTGGTTTCGTCTTCTTTTATCTGCATCAAAAGAGCATTCAGCAAAGGCGACCCATTCGAAAGCATATGCCGGCCTTTCGAATTGGTTAAATCCAACCTCACCTATGGAGAAAAGACTACGCATCCACTACCACCAAAGCATAAGGTTCCCATCAGTTGGATAGATCACTTTCAAATGGTGCTACATGCAGCTAATTCTTAATGGTGTTTTGACTCATTTGAAACCTATAAAGCACATATTTCGACAGCTTCGAAGGCCAACATTCATGCTATGTTACATAACACATAAGCAGCTAAGTAAAAAATGCATCTAAATACCTTCCGATGAAGCCATAAACTATCAAGTAAAACCTTTCGACGAGGTTAGAAGCAATCAATCAAAGCACCTTCCGACAAAATCGAAAGGAGTAAAGCAAAAAGAAGGAAGCCTAATCTTCATTGGCAACAGAAGGCTGGCTATATAACCCTTTTGACTAGGTCGAAAGCTAAGATTCTAGAGATATGCGCGAAAGCAAGAAAATAGACCTTTCGACCATATCAAAAGCATTGGGTCGAAAGGTGCCAACATGCACCTATAAATAATACACCATGGGTTTGGTTTAAGGGATCTGATTTCTTTGACTTCTCACTTGTATTTTCTAAAAGTCTATCAACCCTAAATTCATAATCGAATTAGAGATTCAGTCAATTTTTACAACTAAGTTTAATAAAAAGTGAGGTTTATAGAATCTTGATTACATAGCAATTCTGGGATTCTTGTTTTATACAAATATATCAATTGGCGATAGAATTAGTCAAAAGGATCCTCTTCGACTGGTTCAAAATCCCTAGTTCACACATTTCCTATGGGTTTTAGCTTGAATCCGTGAGATAACAAGTGCCTACCCTTTCGACGAAGTTGAAACCCTTCCTGCTCAACTATTTCTAGAAACCATTGAGTCCCCTACTTAGGCTATATCTTGTTAGTGTCGAAAGGTGGTTCCGACAAGGTCACAAACCAATCGGTTCGAAAGGATTTACTGAAAGAGAAATTAACCTTTCGATCGCATCAAAAGGTACTGATAGGAAATTTTCAACCATCTTTCCCAACTTAAAGAGTGTCAGCTTTCTTATTCTAATCGGAAGGAGGTTTCTAACACCACTTCAAGCTTCAGTTTGAGGTGTTGACAAGTTTTCTTGTCAACATTTTTGGCACTAGAAGGAGGTTTCGAACCTTCGATTCCCGATAACTTTCATCACAGATAAAACCCTTAATTCAAAAAAGAAAATGGTAAGAGCAAGAAATAATAACAACAAACTATGCGAAGATGTTGCTTCACTATCAACTTTGGAAAATAACATAGTCCCAAACTTTAATTTAGAGAATGGAAATTGGGCGACCTTCAACCCTAAGAACAATGTGATCCAAGTCTAGAATCCACGACAATGAGTGATAGCAATGCAAGAATTTCTTGAAAGAGCTCCATCTCAAGAATCGTTAAGGATTATGGAAGTAGAGTATGTAGCGCAACCACCAAACGAGGTAAAGGATCAAGAGTTAAACGAAGAAAGTCAAGCAAAAAGGTCCCTCGAGTAATCAAATAGTCCAACCCAAAGAAACAGCAAAAGTTTCCATAGGAATGAAGTCAACCAAGAAGACATCTTACACCAAATAATGATGGACATGCTTAAAGAAAAGGAAATTTCTAACCCAGAAGAATGTGCTATCCTGTAAAAAACTCCCGTTTAGGAAGAAATAAAGGAAACTAGTCTCCCTCCTTACATCCATATTCCTCCACTGAAATGCGATGGGACTACTGATCGAGATGATCATCTTGTAGTCTTTGAAAACTGGATGAACTTATATAACGCTCCTGAGGCAATTCGCTGCAAACTTTTCCCTATTACTTTTCAAGGAACAGCTGTCAAATGGTACAAGAATTACCAAATTGAAACTATCTATTTTGGGAACAATTTACTTGTGATGTCATGACCTAATTTTCTATATTCAAAGATACAACTATGGACTTTAGCTTATTGGCCATGGTCAGACAAAAACTAAAAGAACTGCTTGGTGAGTACTTGAATAGATTGAAGCATTATAAGTAGAAGTACAACCTACAGAGAAAACCTTATGGCGGTTTGATCAAGGTTGATCGAACAAACCCCTTTTTAGAAATACGTTTATATTAATATATGTTGAGATTTTTACAACGTTTCTTTCTTCGAGCTAAAAAAATTATTCCAATGGACAAAATGCATCATGTTATGAAAGAATTTCATCGAGAATGTAAAGAAGAGAAATTCGATTCTAAACATCATGACAAGTGACCAAGGAAAAGTGGAAACCAGAAGGAAAGGCGAAAGGAGATTTTCGAATCCGATTATGTAGTCCTAAACCAGCCCCTCTCCCACATATTTACCCTAGTGAAGGACAATGAAAATGTAACGATCGAGATTTTTCGTTGCCGAAAAATCGAACCGTTAGGTTTTAGAAGAAGAAAGAGGTAGAAGAAGAAAGAAAAGAAAGAGAAGAGAAAACAGAAAAACAAGTAACAGAACGAGAAACAATAACAGAATCTCACAGTCGCAGCGGAACAACATATAATAGATAAATAAATATTCATTAAAACAAAAGAACTATACATTTTATACATTACATCACATTACATTACATCAATCAGAGTGTACGGCAACAACAGCGGAAAGAAATACTATATACAATAGATAATAGACTACGCTATCTGGCTCGCCTCCAGATCTGCACAGCAACTCCCGAATCCAGAATAACCTGACAACCTAACTCTAGACTGCCCGTGTGGAAAATAGTGGGCACCCAGAGTTTAGGAAAGGAACAATAAACTCCAGGTCAGTCATGGGACTGGTGTGAGAACTCAAAACAGTTTATCTTTAAACAAGCAACAAGAAAATTTAAATTTCGAAATCCGCAATGCTTTTTGGAAAATGAAACTACCATAAGGCCTCCCGGCACACACACAATGCAAACGCACACATGGGGGAGATTTCTCCTTATGATAGTCAAACATGCTTACTACGAGAAAATTCTTTGATATTATTACTAGTGCATAGTGGAAAATATTTCGAAAGTATAATATAAATCCTAGCCAGCATAGGTACCATGATACTATGCCTACTATAGCTGCCATGTTAAATGGCAGGTTCTACAACTAAAACCGTACAGGGCGCGTATTGGATGAATGGATTTCCAACAAATGGTCAGGCTAAGGAACTTCCTACTGCCACATGGGATCGCCTCTGGCGGGACGTCCCGAGAACTAACGTTACGGTTAGATCTCTGCCAACACAAGGCCGGGTTACCTCTGTAACTAGGTAACTACTACACGAATATGTCATCCCCCGGTCCTTTGGGACCTTTATCCGAGCGCTCGATACCAACAACACCACACAGTAATAGGTATAGTGTATCAACATGAGTAAGTATCTGGGCTCCATACCATGATACCACCCTTTTCCAGAAGGAAATGACATACCCTAAAGGGCGCGACCCTCATAACCTTGCCGCATATTCCTGTTTCGACCATTTCCGGGGAGTGAGGTCCTGACAAAGTCTCGTCCACAAAGCTACGCTTTGTGCAACAAAGCCACGCTTCGGGTCCACAGATGACCAAAGCAATAATCACAAAGATAAATGATCAAACAAATGATCATATCACAAATGACCAACCAATGATCATCACACAGCAGCACTCAGCATGCCACATTACCAGATTGGGAAATATCGCTGATAACCTTCAACTACATAACCTCTGAGCTCGTACGTCTCAGAGAAGGGTGTTAAGCTAAGAGAATAAATTCTCCGCCACCAACAGAAATGTATTTGAAAGAAATCTGCTCTATCTCTCAAAATGTAATGTCAGACACGTAACCATACAAGTCTGTTCCGGGTTCGAACAGAACCGAAGGCACTTCCAAAGAAGCCCTTGCAATCCGGGTATTCACAATCCCGATAAAATTTCCCATCACAAAGGAAATCTCCATATCGTAGCTAACGATGCGGAGACAATCGATAGGTCATCCTATCGTTTTCACAAATACCCGGTCTTCAACACCGGTCTTCAAATGCAATCCAAACGACGTATCGCATATTCGGAATGGGATATACGACACAAAGGTCCTCTCCCGGCTAAACCGAATAGCGAGCGCTTATTTTAAAAATAAGTGTGCATTCAATTCCAAACAAACACAATCAATACCATCCAAGGGTAAATATTGATAGTCGGTTATTTAACTATCAATAAAGATGCGCCACATCATCAGATTCCAAATAAATTTCCAAAATTATTTAATCCCAAAAATATCTTCACAAGATATATATATATATATACACCATTTCCAAATAATTGCCCCAGTTATTTGTTTTACCAAAACCACTTCACGATAAAATTTTCCACACTTAACCAATTGAAAAACCAATTTTCAATTTACCTTTACCATTTGAAAACCAATTTTCAAATTACATTAACCATTTGCAAACCAATTTCAAATCACCTTAACCATTTGAAAACTAATTTCAAATCACCTTAACCATTTGAAAACTAATTTCAAATCACCTTAACCATTTGAAAACTAATTTCAAATCACCTTAACCATTTGAAAACTAATTTCAAATTACTTTTCATCCTTTATACCCTTTGAAAACAAATTTCAAATCATCAAATAAATCTTTACCGATTTAATTTAAATTTACGTCCCAAATCCGTAAATTCATTTTCATACTTCAAAATAAATCAATATTTATTTTTAAACAAATTTCCCTTCATATAAATTCCAACGTGAATTAAATCCCAAATACCCATTCATATTTGATTTCAAATCGATTCCAAAATATTCGCTTACACTTTTACCTTTAAAAGGTGAATTCACAAAAACGTTCCATTCCATATTGGAAAATCATTTCTAAACTTATTTAAAAAATAAGTAATTCACAATTCAATTTATTTTCAACAATTCGAAAATATTCCATATGCTTAAACCATAGTTAAGTATTAATTTCATTCCTTTAAAGAAATATTCTTTTATTCACATTTATTTGGGTTAAAAACGAATGTTGCGTAAAACATCGTTACGACAACCCAAAAACACTAGTATATGGATTTGAAATTAAAAATAGATATATAAATCCAATACTATACCAATTATCCCCTTCTGTTTCTCGAAAACGTCTATTTCAACAATTAATGTTGAAATCTATGTTTTCAATACTCAATACATTTTAAAACACCTTTAATTCGTTTTAAATTCCATTTAAAACATTCCTTTCCCAAAAACAAACCCATTTTATTTAATAATCTATTCAATATTCAAAATAGTGAATATAGCCCACTTAACAAATTCCCATATTTCAATTTATCAAATTCGATGGATTTCAAATTTATAAACATAGTTTATAAATTCCATTTCTATTATAAACCCCAATTTTATAAATTCCTTTATTAATCCGATGCAATTTACATAACCCAATTTCATACCCAAAAGCCATATTGTAAGTTAAATACTTATAATATTATTTATTTACCAAATCGTTCCTTTGAACTTCACCAATTTAAAATCTTATCACTTACAAGATTTCTTTATGGTTTATAATAATTTCAACTAATGAAATCTTCATTTATTAACAATTTCTATGAAATTCCCCTTTTTAATGCCCAAATCCATTTCTATAAGTTAATAACTTATAAATTTAAAATTTTCCAATAACCATTCGTTTTATAAATTTCACATTTATTAATCTATAAATCCTAGTGAAATTCATGTTATACATCAACTTAACACTTTATAAATTTATTCTATAACTTCAATAATTTTTATTTAAAAACATCCATTTATAAAATCCTTTATATAAACCATTAATAATAATAACTTCCCAAAAACCAAATTTAACTATTTTATAAAAACCTATTATTGTTAAAAATTTCTTTTAAGTTATATTTTATAAAAATATAAATTTTTAAAACATAAAAATTTATCCATCTATTTATTTTAAAATTTAATCAATTCAAAATTTTAATAACCCTTATTCTTTGAAAAATCGATTTAAAACCCCTTTTAAATTCAAAACCGTTATTTTTAATTTAAAAATTAGAATCCGATGATGCAACGACATCGAATGGTCAATCACGGGAATAACATCATATATCAATGTGATTATCAACAATCAACATAATATTTATAAACAAATAAATATGTGAGGAATCCAGTTGGATCCCTCCAACCTGTTACCCTGCATCCACAGACGTTAGCACAATACCAATTCCACTTCAAGGTGGAATATCGCGGTATATGGGATTTTATAAATATTCCGCTTAATAACGGCGCAATAGGGTCTCATCCGCTATACGAGGCGGGAAATCAAATCCAATATATACATATGCCAATATATATATATTGCTATATATAATATATATCCTATTATATCTACTACCACAATCAATCAACAATTATCGATCAATATTAACTATTTAAAATTTTAAACAAAACCTTTCGATTGAGTGAGGAGTTCTCACCTTGATTTTGTTTCCGTTTTCGCGTTCGTTTCGAATAAAATTAAACGAACGTTTAATTTTACCCGAAATTCAAACGAGCTCCAATCGACTCCAAACCAGTTGCATTGCGAAGAGCACGGCGATACGAAGCCAACGCAAAAAATCTCGTTCAATTTGGACCTCGCAGCAAAAAGTTATACTATTTTAAACGTTGTACACTTAAATTTACAATTAAATTTCATATCAAAGGAAAATACACCCAACCTCTCACGCATGGGCCCCACACACCCTCTCCTTCTCTGCGCGTTTCATCTCCAGGTTATCATCACGCAGCCGAACCCATCTAGCATCCATTAGGGTTTGAATTTGCACGCTACCCATACGACTTGAAGATGATCCGAGACCACCAAATCGAAGCCACCTGAAGCCTCCACCACCACCAGGGATGCGGTCGAACTCGGCCCCCTTAGGCACCCTGAAAAATGTGCGCAACCGAGTAGCTTTAAGCACGAATTCCCATCAATCCGCAGCTCCGTTCTCCATCTCGACCGTTGGATTCGATGTGTTCGATGAGATCTACGATTTTCCAGTTGAAAGTTTAAGCTAATAGCTGATGGATTTGGTGGAATCGAAGGAGGAAGGAACGACATTTTCTGGCCATTAATGTTGAAGTGGCGGCCGGCCCATGCAAATTAGGGTTTAGAGATAATTGCATTTTATAAACAACTATTATTATTATTTTAATAATAAAATCTCCAATTTAACACTTTTGCAAACGAACTCCAAACGACGCGTTCCGACAGGCGATTCTAAGGTTTTTCCACATTCCGGACACAATGGAACAAGTTTCGGAAGCTAATTCCATCATATGTGTGAGATACGGCAATAAACGCTCGATTTAAATTTAAACCGATTTAAACGATTTCTAGGCGTTTTGGCTTGTACCGGACAAACGATAAATCCGATCGACTTGAAATTTGAAATCTTACAATAATATCACATTACGGATCCGATGAAACTGGTTTCGTCGGAATCCGAGACCGTTTGAAAAATGGCTATTTTTACTCGCCGAATTAAAATTAAAACGATATCGATGCGTTTCGAGCTGCCACGGTCAAACGACAACTCCGATTGCTACGAAAATTGAAATCCGATAATAATTAACTATTACGGATCCAATGGAACTTGTTTCGTTCAATTCCGAGACTGTTCAAAAATTGGCTATTTTTCAGTCGATAATTAAATATTAAAATATTCAATTTTTTACAAATTAACTCCAAATTCAATTTTACAAGTTCTAAAATATTTCTATAACTTTAATATGATATAACAAAATTTTCCAAATCATTTTCAATCATATTTAACCCAATATCTAATTATTTGTGGAATTTCACTATTAAATAAATCGATTTAATTATCCCATTAAATCCAATATTCGAAAAATAAATTATTCGACTTAAAAATTCCACTTATTAATATTAAAAATAAATTAAATATTCAAATTCAAGTTATCAAAAATTCTGGGTCGTTACAATCTTCCCCCCTTAAAAGAATTTCGTCCTCGAAATTGCAAGTTAAGGAGAATAATTCATAATCCGTTTATTATTTTTCCAAAACTAATAGTTTTATCAACCTTCTAACACCAATCTTTTTATTAAAGATTTACTATCATTTCAATTAGCTTTCCAACTTCAATTATAGGTTTCAAACAACATTGTTTACTCAACAATTCAAATTTAAATTTAAATTCAAATTTCAAACTTTCAAAATTTCTCAAAATTTCTCTAACTCCCTAAATTTTCGAAAAATTTCGCCAGAGTCTCCTTTGCGCGGCTAGATCGGTACGACTACAAAACGGCTCTACGGCCCCTCAGAATCAAAAAGAAAAGAGAAAGCCAAGTGGCTAGAGAAGGAAATCATCAAATCTCATATAAAAACTGAAATACGTACCCTTTTTGTCGAGCCATTCAATTTTTTTAAATTCAAAATCAAAATTCCAATTCCTTTATATACCTGTATATCCTACTAGTAGTAGTATCCAATTCCAACATTCAAACTATTTTGCCAATTCAAGTTCAAAATTTCCAATACATGCTTCTTACACATTTTTTTAGTTTATTATTGAAGTTGCATATTCAATTCATTCGTTTCAATTCCAATTCAATTCTATTCAATTTCATTTGAATTCAATTACATAGCTTCCAATTGCGCTAGTTCAATTTCATTAACACTTAATGAATTTACATACAATCAACCAACAAGCAAATAACGACCAATGTACATTCAATACAACCAAATTTATTTATTTTACTTACATTCAATTTGGTTCAACTGTTTTAATTCCAATTGGTTTAACATTCAATTGATTTTCATTCTATTATTAAACTATTTTCAAATGAATTTACACTTGCATGCATCATTTCATATCAACTTATTCATATTCTATTGATTAACATTCAATCCATTCTTTAATTCAATTGCTAGTTCTTTTTACAAATAAAATTGAATTTCATTTATATAACTTAAGTTCACATTTTTAACAATTTCATTTACTCACTTTATTCATTTATTTTGATATTAACATCAATTCTTTCAACATTACTTAACTTGCATTCCATTTCAACTTTATTTACCTCATTTAATTCACTTGATTATTTAACTTTGATACAAAGGTCAATTTTTTTTATTCAACTTCACTTAAGTTATACTCCATTTAACATCATTTGTTCAAATAAACTTAAGCTTTACACTTATCAGTCAAGTTCGAATTTCAATTCTAAAGTTAATTCCATTTAACACTTACTTAAGACAACTTCATATCAACATTTAAATCCATATTCCATTTTACTTAACTTTATTGTTTAACCATTTCAATAATCGGTTTTACTTACATTTTCCATTTAATAAGTTATAAAACTTATTATTCAACTTCTAACTTATATTATAAGTTCAAAACCTTTTTTTCACTTATATTTATCAATTTCAAATTGAATTTTAATTTCAAATTGGTTTATTACAACAAAACTTCAATTTTAAATTCATTATTGTAGCAAATCCATCACATAGAAACTCGAAAATGATACTGATGATGCTGCAGTCATCACCCTTATTATTTCCCAGTGACAATAGTGAAATCAATGCTAAATATTCTTTCAAAAATTTCCTTTCTATTCATAAATCACTTTTATAAACCTTTTACTTATATAATTTTACTTCTTATATACATACATGATTATCTTACAATTGTAACTCATTATTAATTATAATTTCATCTTATGATTCATTGGTTTATACCATTATTCTTTTACAATAGTTGCTTTTATTAGCTTATTCAAACAACTTTTAATTATTTTATATTTATATCATTTACAACAACCAAGCAATCAATTATATACACACTTCAATAATTCCTGAAAAATTATTTTCTTTATATACAAAATATAATCAAGGTAAAATTATTTCATTTACCCAATTTAAAACAATATTGTGTCGAATTGTTCTATTCAAGTGTTTAGGAACCCCTTCGATTCAGTTTTCGAGGCTGCGCCGACGAAGGTTCATATACCACTCAACAAACCAATCATCACAATATAAAACAATTTTATACTCACTAACAAATACGCACTCATATCTATTATTACACTCACACTCATTCTAGAGTACTGCTGACTCTATCTCTAATGAGTAACACCCAACAGAGCAGGTTGTCGCTTAACCATAAGCTCTGATACCAAATGTAACGATCGAGATTTTTCGTTGCCGAAAAATCGAACCGTTAGGTTTTAGAAGAAGAAAGAGGTAGAAGAAGAAAGAAAAGAAAGAGAAGAGAAAACAGAAAAACAAGTAACAGAACGAGAAACAATAACAGAATCTCACAGTCGCAGCGGAACAACATATAATAGATAAATAAATATTCATTAAAACAAAAGAACTATACATTTTATACATTACATCACATTACATTACATCAATCAGAGTGTACGGCAACAACAGCGGAAAGAAATACTATATACAATAGATAATAGACTACGCTATCTGGCTCGCCTCCAGATCTGCACAGCAACTCCCGAATCCAGAATAACCTGACAACCTAACTCTAGACTGCCCGTGTGGAAAATAGTGGGCACCCAGAGTTTAGGAAAGGAACAATAAACTCCAGGTCAGTCATGGGACTGGTGTGAGAACTCAAAACAGTTTATCTTTAAACAAGCAACAAGAAAATTTAAATTTCGAAATCCGCAATGCTTTTTGGAAAATGAAACTACCATAAGGCCTCCCGGCACACACACAATGCAAACGCACACATGGGGGAGATTTCTCCTTATGATAGTCAAACATGCTTACTACGAGAAAATTCTTTGATATTATTACTAGTGCATAGTGGAAAATATTTCGAAAGTATAATATAAATCCTAGCCAGCATAGGTACCATGATACTATGCCTACTATAGCTGCCATGTTAAATGGCAGGTTCTACAACTAAAACCGTACAGGGCGCGTATTGGATGAATGGATTTCCAACAAATGGTCAGGCTAAGGAACTTCCTACTGCCACATGGGATCGCCTCTGGCGGGACGTCCCGAGAACTAACGTTACGGTTAGATCTCTGCCAACACAAGGCCGGGTTACCTCTGTAACTAGGTAACTACTACACGAATATGTCATCCCCCGGTCCTTTGGGACCTTTATCCGAGCGCTCGATACCAACAACACCACACAGTAATAGGTATAGTGTATCAACATGAGTAAGTATCTGGGCTCCATACCATGATACCACCCTTTTCCAGAAGGAAATGACATACCCTAAAGGGCGCGACCCTCATAACCTTGCCGCATATTCCTGTTTCGACCATTTCCGGGGAGTGAGGTCCTGACAAAGTCTCGTCCACAAAGCTACGCTTTGTGCAACAAAGCCACGCTTCGGGTCCACAGATGACCAAAGCAATAATCACAAAGATAAATGATCAAACAAATGATCATATCACAAATGACCAACCAATGATCATCACACAGCAGCACTCAGCATGCCACATTACCAGATTGGGAAATATCGCTGATAACCTTCAACTACATAACCTCTGAGCTCGTACGTCTCAGAGAAGGGTGTTAAGCTAAGAGAATAAATTCTCCGCCACCAACAGAAATGTATTTGAAAGAAATCTGCTCTATCTCTCAAAATGTAATGTCAGACACGTAACCATACAAGTCTGTTCCGGGTTCGAACAGAACCGAAGGCACTTCCAAAGAAGCCCTTGCAATCCGGGTATTCACAATCCCGATAAAATTTCCCATCACAAAGGAAATCTCCATATCGTAGCTAACGATGCGGAGACAATCGATAGGTCATCCTATCGTTTTCACAAATACCCGGTCTTCAACACCGGTCTTCAAATGCAATCCAAACGACGTATCGCATATTCGGAATGGGATATACGACACAAAGGTCCTCTCCCGGCTAAACCGAATAGCGAGCGCTTATTTTAAAAATAAGTGTGCATTCAATTCCAAACAAACACAATCAATACCATCCAAGGGTAAATATTGATAGTCGGTTATTTAACTATCAATAAAGATGCGCCACATCATCAGATTCCAAATAAATTTCCAAAATTATTTAATCCCAAAAATATCTTCACAAGATATATATATATATATACACCATTTCCAAATAATTGCCCCAGTTATTTGTTTTACCAAAACCACTTCACGATAAAATTTTCCACACTTAACCAATTGAAAAACCAATTTTCAATTTACCTTTACCATTTGAAAACCAATTTTCAAATTACATTAACCATTTGCAAACCAATTTCAAATCACCTTAACCATTTGAAAACTAATTTCAAATCACCTTAACCATTTGAAAACTAATTTCAAATCACCTTAACCATTTGAAAACTAATTTCAAATCACCTTAACCATTTGAAAACTAATTTCAAATTACTTTTCATCCTTTATACCCTTTGAAAACAAATTTCAAATCATCAAATAAATCTTTACCGATTTAATTTAAATTTACGTCCCAAATCCGTAAATTCATTTTCATACTTCAAAATAAATCAATATTTATTTTTAAACAAATTTCCCTTCATATAAATTCCAACGTGAATTAAATCCCAAATACCCATTCATATTTGATTTCAAATCGATTCCAAAATATTCGCTTACACTTTTACCTTTAAAAGGTGAATTCACAAAAACGTTCCATTCCATATTGGAAAATCATTTCTAAACTTATTTAAAAAAATAAGTAATTCACAATTCAATTTATTTTCAACAATTCGAAAATATTCCATATGCTTAAACCATAGTTAAGTATTAATTTCATTCCTTTAAAGAAATATTCTTTTATTCACATTTATTTGGGTTAAAAACGAATGTTGCGTAAAACATCGTTACGACAACCCAAAAACACTAGTATATGGATTTGAAATTAAAAATAGATATATAAATCCAATACTATACCAATTATCCCCTTCTGTTTCTCGAAAACGTCTATTTCAACAATTAATGTTGAAATCTATGTTTTCAATACTCAATACATTTTAAAACACCTTTAATTCGTTTTAAATTCCATTTAAAACATTCCTTTCCCAAAAACAAACCCATTTTATTTAATAATCTATTCAATATTCAAAATAGTGAATATAGCCCACTTAACAAATTCCCATATTTCAATTTATCAAATTCGATGGATTTCAAATTTATAAACATAGTTTATAAATTCCATTTCTATTATAAACCCCAATTTTATAAATTCCTTTATTAATCCGATGCAATTTACATAACCCAATTTCATACCCAAAAGCCATATTGTAAGTTAAATACTTATAATATTATTTATTTACCAAATCGTTCCTTTGAACTTCACCAATTTAAAATCTTATCACTTACAAGATTTCTTTATGGTTTATAATAATTTCAACTAATGAAATCTTCATTTATTAACAATTTCTATGAAATTCCCCTTTTTAATGCCCAAATCCATTTCTATAAGTTAATAACTTATAAATTTAAAATTTTCCAATAACCATTCGTTTTATAAATTTCACATTTATTAATCTATAAATCCTAGTGAAATTCATGTTATACATCAACTTAACACTTTATAAATTTATTCTATAACTTCAATAATTTTTATTTAAAAACATCCATTTATAAAATCCTTTATATAAACCATTAATAATAATAACTTCCCAAAAACCAAATTTAACTATTTTATAAAAACCTATTATTGTTAAAAATTTCTTTTAAGTTATATTTTATAAAAATATAAATTTTTAAAACATAAAAATTTATCCATCTATTTATTTTAAAATTTAATCAATTCAAAATTTTAATAACCCTTATTCTTTGAAAAATCGATTTAAAACCCCTTTTAAATTCAAAACCGTTATTTTTAATTTAAAAATTAGAATCCGATGATGCAACGACATCGAATGGTCAATCACGGGAATAACATCATATATCAATGTGATTATCAACAATCAACATAATATTTATAAACAAATAAATATGTGAGGAATCCAGTTGGATCCCTCCAACCTGTTACCCTGCATCCACAGACGTTAGCACAATACCAATTCCACTTCAAGGTGGAATATCGCGGTATATGGGATTTTATAAATATTCCGCTTAATAACGGCGCAATAGGGTCTCATCCGCTATACGAGGCGGGAAATCAAATCCAATATATACATATGCCAATATATATATATTGCTATATATAATATATATCCTATTATATCTACTACCACAATCAATCAACAATTATCGATCAATATTAACTATTTAAAATTTTAAACAAAACCTTTCGATTGAGTGAGGAGTTCTCACCTTGATTTTGTTTCCGTTTTCGCGTTCGTTTCGAATAAAATTAAACGAACGTTTAATTTTACCCGAAATTCAAACGAGCTCCAATCGACTCCAAACCAGTTGCATTGCGAAGAGCACGGCGATACGAAGCCAACGCAAAAAATCTCGTTCAATTTGGACCTCGCAGCAAAAAGTTATACTATTTTAAACGTTGTACACTTAAATTTACAATTAAATTTCATATCAAAGGAAAATACACCCAACCTCTCACGCATGGGCCCCACACACCCTCTCCTTCTCTGCGCGTTTCATCTCCAGGTTATCATCACGCAGCCGAACCCATCTAGCATCCATTAGGGTTTGAATTTGCACGCTACCCATACGACTTGAAGATGATCCGAGACCACCAAATCGAAGCCACCTGAAGCCTCCACCACCACCAGGGATGCGGTCGAACTCGGCCCCCTTAGGCACCCTGAAAAATGTGCGCAACCGAGTAGCTTTAAGCACGAATTCCCATCAATCCGCAGCTCCGTTCTCCATCTCGACCGTTGGATTCGATGTGTTCGATGAGATCTACGATTTTCCAGTTGAAAGTTTAAGCTAATAGCTGATGGATTTGGTGGAATCGAAGGAGGAAGGAACGACATTTTCTGGCCATTAATGTTGAAGTGGCGGCCGGCCCATGCAAATTAGGGTTTAGAGATAATTGCATTTTATAAACAACTATTATTATTATTTTAATAATAAAATCTCCAATTTAACACTTTTGCAAACGAACTCCAAACGACGCGTTCCGACAGGCGATTCTAAGGTTTTTCCACATTCCGGACACAATGGAACAAGTTTCGGAAGCTAATTCCATCATATGTGTGAGATACGGCAATAAACGCTCGATTTAAATTTAAACCGATTTAAACGATTTCTAGGCGTTTTGGCTTGTACCGGACAAACGATAAATCCGATCGACTTGAAATTTGAAATCTTACAATAATATCACATTACGGATCCGATGAAACTGGTTTCGTCGGAATCCGAGACCGTTTGAAAAATGGCTATTTTTACTCGCCGAATTAAAATTAAAACGATATCGATGCGTTTCGAGCTGCCACGGTCAAACGACAACTCCGATTGCTACGAAAATTGAAATCCGATAATAATTAACTATTACGGATCCAATGGAACTTGTTTCGTTCAATTCCGAGACTGTTCAAAAATTGGCTATTTTTCAGTCGATAATTAAATATTAAAATATTCAATTTTTTACAAATTAACTCCAAATTCAATTTTACAAGTTCTAAAATATTTCTATAACTTTAATATGATATAACAAAATTTTCCAAATCATTTTCAATCATATTTAACCCAATATCTAATTATTTGTGGAATTTCACTATTAAATAAATCGATTTAATTATCCCATTAAATCCAATATTCGAAAAATAAATTATTCGACTTAAAAATTCCACTTATTAATATTAAAAATAAATTAAATATTCAAATTCAAGTTATCAAAAATTCTGGGTCGTTACAGAAAATTTTCCTATTCCTTATAAGATTCAGAATGTTCTAGAGCCAAATAAAGAAGGTAGTTACTGCGATTACCATAAAACAAATGGATATGAAACCGACAAATGCTGCATTTTAGCCAAAGCAATTCAAGGCATGATTAAGTCAGGATTCTTAAAAGAGTTCGTCAAAGAAACTTAAAAAGACATCTTATTCAAACTAAGAAGAAAGCAGCTTGGCACCTTTAAAATGTGGACCCCTATCAAATCACAAAGTCTCGCAGTATTAGTTAAACTATGAACTCTCTTTTTTCATATATTTTTAACTTGATTTGTACTTAGTTTTGTATCGAAAATTTGCCATGTACTGATTCAAAATTCGAGTGTCATTACAGGTAAAGAAAAACCAGTCCATAGCATGCAACATACTCTTGGTACATAACAAGCTCCTAGCTACTTAAAAAAGACAGCTTAAATGCCTAATGCGAGATGAATATTAATATTTCAATCAACAAAATACAAAGGCTTGCACTCATGAGATATCAGATCCCTATTAATCCATCATTGATTTATGAGAAAGACTATGTACATCAACTCTATTTTTAGCAAATTGTTTTAAAAGAAATTTCTTAAACATATCTTCATAGGAAAATAATTACCCTGCAACCTGGTGAAGGCGAATGTCTATTTCTTTCAAAAGTTGATTTGTGCAATCCTTTTAAGATATTATATAGCATTAATGAATGCACACAAAGGATTTCTAACTAAGCAATCTCAATATTTAAAAGTCCCTAAAACCATTAGCAAGGATGCTTAATTATACGTTGGCAAGAACTATTTTTAAGTTAAAAAAACTCGGATTAGAGAATCCTATTCTCGACTAAAAGACTATTGGTTCGCGAATCATGACCTCTCAATCTCCTATTTGAGACCCGTGTCTCTATCATGAGAACATCAAGAGAACCCTTACAAAAGGCGACGTTGAGAAAAGATTCTATTATCAGAAGGATACATGTCTCCAAACCACTTTTCAAAAATAACCCCTCGATATACTAGAAGGGTTCGATTACAAAACTTTTTTCTCTCAAAGAAGACTCTATTTTAATTGGCCAAAAAATGATTTTCATATACAAATATTAAAGCCTACGATGCTACTTCGTAGCACCTCCTAGAGGGAGGGACATAAACCTACGATGTTCTTCCATAGCACCTCTTAGAAGGAGGGACTTAAGCCTATGGTGATCTTCCGTATCACCTCCTAGTGGGAGGGACAAATCCTCTAACGTCCAGTTCACCTCTTAGAGAATGGGTCAGGTCAGGTACCCAAAAAACCGAAAAGCCCCTAACATCCAGTTCACCTCCTAGGGGTAGGGTTAGGTTAAGCACCCATCAACAACCTTATTGAGGAAAGTCAATTTAACATACACTACATACCTTAGAATCAAGGGAAGCCAGAATGAGGCACCAAACAGATAAAGAGGGACAAAGATGTCTACAACACAAATCAAAAGTCAGAGCCCAAAAGAACAAATGGGTTAAAGAATGAAATCTGTCCACCATCTAAGACAAAGACGAAACCCAAGAAAGAGGTACAGACAAAGATAAAAGGATGAAGATGTCCAATGCCATCATCGAAAATTGATAAGAATTCGAAATCACAATTAGAAAGGATCAAATATGAGATAACAAATTTCAGTACGTCCAAAACCTGAAGGGTTATTCTCACATTAAGAAATCAAGAAAGTTGCACTCAAAAAGTAGACACAAGGCAATAAAATGGATAGAGAAATTCTTAGCATAAGATGGAAAGTAAAGATCTATACAAAAACTAATGGGATGGAATAGATAACAAATTCGTACTACAAAGATAAAATTGACTTCAATCGGAGAATAGATTGAGTAAACTACTCCTGAATCCTTAGAAATAAGGTGACCCTTTAAGATAGAAGAGTTAATACATTATATATGTAGGTAACAATAAGTTATTTAGGACGTTGCACTACAAAACGGCCAGGCAATAATATGGAACCACTATTCTGAATGATTGCATGGCTTTACAAAACTACTCAGCCCCAATATAACAAACATATTACTAACTTGTAGGCCTAGGAATCTTTTACTTAAACTCACTAAGTTTACCATTACTAGATATATGAAACAGCCCACACCCCTTAGTATTCCTGAAAAGGGCACACTAAAGGATGTGGTGTGTTATATGTATAGATAAAACATCACAAAGACTAAGATTCATAAGACAAATAAGTAAAAGCAGTGGAAAATATTTAAATAATAACTTCATTCAGAGTAAAACTTCATCTCAAAATAAGTCATAAAAACAAAACATGCCTCAAAATCTCAAAATCTCTCATGTCTTATGAAAATACATCCCAATATCATATAATTAGAGTACAAAAATAACAATAATAATCCCTCTCATAAGTGCCAATCCATCATAAGCTAAATGAAAAAGATGAAAAGCAGAAGAATACATCTAAAATGAAAAAGTTCCGAAAATGAATCTCCAAGCAACCTGAATCAACTACCCTAAACTCTGCTGGCCTATTGGGGGAAAAGGAAAGATAGAGGAGTGAGTTAGACAATAAGTCTGGTGAGTGAAAGTAATTACTAGCATTTCTAAGCAAGATAAAAATAATAGACTAAGAAATAGTTCTAGCATGAAAGGAAGATACAGAAAAGATAAAACTTGCATAAATACTGTTTCTGATTCTATTTGACTGTTTGCTTTGATTGTTTGCACTTGTCTTAAACTGCTGTGATTAGGCTAAACCCTAATCCTATCTCAACTGCTAACTAGATTAGGATGAAATCGCAATCCTACCCATTAATCGACCTTTCCTATCTTTGTTGTGCCACTATGAACAAATCTTGTTGGTCCCACAGCAAAAGACACCTCTTAGTGCTTAGGGCGCAGCAGCGAATTATTTACCCTAACCGATGTCGCACGCTTGGTCATCGCCGTTACACACTAACTATCACCCACTATTTGACCCTTTATTTACCCTAATCCGCATAAATTCGTGCTTAGCCTCACCTACGTGTGAGACCATCAGTCCTCGACCTGAAAGGGAATGCTGCCGGTACTGGTCGTAACAAAAAATCTTCTAACTTTGCGTCCCTTGTCCAAATTCCCAAATTTGAGCCTCTATCTATTGGCCTCTTATTTACCCTAATCAGCATAAGCGTGCCCAACCACCCATGTGCAAGACCATCAGTCCTAAACCTGAAAGACAATGCCGCCAGTATGGTCCACTACTCCTATATTTTCTTATTTACTTAATCCAAATCTAAGTTTTAAAATAAGCCCCTTCTGCTATTTCTTTCTTTCTAATTATAACCTACGTGTTATAACGGTTCTTGCAGCTATTACTCTTCTATTTTCTTTTTTTAGTTTTAACCACTTGTTATAATCATGCTTGTAAATATCTCAAATTTTTCTATTTTAGTCCATCTCCATTTTATTTCAGTTTTTCTCATTTTACATCTGATTTCTGTAAATTTAATTTTTTTCTATTTTAATCCATATTTGCGAATTCTTCTCTTTTTTATATTTTATTCGCATCAAAAAGGAATAAATCTTTATAAAAAGAATCTAACATTTACATGCTAAATTCCAACTTAAAACAGATGTAAATAACTGTAAAATAACTGCAAATAATTGAATAAATTAGATAAATAAAAATAGACTTAAAAGAACTTATGACATTTACTTAAAATTGACTGTAAATAAACTTACATTAAAATTGTCTCAAAATTGTAGAAAAACAACAACTATTGAGAGCCCAATTATTTTAAATTGCTTACAAATCTGAAATAATTACAAAACACTCACCTGTGGTTCATAGCTCTAATCCTAGGCCTTCCTAGATCCACTTTTAGGGTGTAAAATATTTTTTAAAAAAGATTTCCTTCGCCGAATTTTTTTTCTATTTAGGGTGCAGCCTCAGGCAATGAACCCAATTGTGAGAAAATCCGAATGAGAAAAATAGCTAAGCCTAGGGTTCTATTTATAGTGTGGCTTAGGGATCTCGGGCCGTTGGATCTATTTAAAGATTTAATCTGGTGTACCCACGTCATAGGCTCACTAGGAACCATCGGATGCAGCTACGAACGCACAGAATTTCACTAAAAATCCGATTTACAGTCTTTGGCTCGCACCTAGATGAAAAATCGTCCAGGGAAGAATGCGGGTCGACTTGGCCTATAGGCGGGTCGACCTATGGGTTGACCCAACTCGGACGTGGGTCGACCGATAACGGGTCTTCCTTTTTTTTTAAAATTATATACATAAGGCTGATTTTCTTTGTTTCTCTCGTAACTTCTCCATACTGACTCGGATTTCAACAAGTTATATATGAAAATTGCTCAGAAAATTACCACAGCTCAATGGTGCAACTCCCGTGGCTCAATTCTGACAATTTCCCAACCCTATTTTATTATAAATTTGTTAATTAATTATCATTACTTTATTTATTTGGGTTGTTACATTTTCCCCTCCTTAAAGGATTACGCCTCCGAAATCTCCAAGGATAAAACAATGAAATAAATATTTTCATCCAAATTACACAACCATATATTCAACCATCGTCCATTACATCCATTGCCCTTAAGCTTTTTAATGCAATTTATAATATATCCAATAGTGTGGTGTCAATGTCTCTAACTAATGCAAAAGATTAGACGGTCTACTGATTCAGTCAACCTCCTTTTTATGTGCTCATGTCCATGCCATGTATCCAAATGAATGAAAATTCACTACTGACAACTGATAGTTCTATATGTGTGCTACAGTCCCCATCCAAATGCAATAATCATATGATAATCATCCATTCATAGCAACCATGAAATAAAAATGCAAGTGCACACACATCCATATGCATATGCTTTAGTAGTTAGGCCGATCTCTAAGAGATAATAGTGCCTAGAGTACGTATATGCGTCCATCAACATCCACTAGCAAATGTTTGCAACCACTTGCGTCCTACATACATAGCATGTTCTAGTAACATGTTTACATTCAGTCCTAACATCCATAGGTTAAATCCTAAGATCCCCCCTCCTAAAGAATACTAAAGAAAGAACCTATTCAAAACTAAAGACGGAAATATGAAATTCAAGACGTACCATCGAAAAGATGCAGCTAAGATATACGTATTTTATCCTCAGCCTCCTACGTAGTGTTCTCAATACTATCTCCCCACTGCACCTTAACCAAAGGGACTTCCTTATTCCTAATCTTCTTGATATCATGTCCAGCGATCTTGGTAGGAATGCGACGAACTGATGCTTCTCTCTCCACTTCAACTTCCTCAAATTGGCTAGGTTCCACTAAATCTGCTGAATCATGTAAGAACTTTCTCAAGTGAAAAACATGAAAAACATCATGAACTCCCACGAGCTCTCCGGTGGCTTTATCCGATACGCCATCTTCCCTACCCTTTCCACAATGGGGAACAATCCTACGAATCTTGGAGAAAGTTTCACACTTGGTCCAAACCCCATTACCTTTCTCAATAGTGACGCCTTAATGAAAACCAAATCTCCTACCTCGAACTCAATATCCCTTCTCTGCTTATCTGCATAGGATGTATGTCCATCTTGGGCCGTCTTCATTACTCTTATAATCAAATCAATTTTTCCGAAGCCTCTCTAATCATGTCGGGACCAAGTAGCAATGTTTCTGCGGACTCCAACCGACATGAAGGCGACTTGCAAGGTATTCCATAAAGGGATTACAAAGGAGCCATCCCAATGCTAGCCTAAAAACTATTGTTATAAGCGAATTCCATTAAAGGAAGGTGCTCCTCCCAAGTCCCTCCAAAATCAAGAATGCATATCCTCAATAAATCTTCAAGAACTCCATTAACTCTCTTCGTTTGGCCATCCGTTTGAGGGTGATAGGCGGTACACAATCTAAGCTGTGTCCCTAAAGCCTCTTGTAAGCTCCTCCAAAACTCGCTAGTAAAGATAGGGTCTCTGTCACTAACTATGCAAGAGGGAACTCCATAAAGTCGGACTATCTCACGAACGTATATGGATGCCAAATAAGGTGTTGTCCTCTTACTCTTGACCGGAATGAAGTGGGCGCTCTTAGTAAAATGATCTACAATCATCCAAATACCGGTATTCCTCTTCCTAGATCGAAGTAAACCATTTATGAAGTCCATCGAAACATTATCCCACTTCCATTCGGGTACATCCAATGGTTGAAGTAATCCGCTAGGCCTCTGTTGCTCCGCCTTAACCCTTTGGCACACAAGACACTTAGCCACAAACTCTGCTACATCCTTCTTAATGCCACTCCAATAAAACACCCTCTTCATGTCCCTATACATCTTATCACCACCTGGATGAATATTCATCCGAGAATGGTGCACTTCTGCTAGAACTGCACTCATCAAATAACCAGTGTGGGGGACACAAAGTCTTTCATCTCTCCTTAGCCACCATTTACTATCGGTGGAATAACGTTAGAGATGTCTAGAGACCTCTCCTCTGCTAATCCTATCTAGAATATCCACAAGCTCTAAATCCTTTCGCTGCCTTGAGCCAATCTGATCTACGAGGGTAGACTTAACCTCAAGTGCTGCCAATAATCCAGGAGTAATGTACATGGAGGGATTAAAATCAAATATGGAAATAAACTCTAGTATTTTCCACTCCATGAACATTGGGCTAAGGGTCGTTCTCTTTCTACTTAATGCATCTGCAACCACGTTCTTCTTGCCAGGGGTGTAAGCTATCTTAAAGTCATATGATACCAGAAACTCCATCCAACGGTGCTGCCTCAAGTTTAAATCCTTTTGTGGGAACAGGTACTTCAATGATTTATGGTCAGTGAAAAGCTCGAACCTCTCTTCTAGCAAGTAATGTCTCCAAGACCTGAGCATGAAAACAATAGCAGCCGGCTCCAAATCATTGGTGGGGTTGTTCTTCTCATGAGTTCTCAACTGTCTTCTCCCATAGTATACTACCCTACCCTCCTAATCAATACAGCCCCAAGATTAGTCCCACATGCATTAGTGTATACTGTAAAAGGCTTAGCTCCATTGGGTAAAAATAACACTGATGCACTAGTAAGGGCCCTCTTTAGCATCATGAAGGAATCCTCATAATCCACGTCCCACATGAATGCCACATTCTTCTTAGTGAGGCGAGTCAAGTGTGCTGAAATCTTAGCAAAATCTTTGATAAACTTCCTATGATAACCAACCAAACCTAGGAAGCTACTAACATCGGTAGCGTTCTTGGGGGCCTTCCAATCCTATACCGCTACTACCTTAGCGGGATCCACAGTTAGACCCTCTCTTGAGACTACATGCCCCAAGAATCGCACCTCCTCACGCCAAAAGTGATACTTCGAGAATTTTGCTTTCAACTGATGAACACAAAGTGTACGAAGAACCTCCTCAAGAAGAATAGCATGCTCTTCCATACTCTTGGAAAACACCAGAATGTCATCTACAAACACTACAATGAGCTTATTTAGGACATCTCGAAAAACAAGGCTCATCAGATCTACAAAATAAGCTGGGGCTTTGGTCAGCCCAAACGACATAACTAATCCCTCAAAGAATCCATCGGATGTCCTAAATGCTGTCTTATCGATGCTATCATCAGCGACCCTAAGCTGATGAAATCCAGTGGTTAAGTCAAGCTGAAAAAATACTAAAGATCCAACCAAATGATCAAGAAGATCGTCTATCCTAGGAAGTAGGTTATGGTTCTTCTTCGTGAGCTTATTCAACTCTTTATAGTCTACACAAAGTCGAAAGGACCCATCCACCTTTGTAATAAAGACGCCTGGTGCCCCTCACCTCAAATATGCTCCTTCTGATGAAACCTTTATCTAATAGCTTACCAATCTGCTTACTTAACTCCTTCCTCTCCCTAGGAGCCATACGTCTCACGGGAAATTCCACTGGCTTAGCATTGTCATTCAGATAGATCCTAAAGTCGATCTCTCTCGTAGGGGGTATCCCCCTAACCTTCTCAAAAATGTTTGCGTAATCTTTAACAACTGGAACTAAGTCTAACTCTCTTAGTGATGAATCAAGGGAATCAAGGAAGATCAACATGATTGACGACTGCGGGTCGCAAGAAACCTCGAGAGTCCGTCTGCTACATCTCCCTAGCCTGATGACTCTCCTCTTGCAGTCCAATATCGCACCATAAGTGGATAACCAGTCCATCCCCAAAATCATTCCATATCTCAAAAATCCCAATATATAGGCGTCACAATCAAACTTTATGCCTAGTATAAAAAATTTCAAACCCCTACAAATCATGGATAAATGTGTCGATCCACCTATAGGGTTTGAAACAACTACAAGGTCTATAACTAGAGAAATATCTAAGTGCAAAAAATCAATCCAGGAACTAGAAATGAAAGAATGCGATATTGTAGAGTAAAAAAGAGTCTGAATAGGAAAATCAGAAATAGAGATCAAACCTTCTACAGAGACTTTCCTACCACGGTCCGGTCCACTACTAGAAGGTGTTGCATACAAAGACTATACTTGCATCGTAGGTGCGCCTACTCTTTGCCCTATCCTCTGAGGACACGCTCTACTAAGGTGTCCAGGCTGCCCACAGCTATAACACCTCCCCTTCATTGTGTCCTTCTTACAGTCCTTTAAGTAATGTCCAACAAATCCATAATTATGACATTTCTCGCCCTTCTTAATCTGTCCCTTTTGAGGTCCTCCTCCTGTCTTCTTGTCCTTATCCTTCTTATTCTTCCTCCACTGCTTCTTAGAGTTTTATGATTTAGGAACCCCCTTAACCTCTTCTTCCTTAGCAACATCTGATATGAGAGCCATTTCCACAAATGACTCATACGTCGTTCCCATAGGTACGTGTCAATGCCAACCCTTGGAGGGTTGGTTCAAACCTTAGCAACTTGGTGTCCTTCTTATGTTGTGTATTAAAAAGCTCCATCCTGAACCTCGTTAACTCTTTAACCTAATTTATATACTCTTTCACTGAAAGACTCCCCTGGTTCAAACTAATGAACATCTCCAGCTGCATGCTTTCCTCGGCTTGCAACAAGAACTTTCTCTCACCAGTAATAAGCCTCTCTCTTCAGCTGCCAAGTTGCAAGCTGAACTCTCTTTTGGTCCTCCAATCCTAACATCCTAAATATACACTCTGTTTTCCTCAACTGAGTTTGTGCCTTTACGAAATCCTTCATGCCAGAAAACGTCTTGCCTTCTAGATTAGCGAAGTCCATGCATAACTTAGAAAAATTGGATGTTGCAGGTGGATTAACGGAACCTCCACCCACCGGTGCTACATTAGGCACTTGCCCTTGCACCTCTGGTGCAATAGCTTAGAGGTATCTACGGAACCAGCCAAGGACTTGGACACCCTTAGGAAGATTTGGGGCGTCCGTCATTCTATGCAAAGAAAATTTAGGCTCGAAAGAATCGAAAGAAGGTTGAACTGGACTTTGAGGGGATTTTTATAAAAACTCTCTTATACTTGAAAATTATTTATATAATAAGAGTATCTTCTTAAAAAATACTTTTAGCTTGAAGATATGTTACCTTTGAAAAATACTTTACTTTTAAAACAAGTTTTTAGGAATCCTATAACCTTAGGCTCTGATACTAAATGAAACACCCCACACCCCTTAATATTCCCAAAAAGGGCACACCAAAGGATGTAGTGCGTTATAGGTATAGCTAAAGCATCACAGAGACTAAGATTTGCAAGACAAATAAGTAAAAGCAATGGAAAATATTTAAATAATAAATTCATTCAGAGTTAAACTTCATTTCAAAATAAGTCATAAAAACATAATATATCTCAAAAACTCAAAATCTCTCATGTCTCATGAAAATACATCTCAGTATCACATAATCAGAGTACAAAAATAACAATAATAATCCCTCTCATAAGTGTTAATCCATCATAAGCCAAATGAAAAAGAATAAAAGCAGAAGAATACATCTGAAACAAGAAAGTTCCAGAAATGAATCTCCAAGCAACCTAAATCAACTATCCTCAACTCTGCTGACCTATTGGGAAAAAATAAAAGATAGAGTAGTAGGTCAGACAATAAGTTTAGTGAGTGAAAGTAATTACTAGCATTTCTAAGCAAGATAAAGATAATGGACTAAGCAATAGTTCTAGTATGAAAGGAAGATACATAAAAGATAAAACTTGCATAAAATACTGTTTCTGATTCTGTTTGACTGTTTGCTTTGATCATTTGGACTTGTCTTAAATTGTTGTGATTAGATTGAAACCCTAATCCTATCTCAACCGCTAACTTGATTAGGAAAAAATCCTAATCCTACACATTGATCGACTTTTCCTATCTCTGTTGTGTCAATGTGAACCAATCCCGTTGGTCTCACAGCAAAAGACATCTCTTAGCGCTTAGTACGCGGTAGCGAATTGTTTACCCTAATCGATGTCGCATGCTCGGTCATCGCTAGTACACACTAACTGTCTCCCTCTATTTGACCGCTTATTTACCCTAATCAGCATACATGTGCCCAGCCTCACCCACGTGTGAGACCATCAGTCCCCGACCTAAAAGGGAATACTGTCAGTACTGGTCCTAACAAAAGAATCTTCTAACTTTACGCCCCATGCCCAAATCCTCAAATTTAAGCCTCTATCCATTGTTCGCTTATTTACCTAATCAGCATAAGCGTGCCCAACCTCACCCACATGTGAGACCATCAGTCCTAGACGTGAAAGGGAATGCTGCCGGCACGGGCCACTACTGTTATACTTGCTTATTAAATTAATCCACGATCTAAGTTCTAAATAAGCCCCTTCTGTTATTTCTTTCTTTCTAATTATAGCCTACGTGTTATAATGGTTCTTACAATTGATACTCTTCTATTTTCTCTTTTTAGTTATAACCACTTGTTATAATCATGCTTGTAAATATCTTAAATTTGCCTATTTTAGTCCATCTCTATTTTATTTCAGTTTTTCTCATTTTACATCTGATTTTTGTAAATTTAGTGTTTTTATGTTTTAATCCATATTTGCAAATTCTTCTCTTTTTAATATTTTATTCGCGTCAAAAAGGATTAAATCTCTATAAAAAGAAACTAACATTTACAGGCTAAATTCCGACTTAAAATAAAAGTAAATAACTATAAATAACTGCAAATAACTGAATAGAATAGCTGAATTAAAATAGACTCAAAAGAACTTCTGAAATTTACTAAAAACTGATTGTAAATTAAACTTACATAAAAACTGTCTCAGAATTGTAAAAAAAACTACAACTATTGAGAAGCCTATTATTTTAAATTGCTTGCAAATCTAAAATAATTACAACACACTCACTTGTGGTCCTTAGCTCTAATCCTAGGCCTTCCTGGATCCACTTCTAGGGGTGTAAAATATTTTTATTAAAAATATTTCCTCCCCATTTTTTTTCTATTTAGGATTTAGACCAGGCAATGAACCCAATTGGAAGAAAATCTGAATAAGAAAAATTGCTAGGCCTAGGGTTCTATTTATAGTGTGTCTTAGGGATCTCAGGCTGTCGGATTTGAAGATTTAATCTAGTGTAACCACATCATATGCTCACAAGGAACCATCGGATGTGGCTATGAATGCAAAGGATTTCACCAAAAATCAGATTTACAGTCTTCGACTCACACCTGGACGAAAGATCGCCCAGGGAAGAATGCTGGTCGACCTGGCCTATAAATGGGTCGACCTATGGGTCGACTCGACTCAGGCGTAGGTATACCCGTAATGGGTATACCTTTTTTTTTAATTATATATAATTCTGATTTTCTTGGTTTCTCTCGTAACTTCTCCATACTAACTCGGATTTCAACAAGTTATATATGAAAATTGCTCGAAAATTACCACAGACCCAATGGTGCAACTTCCGTGGCTCAATCCCGACAATTTCTCAACCCTATTTTATTATTAATTTGTTAATTAATTATTATTACTCTAATTTTTTGGGTTGTTACAACACATCTTTAATTTTATGCTTATATTGAATAGCCTACTCGTCAGATGGGATCTTGACAAGATTTTGGTTGAATTCTCGATTTCATGAACTATAAACTTCCTTATTCCTTTTCATGAGGATTCCATATTGGGTTTTGTGAATTCTAAATTTTCTTGTTGATTTCTATGATGATTTATGGATTTCGTATTCTTGATTTCCTCATTGATTTTTTTGATGATCTCTTATTAGTTTTCTTATTCAGCGAATTATAAACTTCCTTGTTAATTTTGATGGTGATTTATGGATTTTATATTCCTGATTTTCCTTATTATATTTTGATGATATCTTATTGATCTCCTGATTTTTTGAATTCTAAATTTCCTTATTGATTTCTATGATGATTTGTGGATTTCATATCCCCGATTCCCTAATTGGATTTTTAATGATCTCTTATTGATCTCCTAATTTTGTGAACTCTAAATTTACTTTTTGATTTCTATATTGATTTATGGATTTCATGTTCTTGATTTCCTTATTGGATTTTTCATGATCTCTTATTGATCTCCTGATTTTATGGATTCTAAATTTCCTTATTGATTTCTATGATGATTTATGGATTTCATATTCCTAATTTCCTTATTGGATTTTTGATGATATCTTATTGATCTCCCGATATTCTCAATTTAAATTTCCTCATTATTTTATATGATGCTTTATGGATTTCATATTCCTGATTTCCTTTTTGAATTTTTGATGATCTCTTATTGGTTTTTTGATTTAATGAATTATAAACTTCCTTATTAATTTTGATGGTGATTTATGGATTTCGTATCTATGATTTCCTCATTAGATTTTTGATGATCTCTTAATTGAATTTCTGATTTTGTGGATTCTAAGTTCCCTTATTGATTTTATGATGGTTTGTGGGTTTCATATTCTAGATTTCCTTTTGGATTTTTGATTGGGATTACTGATTTTTTGAGTTATAAATTTCTTTATTGGATTTTTTTGGTGGTTTGCGATTTTTTCATTAAATTTTCGAATTTGAATTCTATACATGATTTTTTCAATATTAGATTGGATTTCATCAAAGGTTAGGATAAAAGGAAAAGAGAAATCCCTAATCTTCATATTACAAAACAACATCAGAATCGAATAATCTAGTAACTTATGAGTAAATAAATGAAAGTTACTAATATATAGTGCAGGGGTGGAAAAGAATTATAGTAAAATCAAAAGGAGAGGCCATTTCAGGCGGAAGACTCATATCTAAGGATTGAAGAAAAGATATAGAACGTATGATGGTGTTCTTCAAAGGTTCCTCTATTTGAGCCGATTCCTACTGACCATGTGATATTGTTCCACATTTTAAATATTAGTAACAAAAAGAAGTTTGATTGTGTATCATTCAAAATACTTTATCCAAAGATATTAGCAAATAACATCTTGAACATTGGATTTATAAGTTTGAGGTTACCCATTAAGGTCTCATAATAAGGTTATGACCCTAATAGAAATTATTTCCTATGAAGAAATTATTAACTGCTTCACAAGAAATAAAGAAAGAAGTTCTTTGGAGTTTTTCTCCTAAAGAACAAAGCTTCTTTCATACTAGGGGGCTAAACGTTATCCATGGAATGTTCTCAAGAATGTAAAAATGAAAGAAGGAGCAAGAGTATTAACGAAGATCAGGAGGCATTAAGATCGTTTATCTAATCATTAGATAAAGCTTTCGACAAGGAGATAATAGTGCCCGCAGCACTTTCAAAGAGGTCAAAAGGATGTTTCAAAAGAATATTGAATAAGCAAAGAGATTTCGACAACATCGAAAGCCACCTTCCGAAGGCAATGAATAACTCACTTTTCGCATTTTTCGCCAAACCATTCGTAACGATTGGTTTCATCTTCATTTACCTCCATCAGAAGAACATTCAGCAAAGGCGACCCATTTGAAAGCATATGTCGACCTTTCGAATTGGTTAATTCGAACTCACTTAGGGAGAAAAGACTACACATCCACTACCACCGGCATAAGGTTTCACATCAGTAGATAGATCACTTTCGAATGGTGTCACCTGCAGCTAATTCTTAATGGTGTTTTGACTCATTCAAAACCTATAAAGCACATGTTTCGACAACTCTGGAGGCAAACACTCATGCTAGGTTACATAGCACATAAGTAGCTAAGTAGAAAACACATCTAAATACCTTTTAATGAAGTCGGAAGCTATCAAGTAAAACCTTTCGACGAGGTTAGAAGCAATTAATAAATCCGACGAAGTCGAAAGGAGTAAAGCAAGAAAGAAGGAAGCCCAATCTTCAGCGGTAACAGAAGGCTGTCCATATAAACCTTTCGACCAGGTCAAAAGTTGAGACTCTAGAAATGCGCGTGAAAGCAAGAAATTAGACCTTTCGACCATGTCAAAAGCATTGGTCGAATGGTGCCAACCCGCACATATAAATAATACCCTATGGGTCTGGTTTAAGGGATTTGATTTCTTTGACTTCTCACTTGTATTTTCTAAAAGTCTATAAACCTTATTTCAAAATTGAATTAGGGATTCTGTCAATTTGTACAACTGAGTTCAAAAAAGAGTGAGATTATGGTAATCTTGATTACATAGCAATTTTGGGCTTCTTTTTTTATACAAATATATCAATTGACGGTCAAACTAGTCGAAAGTATCCTCTTCGACTGGGTCGAAACACCTAGTTCACACATTTCCTACGGGTTTCAGCTCAAATCCACGAGATAACAAGTGCCTACCCTTTCGACGAAGTGGAAACCCTTCCTGCTCAACTATTTACAAAAACCATTGAGTCCCTAATTTAGGCCATCTTGTCTGTGTCGAAAGGTGGTTCCAACAAGGTCACAAACCAATCAGTTTGAAAGGATTTACTAAGGAGAAATCAACCTTTCAACCGCATGGAAAGGTACTGGAAGGAAATTTTCAACCATCTTTCCCAACTTGAAGAGTGTCAGCTTTATTCTTCTAATCAGAAGGAGGTTTCGAAGGAACCAACATCACTTCAAGCTTCATTTTGAGGTGTTGATAAGTTTTCTTGTCAACAAATAGGTTATGCGAAATACATAAAGTCCTCTATTAGGAAATGTAGGATATGGAAAGTTCCCTGTATGGATATGTTGGATATGGAAAGTCCTCTGAAGGGATATGCAAGGAGTCATAGGTTCGAGCCCTCCTTCTAGCACCAAAATGTTAGTGAATTTCTTCGCTAACCCAATATGTAAAGCAAGTTAAGATTGGATTGAATAAGGGCTTAAGCGACCTTTCGCAAGCTTGGGTGTATATGCAAGTCTAAGTTCAAGTACAAGTCCAAAGATAAGTCATATGCATGTCCATTATCCAAGTCCAAGTCCAAAGATAAGTCATATACATGTTCGTTTTTTAATAGTAGTCAAACATACATATTTAAGGGAAATATTTTATAACAAAGTTAAATGTCCAAGACCTTATGTGCAAAAAGTTTAAGAGTTACAATCGGTTCTAAAAATCTCCAAATTGATTTAGGGTTTACAACTTTAAAAATTAAGAAATAGAGAAAGAATCTTTGCCACTTCCTAAGTGATGATGGGGATCTATTTATAGGGATGTCAATCATCCATGACGATTGACACATGTCATGGTTTGAAATCCAAGGGTTCTAACGGCACCGTCCTAGGAAAATCTTAACATTCCTTTGTAGAGATTGGATATCACTTGCTTATATAAGTTCGACAACACAATCATCCTTGTCAAAAATCGATAACGTTCCCTTGTAATTAGATGCTCGACATCTTTTAGGTGTGCAATATCCATTTCTATATCTTGACTAATCTTTTTATCTTTAGGCTTAATAGCCTTTATGCTATAAACATTCAATATCTCTTGTTACATCTTTGATATCCTTGCTATTTGTAGGCTCGATAACTTTCATGCTGTAGAAGCTTGATATCCCATATTCTTTAAGGTCTGTTTTAGCTCGATATCTCTAAGCAGTCACGTGTTCAACATCTCTATCACCTTTTAGAAACTTGATACCATCTCTTTATAGTTAAATGCTTGATATCATCTTCTAATGCTCGACTACACTTACTATTTTTAGGCTTGATGATAATTGTTGCGGCAAAGGCTTATCATATATACTCGATTCCTTCATTCTTTATTGAGGCTTGCTAACTATTTGGATGCTTGACATTCCTATCATTGTAAAGGTTCAACATCCTCCTCTGAGTTAGATGTTCGACAACCCTTATGGTTGTGGAGTCTCATTACCCCTTAAGGACTTGACACCTCTTCACTGCTTATTATGCACCTTAACGTTCGACATCTTTGGAATTTTGACACCTTCTTCTATTAGATGTTCAATGTCTTCTTGTTAGAAGCTCATCATCCTTTTATAAATGTGAAATGCTTGATTACTTTATTTTCTTCAGGTTCGACATTTTTCCTCTTTTCCAAGCTTAACACATACCCTTCAGATGCTCGACACTAATAATATGTAGCAACAATGATAATAAAATAAACCTTTACTACCTTATTCTAGCACCATTAATATTTTAATCAACATTTTGACTTATTTTAATTAACATAGAAAAATTTCTTAATTCATTGCAAATTATTTACTACAATATGAAATAGTAACCGGTACACCATAATTTCCACAAAATGAAAAATACATCCATTTGCAAAGAAAGTTCTTTGCTTGTAATTCCAAGACCCATTGTTTAGTTTCCAACTAGAGCTTAGATACCGGCTCATTAGTCGAGAATAAATGATCCAAGAGCAAGAGTAGAAATGCCAACAAAGAATCAAGACCATTGCTCAAATAGGACAACAAGCTTAACCAAGAGCAACAACTATAGAAGCCATGGGCATTTACTTAGAATCAACAATCAATGGCTCAAACAACCCCAAACTGAGATCAATAGTCAAGATAGATGGAAGGAATCAAAGAAGCTATATATATACACAAAAGTGCCACACCAACAATCCATGTCGAAGTACTTTTAATCAGATGAAGATAAGCATTTAAATATGTACTGCACCTAACAAGATAGGTCATCAATCCAAATAGAAGGCCTTCCACCAGTGGCACCACAACATATTGTCTATAAATAGACGACAATCCCAAGGCACAAGGGATCTTTTTTTGGAGGGACAAAAACTTTAAAGAAAGTTAAAATATTACTTTTCTACAGTAGAGCTTTATTCAAAACTCATCAATGGCAGGAATGCTTAGATTCAACATAATAAGCCTCTCGGCTATATAGGAGTAACTAAATAAGGAAATGATAGTGGACGTAGGGACTTTCGGCCTGAAGCACTATAAAAGTCTCGGTGTCATCTATGTTTTACACTTTGCCTTCTTTGCGTATACTATAGTTACTCTATGGTCTAGCCTTTCGAATTCAAGACTTAGTTACATCATGTCTCGATGACCTCTTTGACGGGTCTAATATTCCATTCAACTCCTGGAGACCTACCTTCAGACCTCGGGGTGTTGGTGTTGACGAAATTCTGCATTAACATTTTTGGCACTAGAAGAAGGGCCCCTAAACCTTTGCACTTTGTTCCCTTTCAAAAATCAAACAGATCATTCCAACCAATTATGTCAAGTTTCAAAAACAAAGGAGTCACCTCGAAACTGCACCTCAACCTTTGCATTCAACTCATTGAAGAAGATAACAACAAAGGATTGGTCACCCTCGTTTTCGAAGAAGGAGAATGGACAAGAGTATGATCTTGTTTATGAACTTTAAGCTTCTCATATCACACAACTTTCAGAATATCTCCAAGAATCACTCTATGAGTCAACCCAACTCAAAAAGATTGATAAGGCTTTGAATAGTGAAGTTAGGGATCTCTCCATTGAATTGTTGAAATATGAAGGTCTGGTTCCTTCCAACAAGAGAGCCCTACCAGTTACCCTAGATGTAGGTTTTAAAATAAGTTGAAGCATGATCAAGACCTTACCCTACTTAATCAAAGCTTGTCTCAGATATTCATGGAAACTCGTGATGTCCTCTCTTACCCAGTGTTATCTATATAATTTCTGTGACGATAGGCGATTTTTCGTCCATGAACGCCGACATCAATACGTCCACAGTATCAACTGCCGAGCAATCGAAGGCCGGAAAACCGTACCGTTATGGTTTAAGAAAAAGAAAAAGATAGAAGAAGAGATAAGAAGATAGGACAGAACAGAAAGAAAACAACAGAACAATATCAGAATCTCACAATCGCAGCGGAACAACATAAAATAGATAAATGAATAATCTTTAAACAAAGAACTATATCAGTTATTACATTAAATTACATTTCATTATATCAGAGTGTACAACATCAAACAGCTGAAAAGAAATACTATATACTAGTAATACGCCATGCCATCCAGCTTTCTTCTAGCAACTTCTGAATTCCAGAATATCCTGATAAACCTTACTCTTGACTGCCCGTGTGGAAATTGGTGGGCACCCAGAGTTTAGGAAGGAAAACAATAAACTCCGAGTCAGTCATGTGACTGGTGTGAGAACTAAAACAGTTTATTTTTCTTTAAAATCAAAATAGAGGAGTATTTTTAAAGTCAATAAGCAATGCTTTTAAAAATGAGACTACCATAAGGCCTCCCGCACACACACACAATGCAAACACAGAATCGGAGGAGATTTCTCCTTATGATAGTCAAAGATGCTTGATACGCATTAAAAAGAACATTTGATATTATTACTAGTGCATAGTGTAGGAAATATTTCGAAAGTAAAGATATAAATCTTAGCCAGCATAGGCATTCCGCACTTATGCCTACTATAGCTGCCATCCAAACAGTGGGGCGCCACCATAAGTGAATGATAGGTTCTACAACTAAAACCGTACAAGATCGTATTGTTTCTTTGGATTTCCAACAAATGGTCAGGCCAAGGAACTTCCCATTGCCACATGGAAACGCCTCTGGAAGGACGTCCCGAGAACCTAACCGGATCTCTGCCAACACAAGGCCGGGTTACCTTTCAAACTAGGTAACAACTGACACGAGTATGCCATCCCCCGGTCCTTTGGGACCTTTATCCGAGCGCTCGTAACCAACATCACACCGTAATAAATAAAGTGTTTCAACATGAGTAAGTATCTGGGCTCCATACCATGATACCACCCTTTTCCAGAAGGAAATGCACATACCCTAAGGGGCGCTACCCCCAATAACCTTGCTGCATCTTTCCTGTTTTGACCATTCCGGGGTGTGAGGTTCGATGAAGTCTCGTCCACAAAGCCACGCTTTATACAAAAGCTGTGCTTTGGGTCAACAAATGATCAAAGAAATGATCACAAAGATAAATGATCAAACAAATGATTATATCACAAATGATCAAACAATGATCATTTCACAGCAACACTCAGCATGTCACATTACCAAATTGGGAATATATTGCTAATAACCTTCAACTACATAACCTATGAGCTCGTACGTCTCAGAGAAGGGTGTTAAGCTAAGAGAATAAATTCTCCGCCACCAACAGAAATATATTTGAAAGAAATCATCTTTATATCTCAATTTGTAATGTCAGACATACAATCCATACAAGTCTGTCCCAGGATCGAACAGAACCGAAGACACTTATAAAGAAGCCCTTGCAATCTGGATAATCTCTAATCACGTCCGGATTTCCCATCACATATGGAGATCTCTATACCGGGGATCAGCCAGTGCAGAGACAATCGACAAGAAATCCTTTCGTTTTCCAAAATATCCAGTCTTCAACACCTGTCATCAATGCTACCTATTACGACGTATCACATATTCGGAATGGGTTATACGACCCCAAGGTCCTTTCCCGGCTAATCCGAATAGTGAGCGCTTATTTTTAAAAATAAGTGTAATATTCAAATTCAAGCAATCACAACAAATACCTATTTAAAGGTAAATATTGATAGTCGGTTATTTAACTATCAATAGGTGTGCACAACATCACCAGATTCCAAATAATTTTCCAAATTATTTATTTCCAAAAATATCTTTACAAGATATATATATAATTTCAATACTTTAAAAAATAAATCAATATTTATTTTTAAACCCATTTTCCCAATTTCATTTATAAATTCCATATTGAATTTACATTTCCAAAAATATCCGTGAACATACGATTTTCAAATCGTTTTCAAATATTCACTTTCAATTTATCTTAAAAAGATAATTCTCAAAACGTCCATTTCTTATTGGAAACCATTTCCCTACTTATTTTAATAATAAGTAATTCACAAGTTTATTTATTTTCAACACTTGGAAAATATTCAATATACTTAAATCGAAATTAAGTATATATTTCATTCTTTAAAGAAAACATTCTCTTAACACATTTATTTGAGTCAAAACGAATGTTGCGTAAAAGATCGTTACGACGACCCAAAATCACTAGTATAGGGATTCGAAATTTAGATAGATATATAAATCCCAATACTGTACAAAAACATTTCCTTAATATATTATTCATTATCCAAAATCGTGAATATACTTCGTTAATCCAAATTCAACACTTTCACATATTAAATTAAAGGATTTTCCACAGTCCAAAATCGTGGATATAATTCCTTTAATAATTTCTATGTTTACTTATCAAATTTATTTGATTACGGATTTATAAAACAACGTTTATAAATTCCATTTTTATTTCATAACTACTTCGATTTATAAGTCTCCCTAAATCACCAATTCTATTTATATTTCGTTTACATGTCGAACCCAACTTATAAGTAAATTACTTATAATCCATTTATTCACAAATCCATTCTTTTATATCATCATTACTTTATAAATCTAAAATTCTTATTTACTTGTAAAACTAGATACAACTTTGTTTTAACACTTATAAAAGCTCGTTTTATAATTTCAATATTTTTAACTTATAAAATATCAATTTTATAAATCTTTTATATAAACCGTTTATAACAATTCAAAAATCTCAATTTAAATAAACCAATCCTTTTAATAATTTACAAGACGTTATTTTAAAACTTATATAACTCCAAAATTTTACTTAAGTATTATTTTCCAAAATATAACTTTTATAACAATAAACTTATAACCTTTATTTATTTTTAACAATTCAAAATTAAATAAACATATACTTTCAAAAATCACTTAAAATCCTTTTATAATGGAAATCATTACTTTAACATTTTTAAAATTTCAAAATAGGCCTAGTGATGCAACACACCCAAAAAAAATTAATCACGGCCTCCAAACATCATATATCATCGTATGATAATCAACAATATCACAATATATGTAAATAAATAAATACGGTTGAGGAATCCAGTCGGATCCCTCCAACCTGTTTCCCTGCATCCACAGATGTTAGCACAATACCAATCCCGTTTCAAGATGGGATATCGCGGTATATGGGTTTTATAAAATATTATCCGCTTAATAGGCGGCGCAATAGGGTCTCATCCGCTATATAATGCGGGAAATCAACAACTCTAATATATACATATTCCAATATATATATATTGCTATATATAGATATATCCTACTATATCTAATATCACAACCAAACAACAATCAATAACTGCAATACAAAATTTTACTTTGAGTGAGAAGATCTCACCTTAGCTTTTATTAGCAATCCAATTCCATCTTGACTCGATTTCTTGATTTATACCTTGTATGAATATTTATTCAATTCATTAATACTCGAAATAAATCGAATAACTAATTTTTTTTTCTTTTTTTAACCCAGTTTCCTTAAATAAATTTAATTCACTAACAATTTTCACTTTAAGCTAATACTTTTAATTTTAAACAAATTCCTTTAAAAATTTCCTTTTTAGTATCTTAAGATAATTAAATAGATTAAGTTTAAACCGATACTTTTAAATTTCCACAGAAATCCCTTTTAACAAATTTACTTAACAAAAAATTAAATTTAAAAATTATTTTTTTTCTTAAAAATATCTTTTAGTAACTAAATAATTTAAATAAGAAAATTAGTCACCAAAATACATTTTTATTATTTCATATGCAGATATGTGTGTATATACTTATTAAAACAAAATTTCTTTATATGCCTTACCATCACATATAAATTATTATTATTTTTCTATTCATATGCCTAACTGTAAAATTTAAATTCATATTCAAATCTATATTATTATTATTATAATTTTAAACAGTACTTCATAGAGTAAATGTCTGTATATATATTATTATTATTTTTTTAATTATTTTTTCTGTAACTTGATGTAACTTTTAAAATAAAAAATGTAATTATTCATGAACCTTACTGTATAAAAAATTTAACAACATAAATAAAGTAAAACTTACAGCTACTACCTCGCATACACGATACCATTCACGCGATTCGAATTGCCACCGAGACTTCCACGACATCGAAACCCTCGAGTACATCGCCGTCGCCGCATGTTCGAACCCCTAGCCTTCTTCGCGGAGTTCCATCCCATCATCAGCCCACTGCCGCTTAACCGCCCACCTCAACCAGTAGCCGCACCTCCAAATCGCGACTTGGCTTCCCTCGCGTGCGTCGCCCCAGATCTACCTCCCATCATCAGCTCGAGCCACCGCGACCTGACAACGCCACCGCCGTCGCGTACCCCTACGCGCGCGCCCTCCTGCTATCGCGACCTCGATGATTTTTTGCGACGAGATTTTAATTTGGGAAAGGAAAAAAAATGAAGGCGGCTATTGTTTTTTTTTTAAAAAATTTTCTCGATTGATTTGAACGATAAAGGAAGAGGGGGACGGAATACTTAAAGTTGAACGAGGCATGCTTGCATGATTTCGTTCGTGATTCCTACGTGATACTAGGCTGAAACAAAGGGGCATGTTTTAAGGAAGAACGTGGTGTGTTGTTACCAAATTTTAATATTCAAATTTAAATCGAATTTGATTAAATTTCAACGTGTTTATATGTCGTATGCTCACATAACAACTCCGATCAATACGAAATTTGAAATCCGATAACAATTCAATATTACGGACCCCATGGAACTCGTTTCGTCGAATTCCGAGACTGTGCCTCGGACGGCTATTTTTTAAATATCGATTCAGACGATTTAATTTCAAAACTGAACAATTCACTTTGAAATTCAATTCTGAAGCTTCTATTATCTTCAGTATTATCAATATAAATTTTTCAAGCCCTTGAAATATTTTTAATCAGCTTAAAATTGAAGATTCAAATTATTATTCAACTCTCAATAGATTAAACTCTATAATTTAATCACCAAATTCATTCTGAAAATTTGAAATTCAAGTCAAACCATCATTCAAATATTTAAAATAAATTAAATATTTCATTTTCAAATGTTCAAAAATTCTGGGTCCTTACAATCTTCCCCCCTTAAAAGAATTTCGTCCCGAAATTACAAGTTAAGAAGAATGGCTTTATCCTGTTCGCTATCTTTCCAAACTAAACAGTTTTATCAACTTACTAACCTTAATCTTTTATTAAAGATCCATTATCATTTCAATTAATTTTCCAAAATCAATTATAAGTTCCAAACAACATTGTTTCTTCACAATTCAAATTTAAATTTAAATTTCAAACTTTCAAAATTTTCTCAAAAATTTTCTAACACCCTAAATTTTCGAAAAATTTCGCCAGCGTCTCCTTTGCGCGGCTAGCTCGGTACGACTACAAAATGGCACTATGGCCCCTCAGAATCAAAAAGAAAAGAGAAAGCCAAGTGGCTGGAGAAGAAAATCACCAAATTTCATACTGAAATTGAAATATGTACCTTTTAGTCGAGCAATTCAATTTTATCTTTGAAATCAAAATCTCAATTCCATTTCTTTTAATACACCTGTATATCCTCCTAGCCATAATATCCAATTCCAACATTCAAACCATTTTGCCAATTCCATTACAAAATTTTTAACATATGCTTCTTATACATTTTTAGTCCACTATTGAAGTTACTTATCCATCTTCATTCAATCTTACATTTCAATTTCATTTGAATTCAATTCACAATTTCAATTCTATTTGAATTCAATTTATCTTCTATTCTGAATATTGAATTTTATCGATTAACTTTCATTTACTAATTCATATTACTACTTTAAATTAGTTTCATTCACTAATTCATTTCAATTTGCAAATTTCGAAATCGATTTGTCGTTAACTAAAATTTTCCAACAATTTTCAAAAATTTCTAACTCCCAAAATTCACGGAAAATTTTGGCAGAGTCTCCCTTGTACGGAGGAGCTTTTGCAATTTTACAATATGTATAAATATGTGTACATCGACCCACATGGTCGGAAAACAGAAAAACAGTTCATATTTCCTATTTTTATTGCGTAGGCGTATCTTATTTAGCATTTTAAAGCAAAGCGGCTAATTATTAGCTTATTGCGCAACCCAAAATATAGCCAAACGGCTTCCAAAACCTGCACTTACTCAGTTTAAACATGTCAGTGACAAATATAAGAAATCTATTAACATTCCATTCATTTTCAATAACAAATATATAGATTTCATTAGCAATACATCCAAGATAAATTCCATTAGCAATTCATATGGTTTCAATTCATCTTTAGTCGCTTTCGACCAATTCACATGCCATTTCCATTAAATCAAGTGGTTTACAACTCATTTTCTTCATTCTATTCATTTATAAGCAAAACGAATTCATACCATTTTAATTGATTCAAAAATCAATTTTATTTGCTTTCATTAACTCATATAATTTTATACAATCTTGTTTGTGTCAAACGACAATTATTTCTTTTACTTACTTGAATTTATATACAAATTCAAATTTATCTTCAAATTTAGCTCACGACTAAACTTTAATTTAATCAATTCAAATTCCAATTCATTAGTCCATGAATTTATCAAGTTAGTTTACTTGAATTCAATCCATTTTATTTTATTTTCTCCAAGTTTTGATTTTTATTCAATTTGATCAAATCAAATCTCATTTCATCATTTAATTCCAATTCATTTATTTACAATTTATTTTACAAATCCCAATTGTATATGAATTCATTTCCTTATATTTTTTTAATTCATATTTATAAATTTCATTTGTTAAATGAATTTATCTCCAATCTTTGGTTATACATTTTATTTCTTATTTAATTTCATATAATAATGATAATAATTTAATATTATTACTTCCTAACAACCATGCAACCATATACTATAATAATTCATAGAAAATCATTTCTTTTCTATACAAAAATAGTTTTGGGCAAAATTATCTTATTTACCCGATTCAAAAACAATATCGTGTCAGTTTATCTTGTTTAAGAGTTTAGAAACTCCTATCCACGATAGTTAACTAGATTACATCGACCAGAATCTATAAACAATCAACCGATAAGTCAACACAATACAAAACAATTTTATATTCACTAACAAATACGCGCTCATATCTATTATTACACTCAAACTCATTCTAGAGTACTGCTGACTCTATCTCTAATGAGTAACACCCAACAGAGCCATGATTGTCGTTTAACCATATGCTCTGATACCAAATGTGACGATACGACGACAACGGTCACAACCGGTAGGCTTTTCGACCATCCCAGCCCCACCGTGGCTCACACTGGTACCCCAAACTTGCTTTTACGGCCAGCCTCTCGACTGTCTCAGCTTACGGCTAACCAACCCCGTAAAGAGGACGTGTGGGGGCAAGAGTCTCCCGTTCGCCACCTAACCGCGAAGCGAGAACCCCCCATCCCATTTCACTAAGACAAGCAAGACTGGTGTGAGAACTAAAACAGTTTATTTTTCTTTAAAATCAAAATAGAGGAGTATTTTTAAAGTCAATTCGCAATGCTTTTAAAAATGAGACTACCATAAGGCCTCCCGCACACACACACAATGCAAACGCAGAATTGGAGGAGATTTCTCCTTATGATAGTCAAAGATGCTTGATACGCATTAAAAAGAACATTTGATATTATTACTAGTGCATAGTGTAGGAAATATTTCGAAAGTAAAGATATAAATCTTAGCCAGCATAGGCATTCCGCACTTATGCCTACTATAGCTACCATTCAAACAGTGGGGCGCCACCATAAGTGAATGATAGGTTCTACAACTAAAACCGTATAAGATCGTATTGTTTCTTTGGATTTCCAACAAATGGTCAGGCCAAGGAACTTCCCATTGCCACATGGAAACGCCTCTGGAAGGACGTCCCGAGAACCTAACCGGATCTCTGCCAACACAAGGCCGGGTTACCTTTCAAACTAGGTAACAACTGACACGAGTATGCCATCCCCCGGTCCTTTGGGACCTTTATCCGAGCGCTCGTAACCAACATCACACCGTAATAAATAAAGTGTTTCAACATGAGTAAGTATCTGGGCTCCATACCATGATACCACCCTTTTCCAGAAGGAAATGCACATACCCTAAGGGGCGCTACCCCCAATAATCTTGCTGCATCTTTCCTGTTTTGACCATTCCGGGGTGTGAGGTTCAACGAAGTCTCGTCCACAAAGCCACGCTTTATACAAAAGCTGTGCTTTGGGTCAACAAATGATCAAAGAAATGATCACAAAGATAAATGATCAAACAAATGATCATATCATAAATGATCAAACTATGATCATTTCACAGCAACACTCAGCATGTCACATTACCAAATTGGGAATATATTGCTAATAACCTTCAACTACATAACCTCTGAGCTCGTACGTCTCAGAGAAGGATGTTAAGCTAAGAGAATAAATTCTCCGCCACCAACAGAAATATATTTGAAAGAAATCAGCTTTATATCTCAATTTGTAATGTCAGACATACAATCCATACAAGTCTGTTCTGGGATCGAACAGAACCGAATGCACTTACAAAGAAGTCCTTGCAATCCGGATAATCTCTAATCACGTCCGGATTTCCCATCACATATGGAGATCTCTATACCGGGGATCAGCCAGTGCAGAAACAATCGACAAGAAGCCCTTTCGTTTTCGAAAATATCCGGTCTTCAACACCGGTCATGAATGCTATCTATTACGATGTATCACATATTTGGAATGGGTTATACGACCCCAAGGTCCTTTCTCGGCTAACCCGAATAGTGAGCGCTTATTTTTAAAAGTAAGTGTAATATTCAAATTCAAGCAATCACAACAAATACCTATTTAAAGGTAAATATTGATAGTCGGTTATTTAACTATCAATAGGTATGCACAACATCACCAGATTCCAAATAATTTTCCAAATTATTTATTTCCAAAAATATCTTTACAAGATATATATATAATTTCCAGACTTTAAAAAATAAATCAATATTTATTTTTAAACCCATTTTCCCAATTTCATTTATAAATTACATATTGAATTTACATTTCCAAAAATATCGGTGAACATACGATTTTCAAATCGTTTCCAAATATTCACTTTCAATTTATCTTAAAAAGATAATTCTCAAAACGTCCATTTCTTATTGGAAACCATTCCCTACTTATTTTAATAATAAGTAATTGACGAATCTATTTATTTTCAACACTTGGAAAATATTCAATATACTTAAATCGAAATTAAGTATATATTTCATTCTTTAAAGGAAACATTCTCTTTGTTGAATATGCGCTTATATGTTTTTGTTTGATGATAATAAACATATATATTCATTTAAATGTATTTGGTTATGTACTATTTTGTTTTACATAGATTAAATAAATATTTGTTGAATAAAATAAATTACACAGATTTTGAATTCAAACAGAAATTTTATTCAAACAAATATTTATTACAATCTTGAATAGTACAAATTCATGCTCTCACTATACATATACATTTCTGATTACATCACGATTACATCACAAATATTTTTACATTGATAACCTCACTACATAGCACTCACACTCGTATTTTGTCTTCAACTGCATTCCGGTTTGAATCCAGCATCTGAGCAATCTGCAAAAATATTCACTAACGCAGTAAAATTGAAAAAGAAATATTTTTGTAATATAAAATGAAATACGATTTTTGAAAATATCGTTTGCCTCAGTTATTTGGGTTGTTCGTCATCATTCACACTTGAATTCATCACAAAGTCGTGCACATAGATATTACAGGGACAGGTAATCATAAGTGGCTGCAATACACACGTGTACATTCATACACGTGTGCACTGCCTCGCCAACTCGTGTGCGCAGCCAAAAATAGCAAGCGGGCAAGCACAACATGAAAGGAATCGAGTCAGTAAGGCAATGCGCAAAATCAAGACAGCATCAAACAGCAACAGTGAAGACTGCATAAGTGCTACAAGCCAAATCATCACAATGAACACCACTGACCAGTGAATACAATATCAAGTTGCAGACTCCAAGTTACAAACTCAAGATTACAGGGCAGTGGACAGTACAAGACTGACTCAAATAAACTAATGAATGAATGCAAAGGCAACAGCTCAGGTCAGAGACAACCAACAGCCCAAATGAGCAACAGAGATCAGAGACCAAGCAAAGCATAGTAACTGCAATGAATAATGCAACATGACCAAATATGGAAACTGCATACTGCAACAACAAGTATGGTGAAGCACTGACTCAAAAACACAGCTACAACAATGACCAATGAACAAAGAACAGAGACCAGACAGGTCAAGCAACAAGGCAGATCACAAATGCATGCCACCAAGTAAACAAACTTAGGCAAATCAGTAACCAACACAATACCAAGTTCAACAACATCAAGTACAAGTCTCAAATGTCCAGTTAAAACTTCAACAAGACAAGTGATGCTCAAGTAAAGTTAAGAAAAGACCAGCTACAGAAATGCATGCAAGTGTCAAAGTACAGGTGCAAGTAGTACAAAAGAGCAAGTACAATTCGAACCAACATGGCCAAGACTACTGAAAACAACATGACAGCACTGCATCAATGCAAAATGGAATACTGCAACTACACAGACCAAACTTTAACAAACAGTTCAAGTGCAAACCAAGTTCATATGCAAAGAGCTCGAGCATGAGATATGGCAACTACAGTAATGCATCAGTGACCAACTACAGGAACAGCAAGGTGATCAAACAAACAAAGACCAAAGCTACAACCTCGCATGAAGACCAAATGTCCAGACTAACATAATGCAAGACAGTGGTCATAAATGGAATAACAACATCGAGCCAGAGCCGTCAAGTTCAAATATCACACAAGTACAGGCCGCAACAGTATGCACCAGTTCAAACATTTATCAGAGAGTATATGGAAGGGTCAGTGATACAAGGCAATACACAAGAGCATACAAGTGCAACACAAAAAACAGATAGAAATGAACTTATGAAGCAGTGCAAGTGCAAATCACCAACTACAAGACCTCAAGTGATATGGTGAAGCAGCATGTAATGACATTATATACAAATGTAAAGAACAATGGTGATGCACTGCAGATATCCTGACAGCAAGCACATATCCAAGTACAAGCTCGTGTCGAAGTTACCGAAGTCAGCATGAAATTTTACAGGGCAATCAACAGAGATGATCAAGTGACAACATAATGAAGCAATAACCAATGTCACAGTAAAATCAACATCGTCAGAGAAGATGGCCAGAGACGAAGATCAAAATTATGGCCGAAGTCATGTCAAAAGCATATGTTACACAAGTCAGAATTCAACTTAAATTCGTATTCTTTGAAATAGTCAACGCAAAGTAAAAGAGGAAAGTTTTAATGCCGAGTGAAGTCAGTGAAGTCGAAAGCAACAGGGATGAACACTGTAAACATTGAAGCCGTGGATATGATTCAAGAAATCAAAACAGTGCAGTGATGATCAGGGCACAAAACCAAGTAAGAAATTCAAGTGTGTAAATTTGAAAAAGTCAAATGAATTCAACACCGTGGTGACCACGTAACAAAATCACTGCCGTATCGATCACGTTGAGAAAGTAAATCAGGAAAGACGTGCGCAACAGGAAATTGAAAATTAGGAAAGTGATGAAGTCGTGAATTCATATAAATTCAACCCGAAGGTATCATCATCGGTCATGAGCTTCAATTCACAATAAAACTATCAATCACAAACCCAAGTTCATCATCGGCAAGCAGAGCAACAATCGAATTCAAGCATTCAAGCAAAAAGGAAAGTTACATACCAAATTGAAGCCGAATTCCAGAAGCCCTAATTTCACAATCGATCAACAGAGGAGCAACTCAAACCAGAAACCATCATAAGCGAAGCAGTGAGCAAGGGCAACAATCGAACATCAGAGAAGCAAGAGCATCTCAAACCAGAGGCAAAGCCCTAATTCGAGAAAGAAGCCGAAGCCCTAATTCGACAAGAGATCGACCATCATTGTTTACAGTAGAAAGAGGAAAAGAGGAACGGCTAGCAAGTGGATCGGGTTAAAAATAAGTTGCCGACATTTTTCACAAGCAAAAGAAAAGGGGACGGTGAAATTCAAGTGGGCCGGCCTTATTATTAAAAGGGGGATTAGTTTTTAATTTTATAAAAGGGGTTTTTAGTTTTTATTTTGAGCAAAAATTACAGATTCAAGTTCGTATTTTAATTTTTGCTCCTGCGGTTATTTTTGAAGTTGTTTTTTCTTTTCGTGTCAAAGAATTTGTAAATCACCACCTAGAGTTTAGGTAGTGTCAGATTGTCTATTTAGAATTAGTTCAGTGAGCAGGGGTGCGAGTTTGCAGAGCTCTATAGGCGGGAGCAGTGTTTGCGAGTAAACGAAACTCTATTGTAGGCGGGAGCAGAGTTTGCGAGTAAACGAAACTCTATAGGCGGGAGCAGGGTGTGCGAGTCTAGTAGAGTGTTTGTGAGCGGGAGCAAAGGGTCTGCGAGTCTAGTAGAGTGTTTGTGAGCGGGAGCAAACGGGTCTGCGAGTCTAGTAGAGTTGTTGTAAGCGTGATACTGTTTAATTCTAATAGAAATCTGTGAATGCAGCAGTAGGCAGGGGTTGCCGAAGCTGGGTAAATTTTGTGTGTGATTTACTTTTCAGCATATTTATTTCCGCTATTATATTTCTGTGTTTAATTCGACAAAATTTGCAATAACCCTATTCACCCCCCCTCTAGGGTTAATCTAGATCCTACAAGTGGTATTAGAGCCTGGTATTTTTATTTAACTCTAGAGTCATGAATCCGTCAAATAATGCTTTTTCTGAGGGGCAATCTATTGTTAGGCCACCCATGTTTAACGGGAACGATTATGCTTATTGGAAAGTTAGGATGAGTATTTACCTTAGTTCCGTTGATTATGATGTTTGGGATATTATTGAAACTGGCTATAAACCTCCCACTATAATCGTTGGTGGTACTGAGATTCCTAAACCTAAGGATAGATGGGATGCTAACGATAAGAGATTGAAAACAACAAATGCTAAAGCCATGAATGCTTTGATATGTGCTCTTGATAAAAATGAATTTAATAGAATTTCTCATTGTACAACAGCACAGGAAATTTGGCACACTTTGGAGGTGACACACGAAGGAACTTCTCAAGTCAAGGAGTCTCGTCTAGCCCTATTCAGCAATGAATACGAGAACTTTGTGATGGACAAAGGCGAGAACATAAAAGACATGTTTGGACGCTTTTCAACTTTGGTGTACAACGCTAGAGCACTTGGGAAGGTATTCACTGAGGTAGAGCTTGTGCGAAAGATACTACGAGTCTTACCAATGAACTTTGAGGCAAAAGTCACGGCAATCCAAGAATCGAAAGATCTGAGTAAGCTAAGCATGGAGGAGTTGATTGGAAACTTGATGACCTACGAGCTTGAGCTAAAAGCAAAGGAAGAGTGCAACAACTCCGAACCAAAGAAGAAGACGATTGCCTTAAAGAGCAAAGAAGAAAGCGATGAAGAAGGAGAAGATCCAATTGAAGAGCTTGCAATGGCTGTCAATAATCTTAGAAAATGGTCGAAATTCAAGCCACGCAAGAAGAAAACAAATCGTAATAGGCCAAAAGATTCTGAAAATTCCGATAATGAACTGACATGCTATAACTGCAACAAGCCTGGCCACATCAAACCAAAATGCCCACTTCTCAAAAACAACAAAGGAAAGAAAAAGGCGAAGAAGGTATTTGCAGCGACTTGGGATGATGAAGAAGGAGAAGAAGCTTCGGATAGCAGCGCAGAGGAGGCTAACTTGTGTCTTATGGCGAAATCAAATTCAGATTCAAGCTCAGAGGAATCTAGTGAGGAAGGTGAGTATTCCTATAGAGATCTTGTTTTTATGTGTTCTGATCTTACTAAAGTAGTTGATGCTCTTGAATCTAAAATTGAAAAACTGAAAACTGATAGGAGAGAACTTGCTCGTAAAAATTTTAGGTTAGAAACTGAACTTGAAAATATTCAAAACCTAGAATGTAAAAGATGTAAAGTTTTAGATTCAGAATTGACAAAACTTAAGAATAACTCTGAGAATCTTGAAAAAGAAAACTTGAATCTTAAGGAAACCATCGACACTAGGAAAAAGGATTTTATAAATCGATGCACTTCACTTGTCACTGAAAATACAACACTAAAAACCAAAGTCCAAAATCTTGAGAAATCTTTGAATAACTTTTCAAGAGGCGAAAAATCTTTCAACATGCTATTGGGAAATCAAATTTTTGCTAACAACAGAAAAGGACTTGGTTTTGGGAAAACACAAGCTGAGGATAATGCAAAAAGGAAAAGTGTCTTTGATATATGTGAAATAATTGGACATCATTCTGAAAATTGTAGTCATAGGAACAAGAACACAAAATTTATACAAGTTTGGGTTCCTAAGAATTCTACAAACAAATTTCATGTCTATTGGAACAAGAATGAAAAGTCTAAACAAGTTTGGGTTCCAAAGGGTGTGTTTATTCATAATGTTTCTGCCACTAACAATCATGGACCTAGAAATAGGTCACAAAAATCTTTCATCGTGTAGGTGTGGTGGCAGGCTAAGGAACGACAACGGTGTTCTCTGGATTTTGGCTGTTCCAGAAACAAAATGGGCAACAAAGCAAAGTTCCTTAGCCTAGTATAAAGGTGACAGAATCACAATGGGCAATCACGAGAAATTATCGTAAAGGTAAAACAGGTGAAGGTATATTAAATGTGATAATCTGCACCATATTCTGAATTAAATCAGCCAAAATTGTGATAATGATGTGATGATGTCTTTAATTCTGACTTATTGATATGATTTTTTTTGACTTGTTCTTACTTTGATTTGTGCTCAAAAGTAGACCAACCATCCTTTCATCATTGAACTTAATATGTTTGGTCAAATGATGGGATTTTATTGATCCTTGATTACTCGTGCTACACTTAGACATATTTTGACATTTTGATCACTGCTTGTAAATTTGCACGATTTCAAACTCATGTGAAAAAGGATTTTAAGAAATTGTTGAAACTTCAAGAAATTGTTTTTGAAATAATTAAGATGTTGATTGACTGTTGATTACTCATGAATATAATTGTTTATCCTATGGTTTCTGAAATTAACACCATGATATTTGTTTGAGTGTGAACATGGCTTCAATTCAAAATCCAAAGAATGTCATTTAAATTGTTGCTAAAATTGGGTTTAAATTTTTTGATACACACTTCATGTCTGGTTTACCAAATCCAGTTAGTAATATTTTGGATTGAAAAAGAAATTCAGATGCAGTTCATACTGGTAATCTAGTTGATAGAAAACGTACGAGTTGAACGTGATTAATTCTTGAAACATTCATTTGCTGCATCGTTTTTTCAAAGAAAATATCTGCATATTTTTCTCTTGAAATAATTTTTCATTTAGCAGAATTTTTTTCTCATATAACCCCTTCGAGAAAATAATTGTTTGACCATTTTTTTCAGATTAGTTAATTTTATTTAATTTTAAATGACAAATTTTGACTGATCTGACTCCCTACTAATTATCAAAGAGATAAATAGTGATTGAAAAAGTGATGAGTGTTGACATTTAACATACATTACTCAAGAGAGTATATTTGGAAAATTTCTTAAGGAATTAAAACAAGAATTATAAAAAAAAAAAATTTGGGTAAAGATTCCATGACCATTTCTATATCTATCATTATTTCTATCGACCATGGTTTATCAAATATTCAATATAGTTTGTCGATATGTGGTACTATAATCAGGAATCATTTGTTTTTCATGTCATATTTTTAAATAAATAAATAAATATCCAAAGTATTCACTCTCATTTAAAAGTCCTCACGGTTATGCATGGGTGAATTACTTGAATTTTTTTTATTATGTGCTTCCATGCTCATTTAAAAGTCCTCACGGTTATGCATGTATGGAACGCATATCAAAATTAATTGCTTAAATAGACAAGTTGATTCTAATCCCATTTAAAAGTCCTCATGGTTATGCGTGGTTAGAAGATACTTGATTTCATTTTTAAAATTAAATTCGAATACTACTAATCTCATTTAAAAGTCCTAACGGTTATGCATGATTAGTAGATATTCAAATTCCTGATATAAATGTACCACAAGTTGATTCAACTGTATGATTTTATATGAACACCATATCCATCATTTCTAAAATTGGAATATGCGCCTAACAAGGGTAGTTATGGTTTTTGTTTGATTCTTATTGAAGTTTAATATTTATATTCAATTTGAGATTAATGTTGGATTAATATCGATCACTTTATCTCTATTTTTCTCTCACACTATTATTCTTTTGCTGATAACAAAAGGGGAAGAGAAAAGTTAAGATTTTGTCAAATAGAATCAAGCAAAGGTCAAATAATTTTTATGCATCTAGGCTCATTTGAATATATTTCTATGCATATATGTAGGGGGAGCATCATGTAGAGAGGAAGCATTTAAATAGGGGGAGCAATTAGAGTATATAATTGGTCAAATACATTTAACACGGTCAAAATCTTAAATATATGTTTGTTATCATCAAAAGGGGGAGATTGTTGAATATGCGCTTATATGTTTTTGTTTGATGATAATAAACATATATATTCATTTAAATGTATTTGGTTATGTACTATTTCGTTTTACATAGATTAAATAAATATTTGTTGAATAAAATAAATTACACAGATTTTGAATTCAAACAGAAATTTTATTCAAACAAATATTTATTACAATCTTGAATAGTACAAATTCATGCTCTCACTATACATATACATTTCTGATTACATCACGATTACATCACAAATATTTTTACATTGATAACCTCACTACATATCACTCACACTCGTATTTTGTCTTCAACTGCATTCCGGTTTGAATCCAGCATCTGAGCAATCTGCAAAAATATTCACTAACGCAGTAAAATTGAAAAAGAAATATTTTTGCAATATAAAATGAAATACGATTTTTGAAAATATCGTTTGCCTCAGTTATTTGGGTTGTTCGTCATCATTCACACTTGAATTCATCACAAAGTCGTGCACATAGATATTACAGGGACAGGTAATCATAAGTGGCTGCAATACACACGTGTACATTCATACACGTGTGCACTGCCTCGCCAACTCGTGTGCGCAGCCAAAAATAGCAAGCGTGCAAGCACAACATGAAAGGAATCGAGTCAGTAAGGCAATGCGCAAAATCAAGACAGCATCAAACAGCAACAGTGAAGACTGCATAAGTGCTACAAGCCAAATCATCACAATGAACACCACTGACCAGTGAATACAATATCAAGTTGCAGACTCCAAGTTACAAACTCAAGATTACAGGGCAGTGGACAGTACAAGACTGACTCAAATAAACTAATGAATGAATGCAAAGGCAACAGCTCAGGTCAGAGACAACCAACAGCCCAAATGAGCAACAGAGATCAGAGACCAAGCAAAGCATAGTAACTGCAATGAATAATGCAACATGACCAAATATGGAAACTGCATACTGCAACAACAAGTATGGTGAAGCACTGACTCAAAAACACAGCTACAACAATGACCAATGAACAAAGAACAGAGACCAGACAGGTCAAGCAACAAGGCAGATCACAAATGCATGCCACCAAGTAAACAAACTTAGGCAAATCAGTAACCAACACAATACCAAGTTCAACAACATCAAGTACAAGTCTCAAATGTCCAGTTAAAACTTCAACAAGACAAGTGATGCTCAAGTAAAGTTAAGAAAAGACCAGCTACAGAAATGCATGCAAGTGTCAAAGTACAGGTGCAAGTAGTACAAAAGAGCAAGTACAATTCGAACCAACATGGCCAAGACTACTGAAAACAACATGACAGCACTGCATCAATGCAAAATGGAATACTACAACTACACAGACCAAACTTTAACAAACAGTTCAAGTGCAAACCAAGTTCATATGCAAAGAGCTCGAGCATGAGATATGGCAACTACAGTAATGCATCAGTGACCAACTACAGGAACAGCAAGGTGATCAAACAAACAAAGACCAAAGCTACAACCTCGCATGAAGACCAAATGTCCAGACTAACATAATGCAAGACAGTGGTCATAAATGGAATAACAACATCGAGCCAGAGCCGTCAAGTTCAAATATCACACAAGTACAGGCCGCAACAGTATGCACCAGTTCAAACATTTATCAGAGAGTATATGGAAGGGTCAGTGATACAAGGCAATACACAAGAGCATACAAGTGCAACACAAGAAACAGATAGAAATGAACTTATGAAGCAGTGCAAGTGCAAATCACCAACTACAAGACCTCAAGTGATATGGTGAAGCAGCATGTAATGACATTATATACAAATGTAAAGAACAATGGTGATGCACTGCAGATATCCTGACAGCAAGCACATATCCAAGTACAAGCTCGTGTCGAAGTTACCGAAGTCAGCATGAAATTTTACAGGGCAATCAACAGAGATGATCAAGTGACAACATAATGAAGCAATAACCAATGTCACAGTAAAATCAACATCGTCAGAGAAGATGGCCAGAGACGAAGATCAAAATGATGGCCGAAGTCATGTCAAAAGCATATGTTACACAAGTCAGAATTCAACTTAAATTCGTATTCTTTGAAATAGTCAACGCAAAGTAAAAGAGGAAAGTTTTAATGCCGAGTGAAGTCAGTGAAGTCGAAAGCAACAGGGACGAACACTGTAAACATTGAAGCCGTGGATATGATTCAAGAAATCAAAACAGTGCAGTGATGATCAGGGCACAAAACCAAGTAAGAAATTCAAGTGTGTAAATTTGGAAAAGTCAAATGAATTCAACACCGTGGTGACCACGTAACAAAATCACTGCCGTATCGATCACGTTGAGAAAGTAAATCAGGAAAGACGTGCGCAACAGGAAATTGAAAATTAGGAAAGTGATGAAGTCGTGAATTCATATAAATTCAACTCGAAGGTACCATCATCGGTCATGAGCTTCAATTCACAATAAAACTATCAATCACAAACCCAAGTTCATCATCGGCAAGCAGAGCAACAATCGAATTCAAGCATTCAAGCAAAAAGGAAAGTTACATACCAAATTGAAGCCGAATTCCAGAAGCCCTAATTTCACAATCGATCAACAGAGGAGCAACTCAAACCAGAAACCATCATAAGCGAAGCAGTGAGCAAGGGCAACAATCGAACATCAGAGAAGCAAGAGCATCTCAAACCAGAGGCAAAGCCCTAATTCGAGAAAGAAGCCGAAGCCCTAATTCGACAAGAGATCGACCATCATTGTTTACAGTAGAAAGAGGAAAAGAGGAACGGCTAGCAAGTGGATCGGGTTAAAAATAAGTTGCCGACATTTTTCACAAGCAAAAGAAAAGGGGACGGTGAAATTCAAGTGGGCCGGCCTTATTATTAAAAGGGGGATTAGTTTTTAATTTTATAAAAGGGGTTTTTAGTTTTTATTTTGAGCAAAAATTACAGATTCAAGTTCGTATTTTAATTTTTGCTCCTGCGGTTATTTTTGAAGTTGTTTTTTCTTTTCGTGTCAAAGATTTGTAAATCACCACCTAGAGTTTAGGTAGTGTCAGATTGTCTATTTAGAATTAGTTCAGTGAGCAGGGGTGCGAGTTTGCAGAGCTCTATAGGCGGGAGCAGTGTTTGCGAGTAAACGAAACTCTATTGTAGGCGGGAGCAGAGTTTGCGAGTAAACGAAACTCTATAGGCGGGAGCAGGGTGTGCGAGTCTAGTAGAGTGTTTGTGAGCGGGAGCAAAGGGTCTGCGAGTCCAGTAGAGTGTTTGTGAGCGGGAGCAAAAGGGTCTGCGAGTCTAGTAGAGTTGTTGTAAGCGTGATACTGTTTAATTCTAATAGAAATCTGTGAATGCAGCAGTAGGCAGGGGTTGCCGAAGCTGGGTAAATTTTGTGTGTGATTTACTTTTCAGCATATTTATTTCCGCTATTATATTTCTGTGTTTAATTCGACAAAATTTGCAATAACCCTATTCACCCCCCCCTCTAGGGTTAATCTAGATCCTACACTCTTAACACATTTACTTGAGTCAAAACGAATGTTGCGTAAAACTTCGTTACGACGACCCAAAATCACTAGTATAGGGATTTGAAATTTAGATAGATATATAAATCCCAATACTGTACAAAAACATTTCCTTAATATATTATTCATTATCCAAAATCGTGAATATACTTCGTTAATCCAAATTCAACACTTTCACATATTAAATTAAAGGATTTTCCACAGTCCAAAATCGTGGATATAATTCCTTTAATAATTTCTATGTTTACTTATCAAATTTATTTGATTACGGATTTATAAAACAACGTTTATAAATTCCATTTTTATTTCATAACTACTTCGATTTATAAGTCTCCCTTAATCACCAATTCTATTTATATTTCGTTTACATGTCGAACCCAACTTATAAGTAAATTACTTATAATCCATTTATTCACAAATCCATTCTTTTATATCATCATTAATTTATAAATCTAAAATTCTTATTTACTTGTAAAACTAGATACAACTTTATTTTAACACTTATAAAAGCTCGTTTTATAATTTCAATATTTTTAACTTATAAAATATCAATTTTATAAATCTTTTATATAAACCGTTTATAACAATTCAAAAATCTCAATTTAAATAAACCAATCCTTTTAATAATTTACAAGACGTTATTTTAAAACTTATATAACTCCAAAATTTTACTTAAGTATTATTTTCCAAAATATAACTTTTATAACAATAAACTTATAACCTTTATTTATTTTTAACAATTCAAAATTAAATAAACATATACTTTCAAAAATCACTTAAAATCCTTTTATATTGGAAATCATTACTTTAACATTTTTAAAATTTCAAAATAGGCCTAATGATGCAACACACCCAAAAAAAATCAATCACGGCCTCCAAACATCATATATCATCGTATGATAATCAACAATATCACAATATATGTAAATAAATAAATACGGTTTAGGAATCCAGTCGGATCCCTCCAACCTGTTTCCCTGCATCCATAGATGTTAGCACAATACCAATCCCGTTTCAAGACGGGATATCGCGGTATATGGGTTTTATAAAATATTATCCGCTTAATAGGCGGCACAATAGGGTCTCATCCGCTATATAATGCGGGAAATCAACAACTCCAATATATACATATTCCAATATATATATTGCTATATATAGATATATCCTACTATATCTAATATCACAACCAAACAACAGTCAATAACTGTAATACAAAATTTTACCTTGAGTGAGAAGATCTCACCTTAGCTTTTATTACCAATCCAATTCCATCTTGACTCGATTTCTTGATTTATACCTTGTATGAATATTTATACAATTCATTAATACTCGAAATAAATCGAATAACTAATTTTTTTTTTGTTTTTTTTAACCCAGTTTCCTTAAATAAATTTAATTCACTAACAATTTTCACTTTAAGCTAATACTTTTAATTTTAAACAAATTCCTTTTAAAATTTCCTTTTTAGTATCTTAAGATAATTAAATAGATTAAGTTTAAACCGATACTTATAAATTTCCACAGAAATCCCTTTTAACAAATTTACTTAACAAAAATTAAATTTAAAAATTAATTTTTTTTCTTTCTAAAATATCTTTTAGTAACTAAATAATTTAAATAAGAAAATTAGTCACCAAAATACATTTTTATTATTTCATATGCAGATATGTGTGTATATACTTATTAAAACAAAATTTCTTTATATGCCTTACCATCACATATAAATTATTATTATTTTTCTATTCATATGCCTAACTGTAAAATTTAAATTCATATTCAAATCTATATTATTATTATTATTATTTTAAACAGTACTTCATAGAGTAAATGTCTGTATATTTTTTATTTTATTTTATATATATATATTTTTTTCTGTAACTTGATGTAACTTTCAAAATAAAAAATGTAATTATTCATGAACCTTACTGTATAAAAATTTTAACAACATAAATAAAGTAAAACTTACAGCTACTACCTCGCATACACGATACCATTCACGCGATTCGAATTGCCACCGAGACTTCCACGACATCGAAACCCTCGAGTACATCGTCGTCGCCCCATGTTCGAACCCCTAACCTTCTTCGTCGAGTTCCATCCCATCATCAGCCCACTGCCGCTTCACCGCCCACCTCAACCAGTAGCCGCACCTCCAAATCGCGACTTGGCTTCCCTCGCGTGCGTCGCCCCAGATCTACCTCCCATCATCAGCTCGAGCCACCGCGACCTGACAACGCCACCGCCGCCCGCGTACCCCTTACGTGCGCGCCCTCCTGCTATCGCGACCTCGATGATTTTTTGCGACGAGATTTTAATTTGGGAAAGGAAAAAAATGAAGGCGGCCATTGTTTTTTTTAAAAAAATTTCTCGATTGATTTGAACGATAAAGGAAGAGGGGGACGGGATACTTAAAGTTGAACGAGGCATGCTTGCACGATTTTGTTCGTGATTCCTGCGTGATACTAGGCTGAAACAAAGGGGCGTGTTTTAAGGAAGAACGTGGTGTGTTGTTACCAAATTTTAATATTCAAATTTAAATCGAATTTGATTAAATTTCAATGCGTTTATATGTCGTATGCTCACATAATAACTCCGATCAATACGAAATTTGAAATCCGATAATAATTCAATATTACGGACCCTATGGAACTCGTTTCGTCGAATTCCGAGATTGTGCCTCGGACGGCTATTTTTTAAATATCGATTCAAACAATTTAATTTCAAAACTGAACAATTCACTTTGAAATTCAATTCTGAAGCTTCTATTATCTTCAGCATTATCAATATAAATTTTACAAGCCCTTGAAATATTTTTAATCAGCTTAAAATTGAAGATTCAAATTATTATTCAACTCTCAATAGATTAAACTCTATAATTTAATTGCCAAATTCATTCTGAAAATTTGAAATTCAAGTCAAACCATCATTCAGATATTTAAAATAAATTAAATATTTCATTTTCAAATGTTCAAAAATTCTAGGTCGTTACAATTTCAATGTTGGAAATGAAGTTATAAGCAATAGCATTATAAAGGGATTAAGGCCACTGAGCTATAAATTGAAGAATAAAGCAAAATGTCTCTTTGAGGATACCTCTCCATGCTTTGTCGCTCCTTCAACAACACATCTCTTTGGAAAAAAAGGAAAGTTTATCTTTGATAGAGTATCACCTCGTGCCTCACCATTTTGAAAGGTTAGGAAGGACTTGATCTAAATCACACCACCCATCACCAATACCACTACTCACATGACTTTAAAGGTGTTAAATATTAGAGATGAATCGACATCGAAGAGGCATTTCACTAGTAATCACTAGAATTGTTAAAAACACAATAGGATACCACCCTATAACCTCTTCGAAAGCGTTCAGATCAAACAAAGTTACGTCACTCTTCGCCAATAACCACATCACGTTTATGTGGCTAATCAAAGACATGCTAGTATTAACAGGAACCTAGAGTTGCTTACCAAAATAAAGAAGGCTCTTCAACATGCTACTGTCACTGCCAACATCATTACCCACCTCAGAAATCCTTATGTTACACAAAGGCGGAGACATGTTCCATAATACCTTAATGATACCACTTTTACACCAGCAATGATTGGCAATGTCAAAGACATTAAAGAGAGGTGATTCCGCCTCCATAAATATTAAATGCAAATGTCACCATCGAAGTCAAGGGCCGTCGAAGTCCACCTGATCGAAGACGCTAGGTTCAGAGAGGGTGGCCGCCTGCCTTTATAAAATACAAACCTAAGGGCACCATTTTAGGGGCTAATTTTTCATTTCTTTATCTCTTCGGAAACTAAAGCCTTGCAACCCATATATCAAATTGGGGATAATTCTATTTGATTGTAATCATATTTGAATTAAATAAACATGAACTTAGCCTTGCATGTTGACTTCAATTATGATTTATTGAACATTATTGACTTGGACATGCATAATAGGAATTTAATCATGACCGAATCGACTTGAATCTAGCAGAAGAGCCTTAAACCATGATGAACTTCTTTATGCATACTCGTGTGAACTATAAACTCCGAACATTAGGATAAGACGTCTATCTTAATGTCATACATAATGAACAACAACATGACTTCGAGACCTAATTTCCCTGCCTATTGAACGTATGACATATCATGATCACTGTGGATTATATTATCTAAAGGCCAACATAGGTTCATATATATGACACTTCTAATTGCCTTAGAGGACTTCGAACATATCAAATGATGACGATGAAGATGAACTTTTCTTCACAGGCTATTGGACTTTTGCTCTTTAATGATCCTATCATATGATCAGTCTTAAAGTAATAAGTAATACCTTAGTATATCATCATATCAGCACGATGCCCTCAATCACTTCGATGTGGGGTCTTCAACACGATGCCTTCAATCACTTCGATCTGGGGTCTTCGCATAAGCAGTAATTAAATCGGTACGGTCAGTATTTTCTTAATTAAATTTCCACACATGTACTGGTCACGTCGATGAGATTATCTTGTTATGACTCCATATATACTCAAATCAAGGAATAGTTTATTACCTTTGGCATATGAGTGTTATACCATTTTTGGTCTAATATTTTTGACGCTGGAAGGAGGGCTCAAACCTCCAATATTGTTTGGTCTTCCTCTTAAACTAATTAAAAAGCTTTGTTTTAAGAAATGGAAAAATCAAAATGAATTAATGTCATTGGTGGTAAAGTACTACAAGCAACAACACTAGAAGAGGACATTACTCCTAATTTCAACCCAGGGAATGGTGAATCAGGACAACCATCTGCACCAGTGCAACCATCTAGCAATATGGCCCAAATTAAAAACCTGGAACAACAATTGATAGACATAAAAGGATTACTAGAAATGGTGCTCGCTCATAGATCTTCTGAGAATACCACCAAACTCATAAGTGGAGAGAAGGAGGAATCTCTAAGGAGAAACTTCAATGCTTCCTTGATCGAAGATAAAAGTAAGAGAAAATTACCCAAGCTCAGTAAAAAACAAGAAAAGATAAAAAAGCCAGGGCAGACTATTAGGGAAGGATTAAGAAGAAACTTAGAGAGCAGTCTGGAAGTTTGACTTCAGAGGGATACAAACAAAAAGGAGAAACTAGTAAAATGATGAGTCTTACTTAAAGGATCTGGCAGAGAAGGTAGCTAAGGACTTGCTCAACCTCAAGGGAAAGAGAACTTTACATGATCGAGCTAATGATAATCATTGAGAGGCTCCTTTTACGGGTAAAATCATGACCAAAAAGATTCCATCCTCTATCGAGATTCCGAAAATCAAATATAATGGAACTATCGACCCAGATGACTATCTATTAGCCTTTGAGAGTCAAATGGATTTGTGTAATGCATCCGGGGCTATTTGTTGTAGATTATTTCCAACTACATTCTGAGGATCAGGAGCTAAGTGGTACTAGCAATATCAGGACATGACCATTTATTTATGGAATCAATCTCCTATTGAGTTCTCAGTATAATTTTGCATCTGCAAAGACTCTATCATTGATTATACTGTAGTGGCCACTATCAACCAGGGACCTGGGGAGATGCTAGGTAATTATCTCAAGAGATTCAATGCAGAAGCTTTGAAGGCAAAGAACATGACTGAAAGAGATAAGTTAGTAGCTATGCATTTAGGGTTAATTAAGCAAACTCCATTCTAGCAGGAGCTTTACACCACACGTGTAAGGACTTGTAAGACTTCCATTTCCAGGCTGACAAATTCATCCGTATGGATGAAATGTACCATGTTAGGAAGAAGGATCAAGTTAAGAAGGATACGGGAAATTCAACAGTGGTCGCAATCATAAAAAGGCTTAGGTGGGAAGAAGATTCAAATGCTAGTCATATCGCTCTGAAGATACTCTCCTATATATATGCCACCATGAAGGAGAAGGATGATTGCGCTATTTCTTATAAGGCCAAAACCGATCTCAAACCAAGAAAGGATGGAAACTACTGTGCATATCACAAAATGAAACAGACACAAGATAGATGAGTGCAAGGTGTTGGTAGGTATAATCCAATGGACGATCCATAATGGACAACTGAAGGAATTTATCAAAGATGGATAAAAGGTTACACAAGCGACAATCAGAGGCTGTTAATCAATATTGCAAGTAAGGTGGAAGACGATGTTCAGGTTGATTTCAGTTCACCTCTTAACCAGATTGATGTAATTCACGAAGGCCTGCATTTGGCTGGGAGTAGTAAAAGGGCTAGAAGCCGATGTGTTAGAGAAGTAAAGGAAGGGATTTTCTTCATTCAGGAAGAACCATCGATCCAAAACCCAAGATTTCATATTCAAATGCACACTTTGATGATCACTCTACTAGAACAAAGAGGAGCTCACCATCCATACAATGATCCATTGATGATTACTGTACAGATCATGCTATCTATGGTCTCCAAGATTTCAATTAACACTGGCAGTGCTGTCAATAAACACACAATTGACCAGATGGGGATTCTAGAGGAGAAGTTGGAACCAAACTTGAAGCCTATCTTTGGGTTCAACAACAAAGGCTCAACACCAGGAGGACAATTGAAGCTCCTTGTACAAATGGGAATTCCACCTTACTACAGGACCTTTGAAAACCTTTTTGTTGTTACGGACCAACCATCTTACTATAACGCTTTTTTTGGAAGCCTATTCTGGATGAGGTAGATGCTTTCATGTCACCAAAATACTTAACGGTGAACTTTCTGATGAAAAAACGACGGGGAACTATAAAGGGTGAGCAATTTAGTGCTCGAGAGATGTACTTTGCAATTGTCGAACAAAATGAATGAAGCTATCTTTCTCATTATGACTGAATGGGAAACAAACTAACTAAGAGTGATAGCAAAATGCCTTTAGATGATGATGCTTAAAAATCATTACCTAAAACTAAAGGAAAGCCAAATAAGACAACTAAGGATGTGCTAAAAAATTTAATTTCTCAAAGATGAAAAGGAAAAGAGAAGAGGCAAACCTAGTTAAGGATAAATTAAAGGAAGAAGATGTTAACACCGAGCTAGATTGTAGGAATGGGCGAGAAAGAATGAAACCGACAGAAGACCTTGAGGAAGTATGCGTAGATTTGATAGATAAAACAAAAAACAGTTAAGATGAAAAACGAACTAGATGCTTAAACCAAGGAAGATTTAATTCAATTTCTTCAGTGTTGCAAGGACGTGTTTGCTTGGGCTCATTCGACATGGTCGAGATAGACTCGGCTATCATGTGTCATGCCTTAAATAAAGATCCAAACATTACCCAAGTTCGAAAAAGAAAATACAATTTGATACAGTTCAATCTAAAGCTTTAAAGAAGTAAAAGGGTTGCTTGAGAATGGATTCATACGAGAAGTGTTATATCCAAAATGGTTATCCAACCCAGTGTTAGTTAGAAAGTCCAATGGAAAATGGAGGACATGTGTTGATTACACTAACTTAAATAAAGCATTCCCGAAGGACTGTTATCCACTCCTAAGGATAGATAAGTTGGTTGACGCAACCAGTGGACATCAACTCTTATCTTTTATGGATGCGTATTCTGATTATAACAAATCTCAATGTTCAAAGCAGATGAAGAACATACTAGCTTTATATAGATTTAGGAACCTATTATTACAGAGTAACGCCTTTTGGCTTAAAGAACACTGGGGCAACCTATCAAAAACTAGTGAATCAAATGTTTAGCGAATAAATAAGCCGCAACATGGAAGTGTATGTAGATGACATGCTGGTTAAATCAGAAGAAAAAGGTAGTCATCTTGGAGATCTAGAAGAGATGTTCAGTCTATTGCAAAAATACCAAATGAAGCTTAACCCACAAAAGTGTTCTTTTAGGATCTAGTCCAGCAAGTTCCTAAGATATATTGTTAGCGCTAAAGTAATTGAAGACAACCCCAACCAAAGAAAAGTAATAACAGACATGGCGAAACCTATAACAAGCAAAGATGTAATGAGCCTGAATGAAGGAGTGGCAGCATCAAATAGGTTAATTTCTAAGGCTATTAACAAATGCATTCCATTCTTCAATGTAATAAAGAAGAAGAATTTCGAATGGAGCGAAGATTGTCAAAAGGCTTTTGAAGAATTGAAAGACCATCTGGAAAAACCACCAATTCTTTCTAGTCCAGCAGATATGGAAAGTTTCTACCTTTATATGGCAGTTTTCGAGCACGTTCTCAGTTTGGTGCTAATAAGAGAAGAAAAGAGAATTCAATTTCTAGTTTATCACACTAATAAGAGGCTCAACGATGTATAAATTAGATATGCAGTTATAGAGGAACTAACATACTGTCTAATGCTTACGATACGCAAATTAAGAGCTTATTTTTAGGCACACTCAATCAAAGTCTTGACCAAGTTTCCACTTAAGAAAATCTTTAGTAAGCTAGAAGCTTCATGAAGATTACTTAAATAGGGGATTATGCTTAGCCAATATGATATTGAATTTCTACCACGAGTATCAATTAAAGGTCAGGCTCTAGACGAATTGCTCAATGAATGCACATGATTCATTAAGGAACAATCAGAAAAAGAGAAAGACTTGAACCCTAAATGACAATTATTTGTAGACGGAGCATCAAATAAACAAGGAGCTAGGGCTAGATATGTGGTCATAACTCATGACGGACGTCGCCTGCATTATGCAATGAAACTAGGGTTTTCAGCCACCAACAATGTAGCAGAATATGAATATATGATAACGAGACTTATCTTAGCTCTTTAATTTAAAATCCCTATAATTGAAATCTTTAGTGATTCACAGTTGATGGTAAACCAACTAAACTAGAAATATCAAACAAAGGATCCCATGTTAATGTTATATGTTAAGAAAATATTGAGGACGCTGACTCAATTCGAAGATTTTTTAATACATCGAATACCTAGAGATAAAAACGCTCAGGCCGACTCTTTTGCTAAGCTGGCAAGTGCACGAGGAGTGCCAGAAACTTAAATTGTGCCAGTCTGATATTAGGAGAATCCTAGCATTGAGGAAAATAAAGCTAACTTAAAAAACGAAGCTTTAGTGCTGATAGGATCTCAGGCTTTAGCATATAAAGAGAAGGGAGATAAAGTTGAGATTTCTTAGAAAGAACTGCCCCACATAGTAACTACTGATCGATATGAGGACAATTGGATAGCTCCTATTCTTGAGTATATAATAGAAGAAAAACTGCCAGCATATAAAAAGGTAGCAAGAAGGATAAAGCGCCAATTCTATAAAAGGGGATATCCACTTCCTTACCTAAGATGTGTTAGTCTAGAAATAGTGGCCAAGTTACACAGGGATGCCCACAAAGGATTTTGTGGAGACTACTCCAGCGGGATAAAACTGGCTAAGAAAGTTATGAGACAAGGCTTCTATTGGGCTTAGATGACCCTAGGCCATTGATTATGTGAAAAGATCTGTTAAGTGCCAGAAATTCTCTAAAATTCCTCAGTTACCTCCAAGTGAACTTACTTCTATGTCATGCCCATGGCCTTTCGATGTATAGGGAATTTATTTAATATGACCACTACATGTGTCTAAATTGAGATCTAAGCATGCAGTGGTAGCCATCGATTATTTTACAAGGTGGGTAGAGGCTTAACCACTTCCAAATATCATGTCAAGAAAGGTTCTCAAATTTTTAATCAAAAATATCGTTACCGGATTTGGATTCCTACATAAGATAATTTCCGACAATGGAACTCAATTCAAAAGTGGAAAGCTCACCTAATTTTGTAGCAAAAATTGGATTATTAAAAGCTTTTCATCCGCAGCCCATCCCAAGGGAAATGGAACTATTGGGGGTGGCTAACAAAACTATAAAAACTATTTGAAAAAAACGACTGGACATAGCAAAGGGGAACTGGGCAGAGGAACTTCCATTAGTCTTATGGGCATATAGAACTTCTACTAAAACTGTTACAGGACATACCTGTCTTCTCTTACATATGAATGTGAAGCCATGCTTCTAGTCGAAGTCAACTTTCCTTCTCATCAAAGGATCGCATATGCATTTGACCCAAAATAAGAGCTGATGATAGAGTGCTTATACCTAATCAATGAAATAAGAGATGGGGCAGTTGTCTAAATGACTGAATACCAACAAAGAGCAACAAAGTACTATAATTCAAGAGTAAAAGAATGGTCATGCCAAAAGGAAGATCTAGTGCTCCGACGAGTCATGGAAAATATCAAGAATTCTATGAACAAACAATTAGGGCTAAGATGGGAATGGCCTATAATAGTGCATATAGTAATCCCGCCAGGTACTTACAAGCTTTGCCAACCAGATGGCAATGTCATAGCAAGAACATGAACGTCGAACATTTACGGCCATACTTTTCGACAATGGATGAATAAGAAGGGTTTATCAATGTAGTTGTGGAAAGAAGTAAGATTCTCTTAGTGCAAAGCAAAGGCCCCAACCATCAAAGGGTTGAACATAAGAGGCCCCGGCCATCAAAGGCCTCAGCCATCAAAAGCTTGACCGCAAGAGGTCCCGACCATCAGAGGCCTCAGCCATCAAAGGATTAACCACAAGACGTCTGACATCAAAGGCCCTAGCCATCAAAGGCTTGACCACAAGAGGCCTTGGCCATCAAAGGCCCCAACTATCAAAGGATTGACTATAAGAAGTTCTGATCATCAAAGGCCCTAGCCATCAAAGGCTTGACCGCAAGAGGTTCCAGCCATCAAAGGCCTTAAGCCTTCAGTTCCATCATCAAAGGCTTTATCGAAGCGCCTCCTAGAGGGAGGTCAGATGAGCCTTTAGTGCCTGCCATTATATGGCCTAGTAAGCACCGGGAAAATCTTCAGTGCCTATTATTAATGGCAATATCTGAAGTGCCTCCTAGGGGGAGGTTGGGTGAGCCTTTAGTGCCGCCATCAAAGGCCTCATTAAAGCACCGGGAAAGCCTTTAACTCCTTTCTACATGGCCTTGTTAAAGTGTCTTCTAGAGGGAGAATGGAGTAACCTTTATTGCCATCGTCAAAGGCCTCACTAAAGCATCGAAATTTTCAAAAGGAAGATCAATAGAAATCAAGAGCCAAGTAGTGCTCCAAAATCAATCAAAATCAAGAGCCGAGTACTACTTCAAAATTAATTAAGATTTATCCAAGTAATGCTCCTATTTAATAAAATCCTTCTTTCAGATTCAAAGTGAGTGGTGCTCCATATCAAAGCAATTATTTTAGAGGAAGAAACCATCGAGTACATGAACTATGGTCTTCTATTATGAATTTATGATTTTTTCTCTTAATTATTACCAGAATATAGGTTTTTGGTCTTCTATTATTATAGTCAGATATGATTTCTGAACCAGTTATATGGAACTCTGGTCTTTTGATATGGATTTTTGGTCTTCTTTTATGGATCTCTGGTTCTTTTTATATGGTTGTATGGTCCTCTTATATAGATTTTTTGCCTTTTAATATTGATTTCTAGCCTTCTAATATTATTGCCAGATATGAATATTGATTTTTTAACATGGATTTTTGGTATTATATTATTATTTCCAAATATGAATTTTTGATCTTTTAGCATGAATTTCTGGTCTTCTATTATTATTATCAAATATGATTTTTGATCTTCTAACATGGGTTTCTGGTATTTTATTATTATCACCTGATATGGATTTGTAGTCTTCTTATATGAAATTTTGAACTTCTATTAGATACAGATTCTTGATCTTCTCACATTAATGTCAAATATGGATCTATTGTTTTTTTACTACTATTTTTGGACGTGGATTTTTGGAGTTCCATCATCATTGCTAGACTTGAATTTATGATTTCCTGCTCTACTACTATATTGATTTCTAACATGAATTAATAGAGCACAGTTACAACTGAAAGGGATGCTGCATTGAAGGAGCTTAATGAGCTTAAAGCCAAACTTTTTGAAATCATCAAGGAGAAGGATGATGCAAATAAAGCAGCCCAAAGGTGTGCGAACAAGCTATGGTGCTTCGGGGTAAAAGGGATGCAACAACACTTAAAATTCGGGAGGTTGAAGATGAAGTTAAAATGGCAGAGGCTAGGTTAGAGGCAGATATCGAAGACCTTCTAATAACATATAATGCTAATGTATTTAAGCACAAAAACCTGACCTACCTCGATAACTAGCCAACACACTTGTACAATGCTTAGGGCCGATTAGTAGAAGATGAAAAGGCTTCACACCAAGTTGAATCGATTGATGAATTTGAACTTGAGAACCGGGTGATAGATGAAGACGAACGAAAAGTTCCCCACGATATTATGATCACATGCAAAAAGCAGAAACTTGGCACTCATCACTTGGAAGTTGGAGATGGTTCTGGTGTTGAGCACCATGATATAAGTTTTGAAACTCTCGTGCCAACTCAGCTTGAATCCACATCTGCATTTGATCCTTAGTCCATTCCTTCTTATAATCCGGATCAACCGTAATTATCTCCAGCTCGCGAGCAAGTCTCTGAAGCTGCTCCGCCACCTACGTGTCAAACTGAGGAAGGTACTCTAAGAATTTCTTACGTTTGTTCAAAATTAGAAGTGTTACTTGAAGTAATTACTAACAGTTTTTCCATAGTCTATATCCTGTGATTGGATCCACATCGGTCGTGCCTCCTGCAACTCAAGATCACATCATGCGCAGGAGGCCATCATAACTGAAGTGACCAATACAAAAACCACTGCATCTATTGATGGAGCGTAGGGTAGTACACTTTCCTTTGATGAACAGTTGATGGAGGAACTTCTCGGTTATAACAGTGACCCCTTTACGGATATGCCATTTGTTATAGGTGGAAGCGCACCTGCAACTAGCTCTACGGGCCCAACTGCGGGCGTTCCCGGGGATGCGCAAACACTTCACAAAGAGGAGATTATAGCCGAAATTAACGTCGAGATGGAGACAGCTGCATGGGCTAGTAGTTTTGGAGATAGGATTACGGGTCCTAGTCCAGCTCTGCTATGAATGATTTCCCCTGGTGGTACGGTTGTCGACACCAGCATGCTGTGCCGCCTCCTATAGTTGATCTGGTCCCTCCGACTCCACCTTCTGGAAGCATTCCCATACATGTGAGTTTGAAGGAGGAAGTTGATATAATGCCCTCGATTTGAGATCGACTACCGAAAGGCAAGGGCTCAAAGAGGAAGCCAAGTGACAGCTTCAGCGGGTCAAAGCCGAAGAAGAAGCCAAGAAAAATGAAAGAATAGATGCATCTTTTTGGCTTATTTTTGGTAGATAGATAGGAATCTACTTTTGCTTTCTTTTTTTGTAGGCCATGTATAGATGCGGGTTTGGCCCTCGCTAGTAATATTTTTTGGTATAATTTTGTACTTATCCTTTTTTCCCAAAGAATAGTTGAAATAAAATCCCATTTTGTCTTCTATACAACTTGTGATAATTTGCTTAAGTGTTTCAGCACTTGAACTTTCTTCGATACACTTGTGAAGCTTTAGTTCTTTAATTCGGACCCGAATTTAGTTGCTATATGGTGTAAGGTCGCGATCGAGTGTTAAGTCGAATTCTGGTACCGCACTGTCTCAATCAGTGGCCGATACTTTAATTCTGCCCCCAGATTCAGGGATCATTGGAAAGATCGGTCAACAATCACTATTTGCCTTTAACACATCGATCTCAATCTTTATGAAAAAAAGCTAAAACATGGTGAATTCGGGTAGTCGAACCATACTTGCTTTTCAATTGGCGATCGTATCCACACTCTGGGAATTGCACCTGGTCGTCGGCGGTCGATTATGCCCGCTTAAGTTTTAGCGATATGTCCATGCTCCGAGGACTTAATTTATCTTCACGGGCAGTCAGTCACACCTGTTTAATTTTTATAACTACATCCACACTCTAGAACTTTAGATTAATTCATGGGTGGTCAGTCACACCCGATTTTTGTTTATACTCCGACCGCACTCTAGGGACTTAGAGTTGTCTTACAAATAGTCGATTCATATCCGGTTTGTGTTTAAACTCCAATCCACTCTCTGGGGATTTAGAGTTAGTCGATGTTTATACTCCAGTCCATGCTCTGGGGACTTAGAGTTAGTAGAAGTTTATACTCCAGTTCGTACTCTGGGAACTTAGAGTTAGTAGACATTTATACTCCAGTTTGCACTCTGGGAATCTGGAGTTGTTGTTTATACTCCAATTCACACTCGGAAATTTGGAGTTGGCCGACAGACGATTGTCACATCTGTTTAGGCGTTAGGATTTTGTTCACACTCCGGGAACGATGGATTTATTAAGATCGTGGACGATCGACTCAAATCCACCCTGAGTTAACAAGCGAGGTTGTTAGATGGACGGTCCACCCTGCTCGAACTTGGTTTGAATATGGGTAAAGTCGTTAGGTGGACAGATCCACCCTCTTCGAAACCACGTTTGTAAGTTTATACTCCAGTTCACACTTTGGAAATCTGGAGTTAGTTAGAGGATTGTCGTGTATCAATCCTTTTTTGGCTTTAGTATGATGGCTTGCCTCTAAGCTCAGGTTTCACTTAGCGAGTGATGTTAGTCCGTGAGATGATGGTTTTGATGACAACAACCTTAGAATAAGATTATAAAATATAAATACTAACATTATAGTTTAGAAATATATGTATATGCAGGATTTAACCATGTAGGTACCAAGAATGAAGACTGTACAGTATAGAGATTCAAGATATCAAGATTGAAGACTCATGAGTATCAAGATTATCAAGAGTTCAAGATTTCAAGTAATTTATTTTTTAATTAGGAATTTTGTTAAAACTCCTAGAAAAGCACGGGCATCTTAAAATCCAATTTATTCGTGGAATGGAATCCATTTCGAGCCTGTTAAAGGGATGGAACCCTAAGTAGGATGGAAGCTACGAAAAATCTAGTGGAACATTGTTTTGTATCCGCTAATTTTTTATTCAAATGATTTTACAAAATTATCTTGTTTTCAAAATGATTTCAAAAACTTCCTTTTAAAAAGAATCAAAAACATCTATGCTGATTTTAAACTCTTTTAGCCTCAAAATAATCTTTATTTTCAAAATCAAATTATCCTTAGTTTTAAAACTATCTTTAATAATAATATATTTAACTTTTAATATTTATACCTAGATTTAAATATAAAATTATAGTAAAATTATATATATATTATTCTCTATATTTATTTATGTATTTTAACTATAGTTAAGTATATTTATAAAAGTTTAAAATAGTTTTAATATAAGATAAAAGTTATTTTCAAAGAAAAACAAACCATCAAAATTTCCTTTGGGCTGTCGACATACTCAATATACCCATGTCGACATAGTGTCAGTTAATTTCAAAATTTAAATTTCAAAAGAAGTGTCTATTCGTCATATCTCTTCACGAATGACATAGCTATTGTTCTTCTATAAATAGGGGTTGTTTTCAACGAAATTTCAATCATATTTTTTTGGTTTTCATTTCTCTTCTTCTTCCACATTTCTTTATACACATTCCTACCATTACTCTGCCGAAATCAATATTGAATCTAACTAGATTATCTCTGGTTTGATTCTCTATCACTATCTCAACAAGATCCTCAGTGCTATTCAGAGTTATAGGCTTCTTTGTATTCAACTAAGCAAGAAAAGGTGTGATTGTAGCCTTGGAAATCAATCAAGCGAGAAAAGGTGTATTTGTAGCCTTAGAAATCAATTGGGTGAACTTGTTGCCCGAGAAATCAAGTATCTCTACCCAGAGGATTGTGAATCTAGAGGGTGTACCTCATGGCCTTGAAATCGAGGGTGTTATTGTATATTTTCTTTTGAAAGGAAATCCGTACTTGTGTGCGGGACTTGATGTAGGGTAACTCCGAACCAGTATAAAATCCGATGTGTTCTTTCCTTTACTGCTTTTACTTTATTTCTGCATCTGTGTTTGATTCTGTGATCACACCTGTGCCTGAATATTGCATACATTTGTGTTCAAATTAACAAAAACTCAAAAAGATTTAATAATTCCTTAAAACACTAATCATCCCCCGTCTAGTGTTTAACCTAGCCTTAAGATCCATAATCCGCATTTCTCATATTTGGTATCAGAGCATGGTTTTCAAAGTTTCATAATCTGAATTTTGAAATTTTTTCAAAATGGCTAAAAACACTGGTACTGGTAACACTACCAACACTAGTTCTATCATCCCTATCACTAGTTCATTTGTAGAAGGTCAGTCTACTATCATACCACCACTTTTTAATGGCAGTAACTATGCATATTGGGCATTTAGGATGAAAATATATTTACAATCTGTAGGATTAGACACATGGAATATCACACAAACTGAATATTCTGAACCCACAACTGATTTTGCACAGTGGACCGCCGAGCAAAAGACCGTTGCACAAAATAATTCTAAAGCAATGAATATTCTATTTTGTTCACTTGATAGGAATGAATTTAATAGAGTGTTAGTTTGTAAATCTGCATATGAAATCTGGAAAACTTTGCAAGTGACTCACGAAGGAACAAGCAAAGTTAAAAAACCAAAATTTCCATGCTCACAAATCAGTTTCAATTATTTAAAATGAATTCTAATGAGTCTATTTCAGATATGTATAGTAGATTTCAGGATATTTTGCATTCTCTAATATCCTTGGGAAAGGAATTTTCGGAAGAAGATCAAGTCAGAAAAATTCTAAATTCTCTTTCTCCAGAATGGGATCAAAAGACACTTGTGATCAAAGAGGCAAATGACATCAGTACCTTAAAGATAGAAGAATTAATTGGAAATCTAATGTCGTTTGAAGTCCAAATGATCGGAAGAAGAGAAAGCAAAGTATCTGAAAAGAAATCAATGGCGTTTAAAGCATTGACTGATGGATCAGACTCAAACAACGACAATGATGAAGAGATAACCTTTATGACCAAGAATTTTCGAAAATTTCTGAAATACAGAAAGATGAATAATCTCAAGAGAAACAACTATAAGAACTCTAGATATCAAAATGTAGTGCCAAACAATGTCAAATGTTTCAACTGTGATGAACCAGGCCATATCAAAAGAGACCGTTCGTATCCAGATAGGGAAAACCCTCCTATAAACAACGATTCGTAAAGAAATGGAAACGTGCATTTATTGCTACCCTAGATGACTCAGACTCATCCTCAAGCAATGATGATCAGAAGATAGATAATTCAAATATGTGTTTCACAGCAGTTCATGACTCCGACGAATTCAGAGAAACGGATTCAGAAAAAGGTACACATTTACAATACAACTGGTTGTAATTGCATGCTTAGAATTGGATGCTTGATTGATTGATTTTGAATCGGTGTGTTATTTGAATTTTAATTTTTTACTATTATTTTACTATTATTATTATTATTATTATTTTTATTATTATTATTATTTTTAATTTTAATAGTATTATAATAGGGGCATTTCACCAGAAGGACAAACTTTGCGGTCAAATTAGTTTCTAGGACATACAACCACAGAAATTAATTTCAAGGCCAAAGTCAGGAGAATAATTACTTTTAAGGACAAAGTCAGCCGTCGAATTACTTTCAAGGACATAATTTCATAGGTTTTTAGGCCTTAGAAACTAATTATTTTGCATTTTGTCCTTAAAAGTAATTATTTGAGTTGTGTGTCCTAGAAACTAATTGCATTTGCTAAAGACGCCCTTGTGGCTAATTTCCACATTATAATATTTTATAGAATATACTACAATGTCAAAATTATTCCAGATATATATATATATATATATTAAAAATAATAAGTATATATATATTAGAATACTTAGGAAAAATAAATCATAGAAATTCAAAGACACGTGTCGACATGGTCCCTACCATGATGTCGACATGGGTATAGAATTTGAAATTCAAAATTTGAATTAAATGGTTGAATTTCCCTCTACCTTTTCGCTTAATTCAATTCTCTGAAAAGCCATCTTTTGACTAGAGAACATGTCCTTTGAGAATCTATTTATTCACTTTCTTTTATCACATCTTTTCACTCTCATTTTCAAATTCAAAATCTCTCTTCAAAACTTCAAGCTCTCTACTCTCTACTCTAATGGCTTCTTCAAGCAACCCCTCCACCATGAGAATTTCCAGAAAGATAGAAGAGCAAATCTTCAATGATCCGAAGGCTATAAAAGCATACATCAATTATGCTAACTATGAAAAAGTCAATCCCGGAAAGTTTGCTATATTTCAAGATTTCCCTTCTTATGAAATTGATTCTCTTTTTGCAAAAAATCAAATTCTTAGTCTTGTTGATGCTTCTCAAAATGATTTTTTTTGTTATCCATATCTTATTAAAATTTTCTATGCAAATTTAAACCATGGATTTTTTTATTGGAAATAATGATGAAATTTGGAGTAGTGTCAAAGGCATAAGAATTATTTTGAATTGTGATCTTTTGGGTATCATTCTCAATTGGAAGAGTACGAGAATGGATCTTTCTAGTTTTAAAATCGATGAAAATGATCGTGAGACATTTCATCACATTTTCAAAGGAAATGGTAATTTTGAATTCAAAAATCGAAACTTTCGACCAAAAGCTAGAATTGTCAATCGTCTTTTACAACATACTTTAACCCCAAGGTCGGGAAATTTTAATAATTCTACCTCAAAAGTTCGCAAAGCACTTTTTGCTATTTTTGAAAATTACGATATTAATTGGACGCAAGTTATTTTGGATGAACTTCGTCCCAAAAATCTTGAAATGGGTGAGAATACTTTGTATCATGGAATTTATCTCACTCGGATTTTTAACTATTTTGGAATGGATTTCAAAGGAGAATTTTTTTTTGCAGAAAAGTTTCAATCAGTCCAACATTTCTCTTATGAAAATTCCATTTGTTTTTTTAACCTTATGAGACTCTTGTCGAAAAGGAAGAGCGTTTGGCTCATGAGGAAATGGAAGAAGAGGAAGTGGAAGAAAAAGAAGGGGATGAAATGGAAATTGGAGAAGAAGAAGAAGAAAGTGAAACTTCTTTGGAAAGCATCGACTATCCTCCTAATCAATCCAACAAAACCCTTCTCAAAAACCAAAAGACCATTGTTGAGAATCAACGGATTTTTAAACGATCCGTTAGTAAGAAGTTGGATAAAATTTCATCCAAGATGAACAAGTCTATTTCCAAAGTCTGTAAGAAGCTTGGATTATCTTCATCCTCATCATCCTCTAACTAGTTTTACCATTTCATGTTGTATTAGTTTTAGTTTGTTTTAATTTAAAGTTCATTTAGTTCTGTATTTTTAATCGTCGTATCGTCTTAGTATGAAATGAAATGGAATTTCTTTTCTGTTTTCTAGCTTATCTTATCTCCAAAATAAATGTTAGTATATTATATATATAAATATACACAATTATTCACAAAATCAAATAAGTCATCAAAGTTCACTAGACCATGTCGACTTTCCCCTATGACCATGTCGACATGTACTGGTCAGAAATGACATTTCATTTTGAATTTGAAATTTGAATAACTACCTTATGTCTATTCATTTCAAATGAATTTCTACACCTATAAATACCTATTTCTTCCAGAATTCATCATTGAATATTATTTCTTATCCACTTTGTCTCTCATTCTTCTCACAAACTCTAATATGGCCAATCCAATTCATAATTTATCCGAGAATCTTGAAGAAACTCTTAATTCTTTCAAGAATATTCTTTCGTTCGTTCTTCGTAACCAACGACACCTAGAACTGAGTCAAATGCAGGTGATCAAAGAGAAAGAAAGGCATTTCGATGCAATACGATGGATGATTTCCTCCTTGCACAAGGATGATAATGAAGCACATCCTCCAGTCTCTCTCTAGTGATAGTGAAAATTGGGATGCCATTAAAGCAGACCCTATATTTGAAGAAGAAGGATGGGTGGAAGTTCCTTGTAATGTTTGATTTGATTGGTTTGTTTGATTTGAATTGTTTGATTTGAATTGATTTGAATTATTTGATTTGAATTGATTTGATTTGGATTGATTTGGATTGATATTTGGTGTGAAAAACATGTATAAATATGCATTGATATTTATATGATATTTAATTAATTATCATGTCTATCAGTATAGTTATCTCTTAATTTATCTATTATATACTCCATTGTATAGTTTATTAATGCAGGTATTTTAGTCCAAGAATGAGGGGGAGTTATATAGTTTGGATATTATATAGTTTGGAGTTATTTTTGTTGATGACAAAGGGGGAGAAGTATAAAATAGGATAGTTAGGCATAGATTAAGGGGGAGTTATTAGGATAAAGTAAATTTTATAAATAAAGGTTGCCATCATCAAAACAGGGGAGATTGTTAGTCCGTGAGATGATGGTTTTGATGACAACAACCGTAGAATAGGATTATAAAATATAAATACTAATATTATAGTTTAGAAATATATGTATATGTAGGATTTAACCATGCAGGTACCAAGAATGAAGACTGTACTGTATAGAGATTCAAGATATCAAGATTGAAGGCTCATGAGTATCAAGAATATCATGATTATCAAGAGTTCAAGATTTCAAGTAATTTATTTTTTAATTAGGAATTTTGTTAAAACTCCTAGAAAGGCACTAGCAACTTAAAATCCAATTTATTCGTGGAATGGAATCCGCTTCGAGCCCGTTAAAGGGATGGAACCCTAAGTAGGATGGAACCTATGAAAAATCTAGTGGAACATTGTTTTGTATCCGCTAATTTTTTATTCAAATGATTTTACAATATTATCTTGTTTTCAAAATGATTTCAAAACCTTCCTTTAAAAGAATCAAAAACATCTATCCTGATTTTAAATACTTTTAGCCTCAAAATAATCTTTATTTTCAAAATCAAATTATACTTAGTTCTAAAACTATCTTTAATAATAATATATTTAACTTTTAATATTTATACTTAGATTTTAATATAAAATTATAGTAAAATTATATATATTATTCTCTATATTTATTTATGTATTTTAACTATAGTTAAGTATATTTATAAAAGTTTAAAATAGTTTTAATATAAGATAAAATTTATTTTCAAAGAAAAACAAACCATCAAAATTTCGTTTGGGATGTCGACATACTCAATATACCCATGTAGACATAGTGTCAGTTAATTTCAAAATTTAAATTTCAAAGGAAGTGTCCATTCGTCATATCTCTTCAGGAATGTACATGGCTGTTGTTCTTCTATAAATAGGGGTTGTTTTCAACGAATCTTCAATCATATTTTTCTGGTTTTCATTTCTCTTCTTCTTCAACATTTCTTTATACACATTCCTACCATTGCTCTGCCGAAATTAACATTGAATCTAACTAGATTATCTCTGGTTTGATTCTCTGCCACTATCTCAACAAGATCCTCAGTGCTATTTAGAGTTATAGGCTTCTTTGTAATCAATTAAGTGAGAAAAGGTGTGACTGTAGCTTTGGAAATCAATCAAGAGAGAAAAGGTGTGATTATAGCCTTGGAAATCAATTGGGTGAACTTGTTTCCCGGGGAAACCAAGTATCTCTACCCATAGGATTGTGTATCTAGATGGTGTACCTCGTGGCCTTGAAATCGAAGGTGCAATTGTACATTTGCTTTTGAAAGGAAATCCGTACTTATGTGTGGGACTGGATGTAGGGTAACTCCGAACCAGTATAAAATCCGGTGTGTTCTTTCCTTTACTGCATACTTTATTTCTGCATCCGTGTTTGATTCTGTGATTACATCTGTGTCTGAATATTGCATACATTTGTGTTCAAATTAATAAAAACTCAAAAGATTTAATAATTCCTTAAAACACTATTTATCCCCCCTCTAGTGTTTATCCTAGACTTAAGATCCGTAATCCGCATTTCTCACAAGTGACTGGTCGTATCACAGTCACTCCCTATTTGAATATATCCCACCGTATGATGGAACTTAGCTCTCCATGCATAGTGACGGTCGTAAGACGCGTTTCAAAAATCACAGCTTTGGCTCAAAGAGATTGCATTTTATTACCGAAATAAGAAAATATGGCAAAGTCAGTCACCTTATTACAAATTCAAATTTCGAAATGTATAAACAAATTGCAAATGAAAAGTAGACTGAATAAATAAGCCCTATCATGTGTAGTAGCGACGAAGACTCTCGTTATTCCAGGCTCTTGGCAGGGTAAGACCGTTAACGGTCGATAATTTAATTGTGCCATCTCTGAGGTTTTGTTCGATTACATACGGCCCTTCTCATGTTGCTTTCATATAGGAAGGAATTAGGTAGATTCTTTTAAGGGCCAGATCGTCGAGTTTAAAGGTTTGAGGTCGGACCTTGGAATTTTACAATCGGTCGACTCGACTTCGGTATGCAGCTACACTCAAGTCAGCCTCTTCTCGTTTCTCATCCAATAAATCCAGGAATTCGGCAAGTAATATAGCATTTGTCTTCGGATCATAATATGTCACATGATGAGAAGGCACTTCTAATTCGGCTGGTATAACAGCTTCTGAAACATAAGAAAGAGAGAACCGAGTGTGGCCGGCCGCAGACTTGTGGGTTGTTCGGTAAGCCCATAGAGCCATAGAAAGTTCATCGACCCACTTGCCCTGGGCTTTTTCCAGTTGTTTCTTCAGAATAGACTTTATAAATATATTAATAGCTTCAACTTGTCCATTCATTTAAAGGTGTGCAACTGCAGAGAATTTCTTTTGGATGTGGATTCGTTGACAGAAATTCTTGAATTCAACACCGTCGAACTGGATTTCGTTATCAGTGATGATGGTATGTGGGATACGGACAGATAATGTTGCGTACTACAAAGTCGATCACTTTCTTCGTGGTGATAGTATCGAAGGGCTCAGCTTCCGCCCATTTAGTAATTGAAGCAACTACGACGATGGTGTACTTCGCACTACCTTTAGCTAGAGGTGTAGAATAATAATGTCAATGCCCCATACTACAAACGACCATGGACTGACCATCTAAGTTATTTCGGTAGGTGGGGCTTTAGGAATCCGTGTGTGTTTTTGAGATCTGTCACATTTTCTGACATAGTGCGATGCATCGCGATTTACAGTCGACCAATAGTATCCATATCAGAGCACTTTCTTGGCAAGAGCTTGCCTCCCGGTGTGATCGCCACATTCTCCCTCGTGTACATCATGCAATACTCGTTTAATTTCATCATGAGTGATACATCGGAGTAAAGGAACAGAGTACCCTCTTTTATACATGACTCCATTCTGAACAATGAACAGTGAAGCTTTTCGAAGAACTTGTCTCTTTTCACTCCTGCGCTCTGGTAGGGTCCCATGCTCGTGATAATTTTTGAACGGAGTCATCCATGATTCCTCATTGGGAAACGACCTCAAACACCCAATCTGTCTCTATTTGGTCTATGCTTGGGGAAGATAATGTCTCCACGGGAACGAATCTCATTTTTTATGCCTCGTCTGTACTGGCTAACTTTGCTAATGAATCGGCTTTCTGATTGCGCTCTTGGGGTATGTAGTAGATGGCATAATTGTCAAATTGATTTAATATTTCCTAAACCTAAGCAAGATAAGCAGCTAGCATTCTGTCTTTGGCATGGTATTCCCCCCGAACTTGACACATGACAAATTGCGAATCACAATAAATTTCCATGTCAAAGATTTTTAAACCTCTGGCAAGTCTCAATCCGGCAAGTAGGGCTTCATATTCATCTTTGTTGTTAGTCGCACGAAAATCAAATTTTAAAGCATAGCATATAGATCGACCTTTGGGAGTTTCAAGTACAACCCCAGCGCTTGAGCAATGGTCATTTGATGCACCATCAGTATGCAACTTCCAAATATATTTGGGAGATTCACTGGTTTAAGGCAAGTCGTCTGGGATAGTGAATTCAGCTATGAAATCTGCTAGGACTTGTCCTTGGATGGCTCACCTTGAAGTGTAAGTAATGTCAAACTGACTTAGCTCGATATTCCACTTAAGTACCCTGCCAGACGTCTCAGGCCGCGTGAGGACCTGTCATAATGGCTGGTTGGTGTAAACGGTGGTAGGATGAGCCTGGAAATACAGACAAAGCTTTCTTGAGCCAATGACAAGACAATAGACCAACTTTTCCAACTTCGGATAGTTTCTCTCAGCTCCGGTCAGTCGTTTGCTAATGTAATAGATTGGCCGTTGTATCCGATCTTCCTCCCAAATTAGGGCAGCACATATTGCATCTTCTAAAACCACCAAATAGATGCACAATCTCTCATGATTAATAGGCTTTGACAGAATGGGTAGTGTGGAGAGATGTTGAACCAGTGCTTGGAAAGCGCCCTCACATTCCATAGTCCATTTAAAGTTCTGTTTCCCTTTTCATATCACATCGAAGAAGGGAATGCATTTGTCAGTGGTTTTGAAATAAACCTGCTCAGTGCTGCTGCTTTCCCGTTGAGGCTCTGCACTTGCTTTATAGTTATTGGAGTCTCAAAATTTCTAATCACCCAGATCTTTTCGGGATTGGCTTCGATTCCTCGAGCATTGGCGATAAACCCAAGGAATTATTCGGATGCGACCTTAAAGTGACATTTCAATGGGTTCAGGTTCATCCTATATTCTTGGAGGATATTAAACATTGATTCCAGGTCTTTGATACGATCAGTGGAGAATCACGACTTAACTAGCATGTCATCCACATATACGTCCATGGTTTTTCCGATCTGGTAAGCGAACATTCAATTAACTAACCATTGGTAAGTTGCTTCGGCGTTCCTGAGTTCGAAAGGCATAACCTTGTAGCAGTAATGTCCTAAATCAATCAAGAAGCTGGTATGCTCTTGGTCGGGTAGGTGCATGGGTATCTGGTTGTGGCCAGAATATACATCCATGAAGGATAATAGTTCATGTCCAGCCGTTGAGTCTACGATCTGATCGATTCAGGTAAGTGGAAAACTATCTTTGGGGTAAGATTTATTCAAGTCTGAGTAGTCAACACATGTTCTCCATTTCTCGTTCAGCTTTCGGACAAGTACAAGATTAGATACCCATTCTGGGTATAATGCATCTTGGATAAACCCATTCGATTTAAGCTTGTCTACCTCTTCCTTTAGGGCGTCTGATCTCTCTGGATCCATACCACATCTTTTTTGCTTGATCGGAACATGCTGCGGGTCAATGTTCAATGTATGGCTCACGATGTCCGAGGAGATTCCACACATGTCAGAATGTGTCTAGGCAAACACATCAAGGTTTGCCTGGAGAAATTCAACCAATTCCTCTTGCATTTGTTGGCTTAACTTAGATTCGAACTTTATCATTTTAGAATTGTCACTACCATCGATCAGAACATCGATCGTCAACTCGGTCGAGGAAGCTTGACTGTCTTTACTTTTGTCTTCACTTTCGGTATCTTTCGGATCGAGATCCCTCGGGAATTGGTTGTGGTGCCCAGGCCTAGGCCCAGGCGTTATCTGTCAATTTTCCTCAAAACGGACGCAGAGGGATTCCTCTACGCCCTTTCCTTTTTCCTTTCGCTGCACCTCTCGCAGTTCAGCAACATAATAGGCTCGTCCACCAGCGTGGTCTCCCTAAACGACTCCAGCTAGGGTCGATCGGCCCAAGAAATCTTTGTATGGCAAATCTATGTCCAATACAACAAATTGTAATATCCGGACTCTCCGACGTTCTCCGATCCCCAATTCCACTGGCAGTTCCACCATTGCAGTGGGTATAGTTTCCCTTCCATTAAAGCCATGAATACAAAACTGACAAGGCTTTAAATCTTTTGCTTCCATTTTCATCTGATCAAGGCTTGCTTGAATAATATATTCACCAAGCTTCCACTGTCTACTAAGATCCTCTTCATCCAAGCAGGACCTACTTGAGCTGATATGACGAGTGGATCAATGGTTGGGGCTTCGACCCGGTCGGCATCTCTATCTCGAAATACGATGTCATCTGTCATCATTTTCTATTGCTTGGCCGAAGCCGCCTCTTCCAGATTACTACAACACTCAAAGCTCGCATGCCTAATAGAGCTGGCATACGACTCCATTTCCTTCCAGCTTCGGTCTGTTGGATGAGGACCACGACTAATAGTATTGATCACCAACCTCCCATCGATACGAGTGGGTTCCTCCGGCCTCATCTAATTCGGTACATGGTTTTGATTTGATGGGCCTGCACCTCCAAACAGCGGTGCCAGCACAAACTGCTCCAACTTTCTCTCACGTATCAACTTTCAATGATATCCTGTAAATGACGACACTCGTTCGTGTTATGGCCATAGCTATCATGAAATCAACAAAACTTCCTTGTTTGAATATGTTTTTCCAATAATTGTTTCGGAGAAGGTTTCTTATATTGAATGGTATTGCAGGTCTGTAAATACACATTTTCCAGCAACGTATTCAAAGGAGTATAATTGTCAAATATAGGAGCCCTACATCATGGCCCACAATTCTGATCCCATTTCCTATTTTTATTGCCATTTCCCTTCTGTTGATTATGTTTATTTTGTATATTCAATTGCACCTTTCCAGAACTCTACCCGGATTGTTTAACAGCTACATTGCTCCGGATTGCTTCCACACTGGGTCCTACATCATCCTTTTTCCTAGATTGTTTCACATCCTCCCTTTTCAAGAATTGGGCTGCCTTGAAATAGAAATGGTCTAATGACGCAGGAGGTTTTTCGGCCAACCAGTTGCCGAACTTGGAATTTGGATCAATACCTTTAGTTAGTGCCATCAAAATTGAGTTATCTTTGGGATTGCTAATTTCAGCGCATGCAACATAAAGTCTCTCCAATAAGGTCCGAGTGTCTCTTCAGGAGCTTGAGTGACACTAGACAAAGTATTAACATCTTTCGGACTTGTGACATGCATGCTGAACTGCACAACTAACTTTTTTGCCAACTAATCAAAACACGAGACAGATCAGGGTGGCAAGCAAGTAAACCACATAGTTGCTATGCCCCCTAGGGAGATAAGGAGACTTCAACACATAACTGCATCATCGACTCATGCAATATTCATTAACCATTCATACTTTAAGATATGCTGATTGGGATCAAAGCTCTCTTCATAGATAGGTAGAGTTGGCATTTAAAATTGCCATGGCAGTTCAGCATAGAGTATATCATCAGTAAAAGGAGTATGACTCCGAGAGATTCCCCAGTCGTCATTGGTGAGACTTGACTTTCTCGGATCATCTGACGGATCATCTTCGGGATGTCCGACACTTGGACATTCTGGGCATGCTGAGCCAAGGTGTGGTCAGGTTCCATAATATGAGGATGGGCCGATCGTGGTCGACGGTCCATATCTCAGCTCCTTGGTTCCAGGTTCTCTGGGACATAAGGCTCTGGAGTGTATTCATGCTGGCGATGGTTCGGATCTGTTCGGTTTTGGGCATCAACTCCCAATTCAGTAGCAATGGCGGCAGTGCGGTTGTTTGTAACATGATGAGGAACAATACCTCCTCGGGGAGGAGGGTCCATTCTGATGGCTGGTTGACGGGCCAACTCTCGGTTGCCGAAGACTCAGTGTATGCTTGTGTCCAGTAGCTTGTGCAGAACTTCCGTCCAGCCATGGGTGTATGGATCTATGATGAAAGTCAGAAGAGGCTGAACTCTCAGTGGACGAATAGGAAGCCTGATCCCTTCTAGGTCTCCTTCGTCTCTGACGATTCAGCCGATCGGTCAATTCCGCATTAGCACGCAGTTGTTGACCACGTGCTGTCGGCTCTGCGTCAGCTTTTGCATTAACAGTTGAAACTCTTCCTTGGTGATAGGGCCTTGCGGATCTGATGGTCCGGTAGCCATCTGATCATAGTTGCATGGGTTTGTCTGTCCCGTCCTTCTAGATCTGCATTTATAGAAATGGTCCTAGTGTTAACCATGATTGATGGACAGCGCAGCTCTTTCCTAGACTTAATGCAAATCTGAATAGGATGGAAGAACTTTAGACTTGAAATCTGGATCTTCTTCTTAGATTAACGCAATCCGATACCGATAGTAGATCCAACAAGCATAAGAAAAACTAGGTTTTTTAGTGAAAGCACCAAAGTGTTTGTACCAAAATTGGGCACAATACTCCTCGGATGTGTTTGAAGAGATAAAATGAAGAATATAAATTGAAAAATGAGGAAGATCTAACAAACACACCAATCGGCGAACAAGTGAACACATAGAACACGTAGGTTTAGAGTGGTTAGGCACATGGCCTACGTCCACTATGAAATGATTGACTTTTATTAACTTTTTCCTGCTGGTTACAATGAATTACAAAAGTAAAACTTGAGCACGACAGTGATTTCGACAGAGTCTGGATGTAGAAGAGCCCGAAAGTCACTTTTTTGTAGGTCCAGGGTCACTATTTATAGGCATAGGCAGCAAATATCCCACTCAGATCTCGGAAGACTTCTTCTCTCATGTGGGTAGGCCCACGAGATCGATCCCATGACATTTGCATTCGGTCCGTGATCGATACAAATGAATTTTTTGTGGATCAATATTTCATCCAATCGAGTCGAGATCGATCAAGAACATTCCTGAGGATGTACGCAAGCTCTTGTGAAAATTTGGTGACATTTGGACATGTAGATTTTGAGTTATAATCGATGAAAGTTTCAATTTATTGAAGGGAGCTGAGTTCGCATCGATCCTTCTTTTCATCGCTCTGTTCGTATCGCTCCCAAGCACGTGCTTGCCAGTTGATATGGCACTAACTTCTTGGATCGTTCCACTTTTCATGACGAGTGACGGTTTCTGTCATTTGAATTATGCTTTGTTCGTATCGACTTGGAATTGTCCTTCGTATCGACCTGGATAGCTCTCTTCGTATCGACGCTTCAGAGGCTGTTTTGTATCAGTATTCGTCGTTGGCTTTGTATCGATAATTGTAGGCTGCTTCGTATCGATGGAAGGTGACGGCGTTCGTATCGATCTATCATGCACTCTTCCTATTGATACAAAATGCGTGAGATGGGAGGATCGATATGAAGTATGAAGAAATTGAATCTATACGAAACGATGAACATTGATGGATACGAAGGGGAACGAGCTTGATGGATACGAAGAGAGCTACTCGGATGGATACGATGTAGACTCTTGTGTCACTGATTGACATGAAGTCGTGTGTAGTCGATGGATTCAAACAACATCGATGCAAATAAGCTCCCACTGACTGCTCCATGGATACGAACAAGGTGATCACTTAAGTTGCATCGATCATATCTTGAGCAATACTAACTCTGATTAACTTGAAATTTAGAACATCGGCTTTCATGGCTTTGCTTGTCGTGTCATGTTAATTGTAGCTCGATTCAGACTCGGACAAAATTTACCAGTATCGATAGCGAACCTGTATATAACCGTTCTTCGTGATGATCTGTCGTTGATTTCCAGTCAATTCTTTAGTGTCACAGCCTTTCCAAAAGGCGGGATAACAGTCTCCTATAATATTACATTCTTTTATTTGAACGTCACTGTGGGAGACGGTGTAGTATAAATTATACTAGTGTGAATGGATCTTAAGGCTACTTTAACACTAGAGATGGGATGAATAATATTTTATAACTTATCTAGAACTTTTCTCAATTGTTTTGAGATTTAATCCAAACGCAGATACTCAACATAAATATGTATATTAATATGTTGTCAAATATATATATATATATATACACACACACATATACATAAATGTAATAAAAATAAAGTAAAAGCAAGATAGATGACATCATAAGTTTTATACTGGTTCGTATTAACCAACCCTATGTCCAGTTCTATATAGTACATATAGATTTCCTTTCAAATGCCTACTTTTAATCAGGTAGCAAGAAAATTAAAATATTGTCTTGATTTCAAGGCAATAAGATACACTTTCCTGACTTTCCAAGCTCACAGTAGATTCTATTAATTTAACCGGGCAATATGATCAACCATTTGATTTAAACGGGCATCAAGCACACGTACTTGACTTGAATGGAGAACAAGCACACCTACTTAGTTTGAACAAGCAACAAGCACACCCACACAAATAGTAGTAGAGAGTTGTTGATTTCAAATATAAATAGTTGTACTTTGGATATAGAAATCCTACAACACTTTGATAACACTTTGATATTTGAATTGATGAGAGAATACTTGCAAATAAGTGAGTAGTTTAAAGAGAATGAATGTAGTATAGCAGAGATTGAATTCGAGTGGATTTGAAGAGTATATAAAGTAGATATTGTGAAATATATAATGGTATTTTGGATTAAGAAGAAGATAGAGTAAGTAGTTATTAAAATTTGTTTTCCAATCTCCTTTATATAATATTTAAAGGGATATGTCTACTCGCGAAGAGATGGATCCAAAAATCATAACTATTAAAAATTTAAAAGTAAACTCTTCAATGGTACATATGTTGACATATATAGACAGAGTATGTTGACATACCCTTGTATTTTAAGAAAAACAATAATACATTTAAAGTGTTATAAAATTCTAATATTTCATAAAAGCATTTTGAAATAGTTTTTAAATACTCTTTAATATGTAAATTTTTTATAAAACATTTGTAGAAATACATTTCAAAAACAAAATATATATTTTGATAATAAAATAAATATTCCGATACGTGAGTATTCAAAGAAAAGATGGTTGTTACTTAAGGACTTTAACGAATTAATCTAATGTTTATTGATTATAATCTATAGTCTTAAACTCTACATGTCTTTGTTTTTAAACTTAAGATTCTTCAATTATCTTGATAATCTCTAAATCTTGATCTCTAATCTCTTTACTAGTCAGTCTTCAGACTCGATTATCCTGTACTTGTATAAACCTATGAAATATCGTGTAAAATATTCTATACAACTTAGAAAAACATAAGGACATATATTCATATAGTTGTTATAACCAAAATCAGTATTTATGATATTAACAATCTCCCTCATTTTGATGATGACAACCATGTAAATATATTTATTATAAAATATAATGTAACTCCCCCTAAATTGGTTAACTACCCCTTTTTTGAATAGCTTCCCATTTGCATACACATGTATTATATTTTATATTTTTCCTCCCCCTTTACCATTAAAAAAAATAGGTAAAGAAAAATATACTCCACCTAAATATGACATATTAAATATTATGAAATGTGATAATCTTGTATATGGAATCAAAATCAATAACTGCGAAACAATATTTCTATGAAATTACTATATGTATATACATTTGTAATTACATATGTTTAAACCATACATTCAAGTCATTTCATCCATATTAAACAAACTTAACCATACCATTACAGTAAAGTAAATATACAAGTTTAAAACACATGTATAAGCTAAACAATACAAACCAAACTATGTAATCAAATTAAAGCAATCATATAAGTTCAAACCAAACAAACATATACCTGTAACATTCATTATATTTTCAAATTAATGTTTTGTTTTGACTATTAGTGATTCGTGAATGGAGAAATTTGGATAGTAATGACAAAAATTTCCTATAACGACCCACAAATTCATCACTTTAATAAATTAAGATTATTTTTGAAATCTTCAAATATAAGGATTTATAACCCCAACAACAATTTTCTGAACTATAAACAAAAATAGTAAATCTATTTAAAAATGTATTAACAAAGATTTAATTGATTTGTGACATCATTAGCAATGCCTGTATATATAATAGTTAATTAACGATTTTAATTAAGATTTAATGCATTCCTGATTGTTATAAATATTCAAATAATAGTTTTAAAATGATGATAATTCATTTGTAATAGTAATAAAGTGATAACAAATCAAATTTGATAGTCTCATAAATAAGGTTTGAAACTATAAGGAAAATCGATATCGATGTATCAATATAATAATACTTTTTGTAAACAATTTTTTAATATTGATTTATCACGAGTAATAATAAAAAATAGTTTTCAATGTTTGCTTACAAATATATACACATTAATTAATAAATGAAAATATGACCAAATATCGGAACTTGAATTCATAACGGTTTGACGTATATAAGTTATACGACGTTGTTTAAATGACTTATGCAACTTTCATGACATGAACATACACACATTATCACATTAATATACGCATGATACACGTGATAAGAGTAGAAAGTAAATATATATTTATTAATGGTAAAAAAAATAAAATATCTAAAAGTAATAATTACTTTAAAAAGCAAACATCAAATCAATCTTACACCATATTATATCACCACCACCCACCATTATCATCACCACTACATGGCTAGGAGGAAGGGAGCAATTGCAGTGCATCCTAGGGGGCTTTGGAGGCAATGGCAAGCGTAGTTTGATAATTTCATGTTTAAGATATTTTGATTTCAAAATTTTCCTATAAATACCCCACCCGTTGTGATGACCCACAATTATGGACGGTTTAAATCTACAATAAACCACATGTCTAACTCAAACCATTCAAAAGGAAGGATTTTCAATGTGATTTAATAAGAAAATAAGAGAAAAGAAGGAAACTAAAATACAAAATCTCACAGCGGAATTGGCAAAATATAATAATCAAATAAACAGTTTATGAAGATGTTTTACAATATACATTTGATTACACAAAATCAAAGTACAAACAACAACATATCAATAATGATGTAGCAGAATAATACTAATAATATAATACCAAACTTCATCTTCTTCCTCCGTAAAATAATGTCTTCAACACTGAAAACCTCAGGCTGACCCGAGCATGATGAAAAGACAAAACGCTCAAGTCAGAACTAAAAGTTCTTATATAAGTTAAATCAACAGCAATAAATATGAGTGTAATGCCTTCATAGATGCTTATGGTATTTCACATCTCCTATCAAGTGTATAATGTGGGTGCAATGACTTAAGAGATGTAGAATTTCCATCTCCTAAGGATCCGTTAAACTATCTATATGTTGTAAAATAAGCTATATATATGTAGTGTCTATCAGTGATGTAAAGTATTAAAATAGCATTAAGGCATTACCATTATCCTCTTTAACACATTTTATACAAGTGTTTGCACAAAAATTGGGCAAACACCTCTAAGTTTGAATTGTCTAATTCATGTTTAAGTTGGTCGATAGGAGTTTTTAATGTTCCAATCGGTTAACAGATAGTTTTTGTAGTCACAGAATAGTTCATAGGCTCATAATTAGAAAGCAGCTAAATGAAATAAGTCACATGAAATTTTATAGTGGTTCAGCCAAAATGTGCATACATCCATTATCCATCTTATTATGCTTGCTTTGATTTGATTACAAGTACAAGTTCGATTGGAAAGAGCAAAAACTTAGAGTAGCTAGAATGGTTAAGTCTTAGCGGAGTTTTCCCTCTTTTCTCAGAAATTCAGTCTCCATTGTTGTTGAGCAGCTTTGGTATTTATAGAGTGGAGCTGTGAAGTGTGGAGGTTGAGATTATAACTTTCTAAATCTGGTTTGGCATCTGGGTAGGAGTGTTTGTATCGGCGTTTGGGATTTAGAGCTTGCTTTGCTTGGTTGCTCTTCCATGTATGGTTCAGTGTTCCTGCTTTGGAGCCTCTTATTTGCTGGACCAAACATTTGGTTCGGCACACTTTTGTACTGGACCAAATGTTTGGTCCGGTGTTGGTCATGTCGTGCCGGACCAAACATTTGGTCCGGCATATAGTGAATGCCGGACCAAATATTCGGTTCGTCATTTTAGTGAATGCCGAACCAAATATCTAGTCCTATAGTTCTGCCTTCTATCTCATATTCCACTTTTGCATCCTTTCCTTCCCCTCTCTCTTTGCTTGCTGGAAAACCGAGCCAGCACTTGCCCCCCAAATTATGTTGTGTAGTTACACGACATGTTTGTTTGGTTCGAGCTTCTACAACTGGTTGAAAACTCAAGACTGTTCGTCTTCCCTTCCTCTCCCCTTTAAATATTGCTCCCCTTTTCTTATTCTTCTTCTTAAATTTACTTAACTAAATTTCTTCAACTTTCTTCAAATCGATCGAAGTTTTTATTGCCTGGACACTCGATATTTTAGCTTCTCCATCACTCGTGGTAAGGCTTTCGAGCTTCGATTTTTGTCCCTAGGTTTTAAGGTTTAGGGTTTTAAGGGAGTTTGGTACGTGTTGTGGGTGTGAATGGCTATTGCTTCGAATTAAGGAGAGTAAGTGAGCGGAGTGATTTGGTGAAGGAGAAACTTGTATTTGGTGTATTTGGGGTGGCCGTGATTATGGAGGGTGAAAGGCATACTCTCTTCTTTTCTCTTTTTTTGGGCTAGCGATTCCTGATGGAATCCTAGTTCATATTTATGGAATTTGGGTACTTTGCATAATTGATGGTCCACCAGATGCGCGAGGTTGAAGATTAGATCAAGAGTGGATAAGAATTCTTGTTTAAGCAGGAGTCGTAGGCAAGCATGTGCCTAGCTAGCTGAATCAAGTGATGATTGCACTAAGATGCAAGATTCACGCATCTATCGTCACACTTCAATTATTACCCTTCAACTCGCCTGTTTGTGTCAAAATTGGGCACAACACTATTCGGGAGTCGTTGAAAAGATAATAGTCAAGAACGCAAGTTCAAAACAGATATTATCTAACAAAAACTCCAATCAACAGTAAAGGAAATGCGTAGACAATCGATTTATAGTGGTTCGGCGTGTTGCCTACGTCCACTGTGAAGTTTGTTGATATTTTATTGATTCTCTTTCAATGATTACAAGTTGTTACAGCGATCAACAGCAAGTTACAACTGGAAATTCGAAATCAACAATCAAGTTATGATATAGGATGATGGAGATCTTGATCCGGCAGAGTCTCGGCGTCTCAGAGTCAGAAGATCCCTTTTCTGTTGGCCCTGGGGCTCTATTTATAGGCGTTGGCTGCTGATATTCCGCTGAAAACTCGGGAGACCACTTCTTGCACGTGAGGGGGCCCACACGCACGGTCTCAGGAAGTTTGGGCCCACTTTGGCATCGGTTCGAACTCCATTCGAACCGATCAAGAATCCATCCAATCGAGGTGAAATTTGGCGTGGACATCCTTCAACATGTACGCAAGCTTCAGTGAAAATTTCGTGGCATTTGGATCAATAGGTTAGGAGATATGATGGATTTGAAATTGGGTTTTTGGCATAGCTGTCTGGTTCGAACCCATGTATTCGAAACGATGGTTTCGAAACCATCATGGCACGCGGCTTCGTGGTGACGTGGAGCGCAAACTTCGAATCGATCCGGACTTCACTCCGTGTTGACCGCTTCGACTCCATGTATCTCGGCGCGTTTGAACCGATGGAAGACACGTCATCGTGGCTGGTTGACCTAGTGGGTTCGAACGAAGCTACTTAGGATGGTTTCGAAGATGGTATCACAGATGGGTTCGAAGAAGGCTTCTGTGATGGGTTCGAACCATGGCTCCTGTGATGGGTTCGAAGCATGGCTTCGGTGATGGGTTCGAACTTGTGTTCCTTGGATGCACATGAGCTCTGCAACCCCTCCACGGATACGAGGCACATGGATTCGAATACGATGGAGTCGAAGGTAATGGAGTCGAAGGTGAGGCGCTTTGGTGGTTTCGAAACTGATGGGTTCGATGTCCCTCGATTCGAAGGTGATGGTCTCGAGTGGTGCACGATGATGGGTTCGAATGCACCCATCATGGTGGGTTCGAAACCAGCATGTTCCCTCCAAGTTGAACCGATCATAGCTTGAGCATGCGAACTCGGATTGACTTGAAATTTGAAATGCTGACTCCTGTGGTCTTTCTTGTCGTGTCCTATCAATTGTAGCTCAATCTGGACTCGGATAAAATTCAGTGATATCCATGGCGAAAGGAAGTACGATCAACCTCTGAGGCGAACTGTCCTTCGCTTTCGATCAATCTTTTGGTATCGCGGCTTTGCCAAAAAGCGGGATAACATTTTGCCCCCCAAAGTACGTCTTGTGGGAACATGACATGCTTTGAATAGCTGCAATCTCTCTCTGAACAATCATTGCTCTCTTTTTTATCGTAACTCGTATGTTGTACTGCTGTAACCTTGCGTTGATATGATTGATTGCTGTATAATAGTGCTTAGCTGTTGGATGTCGCATTTGTAACAGGATGAGTGTTTGATCCCTGTGAATATTCAAAATCGAATGTTAGTCCGACATGTATGCGCGTATGTTAATTTGACCCCTGTTAACGTCGTGCGTCCACGAGTCATTGTCAGTTTGGTTTGCTATAGAATTTCGTATCGATTCTCTCCTGAACCGATTTTGAAATTTTAATTGAGACAACGCTAGGTGGTTGTTTTGAAAGGTTCCTTCGTATCGGTCCTCTCCTGAACCGATGTAGAAGGTTAAAGGAATCGAATTTGTATTGCGCGAGCGTAATGTTTCGAACCGATGCATTCGAGCATTGATGGGTTCGAAATCGACGTTTGTATGGACACGGTACGCTTGCTGCTATGATGGATTCGAAATTGACATTCGAACCGGTCTGAAAGGATGGAATACACTTGTGTAGTGATGGGTTCGAAATTGTCATCCGAACCGATGCGAAGGGATGGAGTACACTTGTGTAGTGATGGGTTCGAAATTGACATTCGAACCGATGTGAAGGGATGGTTTCGAGACTTTTGTTCGTAGTAGTGGTCCGTGTGCTTCACACGATGAAGCCTCAAACGTATGGGTTCGAAAGTGGATTTCGAACCGGCTCTGCATTCTGACCTGTTGTAAACGGTCGAGTCCACCGGCACGTGAATCGACCCAGTCATCTCCAACCCCCCATATAAATAGCAAAGACCTCGGCATTTTTTTTACTTTTGACTTTTACTGTTGCTTGCTTTTTACTGTGCTCTTCATCGTTTCAGAGCTCCAAAAGAGAAAACACAGTGTCGCTCTTTCGAACCATTCAGGATCCGAATCTTCAATTCCTTGAATTCATCATCCATACTAGGTAATTAGCCTCGGATTCGAACGGCGAAGTTATTTCGAACCCATTTCTTTTTATCGATTGCGTAGCTTCGAGTTTGGCAAAACCAGATCTGGTTTGGGAGGGATTCGAACCGATGCGTGGGCTCGAGTTCGAATCGATAACGGTGGCGTCATTTTACTGGATTTCGAATCGATCCTTGGAATGTCCTTGCTGGGGTGTGTAGTTCGCACCGATCGAGGGATTCGAGGGGTCCATTCGAACCGATGGGTTCGAACCCATAGGCTATCGTTTTGAAGTCCACAACTTCGTATCGATACGAAGTGGATCGGTTCGAACGTGAGTGATGCGGAGTTGAGGTTTTCTCATCGGTTCAAACTTGTCATCTGTTTATCGGTTCGAAGCGCGTCAGGATGGGTTCGAATGCATGGGTTCGAAACGAAGTCAGGATGGTTTCGAACGCATGGGTTCGAAGCGACGTTAGGATGGGTTCGAACGCATGGGATGTTCGGTTGGGCTCGAACGAAGTCCTGGTGATGGTTTCGAACCCTACATGATGGATACCAAAATTTGAAATTCTCCAAGCATAACTCCGACGAGCTTCATTCCTGCATATTTGGACTTGAATATTAAACTGCATACATGACTACCTTTTGAAGCTCGTCGATGGAACTATAACAACTTCTACCCGAACCAACTTCCATCATGGAAACGGATCGGTGATGACGGTCAGCGATGACGGTCATCATAGCTGGACTCCGTAGCCTTGTCGTTTGCATATTTCTTTAACTCTGCAACATTTATTCAAGTAATGCATGTCACTGCACAACACACACTCATACACGTTACACTGGGGAACGCACGGGTTTTTGTTGTCTAACGATGGTTTCTCGTGAGTTAGCTAGTTATGGAATCGTCAAGTTCACAGCAGCAGGAGACTCAAGTTACCGTCTCTCCGAGGCTAGAGATTCCAGATATTGATCCTGAGATTATTGGTCCAGCTCCGGATGAACTTCCCGATGCGTCGTTCATTTCCAATCCATCAGATTCCGTTCCGTCCAATATCTCTGAAGACATGTTGGGGAGAATATGTTTGAGACACGGCCTGTCGCTGGATGATGTGCTACTGCCGGGGCCGAATGATAGACCGCATAATCCGCCGGAGGGATATACAGCATTTAACCGCCACGCGTGCGCGGCCGGGACACTTCCTCCGTTCAACGAGTATATAAGGGGAGTATTGTCGTTTTTGAGGATTGCCCCATCTCAACTGCATCCGAACGGATATGCATCGATCAATAGCTTGTTCATTGCATTTATGGAATATCTTCATCGACCACCGCTCCCAATCGAGATCAGATACTTGTTCAATTTCAAAACTCGGGGTGATTATCCCTCCTTCACATTCCTGGAAGCGGTGAGAAATTGCCAAGTGGTTACCGGGTCTTGGACCAGGTTGAGCTATTATAGGGCAGAATGGTTTTACATCAGATGTCCTCCTGGATTCGCCCGACGATGGCTATTCAGACGTGAGTATAGTTGAGTTCGCAAATAATTACTATGGCAATCGCAGCCGAAGTGGAACTTATATTTTATTCTTTTTTGCAGCGGTGATCCAGCGACCTGAAGGCGAGCACTTTAGGGAGATGGCGCGAGTGCTTCGAGAAGTCCCGGATGGAGATAGGGATATCGATGTATTATTGACGGATAGGAATCTCCGGGCCTGCGGTTTGATCGAACAAGGGCAGAGCATAAGTTTTGAAGTGGCACTAAGGGTCGTCTCGAAGAAACGAGTCAAGCATAAGAAACCCAGAGTTACCACAGCCGAGGAAGCGGACTCTGAAAGAACCCACACCGATGATGAGCCGCTGACCGGGCCTACTGACGCAGCTCCGGATGTCGCGGCGCAGAGAAAAGGCAAGGCTGCCATGGTTAAGTCAAGTAAGAAGGGGAGATGGAAATCGGTCGTCACGGCCCGTTCTGCTCCCGAAGTTAGAATCTCGGAGACGTCACCTCCGAGAACTGAAAATCCTTTTGAAGGGCTTGCCGATCTTCCAATCCCGGACGATGTGTCTTTTCAACATGATGCCGGGTTGGAGGAATTCCATCACACCCTAGAATTGAACGAGCCTCTTATTACTAGCGAGGTCGACACTTCCGGTTGGTCGGGGGGAATGCATATTCATACACATTTCACGACACTGCATAACCTTTGACTATAAACTACCTGAATAGCCATTGTAGTGATTAATTCTATTTTATTTTGCTTCGCAGATATCATGTCTAAGCGAGGTTCAATGCTTGGGAGTCTTCGACATGCCCGCAAGCCTTCATATTACGATTCGCGCAGACGTGAAGGGGATAGAGGTTATGATCAGGGGCGTCCTGGGTATTATGACCAGGGACGCTCTGGGTATTCTAGTCACGAGAGATATGACACAGACAGGGGCTATAAGCGCCGATCGCGGTCGCGTACTCCTCCTCCTTCCAGAGATCCCGTACAACCTCCTGCACATGTCCCTCATCCTTCCGAGTCTTCTCGATATACGTCGGTTTCCCAAGCTTCCCGATCCGAGGCGATGACCCCGATAGTCGCAGAGCGGCCTCCTATAGAGATCTCGGGAGAAGGGGCAATTAGACTCGCGCAATTAAAGAGGGAGTTCCCGAATATTTGTTTCGATAACTACGTCTTTCCTCCGAACCTGAAAAGAATCCCGCCGGAGGCTGAGCGGTTAGCGCTCGACTATGTGCATGACTTTTACTCCCAATACAAGGCGTGGTATAGGGCGGCCGATAAGGCATCGGCGTTGGCCTTCGAACGAGCGGCTACCATTGAAAGGCTTCAAACCGAGTTGGCTCAAAGAGACCGTATCATACAAGTGTTGAATACCGAGGCTGAATCGTCTCGAAAGTCGGAGATGGAGGCTCTTACAAAGGCCGATGAAGCTCAAGCAGCCATGGATAGAATGAAAAAGGAGCACTATGTTACGGTGGAAGACATGGGCCACCGGAACACTGTCGTCACTGCTGAGCGGGGTGCGGCGTTAAAAGAACTTAACGAGCTCAAGGCTAAATTTGCCGAAATTATCAAAGATAGAGATGACGTGCATAACACGGCGCAAGAAGCCTGCGAGCAAGAAGTAGTGCTTCGCACCGAAAGAGATGTGGCCGTGGCCAAAGTTCAGGCGGTCGAAGCAGAGGTGGAGGAGAAGGTTCAACATGCAGAGGCCAGGTTAGAGGCCGATATCAAAGATTTGCTCATAACTTACAACGCCAATGTGTTGAGCACAGAAACTTGGCCTGGCTTCAAGACTATCCAGTTCATCTTCGTAGCGCCTGGGACCGATTGGTTGAGGAGGAAAAGGAAGCGCACCCAGGTGAAGCGGTCGATCGATTCGAACTGGAGAATCGGCTGCTCACAGACGATGAGAAGAAGGTTCTTCATGACGCTATCATCGCTCATGAGAAGGAAATGATCGGTGGTCGCTCCCTGTAAGTCGGAGAGGGGTCAGGCGTTGAGCACCAGTCTGCTGTCACTGAAGTCACCACACCATCTTCGTCGGTGCCTGTATCTGTGGTCAGTTTGCAACCTGTTCCTGCTTACGACCCGAAACAACCGCGCTTATCTCCTATTCATGAGCATACTTCCGAGGCCGTTCAGCCGTCTGCGAGCCAAACTGGGGAAGGTACTCCGAAATTATCTCAAGCGTTTTCTGAATAGAGTGTTTGTTTTGTAGCAGTTTTTAATAACTTCTTATTTTTTGCCTAGCGACTGGAGTTGCGCCGACTGTTGCAGCTCAAGAATCAAGTAGAGGAGATAAGGCCATCGCTACCGAGACTACTGTTGTAACCGCGGTATCTGCTGAGATGACGCATGGGGGATCCTTATCTGCTGACGAACAAATGGTGAGCGAAGTGCTCGGTGAGCAGGGTGGTTCTTTCTCTGACTTGCCATTTATCATCGTTAGTAGCCTCCCGCCGTCCTCAAGTTCTTCGATGCAGGCCGAAGATGCCCCCAGCCAAGCCCATGCGACTCGTGATGAGGAAATTTTGGCTGAGATCAACGCCGAGATAGAGGCTGCGGGGGATAGCGGTATCGTCGGCGGCAGCACGGCGGCGCAGAGTCCAGCACCTGCCACGGTAGCGCCATCGGGTGGCACTGTCTCGACTTCCGTTACGGATCCAATCCCCCCTGCTCCTCCGGCAGGGAGCCTCCATGCAGATTCAAGCTTCGAGGAGGATATTGACATCATGCCTCCAGCCGAAGAGCCACCGCCGGAGAGGAGACATTCAAAACGAAGAATTTCTTTCCCTAGTGACACTGATGATGTACCACTAGTAAGAAGGACGAAAAAGAAGAAATAAATCGGCTTCTCAAGTAGATGTTTTGGTAGATAGGTACTTGTCTCCGTTTTTTGTCAGTAGGTCGTGTATAGATGCAGGTTTGGCCCCTGCTAGTAGGCATTCTTTTTTGGAAGAACTTATCTGCGTGTAAGTCCTTGTTTTAAGTTAATTGAAATAAAATTTTATTTCTTTGTTTCAACTCTTGTTTCATTTGTGCTTAAGTACTTGCAGTGTCTTGTTTTCGGTCCGGTGTACTTGTGGTGTTTTCATCGTTTAAGTAGAGTTCGTCTCATTTTCCAAGTCTGAAGATCTTGGTCACACGTTGTGATTGATGAATGAGTTGAACTTCGGACGTTGTATCACTTCGGTTAGTGATTAATATTTAGCTTTCGTGCCCCCCAGTTTTGGGGAACAACACTTGTATTTATGATGGTTGATCGCACTTGTTGCAAGTCTTGAGCACACGTCCGCCTTCCGGGGACTTAGAATAATTTGAGATCGATAACCTGGTTTGCATTCCAGGAGTTCGAGTGTTATTGATGCTTGTAACGTGGTTCGCGCTTCGGGAACTTGGGAATGATGTTCACATTCCAACTTGCATTCTACTAACTCGGAGTTAGTATTAACACTTTAGTTCGCACTACGGGAACTTTGACTTGGTGTTTGTGCTCCAATTCACACGCCGGGAACTTGGATAAAACATGTATGTTTGAGTTCGTACTTCAGGAACCCGGAATTGACGTTTATACTCCAACTCGCACTTCGGGAATCTGGAGTTTGCACGGATGTTTCGGTTCACGCTCCGGGAACCTGTGACTTATGTTTACACCCCAATTCATGTTTTTGGGGATCTTGGAGTTGGTGTTGATAGGTTGGTTCGCACAGTGGGAACGAATTATTAAATGTTTATACCCCAATTCACGCTGTGGGAAGTTGGAGTCCGTTCGCACTCCGGGAACGATTTGTTAAATGTTTATACTCCAATTCGCGCTCCGGGAATTTGGAGTCCATTCGCACTCTGGGAACGAATTATTGAATGTTTATACTCCAATTCGCGCTCCGGGAATTTGGAGTCCGTTCGCACTCTGGGAACGAATTATTGAATGTTTATACTCCAATTCGCGCTGTGGGAAGTTGGAGTCCGTTCGCACTCCGGGAACGAATTGTTAAATGTTTATACTCCAATTCGCGCTGCGGGAATTTGAAGTCCGTTCGCACTCTGGGAACGAATTATTGAATGTTTATACTCCAATTCGCGCTCCGGGAATTTGGAGTCCGTTCGCACTCTGGGAACGAATTATTGAATGTTTATACTCCAATTCGCGCTCCGGGAATTTGGAGTCCGTTCGCACTCTGGGAAAGAATTATTGAATGTTTATACTCCAATTCGCGCTCCGGGAATTTGGAGTCCGTTCGCACTCTGGGAATGAATTATTGAATGTTTATACTCCAATTTGCGCTCTGGGAATTTGGAGTCCGTTCGCACTCTGGGAACGAATTATTGAAATGGACTGTTGTGTGTTGGTCCAGTTCAGCCTTCGATGTGTTGGCTTGCCCCCGAGCTGGGGTTTCACTTAGTGAGTGGCCGGTTGTAACGCAGTCACTCGCTATCTGAATAAATTCCATTGTTCGATGGAACTTAGCTCTTCGTGTGTCGTGATTGTTGAATGTTTTATTCGGTGAGTCACAGCTTTAGCTTGAAGAGATAGCATTTTATTTGCTGAAATGAGAAAATGTGGCAAAGTCAGTGCCTTATTACAAATTCAAAATTCAGAACATAAAAGAAATTGTAAAGTATTCATGGATCGAAGGAGCCTGTCATGTGTGACAGTGACGAGGTTCTTCGTCGTTCCAGGCTTCTGAATGAGTAAGCCCGCCACTGATGGCGTTTATCACCAATCTCCCACGGGGACAAGTCGAGTCCTCCTGCCTCGGTCGATTGGGTTCACTGATTGGATTGGATGGGCCCGCATTTCTGGGCTGCGGTGTCCGCACAAACTGTTCCAGTTTTCCTTCCCTGACCAGTTTTTCAACAAGATCCTGTAGGTGACGACACTCGTTCGTATCGTGCCCGTAGCCTTCATGGAACCTGCAAAATTTTCCCGTTTGGATTTGCCTCTCCGACGATGGTCTTGGAGCAGGTTTTTCATATTGAATCGCATTACGGGTCCGCAAATACAAGTCCTCCAATGAAATATTCAAAGGAGTATAACTGTCGAACTTCGGATTTTTGCGTTGCGGACCGCGATTTTGATCTTTTTTTTTAAGTAGATTCACGCTCTCTCTTCGCCGAGCTTGCTTATTTTTAATGTTCAACTGAACTTTTCCGAAGCTCTCGCCGGACCGTTTTATTGCAACATTGCTTTGGGTTCCTCCCGCATTTGGTCCTGCGTCAGTTTGCTTCCTAGACTGTTTCGCGTCTTCCCGTCTCAGGAATTGAGCTGCTTTGGCATGGAAACGGTCCAATGACGCAGGCAGTTTCCCAGCTAGCCAATTGCCAAATTCAGAATCGGGGTCGATCCCCTTAGTTAACGCCATAAAGATGGAGTTATCGTTTGGATTACTAATCTCTGCACATGCAGTATGGAATCTTTCTATGTAGTGTCTAAGTGTCTCTCCGGGAGCTTGTGTGACACTAGATAGAGTGTTGACATCTTTCGGCCTTGCGACGTGCATGCGGAATTGCTCGAAGAATTTTGTGGCCAGCTGGTCGAATGAGGAGATGGATCGAGGAGGCAATCGGGTGAACCACATGGTGGCGATGCCCCCTAAGGATATGGGGAAACTACGACACTTCACAGCGTCGTCGGCTCTGGCAGCAGTCATCGACCATTCATATTTTAGAACATATTGGTTGGGATCGGAGTTTCCCTCATACATGGGCAGAGTGGGCATTCGGAACCGCCGTGGGGGTTCAGCATTAAGGATGTCGTCCGTAAAGGGAGTGTGGCTTCGGGAAACTCCCCAATCGTCGTTTGTGAATCCCTGACTCTCACGGATCATCTGACGTATCATAGTTGAAAGATCCGGCATTTGCGCCGGAGTATGGTCACGTTCCATACTTTGGGTTTGAACCGGATATCGTTGACGGTTCACATCCTGCCTTCTCGGCTCATAGTCCTCTGGGACGTACGGTTCAGGAGTACGGCCGCTATGACGACGGTCTAGGTCCGACTGGTCTTGAGCGTTGACCCTTGGTTCAGCTGCAACGCTGGTGGTGCGGTATTCTGCGGCGTGATGAGGAACGGCGCCTCCTCGGGAGGAGGGTCCGGTTTGGAAGCTGGCTGACGGACCAACTCTTATTTGTCCAACGGTCAATGTTGGTTGGTTTCCAGCGAGTGGCATACGACTCCCATCTAACCGGGGTCGTGGAGGTCGGTTATGATAATCAGAAGATGAAGAACTTTCACTGGAAGAGCGAGAAGCACGATCTCTCGTGGATCTTTTTCGTTTTTGGCGATCCAGCTTGTTGATTAGCTCAGCGTTAGCGCGTAGCTGTTCTTTCAGTTGTCGCCGACTCTGGGTCAGCTCTTGAAGTAACAACTGCAATTCTTGTCGAGTAACCGGACCCGACGGTTCTGAGTGCCCAGCGGCATCTTGATTAGGAGGAGGTAGAGGGGCAGGATTCTGTCTATCCTGTCCTTCTTGATCGACGGCGTTCGAGGTGGTTCTTGTGCTAACCATCTTTAGAATTGAGTTCCTTTCATAGACTTTGTGCAAATCTGAATAGAAGGGAAGGAAGTTGGATTTAACGATCTGGATCTCCCTCTTAGATTTATTCAATCCGGTATCGATGACAGATCCAACGAGCAGGAGAAAGTCTGGGTTTTCTCAGTGTAAGCACCAAAGTGTTTGTGTCAAAATTGGGCACAACACTATTCGGGAGTCGTTGAAAAGATAATAGTCAAGAATGCAAGTTCAAAACAGATATTATCTAACAAAAACTCCAATCAACAGTAAAGGAAATGCGTAGACAATCGATTTATAGTGGTTCGGCGTGTTGCCTACGTCCACTGTGAAGTTTTTTGATATTTTATTGATTCTCTTTCAATGATTACAAGTTGTTACAGCGATCAACAGCAAGTTACAACTGGAAATTCGAAATCAACAATCAAGTTATGATATAGGATGATGGAGATCTTGATCCGGCAGAGTCTCGGCGTCTCAGAGTCAGAAGATCCCTTTTCTGTTGGCCCTGGGGCTCTATTTATAGGCGTTGGCTGCTGATATTCCGCTGAAAACTCGGGAGACCACTTCTTGCACGTGAGGGGGCCCACACGCACGGTCTCAGGAAGTTTGGGCCCACTTTGGCATCGGTTCGAACTCCATTCGAACCGATCAAGAATCCATCCAATCGAGGTGAAATTTGGCGTGGACATCCTTCAACATGTACGCAAGCTTCAGTGAAAATTTCGTGGCATTTGGATCAATAGGTTAGGAGATATGATGGATTCAAAATTGGGTTTTTGGCATAGCTGTCTGGTTCGAACCCATGTATTCGAAACGATGGTTTCGAAACCATCATGGCACGCGGCTTCGTGGTGACGTGGAGCGCAAACTTCGAATCGATCCGGACTTCACTCCGTGTTGACCGCTTCGACTCCATGTATCTCGGTGCGTTCGAACCGATGGAAGACACGTCATCGTGGCTGGTTGACCCAGTGGGTTCGAACGAAGCTACTTAGGATGGTTTCGAAGATGGTATCACAGATGGGTTCGAAGAAGGCTTCTGTGATGGGTTCGAACCATGGCTCCTGTGATGGGTTCGAAGCATGGCTTCGGTGATGGGTTCGAACTTGTGTTCCTTGGATGCACATGAGCTCTGCAACCCCTCCACGGATACGAGGCACATGGATTCGAATACGATGGAGTCGAAGGTAATGGAGTCGAAGGTGAGGCGCTTTGGTGGTTTCGAAACTGATGGGTTCGATGTCCCTCGGTTCGAAGGTGATGGTCTCGAGTGGTGCACGATGATGGGTTCGAATGCACCCATCATGGTGGGTTCGAAACCAGCATGTTCCCTCCAAGTTGAACCGATCATAGCTTGAGCATGCGAACTCGGATTGACTTGAAATTTGAAATGCTGACTCCTGTGGTCTTTCTTGTCGTGTCCTATCAATTGTAACTCAATCTGGACTCGGATAAAATTCAGTGATATCCATGGCGAAAGGAAGTACGATCAACCTCTGAGGCGAACTGTCCTTCGCTTTCGATCAATCTTTTGGTATCGCGGCTTTGCCAAAAAGCGGGATAACATCGCCAAACACTTCTTAGCCCCTAATTGGGTTACAAGCTAGAATTACCTAACTCAGCTAAGGCATGATACATGTTTTTGTGCGTGGTTTGGCTACAGGAGGGTGAGCTTTGGGCCAACATAGTTATCATTCGGTGGGTAAGGTTCAACATTGTGATGCTGTTCAGTTTTTGGGATAGGGTAATGCCGTACCAGATAGTTCGAGCACAGGGTTCATAGGATTGCCGAGCCAAAGGGGGAGATTCTTGAAATGGTAGCTTGAGTTTCATAGGGTTACGTTAGGAGTATGGTTTCAACCGGACTAGGCAATAGGAGGCTTTAGATGAGCATTTAAATTTCCATTTATGATTGCATATTTACTGGGATTTTGGATTTATTCCTTCTTTTTACTTCCTTGTGCAGGAAAATGTCGTCTGGTCGCAAGCTCCAATCTAAGCACGAGTGATCACAGCCTGCCGGGACTGGCGCTTCTTCTTCTGATGTCCCTGCCAATCTTCCAAGACAACCTAGCTCTGCATATTCTTTGGTGGAGGTATATGGTCCCAACTAGACACTGGTAAGGCCTTCTGAGTGTTACCCTAGTGTGATGACAATATAAAAGCTTAACTCCATAGCTATGACGTTCGGGATTGTTCGTCGGGACATGATACTACCTGGACCGAATAACAGGGCCTTCTCTGCCTAGGTGGATACATGGCATATAGTAAGTATCACTGTATGTGTGGCATAAATCCCCCGCTCAGTAATTGGATTGCCATTTTTGTGGTTTACCTGAAAGTCGCTCCACTGTAGCTTCAGCTGAACACCTATGCCATCCTGACATGCCTATATCTGATATTCGTAAAGCGCTATCAGAGACCCCCTACCCACAGAGAGATCAGATACTTATATAATGTGAGGAGTTATCGAAAGGGGAGCCGCCTCATCGGCTTAGAGTCGGCCTACAAATTCATGCCAGTTCTCTATTTGTACTCGAAGTTTAGCATGTTCAAGAAGGAGTACTTCTTTGTGCGTGATGATGCCGTTGCTCAACATGTTTTCACTTATGGGCGTATGTCTCCATTATATTTTTTAAGTTTTCTATCAACTTGGTTCCTTAATGTTATGTATTTTTCAGATTGTGTGAAGGTGGCAGAGGATGAGGGTTTGAAAAAGATGGCCAAGGAAATAATAGCTATCTCGGAGGCCGAGAGGGAAGCCTCGTTCTTAATCCACGAAACAACCCTTCGCTTTTACAACTTAACCGGCCCTGATCAATCCGTTTTCAAGATCAAGCCAAGCTCCGCAGAGAGAGCAGTGAGAGATAAAGGAGAAGGGGAGATGCGGACAAAGGCAAGGATCCGGAGGAAGAGGGTGATGGGGCCGAAGCCCCGAAGAAGTTTAGGCGTAAGAAGAGCAAAGTTCGTCTTTTCTATTTAGGGAAATCTTTGCGTGTACAGGATGCTCCTTCCCCTGATGACGAGGAAGGTTCTCGTTTGGAGGGAGACAGTGAGGGGGAGGAAGGGTCAGAGGGAGATTTTGAGGCAACAAAATTGGAGGCTCATGCTTCTTAAGATGTATAGATCATTGGTAATGAAGGATTGGGTGCGACTCCCTTGAAGAATGTCGAGGCCGTGCGGGAGTGGCCTGAGCAGTTAGATCAACCTGAGCCGGCCCCTGGGCCAATTCTTATCGTTGAACCCTTCTAAGAGAATGTAGCTACGGGTGACTTGGGTAGAATGTCGTTTCTTCCAGTGCAAAGCGGAGGGGGAATTAGCGAATCATTCAGGCTTTCCCTATGTACTTTTGATTTCTATATGGATTAAGGGTACTTCTTGAGAAATTTTTGTTTTTTTGACGAGTCCTAGTCTCTACTTGCTCCTCAATCTGATGAAGCCCACTTGCCGTGTGTTCTTCATCCTCTGAGTGTAGTCCCGTCCCGGTGTATTCCCTATTTAAGTGAGACCCCATCTCGGCCACATTGATCCAGTCTCCCGTAAGGGTTTGTAGTAGCACGTAGTGCCCCAGTGTCTTGCATGTTTTGCGTTTATGATTTATCTGTTTCTCTTCTCTGAGGTTGCTATTCGCTTTGCAGGGAAAAGAAGAAATTCAAAGAGGAATGAAATGTCTCGACGACTTGAACAGTTCAAACGGATGAAAGGGGCCTCCGTTCCTTCTAAGTCCACCTCTCAAAAGGAAAAGACTGCGCAAGGGAATGTCGAGGAAACTCCATCAGGCTTGGACAGAGGCACGAAACATCCCAAAAACGTGCAAGGTCTCTGGATAAAGATGCTACCTTCCCAGGTTCTCAGACTTCTTCTCATCGCCATCACCAAAATCCAACTGGTCCTGAAGTGCATGAAATGCTTGACGATTTAGGGCAAGAAAATGTCAATACCTATTTCTCAGATTTTCAACCGCCGATGCGGAATCCCTTCGAGGGTCACCCTGATATTAACCCTAACTACGTTGTTTGTCATCTAGTGGATTATGATACGGAGTTCCTTCTGCTTCGAAATCCTCTGGTCCGGATCTTGGATGAGGCAAAAACTCTTGACTTCGCCAACTTGACAACGAGAATGGTCTAGATTACTGATGAGACCAGAAAAATTGTCAATTATCAGTTCCTTTTCGCCAAGGCCAGTGACGAAATTGGAAGCACCAATGTATGGTTGCGTTTGTAGTCAAAGGATCTTTGTAAGGCACTCATGGGGAAGGATGCGAAGTTGGAGGCTGTCAAAGCATCTCATGTAGCCGAGATAAAGAAATCCAATGAAGAAGCGATGAGAGAGGCTACTGACTTATGCAAGGCATAGACTGACGAGGCTAACGAGGCTATCAGTTCAATGGACGAGGCTTAACAGAAGCATCTGGAGCGGATCTGCTCTTTTAAGGGTAAGGTGAAGAAATTACAGGAAGCCTTGGCTGAGCTAAAGAAGTTTCAAGGTGAGTGGCGGAAGGAAAATGACTCGTACAAGGCTAAGATTGATATGTTGTAGGCGCAGCAGGCCCGATTGAGAAAGGATAAGGAACGGTACTTGAATAATGTGATGTCCCTCCAAACCGAAGTTGACAAGTCCAGTGACTTTTGTGAGATGATTAACCAAATGCTGAAGGATATTTATTACATGTTCTAGAAATGGTGGAACGTTCAGTGGATGGACGATTATCCCTAGGTGATGGCAGGAATCCATGCTCGGCTCATTGAGGAGATTAAAGCCGCGGTTGCACAGGAGAAGCGAGCCCCGTATGATGTTGGGAAAGTGAACTCACAGTTTGTAGTAGAAGAGACAAAGGCCATTACCAAGGGATATGAGTTGCTGGAGGAGGATGAGGATGACGAAGAAGGCTCGGATCTTGAGGTTCTTGGTGATCCGCACCATATTACCACAGGTATCCCGTCTTTTTTACTTTAGGTTCGTTAATACTTATCCAAGACTGCAAAACTTATGATCTTTCTTACTTGCATTATGCAGGGACATCTTCAGGACAGGTCTGGCCTTCAAAGGGTGATGGGGAGGCATCGCAAAAGGAGGGCGAGTCTCTCGAGCATCCGAGCCTTCGAAGAACATGGTCGGAGGGAGTGGGCCAAGTGACAAGGATGTCCCTCCTTCTTAGTCGAGGAAATTTTCTTTTCTCTTTTTGCATGTATTTTTGGAGGATGTATGGTTGTTCTGCATATGTATATATAAACAAAATTCTTTGTACATGCAGATTTTAGTGTTGTATTTTTCATCTCTTGTCTTTTGCATGTTTATCTGGATTGACTTTAGTGACGCGTGATTCTTATAATCTGCATCGTCTTTTGTGAACTTTTTATGACTTTATCAATCGTTACTGTGTTCTGAGACGTAGAAAACCATGAACGTGTTGTTGTATTCAGGGTCGATCATGAACGATCACTACTCAGGATATTTCACGTGTTGTGAGTATTATTCAATTTATCGTTGTGGTATGCGTAATGTCGATCATCAACTGCAAACTACCCCTGGCTGAAGCCATGCCTTAATCATAGAGTTTATAATCGGTTTGCAGTTGATGGCGAACTGAACGCCATTGATTAACTGCCTAGGCTATAAATCATGCCTAATCCATGGCTTATAGTCGGTTCATCATTGTCGACTTGAGGGTGCCGATCGTTAGTAGTGAATTGCCAAGACTTGTTTCATGCCTCTTATCGTGGTTATCTTATTTTCACCACTGCTAGCGAGCACCTACGATTGCTTGCAGTAGGAATGGTCATCAGATAAACAATTAAATGAAAGAATGTTTAAATAAGACAAGTAATGCAAGACACCAGTTTTTTAATAGTGATTTAGCCGAAATATGCCTACGTCCACTGTCTTTCTTTTATTGTTTCGGTTAATACGTGCTTCTTCATAGTTCAAGATAAATAACGGCGGAGATGTGGGAGATTCCATGCTTTTCCAAACACTTCTCCGTCTACCATTGACAAGATGAAAGCTCCATTATGAAGATCCTTATGAACAACAAACAGCCCCTCCCAAATCCTGGTCGTGGGAAGACCCGCTTGAGTACCAAGTCTTCCCCTTGCAACGCTCGAGGCTTTGCCCTAGAGTTGTATTGCTTTGCCACATTCTGTCTAGGAGTGGTAGCTTCGAGGGAAGCGTCATTCCTTTTCTTCTCGATCAGGTCGAGGGAAATGCTTAATAGCTCCTCGTTTTCTTCTGGATTATAATGTATCCTTCGGTGCGAGGGGATGACTATTTCGACGAGAAGCAAGGCTTCAGCCCCATATGCCAATGCAAATGGCGTGTGCCCTGTCGTGGTCTTGTAGGAAGTTCGGTTGGCCCATAGTGTAGTAGGCAGTTCGTCGACCCATGACCCTTGGATTTCTCTAGCTTCTTCTTGATCAGTGTTTTCAAAACCTTGTTTACAGCTTCGACCTGCCTATTTGCCTGGTAATATGCTACAACTGAGAAGCTTCGAGCAATCCTATGTTCATGGAATCAACTGGAGAATTCTTCATTATCGAATTGGAGTTCGTTATCTGATATGATCTTTTGCGGCACACCATACCTGCACAGAATTTTACTTGTTAGGAAGTTTTCCACTTAGGTAGACGAAATTTTGTTCAAACGCTCCACTTCCACCCATTTGGTGAAATAATCCACTGCCACTATGGCATTTTTTGCTCCTTCTTGTCCCATAGGGAGTTCCCTGATCAGATCAATCTCCCAAATTGCAAAGGGCCAAGGGCTGACCATTTGTATTAAACCGGTAGGTGGTAGTCTCGGGATTTTGGCAACTCTTTGGCATTTGCCACATTTTTAATGAACTCGGCTACGTCCTTATTCAATATGGGCCAAAAGTATCCATAGCGTAGAATCTTCTTGGCTAGAGTTTTTCCTCCAGTGTGATCGCCGCAACTCCCTTGATGTATGTTATTAAAGATATCTTTTGCTTCGTTTCCAGCAATACACCTTAGTAGTAGGTTGAAAAAACCACGACGATACAGTATGTCGTTCTGGATGGTGTAGCAGGATGCCCTCCTTAGGATTCTCTTGACTTCATTCTATTCTGTAGGAATGGTTCCTTCTTGTAAGTATCTAGTGAAGGGGTTAATCCATGTCTCCTCCTTGTTTGTGGTCGCTGTGATTTGAAGACACTCAAAGCTCGGTGTGAATTGGCTCATGACGGGGCTGCCCCGAGAATTGGCTTGGTTCTTACACTTGACTCTTTGGTGAGGGCGTCCGCTTCTTGATTTCCCCATCACGGGATATGTTTTATTACATAGTAGTCTAGCACATCGAGGAGGGTTTTGGTCCTTTTAAGGTAAGATGCAATATTTTGTCCATGAGTCTAGAATTCTCTAAGGATCTAGTTCATAATCAGTTGCGAGTCACTATGAATACATATAGATTTAATCCCTATTTCTTTAATGAACTTTAAGCCAACTATCACCGCTTCGTATTCAGCTTCGTTATTGGCTGTAGCGAACTCTAGTCTTAGTGTGTAGCTTAACTTTCTTCCTTGGGGTGTGACTATTATGACTCCTACCCTTGTGCCAATCTCGTTCGATGCTCCATCAGTGAACATATTCCATTTGATAGTTTCCTCAACTTTTACCGTTGTTTCCTCATCTCTCATCGTAAACTCAGCTATGAAATCGGCTAAGGCTTGTACTTTAATTACGGTGAGCTGATGGTAAGCAATGTCGTACTAACTCAGCTCAATGCACCATTTTAACAGGCGCCTTAATGTGTCTGGTTTATGTAGGACTTGTCTCAAGTGTTGACCATTAGAAACCTGATAAAGTGTGATTGAAATTAATGACGTAGTTTCCTGGATGCTACAAGCAGACGGTAAGCCAATTTCTCGATCTTAGGGTATTTAGCTTCTGTGCCCATGAAGCTTTTGCTAACGAAGTACACCGGTCTTTGGACGCGGTCATCTTCTCGTACTAGTGTGGCACTTAGGGCATGGGAGGATACAGCTAGGTATAAGTAAAGGCTCTCTCCATCCATCGGAGAGGAGAGTATCGACGGCTTCTGCAGATGTTCGAGCAAACTCTGGAAAGCCGAGAAGCACTAATCAGTCCGTTCAAACTTCCCTTTGTCTTTCTTGAGGGCTTCGAAGAACGGGACACACTTGTCCATTGCTTTGGATATAAACATGCTCAGAGCGGCTACCTTTCCATTTAGGCTCTGCATTTCTCTTCATGTTGCCAGAATTTTCATGTCTTTCAAAGCTTGTACTTTTTCAGGATTCGCCTCTGTCCCTCTGGCATGTACAATAAAACCTAAGAATTTACTCGAAGACACCCTAAAAGAGCATTTCAGAGGGTTCATCTTGATTTGGTATTTGCATAATACTTCGAACATCTTGTCTAGGTGGCACAAATGATCCGCTGCTCTTCTTGATTTGACAAGCATGTCATCAACATAGACTTTCATAGAATGAACAACTTGCTGCTCAAACTTCTTATTAACTAGACGTTGATAGGTAGTGCCGACGTTCTTAAGCCCGAAGGGCATGACCTTATATAGGCCTAGATCCGTGATGAAGCTAGTATGTTCTTGATCTGGCAAATGCATGGGAATCTGGTTGTATCTTGAATACTCATCCATGAATGACAACAACTCATGTCCTGCGGTTTCATCTACCAGCCAGTCGATTCAGGGTAAAGGAAAACAGTCTTTGGGGTAGGCATCATTGAGGTTGGAGAAGTCAATGCAGGTCCACCGCTTTCCATTAGGCTTCTTCACCATGACCGGGTTGGAGATCCATTCTGGGTAAATAGCTTCACGGACATAGCCATTGGCGAGCAGTTTCTTCACCTTTTTATTGAGAGTGGACATTGCTCTATCCCCATGCTTCTTTTCTTTTGTTTGATCAGGATATTAGTTAGGTCAAAATAAAGGGAATGGCAAGCTATCTCCGGGAATATCCCCACCATATCCTCATAGGTCCATGCGAATATATCCAAGTTCTTTTATAGGTATCATATTAGTTGGACTTTAAGGTTCTGGTTCAACTGAGAACCTATCTTTAAGAGCCTTGTTTTGTCGCATTCGTCTACCATCACATGTTCTATATCCTCCACAGGTTTGGCGTTAACCTCCTCCTCTCTATCTTTGGGGTCCAATTCATTGAATGGGTCGCTAGTATATTTGAGAGAAGGGGCCTTCTTTGATTACTATGCTTCTGCATTTTTGGCATAGAGGGCGACCCCCATGCCTTTCCCTTTTTCCTTCTTCTTATTTTGGCGAAGTTCAGTCACATAACAATTGCGAGCTGGGTCTTGGCACCCTTCTACTTCCCCTATTCCATTATTAATTGGGAATTTCATCTTTAAACACCATTGTGCTAATACTATCTGGAAGTCTAACAACGCGGGCCTTCCCACAAATGCATTGCAGGCCGAGTGCCCATCCACCAGCACGAATGTTTGCTTTTGGACAATTGATCGAGGGTGACTTCCTAACTCAAAAAACAAGTCTAATTGCCCAAGTGGCATTGCGGCTTCCCCAGTGAACCCGTGTAAAGGCTTATGGCATGGAGATACATCTTTCATTGACAATTTCCTTTTATTGAATACATGTTTGAATAAAATATTCACTGAGCTTCCTGTATCGACCAAAATGCGAAACACCGCTGCCGGGCCAATTTGGGCGGAGATAACCATCAGGTTGGTGTGCTATTTTCCAACCAAATCTTCATCGTTGAAGGTTATGTCGACTCTTTCTCTCTGTTTTGTGATGCGTCCTTTAGTTATGGAGTGAACATATCCTTCCCTATCCTTCAAGGAGTTTCCATACCTCTCCATTTCAGCTCAACTTCATTCAGCTACATGTAGGGGTCCAGATATGGTGTGGACAATTATCTTTTCTGGGTTGGCGTGGCTCGTATCCGCTCCTTCCTTATTGTTCCCTTGTGGGGGTTGCCTAGATCCTTCGTGGGTCAGAGAGGGAGCGTTATGCCCTTTCTGCATGTATCGCTCTACTTTCTTTTTTCGGATGTATTCCTCAATGAGATCCCACAAATGCTGGCGTTCTTCGGTGTTATGACCATGAGATTCGTGGAAGTGGAAATATTTCCCTATCCTAATTAGGGCTTCTGACTCTTTTTTGTGTGGAGGGCGTTTGTATTTCAACTTGTGTTGAGTAGCCATTTAAATGTTCTCCACGGTGTTGTTCAGAGGCATGTATGAATTGAATCTTGGCTCAGGTTGGTATTGTCGCTTATTGCTTCTTTCATTTGTAGAGTTTCCTTGGTGGCCACTTTTTCCTTCGTTGTTCTATTTATTCCCCTCCCCTTGAGGCAGGGCGCCCATATTTCCTTAGACGCTAGAAGCCTTTTCGGGTTGCTCGCTATGTTGGTGGGACACCGTATCCTCCAATCTCATGTACTTTCCAGGTTCATGAATGAAATCCTAAACCATTAGAGGCTTTTCCTTATCAATCTTCTTGCGAGCTTTGAATCAAGGTGGATGCCTCAGCATAAACCTTTCATCGACGTCTTGTACTGCTACCTCAACAGCTTTAAAGCGGGTAAGATATTGCTGTAGCGGTTCTCATGCTTTTTGTTTTACGTCTGATATGGAGTAGGCGTCCTTGGGCCACTCCATGTGGATTCGGAATTGACTTATGAATCTTTCCTTTAACTTTTTCCAAGAGCTAATAGAGCAATGAGGGTGACAAAATCATGTAGTTGCTACGTCTGATAGGAATAGTGGGAAACATTTACAGAGCTTGCCCTCTGTTGCTCCATTCATGAGCATGTGTTGGGTGTAGCGCTGTAAGTGGATGATTGGGTCGGAGTGCCTTTATAGGGATCTATGGTAGGCATCTTCCATTCCCGAGGAGTGGTTTTCGCTTCTATGTCCCTGGTGAATAGGCTGGACACTCTTGGTCCTAACCGCTTTTCGAGTTGTTCGCACATGAGATATTCCCTGAAGAGACATGTCATCTTCCCTTCAGATTCTAAGGCAGCCTTGGGAGAAGTGGGGGCTTCACTTTGATGCTACTAGCGTCGGAAACCTTGGTTCGGATTAGAGTGGCAATGGTTGGCTCAAGGCATGACAGGGTCAGTTACAGCCGGTTTCGTCTACCCGACTCGGCTTCAAGTACTTATATCTTCTTAGTCGAACTCTTCATTTGTAAGGGCTCTATTTTGTCTACCTGGCTCTCCAGATTGAGATTCATCTCGAGATACAGTGTTATGAGTGAATTCATCCATGCCTCTCAAGCGTGTCATGAGTTAGTCCAGTAAGGCTCTTTGCTGCGCAACAAAGTGGTCGGTCATCTCATTCACAACCCTATCTAAGTCTTCTTGCATGAAAGCTAAGCCTGGGGGTCAAGAATGGGTAGCTGAGTTTTCTTGATTTTCTTGGACTAGATTGAGGGTACTAGCGGTGGCATGTTCTAATGATATGTTAAGGCTGGAAAGGAGAGTGGATAGAAGAGTTTGGCTCTCCACACCGTTCTCAATGAAAGCACCAAAATGTTTGCATGAAAATTGGGCAAAAATCTCTAAGTTCAGATTTTTCTAAATCACGTTTATGTTGGTCGATATGGAGTTTTTAATGTTCCAATCCATTAACAGATAGTTTTTGTTGTCATAGAATAGTTCATAGGCTCGTAATTGGAAAGAAGTTAAAGGAAATAAATCGCATGAAATTTTATAGTGGTTCGGCCAGAACATGCCTACATCCATTGTCCATCTTATTGTGCTTGGTTTGATTTGATTACAAGTACAAGTTTGATTGGAAAGAGCAAAAACTTGGAACAGCTAGAGTGATTAAGTCTTAGCAGAGTTTTCCCTCTTTTCTCAGAAATTCGGTTCCCATTATTATTGAGGAGCTCTAGTATTTATAAAGTGGATTTATGAAGTGTGGAGATTGAGATTATAACTTTCTGAATCTGGTTTGGTATTTGGATAGGAGTTTAGATCAGCGTTTGGGATATGGAGCTTGCTTTGCTTGGTTGCTCTTCCATGTTTGGTTCAGTGCTTCTGCTTTGGAGTCTCTTATTTGTCGGACCATATATTTGGTTCAGCACGCCTGTGTACCAGACCAAATGTTTGGTCCGGTGTGGGATATGTTGTGTCGGACCAAACATTTGGTCCAACATATCAGAGAATGCCGGACCAAATATTTGGTTCGTCATTTTAGTGAATGTCGGATCAAATATCTGGTTTGGCATTTTAGTGAATGCCAGACAAAATATCTGATCTGACAGTTCTGCCTTCTACGTCGTAGTCCACTTTTACTTCCTTTCCTTCCTCTCTTTCTGCTTGCTGGAAAACCGAGCCAACAATAAGCATCATTGTCTATACAATATTGTACTCCACCGTAAGCTGGTGGGATATCAGGGAGCACTCCATAGGTATAACACAAACCAAAGTCGTAGTATGCTCGATAGGGATAAATATGACAAGGCACACGAGGCAATACCCAATGTAGGATTCTACCGTTTTGCCCTCCCAGACCGGTGGTACCGCATAGCCGCAGCTACCGCCCACCTCGAAACAACACTCCCATAATCAAGGGTGGCCACCAATCAATCATAGAGTAAAGATATGGTTTCGAAGAAGCGTGTTCGATAGGGGGAGCGACCCCACTTGGCCTATTATAGCTCTTGCTTTAGTCATTTTAATTATGACTCGAAAGTCAAGGCTATCCATCATCATTCTCTTTTTTCAAATCTAGCAAACGTTCACCAAATCAACCACTTCATTCTGGATCATATACCATGTACACAGTTATTAAAGTGGTTCCAATATTTACAGAGAGTATACCAATAAGAGGCTTCGGTCTCTTTAACAACCGAACACCATTTTTCATACTAGTTGGTTCTTTTACATTTTAAAACCAATTCATATTTGATATCAAACTGTCATATTCAATTCAAAATATCCTTCATTTCCAAACCATTATATTTACTCAAAATATGTCATTTCACTAGAAAATATCATTTCAAATTCCAACGCAGGTTATAACCCCATTTAGCCACATTAGCATTTAAGTCAACGATTTAATTATAAAAATTCCAACTTTGCACAAATTGAAATTTTGGAAAATAGTTTGAATAGTTATAAATAGTTTAAAATAGTTTATATAGTTTAGTGATTTAAAATAGTTTAGTATAAAATGGTTTGAGTTTTGAAAATATTTTATATAGTGAAATAGTTTCTGAAAATATAAATAATTTGGATATTAAAAGTAATAGATTTTAAACAACTTACATAAAAAATAATTTATTTTGAAAATTGTAATGACTCATAAATTAATTGCTTTGTATTCAAAAAAATTTAAATAATTTTTAAATATTTAGATAACGGATTTCAAAAATCAAATATAAAAAATTTAAATACTAATTAATGATATTAAAATCAATTATAAATTTTGTTTACAAAACTAAAGAGTTCAAAGAAAAATAGAAAATGTGACTGGAAACGGTTTCTTGAATTTTCGATGTTTCATCGTATAAAAGCTATTTGAAATATTGTATACAATTTTTTATATATATGCATACATAGACTAATTATATAATATGGATTAAGATAGTACAATTAGGTTTAATTAAGTTAATTAACTTAAGATAATGATGACGTGACACTATGGCAACTAAATAAAAAATAAATAGAATATAGTCACATCAGGGGAGACATGATTTGATATTTTGGAAACTTTAATTTTAAATGCATGTTGGTAAGAGGGAGACAAGGGTGATGACATGGCATGCATAATGTGGAGGTTATGTCCTTTAAGGGTATTTTGGTAATTTGATTTATCGATTAGTATAAAAGTTAATTTTCTAACTCTATTCTTATTCTTCTCATTTCTATCTTCATTTTCAAAACTTGATGAATTTTTTTTCTAAGTTTTCATGGCTTCCATAAATTTATAAAATTTAAAAACCTTAGTTTCATCCATTTTTAAAACCCTTAAGCCTTGTTTAAAAGCCTTCTATCCACTTCTACAACAAGTCCTTTACAAAACAAGTCCATACACCCCTCATCCACTCTTAGCCGAGCCACACATACCCTAGGGCCAAACCTATTCAAGTGTTTTTAGCTCAAAGACTTAACTTTTCAAAATAATTTGCAAAGATCTAAGGGTTTTGAAGTTCTAGAACAAGTTCGGTTGTACTTAGTAAGCTATTGTGAGTAAAAATCTCACCTTGCAAACCAAATTGTTTTGACTTTAATATAGCTGATTTTTATAGCTTATGAATGCTTGTTTATTTATATTATCATATGATGAATGTCGGTTTAGTTTATGCTTTGAAAAGTTGTCACCTTGGTAGTTAGTAAGCGAATTAGTAAGGATCTTGAAAAGTTAGCTGCAAAAGTTAAATATATTGTTAGTGATTGCTTTCTACATGTTGTATAAGAGTTATGTACCTTGTGTTGTGCTTTGCTTATGGTTATGTGATGTGTAGATATAAATAAAGTGACATAAAAATAGCTGCCGAAGTGTTCGTATAGCGGCTATCGTAATATCGGCACTTTCGATAAACATATCCTTATTGAAATTTTTCGATTTGTTTCTCGAGCTTGGATTTTGTTTTACTAGTTAATAAAGTTGTTAAACAAGGATGATTTCAAATTTAATTAATTATTTTAAAAAAGATTTTTAAATACGATTATTTAATTAATAAGGTTAATTAATAACTTGTTAATGATTAGTTCAAATTTAATTAATTAACTTGTTAATGATGTGTTTAAATTTAATTAATTAATTTACTAATGGTAATTAAAATTTTTAAATTTTTTATATAACGATGATTAAGGTTAATTAGTTATTTTATAACGATGGATTAAAATTAATTAATCATTTTAATTAACGATGATTAAAATAAATTAACCCATTTCAATTAATAATTTTTAAATATGATTAATTAATTTAAATTTAGTTAATCTTTTCTTTAATTATGTTTTAAATTATGAATTTAATTAATGATATTTATTTATTATTAATTAAATTAATTAATGATTTCTAAATTAAATAACTAATGAGATTAAATTTAATAAATTAAGTTAATTGGTTCTATTAACTCAAAAGGTGATTAACGTTTTTAATTAAAGAGTATTTTGAAGTCAATTATCCAAATTGATTAATGAAGTTTAAAGATAATTATTCTCATCTATGATAGTTAAAGAAAAGTATCCAATTAAATAAGGATGTTGAATGTACTTAACTCCTTTATAATGATGTTTTGAAGTTAGTAAACTCTTTTAACAAAACGTTTTAAAGCTAATACTTATAATGTGAAGCCCAAGCATGAATTTGGGTTTTTATAAGAAAAGTTTGAATTATTTATGGAAATTAACTAATTTCCATAAAGCGAGTCACGTGTATGGAAACGATTTATTTTTATAATTAGCACTAAACATCAAAGAAGTAGATTTGTTGCTATTTCAAAAGTTAAGAATAATCATGAGACATGACTTCGAGGTAACACTGCCCGACTTGTCCGGTATGATTGTTACCAAGAAATAGTACAAGTTTGAATTCGATGAGTGGTGATAAGTATACAAGACTTAATTTCCATATACGATCGTTTTGTATCCTCGATAGTTGGTTTCTCAGCTATCGGTTACTTCTGCTTCTTTATTATCGTCATTTTAAGATAATGTGTTGCTCCATCGAGCATTGATATCCTTTGTCGGAAATGACTAAATCTAAATCGCGAGAGGAAACAAAGCTATGTGGGGTTGCTCCCATTAGGCTAATTTCACATCTCATTTAGATTGGATTCGGTAGTGCAATTAGATGTGAAATATTCGGATACTCGGTAAGGTTTGGCAGGGTCTGGCTTGGTATTGTCTGAGAAGTGTCACGAAGTATATGAGCTTCTCCGAAGTATATTACTAGAGGTATACTTAATGGGTGATGCACCTTCTTAGTCATTTTTGGAGATTTTTCTTTCCTTATTTGATTTGAACTTTCAAATTTGTTTCTTAATTTAATAGGGAAGAGTCAACCACTCTTCATGATGTTTAGTTATTTATCCATTCTTCACGTTTAGATGTTGATTCATGTGAGAGTTAAACCGTTCCGTGTTTAACAACGTGGTCTCACATTTCTGTGTTTAATCATACATTTATTGATTTAATTTTTTTTACTCATACCAGACATATCGTCTGACCTGAGTTGTTTGTTTTCTCTAAACTCGCGACTAATAAATTTTATTTGAGTAGTTCGAGAGTAATAGGGTCTATGTGGGCTTTTTAAAGACGACATCCGAGCAAGAGGCTTTCATCTTCTTAGTTATCTATTCTGTTGTATTATCTTGTTTGTCTAAGTGTATTTTGTTTCAGCATATGTAAAGGCAGGTTGTTATAATAGCCTAAGTTGATTTGTAGTACTTTGTGTAACTTTGATAACTCCCTGTTAAGGAGTAACCTGATGTACTACTTACCGTTATGACTTATTTTACAATTTCGTTGTGAGGTTTTCTATTCTGTTCTTTATTTAACCCAAGACAATTCATATTTCTGGTGCTTGGGCAATGGTACACGAACACTGAGGATGTGTTAAGTGTCGTTCTTAATGGTCGAAAAGGTGGGTCGTTATAGTTGGTATCAGAGCATCGGTTGAGCGAACACCTTAGCCTGATTGGTGTACAACTCATTAGAGATAGGGTGAGTAGATACCTAAAATGAGTTGATCTTGAGATAGAGTTTCCTTTTCTTTCCTAAAAGTCTGGTTTTAGATCCTTTATTGCAGTTTTCTTTATTTCCATCATCAACGCCATCTTTGTATTCTAACGATATCTATCACTTATTTAGGTTATTTAAAATGAGTACAAGTGAAAGAAGAGGGAGGGTGTCTGGAACCAGCGTGGCTACAAATGGCAGAACTCCTAGAAATGAGCCAGTTGAAGAGCTGATAGCAGAAGCAGCGATTCAAGTTCAACCACCTCAAAACTTTGCGAACTTATGCAAGAATTACATTGCTTTAGGTGGTAAACATTTCTATGGAACTAAAGATATTTTAGGAGCTCAAACATGGCTCCGCTGTTGTGAGAGGAAATTTGGGGATCTTCAGCTGGGAGATGCTAGAAAGAGATTATTGGCATCGCGTCAGCTTTAGGAAGCAGAAATGGATTGGTGGAATTCAATCACCATGAATACACCAAAAGAATATTTTTGTTGGGTGCAGCTTAAGGAAGTTTTTGAAGCTCGGTATATCCCAAAGGTAGGGAGGACTCAGTTGTTCAAAAGTTTCATGGATTTTAAATAGGGTGAGATGTCAGTGGTGCAGTATGAGCATAGGTTCAATGCATTGTCCCGCTTTGGACCAGGACTGATTGATACGCCACTTAAAAAGAATGAAATGTTCGTGAAAGGAATGCGACTAGAATTTCATCGAGAAATGACCAATTATCTCAATGGTACCTTTACTAATCTGATCAGTGTGGCTTTGAGATTTGAAGCTCTTAATATTGAGCAAGGAGTTCAGAAAGGAGTAGTGCCGGTAGTTAATGCCCAACCTTTATCGGTGATACCAGTTGCTAATAATCCATTTTTTCAAGCGTAAGGGGAAGAAGAAGTGGTTAGGAAAGAAGCCTGGAGGTGGAGCTCCGGCTCAGAATAAGAAGTTAGATTTAACCAAGATCCTTTGTTATAAGTGCAACTAAATGGGCCGCTTTGCAAAGTAGTGACTGAACCTGGCTAGTGGACTACTCTACTACAATTGCAACAAACATGGATATATGAAGAACCATTACCCTTTTCCAAAGAAGGGATCTTAAGGACAAGCATTTTCTATTAAGGAAATACCATCTACTTTTATGGACTCAAATGGAAAGCAGGTGTTGCAAGGTACACTATCCATTTTTGATATTCCCGTTAGAGAGTTATTTGATATCGGTGCATCAAATAGTTTTATCTCATATGACCTGATGAACCAGTTGAAGCTTAAATATGTTATTCTCCAGAATTCTCTTTGTGTGTTGAACCAAATTAGGGGTGAGACCAATCTTGACACCTTATGTTTGAATGTGCCTATTTCTTATCGAGGTCGGCCTTTCTTTTCTGACTTGTTTATCCTAGAGTTCATGGGTTTTGGAGTACTATTAGGAATGGATTGGATATCTAAGTTTAAAGCTATCTTGGACTATTTTAGAAGGGTGATTGTATTAAAAGATGTAATTGGTAGAAGCGTTGATATATGTTGCAAGGAGCCTAGGGGGTTGATGAGAAGTTTTTTGTATTCCCACGAATTACCCAAAGAGGGGATAGGAAAATACCAATCGTTTGGGACCTCAACGATATTTTTGAAGAAGTGGAAGGTTTACCTCCTCATTGGGAAGTAGAGTTCCGCATAGATTTGATTCTAGGAACCAGACCTATTGTACAACCTCCTCGAAGGTTGAGTCCAAAGGAAAGAAGAGAATTGGAGAAGCATACATTTGACTTGTTGCAGAAATATTTGACCAGACACATCACATCAAGTTAGGGATTGCCAGCAGTGTTTATTACCAAAGACGATGGTTCTCTTAGATTTTATGTGGATTATCGAGAATTAAATAAGAGGACTATCAAGAATAAGTATCCATTACCTAGGATTGATGATATTTTTGACCAGCTACACAGAGCTTGGATATTTTCTCAGTTGGATGTTGCCACTGGTTTTCACCAATTAAGGGTAGTAGAAGAGAGTGTACCCTTCACCACTTTTCGCACCCTTAATACTTTTTACGAGTGGTTAATCATGTCATCCAAATTGACTAACACACCCGCTTATTTCATGGACTTGATGAATAGAGTGTTTTGGGATTTTCTTAACAAGTTTGTTCTAATCTTCATTGATGACATCCTCGTTTATTCTAAAACGGAGAAAGAGTATAAGTATCATCTTCAAATAGTTCTAAGTACTTTAAGAATTCATATTTTAAAAGCTAAATTTTCTAAGTGCCATTACTGGAAATTCGAAGTTAGATTTCCAGGGCATCTAGTTTCAAGAGAAGGCATATTAGTGGACCCAACTAAAGTAGTCGCAGTTCATGATTGGAAGAAACCCAAAAGTGCGACCGAGGTCAGAAGTTTCTTAGGATTGGCAGGTTTCTATAAAAGATTTATTAAAGATTTCTCAAAGATTGTTTCTCATCTAATGGAGCTGATGAAGAAGGATAATAAGTTTGTTTGGACACCCAAGTGCGATCAAACATTCAATGAGTTAAAGAAGAAATTGACAAGCACTTCTATCTTGACTATTCCAGATGGGAATGAAGGATTAACAATTTACATGGATGCTTGTAGGACCAGATTGGGAGCAATTTTGATGCAAGATGGTAATGTAATAGCGTATGCGAGTTGACAGTGAAACCTGATGAGAAAAATTACGCTACGCACGATTTGGAGCTTTTGGAAGTACTCTTCGCATTGAAGGTGTGGCGGCACTATATTTTAGGTGAAAAGTTTGAGTTATATGCAGATCAGAAGTCATTAAAGTATCTTTTTATCCAAAAGAAGTTGAACTTAAGGCAACAAAGATGGCTGGAGTGTCGTGCATCTTATGACCTAGAGATACTTTACACCCCAGGGAAAGCAAACGATGTTGTAGACGCGTTAAGTAGGAATGTAGCGACAATTGCAAATTTGGAAGTTAAGCCAGCACTAATGGAGAGAATTGCATATTTCCAAGAAGAAGACCCTATTCTATCTCGGCTTAAGAAGGATGTTGCAGACGGAATTATCTCTAGTTTTCAAATAGACTCTCAAGGCATTTTGAGAATGAATGGACGGATTTGTGTGCCCGATGTTAATGGAATTAGACATGATGTGCTGAGAGAGTGCCATCGGTCAAGGTTATCTATCCACCTAGGGGTAACAAAAATGTTTCAGATATGAAGAAGACCTTCTGGTGGAAAGGGATGAAGAGAGACATTTCAATCTTCGTGAGTCGGTGTGCAAATTGTTTGTAGGTCACGAGTGACCAACAGAAGACTATTGGGTTGCTCCAACCATTGGAGAACCGAATTAGAAGTGGGAGCAAGTATCAATGGACTTTATAGATGGGTTTCCTAAAACAAGAAGAGGTAATGAAGGCATTTGGGTAATTGTAGATTGATTAACAAAAAGTGCCCACTTTATTTCGATGAAGTCAATTAGAAATGCAACTTCTTTAACAGGAATTTATTTGAGGGAGGTCGTTCGACTGCATGGTATTCTAGTAAGTATAGTCAGTGATCGAGATCCCATCTTCATTAGTCGTTTTTAGGGAGCATTGCAAGCCACTTTAGGGACAAAGCTGAATTTGAGAACAACTTATTACCCATAGAACGACAAACCGAAATGGTGAACCGGATTTTGGAGGATCTTTTGAGAGCATGTATTTTGGATTTTGAAAGATCCTAGGAATATCACCTTCACTTAGTAAAGTTCTCCTACAACAACAGTTATCAAGCTAGCATTGGCATGACGCCCTATGAAGCTTTGTATGGGTAGCCATGTAAATCACCTTTATGTTGGGTTGGGACCGGAGACCGTTTAGTTCTTGGACCATAGATGATTCGAGAAGCATCAGAGAATGTGGCTATGGTTAAGGAAAGGATGAAAGAAGCTTAGGACCGACAGAAAAGTTATGCCGACCAACAAAGAAGGGACTTAGAGTTTGCAGTCAGGGATTTGTTATTTGTGAAAGTTTCCCCGATGAAAGGAGTTGTAAGATTCAAAAGGGAAGGAAAGCTAGCACCTAGATTCATCGGACCATTTAGAATCCTTGAGATAATTGGATCACTGACCTATAGAGTAGAATTTCCTGAAAGATTGTCAGAGGTTCATAATGTCTTTCATGTATCTCATTTGAGAAGGCATGTTCATGATCCATCTTTGATTGTTGAGACATATATTCAGGAAGACTTAAAAATAGAACTGAATTTGACCATTATTTGACACCCAGTTCATATTGTAGATCGAGTTGAACGGAGATTGAGGGATAAGGTGGTTAAGCTTGTGAAGGTTCAATGGAGTGATGACCCTGGTGATTGTAGGGATCGTATTAGAGAAACTTACCTGCTGTAATGTCAGGTTAGTAGTTTGAATGCATTATGTATGTCCGTTTATGGCGTAGTTGCTTTGCATAGTTATATGAAATTCTTGGTATAATATATATATATATATATATATATATATATATATTGGATTGTCTTTTGTGTATAAATTTCGAGAATAAAATTCTCCTAAGGGGGAGAGAGTGTAACAACCTGTAAATTAATCGCTTTGTATATGAATATTTAAATAATTTTTAAATATTTAAATAATAGACTTTAATAATAAAATAAACATAAGTTAAATATTAATTAATGATATTAAAATCATTTTTAAATTTTGTTTACAAAACTAAAGAATTCAAAGAAAAACAGAAAATGTGACCGGAAACTGCTTTTCGAATTTCGATGTTTAATCGTATAAAGTTACTTGAAATGTTATATACACTTTCTTATATATGTACACACATAGATTAATTATGTAATACAAGGTTAAGATAGTATAATTAGGTTTAATTAAGTTAATTAACTTAAGATAATGATGATGCAACACTTTGGCAACAAAATAAAAAAATAAATAGAATATTGTCACATCAGAGGAGACATGATTTGATATCTTTGCAAATTTAATTTTAAATGTATGTTGGCAAGGGGGAGACAAGGGTAATGAAATGACATGCATGGAGTGGAGATTATGTCCTTTAAGGTAGTTTGGTAATTTGGTCTATCCATTAGTATAAAAGTTAATTTCCTAATTCTTTTCTTATTCTTCTCATTTCTATCTTCATTTTGAAAATTTCATAAAACTTTCTCTAAGTTTTCATGGTTCCATAAATTTCTAAAATTTAAAAACCTTACTTTCATCCATTTTTAAAACCTTTAAGTCTTGTTTAAAAGTCTTCCATCTACTTCTACAACAACTCCTTCAAAAAACAAGTCCATATACCCCTCAACCACTCTTGACCGAGCCACACATACTCAAGGGCCGAACCTATTCAAGTGTTTTGGCTCAAAGACTCAACTTTTCAAAAAAATTGCAAAGATCTTGGGGTTTTTGAAGTTCTAGAACAAGTTCGGTTGAAGTTAGTAAGCTATTATGAGTAAAAATCTCACATTTCAAGCTAAAACTTTTTAACTTTAATGTAGCTTATTTTTATAGCTTACGAATGCTTGTTTATATGCATTACCATGTGATGAATGTTGATTTAGTTTATGCTTTGAAAAGTTTTCACCGTGGTAGTTAGTAAGCGAGTTAGTAACCATCTCGAAAAGTTAGTATTAAAAGTTAAATATATTTGTAATGATTGTTTTCTACGCGTCGTATAAAAGTTAAGTACCTTGTGGTTATGTGACATGTAGATGTAAATATAGTGACATGAAAATAGTGGTCGAAGTGTCCATATAGCGACTATCGCTATATCGGCACTTTCGATAAACATATCCTTATCGAAAATTTTCAATTTGTTTCTCGAGAGTGGGTTTTTTTTTACAAGTTAATAAAGTTGTTAAACAAGGATGATTTCAAATTTAATTAATTATTTTAAATACAATTAATTAATTAATTAATAAGGTTAATTAACACTTGTTAATGACGAGTTTAAATTCAATTAATTACTTTATTAATGATACTTAAAATTTATTAAACATCTTATCTAATGATGATTAAGGTTAATTAATTATTTAATAATGATGGATTAAAATAATTAATCACTTTAATTAGGGATAATTAAAATAAATTAACTCATTCAATTAATGATTTTTAAATTTGATTAATTAATTTTTATTTAATTACTCTTTTCTTTAATTATGTTTTAAATTAATTAATTTAATTAATGATATTAATTTATCATTAATTAAATTAATTAATGATGTCTAAATTTAAATAATTAATGTAATTAATGAGATTAAATTTCATAAATTAATTTATTTGGTTCTGTTAATTCAAAAGGTGATTAACCTTTTTAATTAAAGGGTATTTTGAAGTCAATTATCCAAATTAATTAATGAAGGTTAAAGATAATTAATTATTCTCATTTATGATAGTAAAAGCGAAGTATCCAATTAAATAAGGATGTCGAAAGTATTTTAATCCTTTATAATGTTGTTTTGAAGTTAGTAAACTATTTTCACAAAATGTTTTGAAGCTAATACTTGCAATGTGAAGCCCAAGCATGAATTCGGGTTTTTAAAAGAAAAGTTTGAATTCTTTATGGAAATGAACTAATTTCCATAAAGCGCTTCACTTATGTGGAAATGATTTATTTGTATAATTAGCACTAAACATCGAAGAAGTATATTTGTTGCTATTTCGAAAGTTAGGAATAGTCGTGAGACATGACTTCGAGGTAACACTACCTTGATTTATCCGGTATTATTGTTAACCAAGAAATAGTACAAGTTTAAATTTTATGAATCGTGATAAGTATAAAAGATTTAATTTCCATATACGATCATTTTATATCCTCGATAGCAGTTTCTCTGCCATCGGTTACTTTAGGTTCTTTATTATCATCATTCTAAGACGATGTGTTGCTTCGTCGAGTATTGATATCCTTTGTCAGAAATGACTAAATCCAAAGTGCGAGAGGAAGCCAAGCTATGTTGGGTTGCTCCCATTAGGTTACTTTCACATCTCATCCAAATTTGATTCGGCAGTGCAATTAGATGTGAAATATTTAGATACTCGGTAAGGTTTGGTGGGGTCTCGCTTGGCATTGTCCGAGAAGTGTCACAGAGTATATGAGCTTCTCAAAGTATATTACTAGAGGTATACTTCAGGGGTGGTGCATCTTCCTACTAATTTGTTAGAGATTTTCCTTTCCTTATTTGATTCGAACCTTCAAATTTGTTTCCTTAATTTAATTGGGAAGAGTCAACCACTCTTCGCGATGTTTAATTATTTATCCGTTCTCCACGTTTGGATGTTGATTCATGTGAGAGTAAACCCATGCCATGTTTAGCGGCATTGTCTCAAATTTTTTTTGTTTAATCGCACATGTATTGATTTAATTTTTTTTACTCATACCAGATATATCGTCTGTCCCGAGTTGTTTGTTTTTCCTAAACTCTCGGGTACTCAAATTTATATGAGTAGTTCGAGAGTAACATGTCTTTGTAGGCTTTTTGAAGACGACATCCGAGTAGGAGGCTATCATCTTCTTAGTTATTTGTTCTGCTGTATCATGTTATTTCTGTAAGTGTATTTTGTTTAGCATATGTAAAGGAAGGTTGTTATAACTGTCTAAGCGGATTTGCAGTACTTTATGTAACTCAGATAACCCCTGCTAAGGAGTAACCTGATGTACTATTGACTGTTATGGCTTATTTTAGAGTTTCGTTGTGATGTTTTCTATTTTGTCCTTTATTTAGCCTCAAGATAATTCATCTTTTCAATGCTTGGGCTGTGGCACAGAACACAGAGGTTGTGTCAAGTGTTTTTCCTAGGGGTCAGAAAGGTGGGTCGTTACAATAATAATATAAAATCAAACTGTTTCTTTTCCATTTCAATAATCTGGACCATGTTTAGTATCAAAATCAACAAATTCAGTTTCAGGTCTTTCAATTCAATTGACTCAATTTAGATTTAATGTCAAATCAACTTAATTTCGATCTCAATTCGAATTAACTTCAATTTTTGAAACGTTCCTTTTTAACTTTGGATTCCATTCAACAACTAAATTCAATGATTCAAATCTCAGTTCAATTATTATTTTAAACCATTCCAATTTATATCGATTTCGATTTCAATTTCAATTTACAGATTTTGAACACTTAATATTAAATTAACCCTCATTGTTAATTTTAAATTCCAAATCTTTAAATAATTCAATTTACAAAATTTAAGTCATGTATCAATTACAACTTCACATTTTCTAGTTCGATTCTTTAAACAATTTCCTTTGTACCAAATTTAGATTCTACATTTCAAAGCTTGATTTAGAAAATAATTCAATTCATATAAATGCAAAATTTATTTCTTTTAAATAATGTTATTTAATCAAAATCAAAATTTAAGATTTTTTAAAACCATATAATTTAACTAAATCAATGTCTGTATATATATTTTACCCTATGGCCAAGTGAATAGTTATTTCAATTTTAATTATAGGGATGGATATATATCATTTCAATCCAAATCAAAGTGTCATAGGTATATCATTTCAACCAATTTCTTAATTTATTCAAAATAATTTAAATAACAGTTTATATACCGCCGCTTAATATACAAAGTGATAACAGATATATATAAAAATAAATAAACATCCAATCATCCAAAATGTTAACAAATAAACATTCACCATAATCAACATTCAAATCAGCCAATAATTAACAAAAATTAACTGTTTATCAATATCAGGTATTTAACTAGCAATTCAATTTCAATATTAATTTAAATGGAAATTTAATTCAATAAATTTAAATTAAAATTAAAATGTTAATTTAAACTACCAACAACAACCAATAACATTTTAATCACTTTATAAAATTAATTCAACAAACATAAGAATTTTTATTACTGCGTGAGTGGATTAAATCACTCACCTTTGATTTATAGCCCATTCAAAATCCAAATAAAGCACAAAATTTGAATAGTCTCCAAATTCAACTAAACCAATTCTATATTGTTTGGAATTTCAACACGATCCCAGTGGAAGAAACTGTGCGTCAATCCGAGTTCATATGAAAAAGTTATGTAAGTAAGAAGATTGAAAATTGTAAATTTAAATAAAAACAAAAGAAGGCATAATTGTAATTCTCACTACCATCAGAAAACCCTACATATGGACATCGAACACGAGACACCCTATGACTGCCACTTATTTTCCATGCACGCAGTGCCTAAAGGCCTCTAACCCAAGAACAGACACCACCGCATCGTTGCGCTCCTCCGGCCGCACCACTCCCCACCGCGCGCAACCCTCTGCCTCACCAGAAAATGACCCATCGCCGCCATGAATAATCGCCAATTCTAGAAAAATGGGTTACCTCAGTGACCAACTACTCCACTGGATGATCGCTTCTCCTCCTCTTCTACCCGCTAGTGCCTTCTGATCGTCGACTGGTCGACGGTCCACCGTTGATTACGAAACCCTAATATGAATGGCCGAAATCGTTTCACCAATTTTTGGACAAACGGAGCCTCCGATCAAAAAATGAATTACGTATGTAGATTACGTTCATCGAGATCTTCCTGATGATATATTATATGATAGGGTTTGAGGAGTTTGAATTTGAAGATTGATTTGGAATTGGGAATTTAGGGTTTTGAGATGTCTACCATTGAGAAGGAACAGATGAGATAGAAATTGTACGTACAGAAAATGAAAATACAAAGGTGTTAGGGTTTATAATGACCTACGCATAGACAGAGATGGATAAGAAAGGACGGAACAGATTGAATTGCATCGAAGCAATAACGAAGATCCAAAAAGCCCGTTTCTTTCCCGAAATGAAAACAGGCCATCCAATATATCGAAACATAGGTTTTTGATATTTTTAAAATCAATGAAACTAATTTCAAACCCTAATTCCATTGTATATAGAAATTAGCTTTTAAAATCAAATTATATTTAAATTCCATTAATGATTTCTACGCATTTCGAGCTCGCATGATCAAACGATAATTTGATCGCTACAAAACTTGAAATCTTATAATAATTTACTATTACGAATCCGATGAAACTAATTTCATTGAAATCTAAGACAGTGCCCCAAAAGACTAATTTTACATGTTAATTGAATAAATTATTATTAAATTGATTTATTCACTTTTAAATTAACAGTTAAAAGTGTTCTATCAACATTCTTAGTCAAATAGAAATTAATAATATTTTAAAATAAAATTTTCCATGTTAATTTCAAGATATAAATGTTATATTAATTTCAACGTTCAATTATAACTGAAATAAATCCATCCATTATAATTTAAAATCCAAATAAATTCTTCTATTTTGATTTTCCTTCTTAATTTTAAATCAACAATTCCCTTATGTAATTAATTAAACACAGGTTTCCATCTTATTTCACTCATACTCTATAGTTAACATCTTTTCTTGCATTACGTGCAATTTTCATTGATTTCCAAATTAATTTCAACGGATTAAATAATAAGATGAGAATAAAACAATGTTTACATTTAAGTAATTTAAACAAATTTGTAAATTTATGGTTTATAAATATAGGTTAATAAATTTACGTACAAAATAAGTTAATTTCATATTTTATATAAAAGCGATTTCAATTAAGTAACATATAATTCACCATTTTATACAACATTTATTTTATTCATTATTAACCTTTATTACCACAATTGATTGAAATTACATTAAACAGTTGTCAGTTTCATTCAATCAACATTATTAAATTATATTCTAATAAGTTTTCCTATTAATAAATCATAAATTTTAATTTCTGACAATATTTAATTCTAAAAATCTTATTAAATTTAATATTTTTAATTATAAAAAATACGGGTCCTTACAATCCCTCCCACTCAAAACTTTTCATTCTCGAAAAGGAACACGAAGGAATCAAGAGGTTTGATATAATTTATTCAAAATAATCAATTAAATTTACATATTTAAATTTAATAAAAATTTGAAAATAACTCAACTTCCACAAAAAAATTCAAAAGAGTCTCCATTGCGCAGATAGGTCTGGAAAAATAATAATATCAATAATTACAGTATATATATATATATATCATATTTCAATAATAAAACATCTTAAACCATGAAAAAAACAATAAAATATCATTCCAAAACCGTAGTCCGAAAACGTACCTATTTGTCAGGCAAACAAATTTAATTTAATGAAACTAAAAGCAACACCTATTGGTTCCATAAATCTGTATTTCACTTATATAATCCAAAGAGTTAAAATTATGTAAAAAGAACAATATTTTAGTTGTTTCAATCAATAACACAAACAAAACAACATGTATAATAATCATATGCAAATAAAACAACTTGACCATTATATGCAACAAAAGAATCCATCCTACATTCATAGCAACCAAAACTAGTGGTTTATCTAGGTTCAGAAACTTCTCATCGTACAAAGGTGATGAATAAACTACCAAGTGTTCTTTATGCTCAACAGCCTTAGATGATTACTTAATAGATTATTCATGCAACCTTAAACAATTTGAAGTATCATTTCCCAAACTTTCCATAAGCAAACAACATAGAAATTTAAATGTTATTTAAGTTTATTCCTTTAACACATTATTGACTTCTTAGTTATTTTATTTCATTCATACAAGGCTATCTCTTATTAATTTACATTCATTTACTTACATAGATTATTTTGCATTCAATTATTTAGGACATTAATAAATCAATTCTTAAAATATTATATAAGTTTCTTTGCAATTTAATTCACAGCTATTGTTTACTTATATAATTTGATTTCCGTTTAACATCAATATTCATTTGTGAATCAATTCATACTTAAGGTTTTCTACTTTTTAATTCACGTTTATTTCTTCATACATAGTATCGTTTAATATTAAAACTACTAATGAATAATTTCAACATTCTCTTTAAGTTCATAATCATTTACTTAAATAGTATCCACTTTTTACTATTCAATTTAATTATTAGGCATTTCAAAACATCAACTTATGTTTATAACATTTCTTATACATCATAAATTTTCATTTATAAATATATGTTTATTTTGAAGCACTTTTGTTATTAAGATTTTATTTGTATAATATTTTATTACATATTCATATTGACATTTCAACTTTTAAACATTTCTGGTAAGTTTTGTACATGTTTTTAGAATGTAATTGAGTGTTATACAAATTAACTTATCTATTTTAGTTAACAAAAATGTTCAATAGTTTACATCTTCTTATTTTTCATTATCTTTAAATTTACAAGTGACAAATCTCTAATTTCTTTACAGTTTCATTAAACAAATAGCTTCTAATTTCTTATTTCTCATTTTAGAAGTTTCCAACTATTAAATTTCACTGTATTTCTACTACTGAAAATTACTAATTAGAAGGAACTTAAGAATTCATATCCAGGTTCATTTCTAATCATTTTGAAATAATATATATACTTAAATCTTTTGTATATCAAATCATACTTATGAAATTTGAATCAAAATCTGTTTCACCAAAACAACTGTGTAGCAAAGCTACTACAGAGGTCTTCCCACTTTGAAAATCAAAAATGAAAGTTGATGCTGCACAGTCATCATCAAAATTATTTTCCAGCGACAAAAGAGGGGAGTACAGAACTTATTTTCTTTTAAAATTCTTTTAAAACATTTCTTTCATTTGTCATTGAAAATATTTCTATCCAAAATACTACCAAATAATACTTATATTATTTTCTCTAGAGTCTTTGAAAACAAATTTCAAAACACCAGAATTTAAGTTCTCAAATCAGGAAAATAGACACAAGGAAGAAGTAGCAAAAAAATTTTAGTATCAGGGGCAATAAGTTTGCTTTTTAGGCTGAAAGACACTTTTAGTGCAAACAGAAAATGATAGTTACAACTATTGTTAACTCCGCTTTGCTAACGACCTAAGAGATAACACGAGTTAACAGCCTAAAAGTATAATGACTTAGCGAGTTAAGGTATTGAGCGACTTAACGACACAAACAGTATAGTACGGAACAACTTAAGCGAGTTAAAAGAAGCCACGACTTAACAGTTTAAGGGGGTGGACGACTTAAGGAACAAACGACTTAACAACTTAAGAAGGGTGGACGACTTAAGGAACAAACGACTTAACAACTTAAGAAGGGTGGACGACTTAAGGAACAAACGACTTAACAACTTAAGAAGGTTGGACGACTTAGGGAAGCAACGACTTAACAGTTTAAGGGGTTGGACGACTTAACGGCTTAGGGACTTCACGACCTAAAGGGTTAAAGCGCCGGCGACCTAAAGCCTTCACGACTTACCATAAGTTGCCCACACGACTTACCATAAGTCGCCCATGACCTTATACTTAGTGATTTAACTGCTGCTTTCCATAAGACACGAGGACCGAACAGTTAGTACAATTAGACATATGCGAACCAGCTAGGTCGTAACTCCTGACACCTTAACCCGCTGACGACCTACAACCTATCCTAAGTCGTAACCCACGACTTACGACTTACCTTAAGCCGTAAACGACTTAAGACCCATTCAGAAAACCCTATAAATATGGCATGAATTCCAACATGGAGGGGACTTTTGGGCTCATTCTTTCCAAGCACCGATACTCTGCTACATTCCAAACCGACTCGACACCCAAAGCTTTCAAGACACGTAGAACGCTATCAACAACTTCAAGAAGGAATCTCATACATCCGACATGGATTTGAAGACTTTCTCTTACATTAAAGTTTAAGCTACTCGTTCAAAGTGTTTAGTAATTCAAAGTGTATTGTACTTGGGAAGAATTGTATCAACTTGTAACGACATCATCAATAAAGATATTCAGAGTGGACGTAGGCAAACTATTGAGCCGAACCACTACAAAATCGCTGTTATTTACTGCTTTTTCTGTGGTTTTCTGCTTATACTCTGTTCCCGAATCATCGGGTGGTGCTTTCACAACTACACTTTACACACCGGGGTGTTAGCGTTCAAATTTTAGCATTAACATTTTTGGTGCTTTCATTGAGAACTGAACTCAGGCGAATTATCATCATTGCTCCACGGAAGTTTGTTGAAGCAATCTCTCTGAAGACTAGAAGTTTATCTGAAATCATGGCTCCGGGGAGAAGGAGTAGATCTGTTAGATCTGGAAATGTTCAAGAGGGAACCTCCGCTTCCCCGGTACCTAATCAAGCCACTCCACCTGTTGGGGTTACAAAAGCGGAGTTCGATGCTGTAATCTTAGGGCTGAACCAGCAGATAAATGCCCAAAGTGCACAATTGGAGGCTCAGAATGCCCAAAATGCCCTAATTTTGAATAAGTTGAACGATTTTCTTGGGGCAAACTGTCAACCAACGGGTAATGAAAGGAACTTGGCTGGCAACGTTCATAATGCTGAAGAAAGGAACGTCCCTGAGAGGGATGCCAGCCCCTTTGAGCAAACACTTCCTGAGGTTGGTGGATCTAAAGCTCGAAATGATGAGGGGTATCTTTCTGAAAGGGTTCGACAAATCATGAAAGAGAGCATGCAAAGGAATGAAGACAAGAAAGAACGGGGTTTCGCTCCAAGTAAAACCCCGTTTACCGAAAGGATCTTAAAGGCTGAGTTTCCAAGGAAGTTCGTCCCTCCAACAATTCCAGCTTATAAGGGGACAAGCGACCCGAACGAATTCTTGTATAAGTATGATTGGCACATGACAGGTGCCAGAGCTTCTGATGAAATAAAGTGCCGATATTTTCCTGTATATCTGGAAGGCGTAACTCTGCTTTGGTTCACCAAGTTACCAATCCGGTCTATAGATCAGTTTTTTGACTAAACCCGGAAATTCAAGGAGCAGTTCAGGCTATATGCTTCAAAAGCCAAAGATATCATGTCGTTGTCGAGTTTAGAACAAATCCAGGGGAAACTATCAGATCTTTCTTGAATCGATTTAATATAGCGCTGGCCGAGGTAGACAATGCAGAACCACGGATGATCTTGACTTATCTGATGAGGGCCATTGACAAGTCAAGTGAATTTGGAAAATGACTAAACATGAAGGAACCAAATTCCCTTGAAAAATTCTACAAGAAAGCAGATGAGTTCATACGCCTGGAAAGCCGTCCTGTACCAGTAAAGGCAGTATTGGAAAAAGCTGAAGATAACATTGCTGTTCCATGCAAGAATGAATCTGTAGGACAGAAAAGGGAAAATAACGATGGGAAGAAACAGAAAAATCTGAAGAAGCCTCGTTCCTTCAAGCCATCGGAATATACTCCTTTATCAGATACGCCGGAGCGTATTTACCTTGCCACTAAAGATTCTGTTGATTATCCTAAACCTCCCGTTCTGAGAACCGGGAAAAAAGCTGTGCAAAGCGGGAAGTTTTGCCGCTTCCATAATCAACCCGGTCATGATACCGATGAATGCCGCCAATTGAAAATTTTGATTGAAGAGTTGATAAGGGAAAACAAGCTGCAGCAATTTGTGGAAAAGAATAGTAGCAATCCTGCTTCGTCTAGTCAGGGGCAACGAGCTCCGGCTCATCAACCCAGGACAAGTGAGGAGGCTACAGGGCATGAATCCGGAAGGCCTGTTATCAATGTCATTACGGAAGGACCTCACCCAGTAGGCAGGAGCTGGGGTGAGATGGAAAGGTATACCCGGGCTTTAAAATATGCACCGGCCGATGAAGATGTCTTTGTTTTGGAAGATGCTACGCCCATAAAACAACAAAGAACTTTCAATGATGATATTGTGTTCAGAGCCAGGGATTCCACAGGTGTTGAAGCTCCTACCTTGGATCCCTTAGTCATCTCGGTTGGTATCGGGCCAGCTATTGTCAGAAGAGTTCTCATTGATTGTGGCGCATCCTGTAATATCCTCTTCAAGAAAACATTCGACCAAATGAAGATCCCTATGGCTGATGTGCAAGCCTCGTCACAGAAAATCGCTGGCTTCACTGGGGAGCCAAAACAGCCGATAGGGACCATTGATTTGCTTGTAGAACTTGGAGAGGGAGAAAGAAAAGTAGTCCGCAAGCAAACTTTTGTGATTGTCGACGAATTTTCTGCTTATAATGCTTTCCTTGGCCGTCCAACTCTTACAGCGTTCAAAGCTGTTCTGGCCCCATGGTGCCTCACCATTAAATTCCCCACAGACAATGGAGTAAGAGTTATAAAAGGGGATCAAAATGCTGGGCGGGAGTGTTATCTGACAGAGCTGCGAGAAGCAAGGAAAAGAGAAATGGGAAAGGATGCGGCAACCCCAGTCCGCATCAAAGAACCAGCCTTGTAGCAATTACAGGGCGGACCCTGCACTGGCGAGCACAGCGGAGCACGAAAAGAGATGGATCCTAGAAAAGCCAGTGCAGGAGAGAATAGAGTGTTACCAGTGGAAACGACAGTACCAGTACCTGTTGACCCGAAGGACTGAAATAAGGTGTTGAATGTGGGTTCACAGCTGAGTGTGTCAATTCAGAATATCTTAATATCTTTTTTAAAAGCAAATTTGGATGTTTTTGCTTGGACTCATGCCGATATGTGCGGAATATCCCCAGAAGTTGCAGTACACACTCTGAATATTGATCCAAAATTTACGCCTGTGAAACAGAAAAGGAGAACTCAAGGTCCAGAAAGGTCAGCAGCATTAAAAGAAGAAGTTGATCGGCTCATGGAGAATGACTTTATCAAAGAATCTACCTATCCGAATTGGGTTTCAAATCCAGTGCTGGTTAAAAAAGCCAACGGAAAATGGAGAGTGTGCATCGATTTTTCAGATCTAAACAAGGCCTGCCCCAAAAACTGCTTCCCATTACCCAGGATCGATCAACTGGTAGATGGAACAGCGGGACATGAATTGTTATCTTTTATGGATGCTTACTCCGGATATAACCAGATCATGATGCATGAGCCAGATCAGGAGGACACGAGCTTTATCACCGATGTTGGTCTTTACTGCTACAAAGTTATGCCCTTCGGGCTGAAGAATGCGGGGGCAACTTACCAAAGACTTGTTAATGCTATGTTCAAACCGCAATTGGGCAAGACTATGGAAGTCTACGTCGACGACATGTTAGTAAAGTCTAAGAAGGCAGTGGATCACATAGAACACTTAGCAGACATGTTCCCGGTCCTCCGAAAATACGGAATGAAGCTTAACCCTTTAAAATGTTCATTTGGAGTGGAGTCCGGAAAGTTCTTAGGTTTCATCGTGAGCGCTAGGGGCATTGAAGCCAGTCCAGCCCAAATTACCGCCTTAAAAGAAGTCAAAGCTCCTAGAACGAAGAAGGAATTGCAAAGTCTCAACGGAAAGGTCGCCGCCTTGAGTCGGTTCATTTCCAAAGCTACTGATAAATGCATCCCATTCTTTGACTCTCTAAAGAAAGGAAAGAAAAACTTTGATTGGACTCCCGAATGCCAAAAAGCCTTTGATGAATTGATTCGCCATATGGAAACGCCTCCAATACTTTCTAGGCCCGGCGATGGTGAGGATCTTCTTATATACTTGGCAGTATCATCTCATGCTTTAAGTGCAGCGCTGATACGAGAAGACAAGAGGGTTCAACATCCGGTTTACTATATCAGCAAAAGACTCACTGGGGCAGAGATGAATTACTCCAATTTGGAAAAACTCGCCTATTGCCTACTGATTGCATCGAGGAAGTTGAGGCAATATTTCCAAGCTCATCCTATCAGAGTCCTCACTGATCAACCCTTAAAGCAAGTCCTGTTTCGCCCTGAGACTTCGGGTCGTCTTCTAAAGTGGAACATTGAACTCAGTCAATATGACATCACTTATCATCCCCGAAAAGCAATCAACGGACAAGCTTTAGCGGATTTCATCGCAGAATTCACAGATAAGGGTAACAGTGAGGAGGAAACGATCGATGATTCCCCAATCCAATGGAAGTTATATGTTGATGGCGCAAGAAATAACTACTGTTCTGGAGCCGGGGTTGTACTTGAGACCCCTGAAGGTCGGTCATTATGCTATGCATTGAGATTGGAATTTCCTTCAACGAACAATGAAGCAGAATACGAAGCTCTTATCGCTGGCTTGAGAATTGCTAAAGAACTAAACATCCGAGCATTACAGATCTTCAGTGATTCTCAGCTCATTGTATGCCAAGTCAAGAAGGAATTCCAAGCGAAGGGGGGAAATCTGCCTGCCTACTTGTTAAAGGCTTGGGAGCTCCTGTGTGACTTCGATCATTACACGATAAGCCATATTCCTCGAGAAGATAACATGAAAGCAGATTCTCTCGCAAAGTACTCTAGCACAGGCGAAGCTCAATTTCTGGGGTTGACTCCAGTGGAAGTCCTGTCGGCTCCAAGCATTGATGAAATGGATATTGATTGGATCATGAGCGTGTCTCAAGAGAAAGAATCATGGATGACTCCAATACAGAATACCTGCTCAATGGCTCTTTACCAGAAAATTCAAAAGAACGACAGAAGCTACTGAGGAAAGCCTCTCGCTATATAGTCCAGGATGGCCAATTATACAGACGGGGATTCTCAATGCCGTTGCTTCGATGTGTATCCAGGGAAGAGTCCAAAACAATCCTAGCTGAGGTGCATGGGGGAGAATGTGGTGATCATTTAGGTGGTCAAACTTTAGCAAAGAAGATTCTCCGATACGGATATTTTTGGCCAGAGATTAATCGAGATGCCGCAGACTATTCCCGAAAATGTGACAGATGCCAAAGATTTGCCAAAATTCCTAGAGCACCTTCTACTGAACTCACACAGATGGTCAGCCCATGGCCGTTTGCAATATGGGGGATAGACCTTGTAGGACCTTTACCAACTGCCAAATCTGGAATCAAATATGCCATTGTTGCTGTAGATTATTTTACTAAATGGGCAGAAGCTGAACCACTGGTTACTATCACCTCTAAAAAGATGATAAGTTTTGTGACTAAAAGTATCATTTGCAGGTATGGTGTGCCTCAAAAGATAATTACAGACAATGATACTCAGTTCGAAAGTGAAGAATTCCAAGATTTTTGCAAACGATTCAAAATCCGAAAAAGCTTCTCAGCAGTAGCTCATCCGCAGGCAAACGGGCAGGTGGAAGCAGTAAACAAAATTATCAAGTCAACCATCAAGAAGCAACTCGAAAGAGCAAAAGGTGGTTGGGTCGATAAGCTACCACTAGCACTATGGGCATACAGAACTACCCACAAAACTGCGACTGGGCATACTCCGTTTTCATTGGCATACAGGTCAGAAGCAATGATTCCAGTAGAAACAAAGGTCCCTTCACATAGAAGAATCCATTTCAATCAAGCGGAGAATGAAAAACTACAACTTGAGGCACTAGATCTCCTTGATGAAAAAAGAAAAGAGGCTGAGCTCAGAATCGCAGCTCATCAGCAAAGGATAGCCAGACATTTCAATTCCAAAGTTCGCCAACGCAGCTTTGAGATTGGAGATCTAGTCTTGAAGAGAATTATGACGGCGACAGGTGTGTTTGGGCCAAATTGGGAAGGACCATATGTCATAGGTCAGAAGCTTCTTGACGGCACATTCAAACTCACTACTGTTGAAGGAGATCAAATTCCAAGGGCTTGGAACAGCAATCACTTGCGTCCATACTTTACTTGATAGCTTTGTTGAAATATTGTAAAAAGAATTATGAATGTATGATTCTTGTAATTGAAAGCAATTGTAAAACCGATTCAAGTGAATAATGAAAGACTATAAAGTGGATGTAGGCCCAAATTCTTGGCCGAACCACTATAAATCTTGTGTTCCTTATTATTTTTACATGTTTGCTTTATTTCGATATGAAAAGTACATTAAATGTATTGCTGAAATGTCGATTTAAATTTGTGCAGGCAACGAAAACAAAACTTGCACATTACAAAACCAAGTGATTCTTGTTATCATTCAACAAAAAAATTCCAAGTCACAAAAACCCCGAAATTAAATCCTAGATAGGAAGTGCTTCAATTGAACGGCCAATGATTTCGCCGAAAACGGGCTCTAGCTAATAAATTGAGAAGTTTGAACAAACAAACATCCAATTAAGAAGCTTATGCCCGTTCTCGCGAACTGGCCTAGCGATGAAGTACACTTCTTTGGATTAAACAAACTACTTGTAAGAGAAGGGAGTACGAGCTTGAAAAGAAAAATAGAGGATCGCTGAAAAGGCATAAGCAAGTGGACAAGGAACAACTAAAGCCCTCTTCGGAGGCACAAGTCCTCTTCGGAAGCACAACTCTTCGGAGGATAAAGACCTCTAACGAGGCATATGCCGCAAAAAAAAAAGTTCTCTACTCAACAAAAAAGATTGGAGGAGTCATGACCCTCCAACCATGAGAGAGTAACTTCCAAGCCCTCTTCGGAGGCCCATTTCACCAGGAGTTGAAGTGCGACAACCGCTCTTCGGAGTTTCACTTCACCAGAGTTGAAATGCAAAACAAAATAAAAGCCCTCTTCGGAGGCCCATTTCACCAGGAGTTGAAGTGCAACAACCGCTCTTCGGAGTTTCACTTCACCAGAGTTGAAATGCAAAACAAAATAAAAGCCCTCTTCGGAGGCCCATTTCACCAGGAGTTGAAGTGCGACAACCGCTCTTCGGAGTTTCACTTCACCAGAGTTGAAATGCAAAACAAAATAAAAGCCCTCTTCGGAGGCCCGTTTCAAAGAGACCTCTTCCCAGAGGCACAATAAGACAGAAAGACCTCTTCCCAGAGGCAGAAATGAAAAGACCTCCTCCCGGAGGCACAATCAAGCAGAAAGACCTCTTCGGGGGCACACGTTTCACCAAGATTGAAATAAAACTTTCAGGTGTTGAAACGTGAAAAAATCTCCCTCAGAGGTGCAACTTTTTAAAGAAACAAAAATCGAGAAGCCCTTTACTGTGACAAGTAAAAAAAAAAATCCTCATCAAAGGCACACTTTAACTTTCAAAGGAAGAATGAATTACTTATTCTGGAAAATTCTCTTCCTCAAAAAGAAGTTGAAGTACCTTTCAAATACCCGCTTTACCACATAGAAGATTTCATTCAGTAAAATGTGTATATGCACAAAATAAAAGGTGATATCTTCGAAGGATGAAGCGTAAAAACTTATTTGTGCTCTGTTTTTTTTTAACGAGATAATATTCCTCCAAATGTGGAATAATTATTCTTTAAAAAATAGAAGTACAAGTTCCTCATAAAATAAAATATTACAATGAGCTTATGGTATAGGGGCAACATGGTATAACTACATCGGTAAAATTGCGCTCAAACAATATATACCACAAGCTCACTGCAATATCAGATAAATAAACTTGTACAAAAATGAATAATAAATGCATTCTCAAATGCAAACAAGAGTTTGTACCAATAAAGGATCATTTTATTCAATCATATTGCAGATACAAGTTTCGAAATAAAGAAAGCGGGGGCCGGTACCCGCACAATCCTCGATCAGTACATGCAAAAAACAAAAAGCTAAAAACTAGAATCTTCATTTCCTCTTGCCACCTTTGGACCCTTTACCCGGCCAGATGGTTAGCTTTTCGGGTCGATCTATAGGCATGAGGGAAGATGGAGAGGGAGGTATGACTGGTTCAACTTCCGGTTCCTCTTCAGTAGCAATAATGCTCTTCCCCCTCCTTTTTGATGTTCCGTGCTTCTTTCTTCTCTTTGAAGAAGATTCACTTCCTAGAGTAACAAGTTTAGACAAAATTATGTCATCGGAAGGAGTCCGCTCCGGAGATATCTCACCTCCCTCAAGTCCTTCGTCTTTTTGCTCTTATGAAGCAGCTGGGTCATCCAAGCCCCGAAGGGCACCTATTATTTCTTCCTGTGATCCCAGATGAGGAGTAGGAGCGATTGGGGAAGGCAGAGGAACAGTAACTGGAGGTGGAAAAGTTTGAATGGTGCTCGGTGCTTTCTCTACAAAGGAAAAGATAAAAGTGTCAGTATTTCCCGCAAAAAGAGGAGACAACGGCTCGTCGAGATTCAAGAAATAATTAAGAATCTCGTCAAATCCGTAGATAATTGGCAAGTTGTCCACATGAGCATTATTAGGGTTACCTGGAGAAGTTGCTGGTATCACATCAATTTCGTAGTCTACAGCTTCAACACTCTCTTGTGGCTCTTGCAGCTCCGGTATCAACCTTAGTAGGAATCGATGTATGAAAACTAGACCCGGTAATGTCAATTTCGGCTGAAGGAGAAGGTTGAATTGGAGCAGTTGAGATGACTTTTCCTGAGTATTCTCCTGCCACTGTTTCGGCCCTTAATTTTGCAAGCTGTTCTCTCCCCTTGGCGAGAGTTTCGCGAGCATCATCATCAAGATAATGCTCCTCAAGAGCTGACTCAGCATAGCCAGCGCCTTTACCGCCAAGCATATCGAGTGCAGCCTCCCAAACTTCCGCCAGAGTAATTTCATACTTGGGGCCTAGAAAGGCGAGGCTACCGCGCCCCAAGATGCTATGCAGGTAGAAATCAAATAATGTTGAGCTGATATTGGTCCTCGTTGCCTCGTGAGATTCTTTAGCTGCAATTTTGCCGACAACGGCCTCATCACGCTCCATTTCAGCTTTAGAAAGTTGAAGCTTAAGCATTTGAATCTCCGCCTCTTGGGAGCTGTTTTTCTTCCGAAGCTCTTCAATATCAGCAACATAGCCCTCACTAATTCTTTTCTGCACCTCAAGCCTGTCTTCGGCATCCCTTTGGCTGGCATGAGCATCTCTCACTTGTTTTAGGAGCACTTCTTCTTTTTGAGAACAGGAAGTAGAGGAAGCAACAAGCTCTTGTTTCAGTTCTTCAACTTTTGCTTCAAGCTCTTCATTGTAAGAAGCAATGCTCCTCATCTCAGTGTCATGTTGCTCAAGAACCTTTTGTCATTCAGCTTTATCATTTTCCATAGTGAGCATGGCCTCTATGTTTGCACGATTAACCCTTTGGAGCTCATCAACGAGTTTTTGCCAGTTTGACATCCTCTCAATATCAAGCTTGACGGCATCGAGGTTTCGTAACATGGCAGACTTGTCAATGGGGACCAAGTCAAGGTCAAACCTTACTCCCTTAAGACACCACTGTGGAAACCGACTTTGCAAAGTGGCCGGACCTGGTCCGACTTGGAATTTGGGCCTGCTAATTATTGTTTGGATGTCTGTCTTCCCGAGAGCGGGAGAGCCGGAAGGAATGTCAAGCGAGGCAGGGGCAGTAACCTTTTCAGGAGTTGTAGAGGTGTGCTTCTCACCATGTCGGGCTCGCTTGCTCGAATCTTCAACCATATGACTTTTTCCTCTGTCATCATGGGATTTTCTTTTATGGGAATCGTCACCTCTCTGCGAAGAATCGTGGCGCTACTCCCTCTCTCTTCTTTCGTAACGCTCCTCTTGAGCCCTCTTCTCCTGAGCCCTCTTCTCTTGAGCCTTTCGGGCGGCTCTTTCTTCATCAGATTCTCTGTAAGAGGGGAGGTAACGCCTGTAATCATATTGGCTACGCCTCCCATAGCGCTGGAAATCATCATAGTAGGATCCGCTGCGCCCCATCGGAGGATCTGAAAAAAAAAGAGCTAAATTTTAGAATTCTTCAAAGTACAAAAGTCAGGAGCATAAAAGTGCCGAAAAAATTCTAAGTGTGTGTGATGTGCAAACTACGCGCATTAAACTACGAACCACTCTTTAATCGAGGAGTAGTTGTGGGTGTAATAGTTAGCGTCAACTCTTGAGTTGACGGAGTCTGTTGCAGGATAGAAGTCGCTTCGACTACTGAAGAAGAAACCCCAGTAGTGATAGGATCATCTTTAAAGATCTCTTTCGAGGTGGCAAAGAGGTCGCTCAGCCCTTTGAAAGTATCGTCCCTGCTCTGCTTGACAAGGCTAGTTTTCTCGGCTTCTTCGCCAGATTTCTATGAATGTCGGGGAGATCCCTGAGGCTCTTCTTCCTCAATAACCGGGGCAAGTTCGACAGATGACCCCGTAACATCAACAGAAGTGGAGCACTTCACTAGCGAAGCCTCGGGAGCAGTTCCTTTTGGTATGGATGTGTCTGTAGAAATCGGGGCATCTGATGCTTTAGGTGGGGAGTCTGGAACCTCGCAGGGGTGAGTAGAACGAGAAGTATGCAAAAGTACGTACTGTTGCAAAAACTCGTCCTTCAACAGAAATTGAATATCTCTTTCCTCAGCTGGCACGGCCTTGAGCCTTTCGAAAGTTGGCTTATGACTGGGATCCCTAGAAGGAGGGGGGAGCGCTGAAAATAAAAAAGAGAAGCGGAGTTAACACTTAACAATTCAGTCTCACAAAAGTCGGATAACAAACATAGTAATAATGGTTAATCTTACTTCCTTCTCTCCACACAGCATAAAACCCCGGGGGGCAACGGACATAGAAAAATTGAGTCAAAAACCCATGAGCACTGTCAGGAAGACCGATGATCAATTTACGATTTCGAGCACTTCTCACGACAGTAATAGAGGGGTGATCTTTAGTCCTGGTGAAAGAGCATAGGAAGCAAATCTCGTCAAAGCTTGGGAATCGATCAAGCGTCCTCCTAAACAGTACACACAACCCCATTAAAATGGCATAACCATTGGGGTGTAATTGGGATGGGGCGATGGCCAATTGACGAAGAAGTTGTTGGAAAAAGTCATTAAAAGGAGGAACACCCCCACTCAGGCACATTTGTCGATTGACCGTTACAAAGCCAGGGGGTGCTATGTCAGCAGTGTTACTTCTCTCGGGAAGAATGGCATCTGATTCAGCAATGCCAAACTGAGCGCACAATTGGCGGAAAACTCTGTACGATAAAGTAGAAGAGGCTCTTTCGGAAGGATTGACCAGAGGAGCCGGGATTACAGTGGCCTCTCCAGTCTGAACCGTTGTATCTTCTTAATGAGAAGTCATTCTACACAAACAACTGGATATTCAAATGTGAAGGTGCACGTTTCCTAAAAGTGTGAAGTGTCGTGCAAAACTAATAAAAATAGCAAGTAAATATAACTGGAATTAAACTAGTCGATGATTGATCGATTACAAAATTTCAGAACTTGTTAATATAAAGTTCAAGCATAATATTAGTGCAGGCTGGTCAGTTTCAATTGACTATTTCAGTGTTGCTTTAATATTTTACTTGAAATTGATGAAAGCACTTCGTTCACATAATTTATTTGAGTTAATTATCTGTTATTAACTAATCTGTCATTTGACGTGGGCAGTCGATGGCAGTATATTTGTCCCATTTTTCTGCAAGTGTTGTGTTTAACAGGTTGATAGCGTTAAAGTTAGAATAATCTGTAAAGAAACGCAACAAGGTTCGAGCAGTATATTCTGGCAATTCAAATTGGAAGTACAATCAAGTTTTGTCGACATCTTGAAGTTTACAAACTTTTGTTCAAGCCATTTAGTCACAGTCCAAAAATCCTTTAAGCCCTAAGTCGTTCACAACCTAACAGAGGGATGAAATTTGCTTAGGAAACAATTCGGCAGTAAAAGATTGTCCATGTGCTGAGTCGTCCACGACCTAAAGGATAAGTCGTCCACAACCTAAAGGTTAAGTCGCAAAGCTTCAAATCAAGATAGTATGAATCCGGCTAAGTCCTAAGTCATCAGGAAATTAACACGACCTAAAAGTTGAGTCGTGTATAACCAAAGTCGGTCGATTCGAAAGCAAGCTAAGTCGTAAGAATTTCAAGTTATCCCCTCAACCAGCTAACCCCTTTCCAACCCGATACCCGTTATCGCCTAAATAACATCAAACCATCATCCCCTCAACTAAGCCTGTTATCCATTCACCCCATCAACTCATCAAACATCGATCCAAATCATCATGAAGCCGCCATAAGTCTAGTGCGATGCTGTAATCTTATGAATCGCGATGGCAACGTAGCTAACGGTGATAGTAATCGATCGCAACTTGACTCAAAAACTAGGCAAGGCGTGCGAAGATGATTTGGGGTCAGGGGGTAAAAGATTGGTGTTTCAGCAATAGTCGCGGTTGGGTTAGGGATCAAGTTCACTTACAATGTAATGGAAAAGATGAACGGTTGATCGATTACATTGGATTTGCCTTCGAAAACTTAAAAAGTCGCTAATGGCAGAAAAAGATATTGAAGCAGTAAAGAAGGAGGGAACGGGTTAATAGGCTATATAGGGGAAGAAGAGGAAAGTGAATGGACGCACGAGTTAGCCTATCCCTTAGGTCGCTCACGACCTTGCAGAATTAAGTCGAAGCATACAACCTACGACCTAGGTGTATACTTCGAGGGGCAAATGTTAACTCCGCTTTGCTAACGACCTAAGAGATAACACGAGTTAACAACCTAAAAGTATAACGACTTAGTGAGTTAAGGTATTGAGCGACTTAACGACACAAACAGTATAGTATGGAACAACTTAAGCGAGTTAAAAGAAGCCACGACTTAACAGTTTAAGGGGGTGGACGACTTAAGGAACAAACGACTTAACAACTTAAGAAGGTTGGACGACTTAAGGAACAAACGACTTAACAACTTAAGAAGGGTGGACGACTTAAGGAACAAACGACTTAACAACTTAAGAAGGTTGGACGACTTAAGGAAGCAACGACTTAACAGTTTAAGGGGTTGGACGACTTAACAGCTTAGGGACTTCACGACCTAAAGGGTTAAAGCGCCGGCGACCTAAAGCCTTCACGACTTACCTTAAGTCGCCCACGACCTTATACTTAGTGATTTAACTGCTGCTTTCCATAAGACACGAGGACCGAACAGTTAGTACAAGTAGACATGTGTGAACCAGCTAGGTCGTAACTCCTGACACCTTAACCCGCTGACGACCTACAACCTATCCTAAGTCGTAACCCACGGCTTACGACTTACCTTAAGCCGTAAATGACTTAAGACCCGTTCAGAAAACCCTATAAATATGGCATGAATTCCAACATGGAGGGGACTTTTGGGCTCATTCTTTCCAAGCACCGATACTCTGCTACTTTCCAAACCGACTCGACACCCAAAGCTTTCAAGACACGTAGAACGCTATCAACAACTTCAAGAAGGAATCTCATACATCCGACATGGATTTGAAGACTTTCTCTTACATTGAAGTTTAAGCTACTCGTTCAAAGTGTTTAGTAATTCAAAGTGTATTGTACTTGGGAAGAATTGTATCAACTTGTAACGAAATCATCAATAAAGATATTCAGAGTGGACGTAGGCAAACTATTGAGCCGAACCACTATAAAATCGCTGTTATTTACTGCTTTTTCTGTGGTTTTCTGCTTATACTCTGTTCCCGAATCATCGGGTGGTGCTTTCACAACTACACTTTACACACCGGGGTGTTAGCGTTCAAATTTTAGCGTTAACAACTATCATTTTGTGATTTGCATTAAAAAGTATCCTTCAGCGTGAAAGACGAACGTCTTGTCCCTGAAACTAATTTTTTTTTCAACTTTTTCCTTAAGTCTAAAAACCTCTTCCCAAATTTCCAATTCATATTCATTTTATTTGTAAATCCTATTTTGCAACCAATATTTATAAAATTTTATTTCTTAACAACAAACATATCACATACAACTATATCCATTTATAAAAATTATTCTTTTATATACAAAATATAAAAATGGGTAAAATTATTTCATTTACCTATTTTTAAACAACATTGTGTCGATTTACCCTGCTCAAGTGATTATAAATCCGTATCAATGCCATAACGTCCTATGTACCAGCCAGAATTTATAAATACTCAATAGAACAAATTAACACAATACAAAACATTTTTATAACACTAACAAATACGCTCTCTCATATACACTCAAACTCATTCTAGGGTATTACTAACCCTATCTCTAAAGAGTTAAACCCCAACAGGCTTAGGTATTTCTAAACCAAAGCTATGATACCACCTGTGACGACCCACCTTTTTGGACGGTTTAAATCGAAAATAAACCATACATGTCTAACTCAAACCATTCAAAAGGGAGGATTGTCAATAGGATTTAATACGGAAATAAGAGAAAAGAAGGAAATAAAATTACAGAATCTTACAGCTAAACTGATTGAATATAATAATCAAATAAAAAGTTCATGAAGCTGTTTTACAATATACATTTGATTACAAATTTTTTAGACAAAATCAGAGTACAAATAACAACATACCAATAATGATGCATCAGAATAATACTAATAATATAATACCAAACTTCATCTTCGTCCTCCAAAAAATAATATCTTCAAAACTGAAAAGCTTAGTTTGACATGAGCATAATGAAAAGACAAACACTCAAGTCAGAAATAAAAGTTCTTATATAAGTTAAATCAACAGAAAATAAATATGAGTGTAATAGCTTAAGAGATGTTTACGGGATTTCACACCTTATATCTAGTGTATAACGGGCGTGCAATAATTTAAGAGATGTTACAGGATTTCCATCTCCTAAGGATCTGTTAAACCATCTATATGTAGTAAAATACGCTATATATAGTGTCTATCAGTAATGCAAAGTATTAAAATAGCGTTAAGGCGTTACCATTAGCCCCCTTAACACATTTTATATAAGCATCATAGTCTATACAGTACTATAAATTCCACCGTAAACTGGTGGGCTATCAGGGAGCATTCCATAGGGACAACAGAAACTAAAGTCATAGTGGGCTCGATCAGAATAAATATGACAAGGCACACAAGGCAATACCCATGACAGGATTCTATAGTTTTGCCCTCCCGGACCGGTGGTAACGCATCGCCGCAGCTACCGCTCACCACGAAACAACCCTCCCAAATTAAGGATGGCCACTAATCAATCACAAAGTAAAGTTATGGTTTCGAAGAAGCATGTTCAATAGGGGGAGCGACCCCACTTTGCCCGATATAGCTCTTGTTTTAGTCATTTTAATTACGACTCGAAAGTCAAGGCTATCCATCTTTCTCTTTCCTTAAATCCAACAAACGTTCACCAAATCCAACCACTTCATTCTGGATCATCCACCATATACATAGCTGTTAAAGTGGTTCCAATATTGACAGAGTGTATATCAATAAGAGGGTCCGGACTCTTTAACAACCGAACGTCATTTTTCACACCGATTGGTTCTATTACATTTCAAAACCGATTCATGTTTGATATCAAAATATCATGTTTAATTCAAAATATCCTTCAATTCAAGACCATCATATTTACTCAAAATATGTTATTTCACTAGAAAATAACATTTCAAATTCCAACATAGGTTATAACCTCATTCAACCACATTGGCATTTGAATCAACTATTTAAATATAATAATTCCAACTTTGCATAGTTTGAAATTCTAGAAAATAGTTTGAATAGTTATAAATAGTTTATATACTTTAAGATTTAGAACAGTTTAATATAAAATGGTTTAAGTACTGAAAATGTTTTATATAGTGAAATAGTTTTGGAATATGTAAATAATTTGGATATTGAAAGTAATAGATTTTGAACAGTTTATATCAAAAATAATTTATTTTGAAAATAATATCAAATCAAACTGTTTCTTTTCCATTTCAACAATCTGGACCCATGTCCAATTTCAAATCAACAAATTCAATTTCCAATCTTTCAGTTCAATTGACTCAGTTGAGATTTAATGTCAAATCAACTTGATTTCAATTTCAATTCAAATTAACTTCAATTTTTGAAACGTTCATTTTTAAGTTCAAATTCTATTCAACAACTGTTAGCACCAAAATTGGTCACTAACACCCTTAGAAAGATTGTGTAAAGAGAATAATGAAGAAAACAAACTGAAAAAGAGAAGAAAACATAAATTAAAATGCGGGAAGTATGAACACCAAATTTATAGTTGTTCGGCGCAGTGGCCTACGTCCATTTTGAAGCTGATCTTTATTTTCCACTTGATACTTGATTACAGATACAATCCGTTCTTAAGTATTAGAATACAATTGCAAGGTAAAAGAAATAAGTCTTGAATGAGGATTCAATGTGGCAGAGTCTCCCCAGTGCTCTCTAAAATCTGATCCCGTTTTCTGTGCCCCTGCCTCTCTATTTATAGACGAAAGTGGGTTGGACTTCCCTGGTGGGCCAGGTGGCCGAATAACTTGGTCCAAGTAGTGTATGTACTGTATGCCGAACCAGGGAGGCTGGACAAGGCATGCCGAGCCGAACTCCCTGTGCCGAACGAAGCATGCCGAGTCTCCCCTCTTTAGGCCGAGCGAGGAGAGAGGTTGAATGAGAGATGCAAGTTGAATGGGGCAGGAATGCCGAAAGATAGTAATGCCGAGTGAAGGGCTCAGCCGAATGAGGGGTTTGACCGAATGGCTTCTTCAGCCGAACGACTCAAGGCCGAATGATCTCCTGGATACCGGACGATCTCAAGCCGAGCATGCTGACTTCTCTGGGTAGCACTTGTGCTGAGTGAACTACACCGAACGATGCTGGGACGCCGAACGATCTTCTGGAGGCCGAACGATCCTTTGCTTCTTCATGCCGAACAATCTTATGCCGAGCGCGACCTTGGACTGCCGAGCACTATCTGGTGCCGAATGTTCTTGCTTGTCGACTGTCTATAGACGCCGCTTGTAACATATGCCAAGCGCTCCTTATGCCGAGTGCAATTCTGAATACCGATCGTTCTAGTTGCCTGGTCGATTTTCCAAGTAACATTTTGCCCCCCAAAGTACGCCGTGTATTCGATAAGGGTGTGCTTTGTACTACAGAATTCGCGCAATGCTACCAAGTGCTTTGGATACCGAACGTTCTTTGCCGAACGATAAGAATGCCGAGCGATTTGAAGTAACCGATCGACACCGTTTTGACCGGTAGAACCGGTCAGAGTCTCTTCACCTTCTTCTTCTTCCCTATAAAGCCTGTCTTCTTCTTCCTCCTTTCTTTTTTCACCTTCACCTTCAAACCCCGAATCTTCTTCGAACCATCCTTATAATCGGACTTCAAGTACTTCCTAAGCCTTCCCAAAGCTCAATCCACGAACTAGGTATAATCCCTTTGCCCAACTCCTTTCCACAAATTCGCATAGGACTGAGTCGTTGCCGAACAGGCTGTGTGGAGGAATCAAATTATGTCTCCAAGGCCGATCGTTGTGAGGTAGGGAGAGATGGTTCGGGACAAATGCTTCGTAGGGTTTGTTTCGTTGTTTGAGAGGGACGCTGTGGTTCGGAACGACCTCTGTGTATTAGATAAGGCCATGGGAAAGAGTTAGGTGGAGAAGAGGAAAATATGGAGGCCGTGCCGAGTGTTAAGACTTGGCATAACCTTGGTTCGGCACGGCATATTGTTGGCCAAAAGATGGGTTTGGATGTGAGCCAGTGGATAGGCCGGGTGTTGTTTCGGCCGAATAGTATTTCGGCCGAGCGATACTCACTCAGTACGAACTGAAGGTGGGCCGAACGATGGTTGTAGGCCGAACGAGGACTTTGCCGAACATACTTAGGCCGGACAAACATTAATGTCGAACATACTGACATGCTGAACAAACATGAATGCCGAACATACTTAGGACGGACAAACACTAATGCCAAACATACTAACATGCCGACCAAACTCAAATGCCGAACATACTAACATCTTGTCCAATTTCATAACCGAACTTTACTTTCCGTAACCGAATAACTTCTTTTAGCGTTTTCTTAACCTAGAACTGTAACCGCCATACAAAAGGCTCTTGGAGACGGTCAGCGAAGACGGTTTTCAGAGGCAGCGATTACAAGCTTAGTTTTATTCTAAATGCTTATACACGATTGAACGCACTAGTTCACACACCACGTGGGGGGATTATTCGTGTTGTTAACTCTAACATTGGTCATTTTTCAAGTATAGTTCACACAGGTGCTTAGTTGAATCCACTATTTATTCATGATGTTTAAAAAGTCCAGTTCCGCTACACTTTCCAACAGACCCAGGCCATCTTCAAGGCAAACAGCCGCCGATACATCTGACCCGTCAGTTTCTCCCGCTCACGACTGGCCTCCTGATACCTTGGAGTCGTCGATCTTATTGGATAGCCCGGTTGACTCATAGGCTTCGAGGGTCACCGAAGCCGCTCTTCAGCGGATATGTTCTATTCATGGTATCCCGTTCTCCGACGTGTTAGTTCCGTCGGGGCACGACCGTCCACATCTGCCCCCAGCGGGACATACAGCGTGCAGCAAGTTCATGTGTTGGGTTGGCAGCGTACCACCGTTCAATCTATTTCTTCGAGATGTGCTGCGGTATCTTGACGTCGCCCCATCACAGCTACATCTAAACGGTCACTCCTTCATCTATGGCACGTACGTGCTCTTTATGGCCGTCTTCTCTAGGCCCCCAACCCCTGGCGATATTAGGTACATATACATTACCAAGAAACGGGGAGACAGTCCTCTTACATGTTTCTTGAGCCACATCGAAAGTGCCAAATTTTCACCAGCGCGTGGAGCAGCAAATTCGCCCAGTACAAACAGGAATGGTTTTACATGCGCTGCCCACAGGGTTTTGCGAGGAGATGGGTTGAAGGAAGTAAGTCTTCTTCCTAAATTGATGTCTGTTCCCAATCGGTTTTAAGCTTCTGCTACTTATCATTTCATCTTTTCAGATTCCATTCCACGTCCCGAGGGTCGAGGGTACTCTGATGCTGTCGAAACCATTAGAGCCCTTCCTGCTGAGGAACGAGATATCCGAGCCCTCATTTCCAATGAGTCATTATCAAGGTTTGGTCGGCTAGCTCCTGGCCGCCGGATTAGTCTTCTTGAGGGCACCTCGCTTCCCAAACCCGTACCCGCTAGAGGGAAAAAACTGCCTGAATCATCTATTCGCCCTTCTCTTGAAGTACCGGAAGAGGGGGAAATTCCAAACGAGCCACCTCAAAAGCAAGGTGAGGATTTGGGCCCTCCGGTCGAAGTTCATGATATTGAAACATCATCTTCCCCTTCGAAGGGGAAAAAGAAGCCGGCATGCAAGTTGAGGAAGGAGAAGGTTGGCGGGACTTCCAAAGTTACGCCTATCCAGCCAGAGAAAGAGGCTTCTTCACAGCGCGTTGAAAGTTCTCTGAAGGGCTTATCGAACCTCTCCATTCCCGACGACTTGTTCAACTATGATTTCAATGACCCGGAGTTGTTTAAGTTTCACTCACCCGCCAAGGGCGATGCGAGTGTCCCAGCCCCGAACCGAGGGGAAAAGACTCCCGTTAGCAAAGCCATTGGTCCGTCAGGGGGGAACACTAGGACACACACGGACACGTGCACTTCACTTTGCACCTACTTTTCTTTCATCATTTTGTTCTCTCGCTGATTCGCTATTGTTTGAATTCTTTGCAGGTGACATGGGGCGTTCGCACGGATAAGACCGCCTTCGCGGTTCGTCGACTTTACGCCAATCCGGTCGGGACTCAGGTCTCGAGAAGTGTCGAGACAGAGATAGCGACAGCGACCGAGATTATCATTCCCAGGACTCGTCATTCCGGAAGAAAACTCATTATCAGCCCAAACTCCACCAAGAGACCTCTTCTCATCAGGAGCGAAGCAAAGAAAAGCGCGGTCAAAAGAGGTCGCATTCCGATGCTCCTCGGGACCAACATTCTGACTCCTCTTCTACCCGGCATTCCCGAGACTCTCATAGGAGGGGCGAACTTTCAAAGCCGTCTCCTCCCGCTCCAGCGACAGGCCCGACAGTGTCGGGGAAACTGACCGAACTTAAGGCCAAATTTCCAAAGATTTGTTTCGATGGGCTAAAGTTTCTCCCAGCGATTCATCCTATACCCGGAGATGTTATGAAAAATGCCATTGCCTGTACCAACGATGTCTATGTTCAACATGACGCATTCGTTCATCTGGCTGAGAAGCTTTCTGAAGTCTCTGTGGAGCGCCAGCACGAAATTGACCGCCTAAAGCTTGAAGCTATTCATGACAGGGATATCATTAAGGCCCAGGATGACGAGTTGACCACTTATAAGTCTGAGCTTGAGGTTGTCCGTCAGCGCGCTATGGACACCGCCGAGGCTGTTTCCCGCCTTGAATTAACTCATAAGAAAGAGCTTGATGAGTCAGTCCAACGTGTGGTGCACTAGCTTTGGAGAAGGACTCCGTTCAGAAGGAGCGGGACATACTCAGCCAACGGGTCAAGGAACTTGAAGAGCAACTCCATGAGGAGAAGAAAGAAAAATTGGTCGCCCAGGTTGAGGCACAACACTATTGCGATGAGATCGTCGCCACCCGACTCCTAAAGGAGAAACTCGAGGGTGACTTCTCTAAAGTCGAGGCACTAAAGAATGAGGCTCGCGAGGAGGGCAAAAAGATGGCAACTGTCGACATCGACTCTCGCCTTGAGGCGGCCAGGGAGGAATAGGGAAGAGATCAAGACTGAATTCGACCCGCTCATCGCTGAATTCAACGCCCGAGTTCTCATGCATCGAGATCTAACTTTTTCGGGCGAGGGCTACCTTGAGTCTCTGATCGAGGCGTGGGAGACCCTGATTCAAATCAGGAAGGCCAAGAGCGGTGTCGAAGAGGTCGATGAGGAAGCTTTGATTAAGGAGTTCTTGAAGGGAAAAGAACCTTCAGACCTATCAGCGGCTAAGGCCCTATACAGCAAAGGTTCCCCCTCGAGGAAAGGAGAGGAAGTGGTTATTGGTCCATCCGGCATCGTGCCCCCAGTTCGTGCGCCTACTCAACCGGCTAGCCGACCGGTACTTGATCCCTTCGAGCAGCACCTTGGCTACGACCCGGATGCCCCCGGGCTTGGCGTTCATGTTCTATCTCCCATCCTGGAGGGTGAGACCCCTCTGACAAACGAGATTCCACCGGCACCCGGTAAGCAACTTCTTTGCTTTATAGGGTTTCTGTGTTTTTCTAGAAGCTGTCGTGCTCTAACATTTGTTCTCTTGTGACTTTGTGTGGGTTGTTCTGACCCCGAGCCCACTCCGAGGAGCGATGTCACCAAGGAGCTGGAGAAAGAAATGAGTGATGCTGCTCGAGTTGGTGAGGGTCCTGGCCTAGATGCCCAAGTAATCGGGGCACTCGATGAAGGCAAGTCCGACTCTTCTTCCGAGAGTTTTGAAATAGAAATCACGGGCGCCTCTGAGCATGCATCTGAGCCGAGCATGAAGGAGCGGCTTGATAAAGAGAAGGAAGTGACAGCCAGAGTTAAGGCTGAGCCTCGGGATGTGGACCTGGACGACCCCTTGAACAAACCGTTGAAGGTCATCCTCCCTGGCGGGTCTAAGCCTATGGACGTTCCCCCTACATCTTCGGTCGTCACCCCTCCATCCGGGAAGGATTCTAAGGGTAAGCGCTCTGTGAAGGAATCATCCGGGAAGAAGTCAAAGAAACACAAGAAGTGACCATCGTCCTCGTTCAACGAGAGTTAATTTAGGTCATGTAATGATTTTTGCAGACTGTGTAAATAGGCTGTCGACTCCGGACTTCGAAGCGCTTTTGTAGCAGAAAGCTTTTCAGGAATAAAGTTCAGTTTCATTTTCTGTCTTTCCAAAAGATTCTTGTCATTCAGTTTTCTTTGTAATTGTGATTATGAGTGAAATCTGAACTGCTGTGAATAACATAGACCTCCTGGTTCACCTTTACATAGCTTGGGATTTCTTTGGAGTTGTTCAATCTCCATTCTGTGCTTCTTATATTTAAAGTATTTCTCAGCCCGCATGTCGTGGACTCGGCATATCCAAGCCATTTGTGTCATAGTTCACATTCAAGGGGCTTGGAGATCTGAATCACTTACATTCGAGTCCGCGCTCTGGGGACTTAGAGTATTCCAGTCCGCGCTCCGGGGACTTGGGGATTCCGAATCGTTTATACCCGAGTCTGCACTCCGGGGACTTCGAGTAATCCAGCCCGCGTTCCGGGGACTTGGAGATTTTGTATCGTTTATACTCGAGTCCGCATTCTGGGGACTTCGAGTACTCCAGTCTGCGCTCCGAGGACTTGGAGATTTTGAGTCGTTTATACTCGAGTCCGCACTCTGGGGACTTCGAGTACTCCAGTCTGCGCTCTGGGGACTTGGAGATTTTGGATCGTTTATACTCGAGTCCGCATTCCGGGGACTTCAAGTACTCCAGTCCGCGCTCCGAGGACTTGGAGATTTTGAGTCGTTTATACTCGAGTCCGCACTCCGGGGAATTAAAGTACTCCAGTCTGCGCTCCGGAGACTTGGAGATTTTCCATCGTTTATACTCGAGTCCGCACTCCGGGGACTTCGAGTACTCCGGTCCGTGCTCTGGGGACTTGGAGATTTTGAGTCGTTTATACTCGAGTCCGCACTCCAGGGACTTCGAGTACTCCAGTCCGCGCTTCGGGGACTTGGAGATTTTCAATCGTTTATACTCGAGTCCGCACTCCGGGGACTTCGAGTACTCCAGTCCGTGCTCCGCGGACTTGGAGATTTTCAATCGTTTATACTCGAGTCCGCACTTCGGGGACTTCGAGTACTCCAGTCCGCGCTCCGGGGGCTTGGAGATTTTAAGTCGTTTATACTCGAGTCCGCACTCCGGGGACTTCGAGTACTCCAGTCCATGCTCCGGGGACTTGGAAATTTTAAGTCGTTTATACTCGAGTCCGCAATCCGGGGACTTCGAGTACTCCAGTCTGTGCTCCGGGGACCTGGAGATTTTGAGTCGTTTATACTCGAGTCCGCACTCCGGGGACTTCGAGTACTCCAGTCCGCGCTCCGGGGACCTGGAGATTTTGAGTCGTTTATACTCGAGTCCGCACTCCGGGGACTTCGAGTACTCCAGTCCGCGCTCCGGGGACTTGGAGATTTAAAGTCGTTTATACTCGAGTCCGCACTCCGGGGACTTCGAGTACTCCAGTCCGCGCTCGGGGGACTTGGAGATTTTGAATCGTTTATACTCGAGTCCGCACTCCAGGGACTTCAAGTACTCCGGTCCGCGCTCCGAGGACTTGGAGATGTTAAGTTGTTTCTGAGCATTCGTATGCTAGTCAGAATATCATAATTTTCAGCCGCTGGTCACAGGAATATCATACGCAGAGACATTAATCATTTATGAAAAAGGTGGCTTCAAGCCTTTATTAATGAGTGCAAGCTGAATTGTCTTATTACATGCGAAGAACTGGAAATGGAAACATACTGGAAATAAGTGAAACTACTGCATAAAGGAAATAGATTAAGCGTAGTAATGCCGCAAGTGTTCGCTATTCCATGCTCGGGGGAGTGTCACACCATCGACGGTCGCTAGCTTGGAAGTTCCTTCTCCAAGCCTCCGTTTGACGATGTATGGACCTTCCCATGCGGGGTTCATATGTGACGGGACTGGAAAAACTCGTTTCAAAACGAGATCTCCCACATCAAAGATTCTTGGTCAGACTTTCTCATTATAATATTTCGCGACCCGATGTCTGTACGAGGCTGCTCTTAGATCAGCTTCTTCGCGTTTTTCATCGATAAAGTCCAATGATTCTAGTAAGAGATCCTGGTTCGACGCGGGGTCGTAATGAGTCACCTGATGTGATGGAACTTCAAGTTCTACGGGTATGACGGCTTCCGTGCCGTACGCCAATGCGAATGGTGTGTGGCCAGTCGCGGTCTTGTGGGTAGTTCTATAGGCCCAAAGCGCTGTCGGGAGTTCATCTACCTACTTGCCCCTAGCTTTTTCCAAATGCTTCTTCAATATGGACTTGATTATTTTGTTTACAGCTTCTACCTGCCCATTCGCCTTCGGGTGAGCAACTACTGCGAACCTTTTCTCAATGCCATACTTCCCACAAAATTCTTTGAATTCTTTGCTATCGAATTGAGTCCCGTTATCTATTATGATGGTCCGTGGAAGACCAAAGTGGCATATGATATTTCGTACAATGAAATTAATTTCTTTCTTGGTGGTGATCGTGGCCATAGGCTCTGCTTCTGCCCATTTGGTGAAATAATCGACTGCCACTATTGCATATTTCACGCCTCCTTTGGCTAAGGGTAAAGAACCAATCAGGTCAATTCCCCACATTGCAAATGGCCAGGGACTAACCATTTGCGTGAGTTCCGTCGGCGATGCTCTTGGAATTTTCGCGTATATCTGGCATTTGTCACATTTCCTCACATAGTCTGCGGCGTCGCGGTTCACGGTTGGCCAATAGTATCCGTAGCGGAGGATTTTCTTTGCCAAAGTTTGCCCCCCGGTATGATCACCACACTCTCCCACATGGACTTCCTCCAGTACCCGTTTTATCTCATCATGGGCCACGCACCGGAGTAAGGGGGTCGAGAATCCCCTGCGATACATTACTCCGTTCTGTATTACATAACGCGAGGCCTTACGAAGGACTTGGCGTCTTTCACTCCTCTTCTCAGGCAAATCCCCATGTAGTAAGTACTGTTTGATCGGGGTCAACCACGATTCCCTTTCGAGTTCGGTCTCCAAGACGAAATCTATCTCCATCATGTCTATACTTGGGGCAAGTAGGGTCTCGAAAGGGAACAATCCCATCTGCTGTGCATCGCCAGTGCTTGCGAACTTTGCTAACGAGTCAGCTTCTCTATTTTGTTCGCGTGGGACATGGGAGATGTCATAATATTCGAGACTTGCCAGTAGTTCTTGAGTGCGAGCAAGGTAAGGAGCCAGTCTCTTCCCCTTTGCTTGATAGTCTCCCCGCACCTGATAAACTACTAGCTCTGAGTCACAGAAGATTTCGATTGACTTCACTCCCAACTCGATAACGAGTTTCAAGCCAGCAATCAATGCCTCATATTCGGCTTCGTTATTTGTTGCTGCAAATTCAAGCTTCAAAGCGTAGCAAATTGATCGGTCTTCTGGGGTTATGAGGACGATACCTGCCCCCGAGCGATGGTCGTTAGATGCCCCATCGGTGTACATCTTCCATCGAACGGGAGGTGCGACCCTGTGTCCGCTCGGTTCATCTGGCAGAGTGAACTCGGCGATGAAGTCAGCTAGTGCTTGTCCTTGTATAGCCCTTCGTGGAAGGTAATCAATGTCGAACTGACTCAACTCAATGTTCCATTTTAGCATCCTTTCGGAAGTTTTCGATCGTTGGAGTACTTTTCGCAATGGTTGGTCAGTGTAGACACTCATCGAGTGTGCCTGGAAGTATGGACGAAGCTTGCGTGATGCAATCACTAAGCAATAGGCGAGTTTCTCAATCTTTGGATAGTTCCTTTCCGCCACCGTCAGGCGTTTAGCAACATAGTAAACTGGCCTTTGAACTCGTTCCTCCTCGCGGACCAGGGCTGTGCTGATGGCATGTTGAGAGACCGCTAAGTATACATACAACATCTCGTGGTCTACTGGTTTCGACAACACCGGGGGACTCTCCAGGTGTCTTACTAGAGCCCAGAACGCTTCGTCGCAGTCGGTGGTCCATTCGAAGTTTCTCTTTCCTTTATTTATAACTTCAAAGAACGGAATACACTTGTCTGTAGCTCTGGATATGAATCGACTCAGTGCAGCCACTTTTTCGTTCAAGCTTTGCACCTGTTTGGTGGTTCTGGGTACTCGTATATCTCGGATGGCCTGGATCTTCTCCGGGTTAGCTTCAATTCCTCGTGAATTCGCAATGAAACCCAAGAATTTTCCTGATGCCATGCCGAACGAACATTTCAAAGGATTGATCTTCATCCCGAAGTGCCTCAGTATATCGAACATCTCTGCTAAGTCTCGGATGTGGTTGTTTGATTGTCGTGACTTCACAAGCATGTCATCCACGTAGACTTCCATCGTTTTTCCAATCTGATCTTTGAACATTCGATTTACCAGACGTTGGTAAGTTTCTCCTACGTTCTTCAATCTGAAGTGGCATTACTATGTAGCAATACAACCCAATGTTTGTGACAAAGCTGGTGTGCTCTTGGTCTAGGATGTGCATTGGAATTTGATTATAGCCAGAGTACGCGTCCATAAATGATAGTAACTTGTGTCCGGCTGTTGAATCGACCAGTTGGTCGATCCTTGGTAGCGGGAAACTGTCCTTTGGGTAGGTTTTGTTTAAATCAGAGTAATCAACACAAGTTCTCCATTTCCCATTGGCTTTCTTTACCAACACTGGGTTGGACACCCATTCAGGGTAGAGGGCGTCGCGGACGAACCCGTTGGTTTTGAGTTTGTCCACCTCCTCTTTGAGAGCTACGGACCTCTCTGGATCCATGCCTCTCCTTTTCTGTTTCACGGGAACGTGTTTTGGGTCTATGTTCAACATATGACTCGCAATTGCAGGAGAAATCCCGCACATATCAGAATGTGTCCAAGCAAACACATCAAGGTTCGCTCGGAGGAAGTCAATAAGGTTTTCAGCTATCACGGGGTCTAGTCGTGATCCTATTTTAAGAACTCATGATGGGTCGCTGCGGCTAACTGAGATGTCAATAGTTAGTTCAGCTGGCGCTGCATTCGTTTCCCTGGGTTCCCCATCATCATCTCTCGGATCTATGTCTCTATGGATCCGAGAATGTTGCCCGAGCCAGGGCTCGGGCATTAGTTGTCATTCATCAGAATTTTGGATGCGGACAAAGCTGTCCGCGACCTTTCCTTTCTCCCTATGCTGCACTTCTCTGAGCTCAGCCACGTAGCATGCACGTCCGGTTGCCTGATCACCATGCACTACTCTTACTCCTTTGTCTGTGGGAAACTTTAACGTCAAACACCACGGGGCCAAGGCTGCCCTGAAGTCTGCGATGGATGGTCGTCCCAGGAATACGTTGTATGGTGAATCAACATCCAGTACTATGAATGGCAGGATTCGCACTCTCCTGTGTTCTCCTTGTCCCAGTTCAACTGGTAACTCCACATATCCTACTGCGTCGGTGGCAGCGCCATTAAAGCCATGGATTCGGGCTTTAGATGGTTTCAAATCCTTAGTCTCCAGCTTCATTTGGTCATATGCTTTCTTGAAGATGATGTTAACGGAACTTCCGCAATCGATTAGAATTCTTCTTACGTATGCCGTTCCGATGGTCGCGGATATGACCATCAGATCGATAGTAGGGGCTTCCACCTTATCCGCATCTCTATTCCTGAATACAATATCGTCATTCATCGTGCGTTGTTGCTTTGCGGGAGCTCCATCCTCCACATTTGAACAGCACTCATACTCCGTATGTCTCAGAGAATTAGCATATCGCTCCATCTCCTGTCAATTTTTATCCACAGGATGAGGTCCACCAGCAATTGGGTTAATAACCAATCTTCCCACAGTCCGAGCAGGTTGTTCTGGCTGGCGTGGAGCTGGCCCGCGTCCGGGGTTCGATGTCTCCTGTTTACTGTCTGGCGAGTCTCTGACAAATTCCTGTAGCTTCTTCTGCCTAATCAATTTCTCAATAGCGTCATGAAGATGCCTGCACTCGTCAGTGTTGTGTCCGCAGGACTCGTGAAAGCGGCAATACTTCCCAGTCTGCTTCTGCTCCTCTGTTGATTCCTTTGGGCGTGGTTTTCTGTATTGAAAAGTGTTGCAGGTCGACAAGTAGATGTTCTCAAGAGATGTATTCAGTGGAGTGTATTCGTTGTAGGTCGGGATTCTTGACTTCCATCTCCCCGTTTCCTTCTTCTTCTTTTCGGGATCTCCGCCTCCAGTTGCTTTAGACTGCCCGGGCTTGTTCTGGACGTTGGCTTGAGCCTTCTCAAGGTTATCTCCGGTTGTCTTCGCAGCGATGTTACTCTTTACAGATTCCTAACCGGGCCCCGTGCCTTGTCTTTCCTTATCCATCGAGCTTCTTCCCTCCTTATGAATTGATGGGCTTCCGAATAAAAACGTTCCAGCGTGGCTGGGGGCTTTCCTGCCAACCAATCTCCAAATTCAGAATCTGGATCCACTCCACGCATTACTGCCATCAAAATTGCGTGATCATTAGGATTGCTTACTTCAGTAGTGGCAACATGAAATCTCTGCAAGTATGCTTTCAGTGATTCTCCTGGAGCTTGGGTCACACTTGATAAGGACATCACATCCTTGGGACGAGTGGTGTGTATCCTGAATTGTTCTATGAATTTTCTTGCTAATTCGTCGAAGCTGGAGATTGACCGTAGAGGAAGTCAAGTGAAGAACATGGTGGCGATTCCGGATAAAGTTATCGGGAAGCACCTGCACTTGGTTGCGTCGTTGGCTCTTGCTGAATCCATCATCCATCCATACCTCATTACATGCTGTCTAGGGTCAGTTTTCCCTTCATAGGCAGGAATGGTGGGCATGTTAAACTTCCTTGGGTATTCAGCCTGTAGGATAGTATCTGTGAAGGGAGTATGACTCTTGGAAACTCCCCAATCTTCATTAGTCAATCCTTGGTTTTCTTTCATCAGCTGCCTAACCATAGCTGTCAAGTCGGGGGTAGGTATGGAAGGTGGAAGGTTGGGTTCTTTGGGATCTTGGTGAGTCTGGTGTTCAGCCTCTTCGCGAGCTTGATCCCTAGTTAATCGATTGGTGGCACCTGCTTGTGCACCTTCATCCTTGCGGCATCTACGCCTAGGTGGTTCGTCAGCTGAAGTCGAACTACCATCTTCTGAGTAAGGGGCAGGGCTACCTCCAGCATTCCGATGCTGCTGCTTAGTAAGCTGAATCATGAGGTCAGCATTGGTCTGCATTTGCTCAGCAAGTTGTCTCCTGCTTTCCATAAGTTGTTTCATTAAGTCATTGAACTCTGCTCGGGAAACAACTCCCGCTTGATTTTGGTTGGAGGGTCCTACGCCTCGAATCGCTTGTTGCTTGCTAGGACCATCTTGTTGTATGCTAGCAGTTTCACGGACATCTGCACTTTGAGAGGCCGATCTGGTTCGTGGTCTTCCCATGATAGAGTTGTTGGCTGTAACTCTGAGTAGAACCAACAGATGCCTTATGAATGATTATGGATCTCCTTCGGGGGATTTACGCAATCTAGTAGCTACAAAGTAGATCCTAATAGCCTGAGAATTCAATTCTCAGTGAAAAGCACCAAAATGTTAGCACCAAAATTGGTCACTAACACCTTTAGAAAGATTGTGTAGAGAGAATAATGAAGAAAACAAACTGAAAAAGAGAAGAAAACATAAATTAAAATGCGGGAAGTATGAACACAAAATTTATAGTGGTTCGGCGCAGTGGTCTACGTCCACTTTGAAGCTGATCTTTATTTTCCACTTGATACTTGATTACAGATACAATCCGTTCTTAAGTATTAGAATACAATTGCAAGGTAAAAGAAATAAGTCTTGAATGAGGATTCAATGTGGCAGAGTCTCCCCAGTGCTCTCTAAAATTTGATCCCGTTTTCTGTGCCCTGCCTCTCTATTTATAGACAAAAGTGGGTTGGACTTCCCTGGTGGGCCAGGTGGTCGAATAACTTGGTCCTAGTAGTGTATGTACTGTACGCCGAACCAGGGAGGCCGGACAAGGCATGCCGAGCCGAACTCCCTGTGCCGAACGAAGCATGCCGAGTCTCCCCTCTTTAGGCCGAGTGAGGCGAGAGGTTAAATGAGAGATGCAGGTCGAATGGGGCAGGAATGCCGAACGATAGTATTGCCGAGTGAAGCGCTCGGCCGAGTGAGGGGTTTGACAGAGTGGCTTCTTCAGCCGAACGACTCAAGGCCGAACGATCTCCTGGATACCGGACGATCTCAAGCCGAGCATGCTGACTTCTCTGGGGAGCACTTGTGCTAAGTGAACTACGCTGAACGATGCTGGGACGCCGAACGATCTACTGGAGGCCGAACGATCCTTTGCTTCTTCATGCCGAACGATCTTATGCCGAGCGCGACCTTGGACTGCCGGGCACTACCTGGTGCCGAATGTTCTTGCCTGTCGACTGTCTATGGATGCCGGTTGTCACCTATGCCGAGCGCTCCTTATGCCGAGTGCAATTCTGAATACCGATCGTTCTAGTTGCCTGGTCGATTTTCCAGGTAACAACAACTCAATTCAATATTTAAATCTAATTCAACTCTTATGTAAACCATTCCAATTTATATCGATTTCAAGTTCAATTTCAATTTACTAATTTAAAACACTTAAAATCAAATTAACCCTCATTGTTAATTTTAAGGTCTAAATTTTTAAATAATTCAATTTCCAAAATTTAAGTAATATATCAATTACAACTTCACATTTTCCAATTCAATTCATTAAACAATTTCCTTTTACCAAATTTAGTTTCAACATTTCAAAGCTTGAATTAGAAAATAATTCAATTCATATAAATGTAAAATTTATTTCTTTTAAACAATATTATTTAATCAAAATCCAAATTCATGATTTTTTTAAAACCATTTAATTTAACCAATCCGTTGTCCATATATAATTTTTTACCCTTTGGCCAAGTGAATCGTTATATCAGTTTTAATTATAGCAATGGATATATATCATATCAATCCAGATCAAAATGTCATAAGTATATCATTTCTACCTATTTCTTATTTTATTTGAAATAGCTTAAATAACAGTTTATATGCTGTCACTTAATATACAGAGTGATAATAGAGGTATATAAAATAAATAAACATCCAATCATCCAAAATGCCAACAAATAAAAATCCACCATAATCAACATCCAAATCAGCCAATAATTCACAACAATTAACTGGTTATCAATATCGGGTATTTGACTAGCAATTCAATTTCAATATTTATTTAAATGGAAATTTAATTCAATAAAATTAAATTTTCATTAAAATGTCAATTTAAACTACCATCAACAACCAATAACATTCTAATCACTTCATAAAATTAATTCAACAATCATAAGAATATTTAGTATTGCGCGAGTGGATTAAACCACTCACCTTTGATTTATAGCTCGTTTAAAATTCAAATAAAGCTCAAAATTTGAATAGTCTCCAAATGCAACCAACCCAATTCCAATTGTCCAAAATTTTGATATGATCCCAATGGAAGAAACCGTGCATCAATCCGAGTTTGTATGAAAAAGTTTTGTAAGTTAGAAGATTGAAAATTTAACATTTAAATACAAACAAAAGAAGGGCATAATAGTAATTCTCACTACCATCAGCAAACCCTATAGATCGACATCGAACACGAGACATACCATGACTGCTACTCCTCATCCATGAACGTGTGTGCCCAGAGGCCTTTAACCCAAGATCAGACACCACCACATTGTTGCGCTCCTCCAGCCGCACCATCCCCCATCGCGTGCAGCCCTCCGCCTCACCGGAAAAGACCCACTGCCACCATGAATAATTGCCAATTCTGCAGAATTCTATTGCCTTAGCGACGAACTACTATACTTGATGATCTCTACTCCTCCTCCTATACCCGCCAGTGCCTTCGAATCGTCGATTGGTCGACGATCCGCCGTTCATCGCGAAACCCTAACATGGACGGCAAAAACCGTTTCATCAATTTATATACAAATGGAGCCTCTAGTCAAAAAAGGAATTGCATATGCAGATTATGTTCATCGAGGGCTTTGCGATGATATATTTTATGATAGGGTTTGAGGAGTTTGAATTTGAAATTTGATTTGGAATTGGAAATTTGATTTGGAATTGGAAATTTAAGGTTTTGAGATGTTTGCCATTGAGAAGGAACATATGAGATAGAAATTGTACGTAGAGAAAATAAAAATCGAAAGGTGCTAGTGTATATAATAGGCTATATACAGACAGAGATGGATAAGAATTGGCGGAATAGATCGAATTGGGTTGAAGGGATAACGAAGACTTGAAAGCCCGTTTCTTTCCCGAAACGAAAATAGGTCATCCAATATATCGAGATATAGGTTTTTGATATTTTTAAACTCAACGAAACTAGTTTCAAACCCTAATTCAATTGTAAATAGAAGTTAGCTTTTGAAATGAAATTATATTCATTTAAATTCCATTAATTGATTTCTACGTATTTCGAGCTCACACGATCAAACGATAAGTTCGATCACTACGAAACTGAAAATCCTATAATAATTTAATAGTACAGATCCGATGAAACCAGTTTCTTCGAAATTCAAGATAACGCCCAAAAAGACTAATTTTACACGTTAATTGAATAAATTATTATTAAATTGGTTTAATCACTTTTAAATTACCAATTAAACGTTATATTATCATTCTTAGTTAAACAGAAATTAATAATCTTTTCAAATAAAATTTTCCATGTTAATTTCAAGATATAAATATTACATTAATTTCAGCATTCAACTACAACTGAAATAAATCCATTCATTGTAATTTAAAATCCAAACAAATTCTTTTATTTTGATTTACCTTCTTATTGTTAAATCAACAATTCCCTTATATAAATAATTAAACATAAGTTTCCATCCTATTTCACTCAATCTCTACAATTAACAATTTTTCTTATATTAACTGCAATATTTAATTTAATTTCATTGATTTCCAAATTAATTTCAATGGATTAAATAATAATATGAGAATAAAACAATATTTACATTTAAGTAATTTAAATGCATTTGTAACGTATGGTTTACAAATAAAGGTTAATAGATTTACATACAAAATAAGTTGATTTCATATTTTATATAAAAATACATTTTCGATTAAATAACATATAATTTCACCATTTTATACAACATTTATTTTATTCATTATTAACCTGTATTATTACAATTGATTGAAATTACATTAAACAGTTGTCAATTTCATCAAATCAACATTATTAAATTATATTCTAATAATTTTTCCCACTAATGAATCATAAATTTTAATTTCTTACAATATTAAATTCCAAAAAACTTATTAAATTTAATATTTTTAACTATCAAAAATACGGGGCGTCACACCCATTCTTTATAATTTTCTACAACTTTTTCTTCATCTTCTTCCTAATTTCCAAGCCATTTCCTTTACTTCTCCACTTAATAAAACAATGAAGAAAATATTTGTAAAAAGAAGTTAAATTTATATAATATATATATATATATATATATATAATAGTATGTACACCACAAAACACTTCATAATCACTTATTTTCCTCACTCAAACCCACGACCACCACCCTCTGTCACCACTAATCGAAAACCCACCACCTCTTTGCTTAACCATGAGCACAAGGACCATGGCCGAGCATGCCAAGAGCTTCCGGCCTTGAGTTCGTAGAGTTTTAGTTCGAGTTAGCAAAGCTATAGCGAAATCTAGTCAATATGATATCCAATGAAGGTGAGAACTCTATTTATATATACTCTATATTAGATGATATATATGTATAGCTATGGTTGTTTATAATGGTTGTTGATCATGTTTGGATGTCATGAAAATATTGTTGTTTGGATATATAAACAAGTCATGTTAAATACACAGTGATATTGCATAAGGAAATCATTTTTCGAATCAAATTATAAAGTAGAATGTAATCGTTAGAACTCTTTAAAATGGTTTCAAAATGATTTAGTTATTTTTTGTAAGCACTAAAAGTAAGTTATTTGAAGTTTAAATAAGAAATGAAAAAAGAGTCAAAACTAGGCGCGTCGCGTAACGGTAGTTCGCGATTTCGTTCCATAAAAGTTAAACGAGTATATAAAGTGGAATATAGTTCGAAACTCTTTGTAATAAGAATTTTCCGAGCTATTACATTGATAGTTTACAAACAAAAGAAGAAAATCAAGATTTTAACAAGTAGATTCTGAAAGATAAGTAAAAAAAGTTTTCAAAATAATCATGGTTTTGCAGTTCGGAATCACAAAAAATTTCTTAAAATTTAATATTTTTACATGTCTAAAAAATATGGAAAACTCTTTATAAATTTTTGAAAAGAGATTTGAGTTGTATAAATAGATTTTCAAATGATAGAAAAGTCTTTTTGGTCAATATAACTTTAAAAAAATTATTCGCAGCACTATTTACAGCGATTTTCAATAACTTTTGAAATATAACTTTAAACTTAATAATTCTTTCCCAAATCTTTTATAAATGTTTGTAAATAAATAATTAAGGGTTTGAAAGATGATTTGAAAATTTAATGATTTATCAAAAGGATATAAATAAAAGAATTAAATAAAAGAATTAAATAAAAGTTATTATAAGCAATTATTTTAATCTTGGCTCTAATAAACCGATGAGTACACCTGACTTTTCTATTCGTGAGATCTAGTTGAGATGTTTAAACTAAGGAGATATTCAGGATCAGCCAGTACCCTGGCTCACCTGGCTTCACCTAGGCGAGGAATAGATTAGGTCAAAATTTCACAAACGAGTTAAGTACAAAAGATTAAATTTCCCAACTTTAAACAACTAGGTTGTCTAGAGATAATATTCTTGTAATTGATATTAAATGTAAGGAGGGAACTCATACTACTTATATCAATTTAAAAGGTGATTTTACCGTATTCGTTGGATAGTACTTGTTGAATATGGAAATTAACATCAAGTATAACTTGAATGATTTTTATGGATCCGTAGCATTCAAATATTAACTAATTTGTATTTATCATCTTAGATAACATGGTTTCAGCTTATTATAAACAATGTTATTGGAATTTAGAAAACTTTGTTAAAATTCAAGTAAAACGATTTGGAATTATTCCTAGTTTTAAAAAGAGTTTAATTAAACAAAATAATATCACAAAGAGAGTTTTAATGAATTCTATATATACTGAAAAAAAATGGTTTTCAAAGATAAATATATCTAGAAGATATTTTGGATAAAAAGAAATAAATTAATGAAATATTAATCACGTATTTATAAACCATCTTTTTATCGATGATTGCTTTGAAGGAACCAGGGCCGTATTTGGGTAATTCCTATTTGGAAACCACTTTAAACCAATTTACGCATTCGAAATTGAAGATATATATTGAAAACCAAAGTTTGGAAGATAGAGGGTCTTCATTTCGAAATGATTGCATGTTGATATATTTGGGTAGCTACCAAGATAAATAAATAGTAGTGGTCCCTTCATTCTGAAAATCTTCGAAACACAAGGACTATTTGCTACTAATCCTAGAGGCAATTCCAAACAAGATGCAGTGGAAAGTACCTTCTGTTTGTCATGTTCCTGGAACTTGTATGGATGAATTTTTGACGTTGCATTTCTAGATCATATTGATTGATCTCTATAAACGTATCATATGTTTGGTGGTGGAGAAGGCTACTTCTCTTAGCTCAACACCCTTTCCTGAGACGTACAAACTTAGGAGTTATACATTTATAGAAATCAGCCGTGTGATTGTGAAATGGAAAAGTGGTATTCAAAGTAGAAGATGTGCTATAAAAAAGGTAATCGTTACCTCAAAGACTCACACCTGAGAATAGTGAAACAAGGGATGCTTCAAGGCTAAAGTGGGTCGCAACCAATCAGGGTATGAAATCACCTTTTAGATGGATACAATTTCTACTTGCTATAACAACGGGTATAAATTTAGTGGTGTGTGATATGAAACATCTCGTAAAGGTCGGTAATGGCCAAGTAATGTAATACTCGGTGCTATTCGTATATTTTATTTTTGGATAGGCCAGTCTTAATCCTCATAAGGACCAACATAAGGGCCTCGAGTGCATTCCTATAGAAATGCATTATATGGGCAGTAGTCCCTTACCTCGCTATTCAGATGGAAATACAATATCCCAAAAGTGTTGTATCGACTTAGTTGTGCAAAGTACTGAAAGAATTTCAACTAAGATTTATAAGTTTATTTGCAAATGTTTTCAATAGAATCTCATTAAAAATAATATTGCCAAATTTCCACGTACAAGAAGTTTTGGTTATCATAAGGTAAAAACCTATTCTGTTTTATGTACGGCTTGGTCTTATGAGATACCTTTTTTGTTTCAAAATCGGTATTTTAAGTTCTCACACCGGTCTCATGACTGACCTAGAGTTTATTTCCTTAAACTCTGGGTGCCCTATTTTTTTGGCAACGTTGTAGTCAGGTTTAGTTAAAATAAATCTAGAAGAGTTCGGAGCATGGAGTTAGAAGATTCTTCATTAGACTATTACCTCTTTATCCCATCACACTTGTGTACTATCATATTCCATATTTTGTACGGATAGAGATTTATAATTGTCCATGTTTAACTCCGATAAATGTATTTAAAATTGCTGCTGTAAAGATTTTATATATTAAAATAATATATGTTATTCCATTCATATAAGATTCAATTTTATGTCTATTTTTCCTTTTACCTTTAACGAATCGCGTCTCCGGTGTTTGGATTTGTGGCATGTGAATACAGAGGATGTATTGTGTCGATTTCCAAGAGTCGAAAATCTCGTTCTTACATTTTCCTTTTACTCCGTTAAATTCTATGAATAACGTAATTGACCTCTCATACGCAACGAACCGCGTCATCATTTGCATCCACATTATCATTATCATCCTTTTCTTCTTTATCTTCCTCTTCATCATTTTGATTCATAGGGTTATGAAGTGCAAAATTTATTTGAGTATCTCCTTCTTGAATGATTACTGTATTTGATTGATCATCCAATAGATGTTTTTGCAAATTCCTCAATGTTATCCCTTACTTCTCCTGTTATTTTTAAACCAAATTTGCAATACTTCAATTTCAATAAGCAACGTAAGAACACGCTTTAATTATTTTTCAATATTGCCTTGTTTAGAGAATGTGAAGTCATGAAATAGGCTTGATTCTTCTCTTGGACGTTTGGGGTTAGATGGATCCATTTTTGACTAATTAATTTTAATTTTTCAGAAGAAAGAAGATAAGAAAATGGGTCTGGAGTCAAAATATAATGGTTAAATAATTACTTTTTGAATTTTGAAAGGAGGGAAAAAATACTTTTTTGAAAATTGTCAGGTATGTCAACATAGGATACCCAAGTTTGTCGACATATACAAGGTGAATTTGTTTTTAAATTTTGTTTTTATATAAAATAATAAAAGTAATAATTTCTAGATTTCCATAAATGAACATATTCCAAGTTATCTTCTAAATTTGATGAAAGTAGTTTATGCTAATGGTTTAGCTAAAACGACAGTTATTCGAATTTTTTATATTTATAAATTCTAATGTAATAATTTTTTTGTTTATGTTATCTCTTAGGAAATGATGTCTTATATCTATATGTTTGTCCTAGCATGATGTTTTGGATTTTTAGATAGATTTATTGCACTATTATTATCACAAAATATTTGCAATTGTTTTAAATTTAAACCAAAATCTTTTAGAGTTTATTGCATATATATAACCTCAAACAGGATAATGCTGCTGCTATATATTCTGCCTCTGTTGTGGATAGAGATACATAATTTTCTTTTTATCGAACCAAGGCACAAGTGAGTGTCCTTAAAAGTGATAGATTCCACTGAAATTTTTTCAGTCTAATTTACATCCAACATAATTAGCATCAATATACGATATTAAGTCAAAAGAATCTTCTTTTGGATTGAAGAGCACATACTCTAATGTGTTGTTAGCACATCTTAAGATGCATTTTAAGGTTTTAAGATGTGTCTCCTTAGGTTGTGACTGATATCTTACACATACACATACACTATGCATGATATCAGGTCTATTAACGATGATATAGAGTAAAGACCCTATCATATCGCTATATAATTTTTTACCTATATCTTTTGAGTGATCTTCTTTATTAATTTTTCAGTAGCTACCATGGGTGTTGGTTTACCGCCTGTGTTAGACATTCCAAATTTCTTTGTTAATTCTTTAGCATATTTTTCTGGAATTATAAATATTCCATTATTTAATTGTCTTATTTGTAAATGTAGAAAGAATGTTAATTCTCTCATGCGACTCATTTCAAATTCTTTAGTCATTATGTCAGCAGATTCTTTAATTAGTTGTTCATTTGTTGACCCAAAAATAATATCGACTACATATATTTGTATAAGTTGAATACTCTTTTTATAAACAACGTAGAATCTACTTTACCTATTTCAAAATTAGATTTTATTAAGTATGATTTGAATCTTTTGTATTAGGTATTGGTGTTTGTTTTAAACTATATTAACATCTTTTTTAATTTGTAAACATGATTAAAGAGTTTTCATCTTCAAAAACTGGTGGTTTTCAACATATACATCTTTTTTAATAAAACCATTTAAAAATGCACTTTTGACATCCATTTGGACTAATTTAAAAAATGTATAGTTTGCAAAAGCGAATAGAATTCTTATGGTTTTAATTTGGCTATAGGAGAGATCTCATCAAAGTCTATTCCTTCTTCTTGGCTATATCCTTGTGTTACTAAACGTGTTTTATTACTTATGGCTTCTATTGTTCATTTTGTTTATTTCTAAAACCCATTTAGTTTAAATTAAAGATTGATTTTTCGGTCGGGGAATTAAATCTCGAGCATCATTTCGAATTTCAGTTCTTCTTGCATGGCAATGATCCATGAATCATCTAATGACGCTTCTTTTGGATTTTTGGGTTTATTAGTTAAAATAAATGCTACATTACTCATTATTTAATTGATTTCTAGTTTTACAACCGGCTCATACTTCCTAGAATATTTTCCTTACAATGATCTTTCAAAATTTTTGTTCTTTTATTTGTATTTGAATTTTCAGTATTGTTGCTTTTTTTTGAATTACCTAGAGAACCAAGCTTCGCTTGTAAACTCTAGGGAAGTATGTGCCTGCCAAACACATACTTCGGGTACTTGTTACAGGGTTGCCAGTTTCGGGGCTCGAATTCGTGACCTTCGATCACGCAGTCCGGACCATCAACCAACTGCACCAACCCTGTTGGCTAGTATTATTGTTTTCATTGTTAGTATTTTCATTATTTGTAATCTCGTTATTCTCACTAGGATTAATATTTTCTTTCTCATCATTAGTGGTGTTAGTTAATTCAAAATTTGATACTTCAAAATTTTTAACGGATAAAACATGTGGAGTTTCTTCAATAGTATTAGTTCTAGTATTAAAAATTCTATAGGCCTTGCTTCTATTTGAATAACCAATAAATATATCTTCATTTGATTTAGCTTCAGATTTGTCTGAATTATCTTTTGTATTTAATATATAACATTTACCACCAAAAACTTTAAAATAAGATACTTTTGCCTTTTTATCAAACAATAATAATTTATAAGGTATTTTCTTGGTTAATGGTCTTATTAAAATTATATTCAAAATATAACATGCTGTAGCAACTGCATTAGTCCAAAAAATTTTGGTAAATCGCTATCATTTAACACAGTCCAAGTACTTTCTTGTATAGTTCTATTTTTATTTTCAATAGCTCCATTTTGCTGATGAGTTCTTAAAAAGAAAAGTTATGTATAATTGCTTTCTTTTTATAAAAAGTTTCAAAATTTTCATTATCAAATTCTCCTCCAGAATCACTCCTTATCGTTCTAATTTTAGTTGACTTTTGATTTTGAATTTTCTTAATGAAAATTTCAAACATTTCAAATGCTTCACTTTAATGTTTTAGAAATATTGTCCAAATGTATTTTAAAACGTCATATACTATTACAAAAACATATCTATTATGATTTATTGAATGTACTTATGATCGTCCAGAAAGGTCTAAGTGAAGAAACTCTAAGGGATGTGTAGTCAAAATCATGCATTTTGATTTAAATGAACTTTGTGAAGTTTTCCAAGTTAACGAATGTCATATAGGTAATTGACATTAAAACTCAATTTTGTAAGTCCTCTAATAAGTTCATATCTCTGACCAATTTGGATGAATGTTCAAAATTTAAATGACCAAATATTTATGCCAAGTCCAAAAGTCACTAATCTTAGCCAAAAGACAGAGATTATCATCAGAACTTCCATACTCAAAATGAAAATGTTACATTTCCTAATTCCTTCAAAAATAATTCTAGACTCGCTATCCTAGATGTGGCAAATGTCTTTTTCAAACTTAATTTTGAAACCTTTATCGCATAATTGACAAATACTAAGAAGATTATATTTTAAGTTCCTATATAACAAAAACATTAGAAATAATAGGAGTTTTAGTGTTACTGACTTCGCCGATGACATCTCTTTTTAAGTTATCTTCAAAGCTAACTATTCCTCCATCTTTGTAAACAACATCCTTTAAGATCTCCAAATTTCCAATCATGTGTCTTAAGCACCACTACCAAGTATCCATTTTTTTTATGTACTTGACTGTGTGATTATAAGGTGTCTGTTCGCTGCCTGCCATATCACATACCCATTCCTATAATTTTACATTATACACATTCAGATTGCTAAGTGACTTTTCAATTTTATTAGTTCCTAATCTATTTGAAGGTAAAATATGGATTTACAACTTTGTTTTTCTTTAAAAGTGTTAAGAAGTGTAATATCAGTGTTACTAGCCATTTATTCTTTTCAAAAATCACATAACGAGTGTTTGAAAACCTAATGCTATGATGCCAAACAACAATCGGGCCTTTTTTATAGCGTTTTAAAATTGCTATTAAAGACTATGATAGCTTTTTATAAACGCTATATAATGACATGTTATAGTAGGTCAGTGACTTATGATAGCATACAAAAAAACGCTATAAAATGTTTTTATATCGTAGCGTTTTTCTCTTGTGATTATGTCTTTTACAACATTTTCTCCTTAATTATGATCACTTTTTACAACATTTGTGGTTTAGTTGTCATATGTATTTATTACGTTGTAGATATTGCTGGCTTAAACCTTTTTATAGCCTTTCATAGTCATTTTCTATAGCGTTTTATTTGTGTGCTATTATAATCACTTTTTTAGTTTCTATAGGATTGTTGAAACACTGTTGTATGTTTTTTTTACTATTTGCTAGTTCTGTCATTATATTCTAGAAATTTACTGTTAGGGAGAAATCTCTCAAGATCGCCTTAGGAACAAAAAACACAACCTTATGGAAAAAAAATAGGACCGAATTGATGGTGAGGCAGAACAAATAACAGATAGTCATCAGCTAAAAGCAATCACAGATCAAGAAATAAAAAATACATGTGATTAAAGTGGTTCCACTACCACGAGGTAGTGTACATCCACTTAGGGAGAGGATATTTTATTACTTACTAAGATGATAAATTTTTACAAGATTGATAATGGAGAAGAATAAAAAAAATACAACCGAGAGAGATAATTCCTCACATGCTAATCTATGCCTTTATACAGAGATTATTACTTGGGGTTGAAGTATGATTTATGGCCATAAATCAATGCCTTAATATGCTTTTACTCGTATGGGAAACATTTATCCATTTGATTTTCCAGTTTCTCCCAATTTACATGCATCTGATAAGATTCCTTCTTTAATCAGCTAATTAGGGATTGATTGATTATCTCAATCTCCCAAAATTATTCTACTTCTCAAATAGGAATTTTTTACTCCCTTTAATGCAATAAAAGTGACAATATATATTTGAGTAATTATCTAAATATCTTTCAAATCTTCAACAATTGAAAATATTGTATCACTGAAATCGACAATATCTTCCAAATCTTCTACAATTGGAAATACTGTGTCACCAAATCTTACAATATCCACCTTGATACTATATTGCACCGTAAGCCTATCAACTCCACCTACATCCTCTTATGCAAGTAGCTATCGGACAAGACATCATAAATACTTTCTTAATGAGATTCAACAGAGCCATCACCCATTGCCCTTTGTCAACGAACTCCGACAAGGCCACCATCTGCCAACAAAGTGTTGAAAGTACCCTCTCCAAGTAGGACTATCAATCTCCACAATGGAAAAAACGTCTCCATCTAGCACAATTTTCCTCGTGCACCTGTGGCACCTAGCACTTCATCAAGGAAATCAGTTTGAGCAATGCTCGAATTTTTTAACGGGTAAGAGCTTGGTAAACATATCCACTGCATTCTCCTCCATGTTAACCTTTTGAAGACATAAAAGCTTCTCTTCATCCATAGAGATAAGAAAGGACTCTCTCACCTCAATATGCTTCATCCTTGGGCTGAAAGCCATATTTTCAGCTAAGTGAATTGCACTGTGGCTATCACAATTCACTTCTATACCTTCGTACATAAAGCCCAAGTCACACAACAAACGCTTCAAGTAAAGTGCCTCCTTAGCCGCTTCAACTGCAACTATAAGCTCTACCTCTGTAGTAAGCGAAGCCACAATCGTCTACAACCTCTCTCCCTAACTAATAGTTGTCCCTTCATTAGCGAACACATAACCTATGGTTGGATTCCTTCGATCCCTATCACCGACATAGCCTGAATTACAAAATCCAATAGGCTGAAATCTCTATCTCTGCCTCCAAAGACAAGCCCATAGTCTGGAGTCCCTCTAAGATATTTGAAAATATACTTAGCTTCCTCCCAATGCGTCTTTCTTGGATTTGACATGAATCTACTCACTAATCTAACTGCTTGTGCAATGTCAGGCCTAGTGCAAACCATGGCATACATTTGACTGCCAACTACACTCGCATAGGGAACCTTCTCCATATAGTCTTGTCCTTCTTCGAGATCGGAGACCCTCTAGCAGAAAAATATATATAGAACTCATGGGTATGCTAATTTACTTTGCTCCTTCCATCCTAAACCGAGCAAGCACTTTTAGAATATATTCCTTTTGAGTGAGCCTTAAAAGTCCAAGCTTCCTATCTCTTTGGATTTGCATACCCAAAATCAACATTCTTCTCCAAGGTCTTTCATCTCGAATTCCGCATTAAGCTTAAACTTCGAACTACCAATATACCCAATAACTATTCTTCAAATGCTTAAAGTAAACATAAGCATCTTTGACGCTATGATCAAAACCAAGTGAAAGCATAAAAAATCAAACGTCTTGTACCATTATCTAGGCTACTACTTAAGTCCATATGATGACTTCTTTCGCTTGCAAACCCAATTCTCTTCTCCATCTACGACATGTCCATTCCACTGCTTCATATAAATGGTCTCACCAAGTCTCTATGCAAGAAAGCGGTCTTTACATCAAGTTTCTCCAATTCCAACTCATGAGCGGCAACTATAGCAAGCAAACTACGGTTGGAGGTGTGTCTCACTAGAGGAGAAAAAAATCACATCATACTACAATCCCTTCCTCTATGAAAACCCTTTAGCAAAAAATCTATCCTTGTAACTTCCATCACGCTTCACCTTGAACACCGACTTGCAACCTAGGGCTCGGCTTCCTTGAAGAGGAGGTACCAAATCCCAAATCTTATTCTTCTTCAACGACTCTAGCTCCTCTTCCATAACGCATATCCACTTTGAACTGTCACATGACTTAAAAACTTCATCAAGGTTAAGCGGCTCCTCAAGAATCATATGTAGAGCATAATCAAACCAATCGCTAAGGCTAAGGCTTGAATACTACCAATCACCAAACCTCTCAGGCGGCCTAATAGTCTTACGACTGGCCTGACTATACACAACTTCGTCTAATCTTCTTTCAGCTTCACCTTGAATTGAACTTCCTCTAGTCCCATGCACATCACCAACACTACTAAAAGGCACCTATGGACTACTATATGACTTCTCTATGATGTCAAATCAATTGCATCTATTTTACTCTCAATAGCATCAACAACTCTACTACTAGGCTGTAAAATAGGAACCTCTTCCATCTCCTTAGGCTTATCAGAAACATCTGATGTGGTAGGTAAGTCTTTCTAAGGATTGAACATTGCTGACTCATCAAAATTAACATGTGTGAACAAAAAATTATTCCTACCAACAGGGTACCAAATACGATTCTCTTTGATACAATTTGTGTATCCTAAGAGGATGCCCTTATATGCTTCAGCCTCCAACTTATCATCACTTATATGGTAAACATACACAGGACAAACAAAAATATAAAAATAACCAAGGTACATGGCTTTACCTCTCCACTTTTCTTTTGGAATCTTCCCATCTATGGCTGAGCATGGAATCCGATTAATAACATGCACCGCAGTCTCTAATGCCTCAGCCCAAAAGCCTCTATATAAGCCCACCATCAATCTCAAGCAGCAAACCTTCTCAAGTGAACTCCTATTCGTCCTCTCAGCAACCTATTGGATTATGGATCAACTAGTGTGGTGAAATGTCTCTTAATACCATGGTGTCTACAAAAGTCGAAGAACTCCCTAGAAACAAACTCGCCACCGTTATCAGATCTCAGCGCCTTCAATTTAGAACCAGATTGGTTCTCAACAACTACCTTCCAAGCCTTAAACTTCTCAAAGCTCTTTGATTTGGTCTACATCACATACACCCAAAATTTCCAAGAAAAGTAATCAATAAAAGAGATAAAATACTTTGCTCCCCTAATGGAAACAGTAACAACGGTCCCCAAACATCTATATGCATATAATCAAGTACCCTCTCTGGTATGTGGGGTCTAACTCCAAAGGATACCTAAGTCTGCTTACCTAACACACACTTTTGACAAAAATCTAACTTGTCAAAGTCATCTTTGATCATCTTCCATCCACGAAGCAACTCTAAGACCTTCTTAGAAATATGACCCAACTTGAGATGCCAAAGTATGGTGGCATCCAAAACACGAGAACTATCAACTCCAGCACACGACTCCCCAAGAACTATGGTCTCCTTAAGCAATTACAGATTTCGAAACACATCTTTATTCATAAGAATAAGAGCACCCCTCGAAACATTCAAACTATCCTTCTCTCTTACACCCCATGGATGCCAACTGCCCCAAATAAATTAAGGACTTCCAAAGACCCAGAACATACCGGACACTAGTCAAAGTGCGTATCACACCGTCAAACATCCTAATTCGCAATGTACCTTCTCCCATGGCTCTACAACTAGCATCATTACCCATAAGGATTGCACTTCACTCTTTGTTGACTAAAGAATAGTAGTAATCCCTATTAGGTGCCATACTAAAAGATGCCCCGAATCAAGCACCCAATGGTTTGGTACATCTGATACCGCTACAGATAACACATCATTGCTACAGCTTTCTCCACTGGAAATGATGAAGAACCATCTTCTTCCATCTTCTTCTTACAATTCGGATAGTCTCTTTTCCAATGGCCTGGTTTCTTGCATGACACATTCCATCCTTAGACCTTCCTCTATAATTATTACCTGGCTTTCTAAATTTGGACTGCCTCCTAGAATTACCATTCTTCTTCTGATCTCTCCCTCTCTCAGCAAATAGGCCTTGACTACTATTTTCTCCTCCACCTTCACACATCTCCACCATATGATCCCTCGAGTCCTCAGATAGAAGACCTGACTTCACATCTTTAATGGTCAAAGTAACTCTCGCAAAGATAAGGATGTTAGCGAAACCTTTGTAATGCTTTGGAATGAAACATAAGAGCGTCATAGCCATGTGCTCTTCATCAACCTTCATGTCCATAGTCTTCATCTTCATCACTAGATCATCAAAGTAACCCAAATGCTCTTTGACAGAAGTACCATCTCTCATCCTTATGGTGAAAAAGGTCTTCAATAAAATCAGATGGTTAGCCAAAGATTTCTTCCAATAGAGATTTTCCAACTTTGTCCAAATGCCCTTAGCAGTAGTTTCACCGCTAATCTCAGAAATAAAATTTTATCCCATAGCTAATTGCAAAGCAGTAAACGCCCATTTTTCTACCTCCTTCCTTTCCACAGCTGAAGTTTCAACTGTCAACTCCTCGGCTGCAAACACCATAGGATGAACTTTGTTTCTCACTAGAACAACTTTCATCCTTCATTTCTACTTGTCAAAGTCTTTATTATCGTTCCACTTCTCTATTACTAAAGATCCTGATGCAATATAGGTCCCTCTAACATAGATCTTGGTAAAACCGTTGGAGTCTCCTCATCTTTTGACAGAGTTCCTAAGACCCTTTCTCAATCAACCTTGACGCTCCGATACCAAAATGTTGGGGAAAAATCTCTCATGATTGCCTTAGAAAAAAAACCCAACCTTGCAGAAAAAAAGGACCGGATTGATGGTATGACAAAATAAACAAAAGATAGTCGCCAGCTAAGAAATCAAAGATCAAGCAATAAAAAAAAAATTAACACATGTGATTTATAGTGGTTCCACTACCGCGAGGTAGTGTACATCCACTTGGGGAGGATTTTATTACAATCTAAGTGGAATTTTTTTACAATAGCGATAATAGTGAAGAAGAATAAGAAATACAATTGAGAGAGTTAACTCTACTCATTCTAATCTCTGACCTTATATAGAGATTATTACTTGGGGTTGAAGTAATTAATTTATTGTTATAAATTAATGCTTTATTAATTCTCCTATTCACACAGGAAACGTTTATCCATTTGATTTTCCAATTTCCCCCAATTTACATGTGTGATATGATTCCTTCGTTAATCAACTAATTAGGGAATTAATTGATTGTCTTATTCTCCGAATATAATTCTTCTTCTCACATAGGTAATTTTTTACTCTCTTTAATGCAATAATTATCTCAAATATCTTTCAAATCTTTTACAATTGAAAATATCTTATCATAGAAACCGATAATATCTTCCAAATCTTCTACAATTGAAAATATTGTATCACCAAATATTACATTTAGTTGCAACTTCGTTATTCCTTAATTTGGGCTGCACAGAATATAACAGTCAAAATATTATGTTTAACACATTCTTGATTCATAGGCATATTAACATGAAAAAATAATCATATAGGAATATTTTTAATAATCAAAGCATTATATTATATAACATAGAATATAAGGAATGTTCATACCCCAGACAATAAGGATTCTAAGAATATAATATTTCATGATAATGTATTATAAGTGGACATACTAGTAAAAGAACTATAATACAAAATATTATGATCATGCACGGAAATTAAAAGAAGTTACTACATCAAATAGAACTTTAAATCTATACCCTTTGTGTTAGGCAAACCACCTTTATTGAGAGGCTACCTATGATTTTAAAAAAGAACAAAAATGAGAAATTATCCATACTCAAATACAACAACATGAATAGAGTTATTAGCATACCCATTTTAACATGATTCCCATCCTCTATTTTATATGTAAAACAAATAGCTTCAAGGTAAGAAATGATGGAGAGACATTTAAATAAGAGACTTTCATGTTTGCCATTTCAACCTTTACTGTTTCAAATAGAATGAGATTGTAACAACCCGTATATTTTACGATTATATATTTAAATATTTTATTTAAATATAGCGTCGTTGATTTAATTTAAAGTCCAAAATGTGACTTTTTGTGAACAGTTGAATCCGAACTTTGGACCACTTTCATTGAGTTCAAAACAACGTTTACAACTTGTTTAAGTATAAACATCGGTATGTTTGGAGTTCATTAGAATTTTGGTATTCTCATTTGGGTTTGGTTCTAGCCCACCAACCCAACAAGATAACCCAAACTCCCCTACCAAATACCCTAACTCCACTCCTCTTCATTCATTCCTTTCATACTTTCCTAACACTCCCAAGCAAAAATAAAAATGGGGGAAAAGAAAGGAAATTAAAATTCCTAAGCCCTAGCTTTTCTTAGGAATTCAAATTCAAGTTATAAAACAAAGAGAAGCTTAGGTAAGCATCCTCTTCATCTTCTATGTCTCAATCTCTCTTCAATTTTCAGAATATCCTATAACTTAACTTAGGAAATCTTTGCATATAATAATAGATTGAAGATCTTAGAGGTGTAGTCGAAGAGGAATTGGTCTAAGCTTGTTTTAGAGCTTCTCATTTCTTGTTTTTGAGTTTAAATGTGAGATATTGATCTTACATCTATGTCTATAGCTTTCATTGTTATTAGGTATGAATTCCTAACATCTATTTCCTGTTCAATTGCTTTTGATATGAATTAATTTGGTGAATTTTTCCAATTTTGGCATTTTGAAGTCAAAAATCTATGAAAATCCTACTATGGATGTTTGGATTTGTTATTTGGAGTGCATTGAAGAGCCTATAGGGTTGGGTTGTCACTTGGCATAAATCCCTAGCCTCCATCACTCGTTCGATCGCTTCCGAGTTAATTTGGCCACCAATGGCCTAGGTAAATTTTGCCCTGAGCTTCAGCTCAGACGTCTGGGAAAACACTCAGACGTCTGAAGAAAAGGAATAAAAATTCCAGACCTACAGCATAGAGACATCTGAGCGATCTAGAATAAATTTCTTGAACTTCAGCTCAGACATCAGAAAAAACCCCAAACGTTTGGAGCTGTTAAATTCAGCCTATTTGCCTATTTTATACGGGTTTCCATTTTAATCGATTTTTGATGATCCGAATGGTTATTGTCATTCATTACCGACTTTAATGATTTATTTTATGGATTTTTGGTATTTTCATTTGATGGATTTGGTATCGACTCCATGGTTTTGATTCATGTTATTGAAATGTGGATTTTGGTGATAGACGATTTTACAATCGTTTATATAATTTGTCACTTTAAAATACATTGGTTTTTGTACCAGTAGTAAATACCAAAACTCTTTCGTAAAAATGATTTCAACACCACTTTTAATACAAAGCTCATTCTAAAACCTTTTTCAAATCTATTAGTACATATAAACCTTTACCTCATTCATCCGAGAAATCCAATTCAACGACTTAGCAAAACAAGTGGTATGAAATGCTTACGTTTACTTCGTCGGTTAATTATTAGACTTGTTCGATTGAAATCTCGTAACACTTTTTGAGTGGAAATCTACAATCAATTTGTAAATGTTTAGGTTAAGCCAGTGGTTATAGGACATGAAGCCTAACTCATTTATTTACTAGTTTAGTGTAATTTACACTTGTTGATCAATGATGATCATTTTGTAATTTAGACTAGCGATGTGCAATGTCTCTTTGTCCGCGTGGGGTACTAAATCCCGTTTCCGTGGAGCTTCGGCTCAAATTGGTGTGGTATCGACCTATGATGTTGGGGTTGTTTGTGGAGCCTCTACTCAAATTTTATAGGTTGGCGACCATGGAATAGCGTTCCATTTGTGTTACACGTGTTGGTGAGTTTTCATGCTCTCGTTTGTGATAGTCCTCCCTCGTTCTTTTGTGTTTTATGGATTTCTAATTATTGATTTCTAGAATTTATGTTTCACCAATTTTTGTGATTATATTGATAAGCTTTATCAATTTTTGTGGTTTGGTGAACAAAAATAAAGAATATGGTATTCCTTTTGGTGCTTAAGAAAGTTTGAGATATTTTGTATGATTTTTGTTATTATCATATATATTTGTCATATCTCTTATCCTATCTCATCTTACAAAATAACTATAGCTAGACTTATCCGTTTATTATTTTTCTTCTTAAATAATACTCGGGACAGACTGAGGTGTTTCAGATGCTTCCACTTGTCTTCTTAGCAAGGTCTAGCTTCTGACTTTTGGCTAACCACTTTAGCTTAGTAGTTTTGTTTTTATACATTCGAGATAGAAACTCCTTGATGTATACATATTCTTTTGTCTTGCACTTATACCTATTCTTTTGCGATGTAGTGGATCTTTTATGACCACAACTTTGATGTTCACTTCTATGTGTTATATTCATATCTGTTTCTGCCTTAGTGATAAGAATATCTGTGACTAATTTATGTTATGCCTATTTTATATTTGTTTCCTAAGGCCACATAGCCACTGTGTAATAGCTTTGAGTTTGTATTTGATATGTCAGATTTCCTCTTGAAATGAAATGCTTGACATACTATCTTATATCGGTACTCGCACAAAGCAATTACATAGATGGTCGCTCCTCAGGTAGGGCGTCATAGCTTGGTATCGGAGCCAAACTTTGGAACAATGTAGAATAATCTAGCATGGATCATTGTCCTAAGTCTCTCCTTGGAATCGTGTCTTATGATTTAATTCGAGTCTTAGGACCTGTTCTATCCTATTTTCTTTTATGATGCTTGTTTTAACAATCAAGTTTGTTTGATATTCATTCTGAGAATAACCTTTTTCCTCTTCTTTCTTTCTTTGAGAAATGGTTAGACCTGGCCGTACTAGCACGGTCAATCAAGTGCTACTCCTTAGGATGGCGTATTTATGTCTGCCCAACAGCTTTTGGACCTTGTAAAGAATGCCCAAGCTGCCGGACCCGTTTCTGAGCCTACTCATCCTAAATCCGGGTTCGCACGCTTGTGCAGTGATTATACCAATTTGGTTGGAAGGCCATTCAAGGGTATCGAAAGCGTTATAGAAGTACAAGCTTGGCTTAGAACATGCGATCGCATCTTTTCTTACATGAATCTTGTGGCTCTACATCGAGTCCAAGTAGCTTCTAGCATGCTCTAGGAGAAAGCATTAGAATGGTATGAGCTTTTGGTTTCGAAAATTGTTGAAGCGGATCTTACTTGGAAGCAATTCCAAGGAAGGTTCGAATTAAATTTTGTGTCTGAAGCTAAAAAAGTAACTTCAGTCTGATGCTTTATTGACCTGGTTCAAGGTGAATCTTCTGTGATGGATTACGTCGCATTATTTGTATCCCTCTCTAAATATAGGGTCGAGCATATTAATACCCTTTTGAAGAAGAATCAAAGGTTTATCTATGATTTGAATAAGAACCTCAAAAAGGCTTTACTTTTGAAACTAGAAGTGCCTTTCGATCAGCTTGTAGATATCGCTCTTCGACTTAAAGAGGCCGATAAAGAAAGTGATGTTGAAGTTGTGGGTGCCAAGAAGAACTTCAACAACTACAAGAAGAGGCATCCTGATAATAAGTTCAAACCTAATCCTAACAAGAAAGGGAAGTAAGAAACTTCGGTAGCAAAGACTCCTACCCCTAATCATGGAGAATGCAACAATTGTGGATCTAAGGACCACTATGCAAATAAGTGTTCAAGGTCCCTTACTTGCCACTATTGCAAAAGTTTGGGTCATCTTATATCTTCATGTCCCAAACTTCAAAGTAGGAAAAAGGAATAGCTGAATGTTTTGCAATCCCCTAGTAACACTTCTCTTGGTCAAGGTATTTCTCATTTTATCCTTGATGGCATTATTATGTTCCGTGATCATCCTATTCGAGTTCTTTTTGATATGGGTGCATCTCACTCTTTTACATCAAAGGAACTTGTTGATACTTTGTCTTTAAATGTTATATGATGATGACTTCATTGAAAATTGCGAATCCGATTGGTGGATCCGCAAAACTCAGTTTATTTTGTAAGGATGTTAAATTTATTCTATGTAATTATTCTTTCCGTGCGGATTTGCATGTTATGCACTACTTAGGTTTCAGAATGATTTTGGGAATGGATTGGCTTAACCGTTATGAAGCCCACATCCTATGTCTTAAGAGGACTATCCATTTTCGACATCCCTAATTTGTTAAGAAGATTTCTATTGTTCTTAAAGATTCAGGTTCCAATTCGGTAGCATCCTTATATTATCTTAATCCACATGATGACGATAATGATGACGAAGAAGATGTCATTTCCCTCTTTTGCGTTGTTTGTGAATTTTCCAATATATTTATGCCCAATTCAGGATTTCCCCATAAGCGAGAAATTAAGCTCAGAATTAATCTAATCCATAGAGCTCTATCTATCACTCGCCCTCCTTATCGTATGTCCAATAAGGAAAATGAGGTGATGCGTAAACAATTATCCGAATTAGAAGTAAAACGGCTTATTCATTCAAGCTTCTCTCCTTGAGGAGCATCAGCTATCTTTGTGAAGAAATATGATGGTACACTTAGGCTTTGTGTTGACTAATCTTACCATCAAGAATAAATATCCCTTATCTCGGATTGATTATATTCTTGTTTATTCTAAAACCGAAGAGCTTGAAAAACATCTTCGGATAGTGTTGGAAACTCTTAGGAGAAATCAATTGAAAGCGATTTCCATGTGTAATTTTTAGGACATATTATTTTTGAATCCAGAATTTCCATGGATCTTTCAAAGATTGAAGCGATTCAAAATTAAAAGAGACCGGAGAGTGTGAAGAAAATTCATAGCTTTATTGGATTGGTGGGCTATTACCGTTGGTTCATAAAAGACTTTTCTAAAATTTACGTACCTCTTACTAGTTTGACAAAGAAGGGAATTAAGTACATTTGGTAAGACAAATGTGAAATTGCATTTAGAAATTAAAGAACTCCTTTTCAATGCTTCTATTCTTGTAATTCCCGAAGCGATGCAAGACTTGATTGTATATACCGATGGTAGTCGTGTTGTTTTAGGAGTCGTTCTCATGCAAAGGGAATGTGCTATTTGTTATGCTTCTAGGCAATTAAAGCCTGCCGAGACTAGATATGCCACTCATGCTTTAGAGCTCGCATCTATTGTTTTTTCCCTTAGAGTTTGTAGTCACTATCTTTTGGGAGAGAAATTTGTTCTCTACATCGATCATAAATCTTTGAAGTGTTTATTTTCTCAAAAGGAACTTAATTTGCGTCAACAACGTTGGCTCGAATTCCCTGCATCTTATGATCGTGATATTCTTTATACTCCCAGAAATGGAAATCGTGTTGCTGGTGCCCTTAGCCATAAGCAACAAGCGGTTGTTTCCACGACGATATCTGAATGGAATGATCTCATCTCTTGTTTTATGTAGCCTTGAGGCTCATCCATTTCTTTTAGATCGCATCCTTGTAGCTCAAAGGCAAGATCCCGAATTGGCTCTTCTTAGCCAAAGTTGTAGGGATAGAAATAAAGTTGATGGTTTGAAAGACTTTGATATTGATGCTCGAGAAGACATTCAAAAATATGTTAGACTTATTATGCAAAATGTTAGTGATCTTTGTAATGACATTTTAGAAGATTCTCATCTTTCTAAATTTACCATTCATCCCGGCAGTAGTAAAATGTATGCGGACATGAAATGACTTTATTATTAAGATGGAATGAAATCTGATATTGCTAACTTTATTGAGCATTGCTATAACAACCCGCTAATCCGTACCCCTTGAGTCGACACTATTCTCTAACAAACCACTCAAGATGAACAGAAATACGAACCATTTGGGTTGAAGGAAAAGAGGCAGAAGAAGAAAATAGAACCATATCAGAATCTAACCATCGCAGCGGAATAAAATATAATAGGTAATAACAGATCTTTACACAAAAGAAAGCTATATCTGTTTTATACTTACATCATCAGAATACATCATCAGAGTTCAACAACATCAATAACATACAATTGGATAGTCATATAAATTTGCCCTCAAAACTGAATACACAGTGGAGTAAAAATTAAGTACGGAAGTACGTATCGCCATCCAGCTCGTCTCCCGAGCTCCACAACAACATATCCTGTATTTTATAATACTCGGTCTGACCCGAGCATTATAGTTAAATAACACCTGAGTCAGTCTGGAATACCAGCGTGAGAAAACCACACTCAAATTGATTATTAAAGTTTCAAAATCCTTTGAAAATAAAAGCATCTCGTAAGACCACGCCACAAATAAACATGTCGGGTTTTTACCTTACGATAGCCAAAACATTTTTTTATCAAAATTCTCTAATATTATAATAGTGTCTATAGAAAGTAAAATAGAATCTAGCTGAAATGCTTGCATCTCATGTTTCAGCAATAGTTGGGCACAATCAAAACCGTATAGGTGCGTAGGGAAAATTGATTTCCGACTAATGACTAGGCACTGGGGTACCACCTGTCACGGTACCTGGTCTAGATCAGCATACCGAGGATCACTCCCAACTCCCTACAACACAAGACCGGGACTACCCCTTACTGGATAATCCCGAGTAAGATCACCCCACGGTTGGGATCAGCAACCACACCACTAAGCCGAATAAAAAGTGACACCTAGACAGGGATGACCTCACCCTAATGGGCGCTACCCACCTAGCCTTATTGCATAACCCCTAATTTTCAGTCATTCCTGGTTGATGAGGCTTGAGGCTAAGCGTTACCATTTTAGAACACATCCCTTAGAATGCTCATCACCCACCTGACGATGTTCTGAAAGCATTCATCCATACAAGTCCGTCCCAGGTTCGAACGGAACCGAAGGCACTACTCCTACTACATCCATTTTGGAATCATCCTCATGATTAGTAGCGACTAGCCCTTGCACTTCATTGCTCCATCTTCGAATCCAAACTCATCTTCCTCCTGAAAACGTACAAACCGGATCGAAGTGGTTTTCAGGAAATAAATCCCGATCCCGGTTTCTTCGAAACGATCAGTGCATTGGCCAATATTGATAGTCAGTGATTTAACTATCAATTAATATTCACAAACATCCATCAAACAATAAATAATTTCTCCTGGATTATTTATTAACCTCAAAATATATTCGCAAGATATATTTCCATTTTCAACTCTTTTGAAAACAGTTTTGAAACCACACTTTTCTCATGGAATAAATTCCCAAATAATTATTTCCACTGAAACACCAAGTACATACTTTAGATTTTTAAAATAATTTAAAATACTTTATTATAAAATATCCTTTAAAACATTTAAATTAAAAATTACTTTAATACTTATTCAAAATATATAATTTAAGAATATTTAATATAAGACTACTTTGTACAATATAAAACTGAATTAATAACTTTTAAAACATAGTACCAAGCCATCTTTAAATAATTACTTATTATAAAAATATACTTGCTTTAAAATTTTGAACATTAAAAATAATAAATTTACTAAAACATACCTTTAAAACAACTTTAAAACTTTTACTTATGCTTAAAATTTTTCTTTGAAAACGTACTTGGTTATCCAGGGAAATACGCTTCCCTTTCATATCTTTTATAATAAATCACCATTTATTTTTAAACAAATTCACCCATTCCTTTAATAAATTCCCACCGTGAATTTATTCTTCCAAATATCCACTGAAATATTGCTTTACTTTTATAAACTCAGTTTATAAATTTTAGGTCTCGCTTCTCTTTTAAAAATCCCGGTTTTACGCACTTAAATCAGTTCCCAAATTGATTTCCAAATTTACTTCACTTTGAAATAAATTTCTTTACTTACTCCGTTTATTTCAAAATCCATTATCTTTAGATTTTATTTCCTTAATTATGATTTAAAATCTTTTAACTGAAAACACCAATTTCAGATTTCCCCAATTCCTTCTTTACCCTTTTAAATAAATTCAAACCTTAAATTTTTAAAGTAAATTCTTTATTCTTTTAAATAATTTCACTTAAGTTTTATAATTCATTATTTTCTGTTTATTCAAAATCCCACTTTTCCATACTCGAAATTATTTATTAGAATTTTAAAATCACTTTTATTGTTATCCATTTTCTGTCAAAAATCCAATTCTATGTATTTTGATAATCCAGTGTACTGAAATATATATTCAAACAAACTATAGCATTTAATATCCCAATTATCAATATAATTCATCACAGAATTTCAAATATTCATAATAGAGAATATTAAATAATCTAAATAATTTTGAGGAATCCAGTTGGATCCCTCCAACCTGTTTCCCTGCATCCACAGATGTTAGCACAATAACAATTCTACTTCGAGGTGGAATATCGCGGTATATGGGATTAATATAACATCATCCGCTATTGTGCGGCGCATAGGGTCTCATCCGCTATATAATGCGGGAAACCAATCACTCCAATATTATATATATATATATATATATATATATATACACACACACACTACTATATGTAATATAGCACGTCCAAAACAATTCAATCATTCAATCAATTATTTAAATTTAACCATTTAAATTTAAATAGCAATCCAGAAGAGTGAGATTAACTCACCTTTGATTTTGAATATGAAGTCTAATCCAATCTCGACTTGTTCCCTTTCAGATTTTGACCTTGAATAAATATTAGATGATTTTGTTAATATTCGAACAATTTGAATAATTAATTTCCATTTGATAAATTTAATTTAATTAACTAATAATTTACTTTAAGCTAATCTTCCTATAATAAATAACTTTTAGCAACTAAAACAAATTAATTATCTAATCCATTATTTTTAAAATAAATTTGGTAAATTAAAATATGTATATTTATTTGTTTATTTTCATTTCCAACTACATATACGAAATAATCTACATAGTTTTTTTTTTTTAAAATAAAATTCTAATTCTTCATGAACTTTAAACATCTTAACATTTTCTATAATTTTTCCCAAAACTTTATATACGTATTAAATTTAAAACAGAAATGTTTATACTTTTCTGTAACATATATTTTTTTCTTTACTGTAGTTTTTTTTCTCTTCTTTAGTATGTACATACATTTTAATTTTTGTTTCTGTAAAACAGAAATCTGGTTTTTAAGAATTCTTTTCTCTGCCTGTATATACATAATATATCTACCGATCCATGTATATATATCAAATTAAAATACAAAACTGCAATACCTCACAACTCGAACATGGCCCGAGAAAACGAGCAGAAAAGTAGCATCATCGCGATGCCCTGTTGACTTCAACCATTTCAGCAGTACAATTCAACGTCGCTACCAAGATTACAAGTACGACTTCCTACTAACTCACGCGTGCTGTCACTACGCACAGCCTCACCAAGATGCATCAAATCAGGTCGCCTTTGCCTCTACACGCTCGACTCACTTTCCACTGAAACGCCCATGCCACAGTCGAGTGCTGATATGCAACTTTCCTGTACCCAAGTCGATCGAACTCCCCCTCCATGCCTCCACCATAAGCTTGAATCGAAATTGTTTTCGATTTTACTGAGACTAAATTTCGATTTTTGGGAAAAAAGAACAAGGGAAATAGGTGCGAAAGAAGAAACAGCAGCCCCTTTTTTCTTGAACACGAATTTGATTGCTGAGATCTGAGGAATCTTTTAGGGGTAAGCTGAGGGTGGAAGGCGAAAGAGAACCGAGATTTAATAGCGGCCATTTTTTTCTCTCGTTAGTTTTCGATTTAAAATACTGGGGAAGGTAAGGGAATAATTGATAGGGTATTGGCGTTTTAACAAAGTGAGATGGCTTCGGTAATATGCTAGGCTAAGGTTGACTTGACCCGTTATAATATTATTTAATTCCAAATATCCCATGTTGAACAATTAAAATTATGACCTCCAATCGAGGCATGCCGCTAGGCATTTATAATGTTATACACCTATTTCGAACACAATGGAAAAGGTTTCGAATCCTAATTTGATCGTATGGAGAAGATAGTTTTTTGAACCCAGCTATTATATTAAATTTTCGATATAAATTTCAGCGCGTTTATATATCGTACGCTCACACAACAACCCCAAATGCTATGAAAATTGAAATCCGATAATAATACAATATTACGGATCCAATAGAACGGGTTTCATCGAATTCCGAGATTGTGCCTCGGAAGGCTATTTTTAAATATTAATTTAAACGATAAAATTTCAAAACTTAGCAAAGCATTTCCAATTTCAATTTAAAAGCTTTTATTATCTTCAGCACTATCAATATAAATTTTACAAGCCTTCAAATTATTTTTAACAGGCTTAAAACTCCAGATTCAACATTTACCCAACTTCAAATTATTTAATTTAATAATTAAATTACCCAATAAATGGTGATATTTGGATTCAAGTTAAAAATTAACTTTTCAACATTTAAAATCAATTAAATATTCCAATTTCAAACATCCAAAAATTCTGGGTCGTCACATTCCTCCCCCATCCAAAGAATTTCGTCCTCGAAATTGCTAGTTAAGAAGAATGGTCCAATATCCATTTACTTTTTCCCAAAACCAAACAATTCCAAATAATTCTCAAAACAATCTTTTTATTAAAGACACACTAACCCTTTTCCTAACTTTCCAAACTTATCCATAAGTCCTAATAATATTATTTACTTAACAATTCAAATTTGACTTTAAAAACAAATTTTGAATCATCAAAATTTTCTCAAAATTTTCCTAACTCCCTAATTTTTTGAAAAATTTCACCAGCGTCTCATTTGCGCGGCTAGCTCGGTACAACTACAAAATGCATCTATGGGCTCCCAAATTCTAAAAGAAAACAAAAAGCCAAGTGGCTAGATCAAAAACCCAATCAAATTTCATACAGAAATTCAAACACATACCTTTTTGTCGAGCAATTCAAATTTATCTTCTGAAATCAAAATCAGTTTTCCTTTCCCTTTATAATACATGCATATCCTACTTAGCAGTAATATTTAAAATCATTTTATACATTTCCTTACGAAGGTTTTCATATCTACTTCTATTCAAATTAGTTCTTCCATTTCCATATGAATTCAATTTATCTTCAACCCTGAATATTGAATCTTATCTTCCATTTATAACTGATCCATATCATTATTTTAAATTAGTTTCATCTACTAATTTATTCCAATTTCAAATTTGAAATCGTTTTGTCGCTAACAAAAATTTTCCCAAAAATTTTCAAAATTTTTTCTAACTTCCAAAATTTTCGAAATTTTTTGGCAGCGTCTCCTTTGTATGGAGGAGCTTTTGCAATTTGACAAGAGATATGAATATATATACATCGACCCACCTGGTCGGAAAAACAAAAACAGTTCATATTTCCAATTTTTATTACGTAGGCGTACCTTTATTTAGCATTTTAAGCAAGCGGATTATTTATTTAGCAGTTAGCGTGCCTAAATCCCAGCCAAACGGCTTCCCGGTACTTGGACTTACTCAATTCAAACATGTAAGTGCCATATATATGAAGTTTAACAACATTTCACTATTTGCAATAGTTAAACACATGAATTCTAAAAGCAGTGCACACTAAACACTTTCCGTAAGCAATTTATATAGTTTTAATACTAATTCAACCGTTCTCAATTAATTCATATACCATTTTCATTCAATTGAATGGTTTACAACCCACTTGTTACATTCAATTCATTTTTAATTTTAAACAAACCCATATTATTCCAATTGATTTAAAAATCAATTTTATTCATCTCTGTTAATACATTTACTTTCGTTTACGACAAAATGACTAATTTTCTGTGCAAATTTGATGTTATTCATGCAAATAACAATTACTTAAGCTTATGACCATTTTAAATTGATTCCACTCAATTTATATTAATTCTACTCCATTCTACATTACTCACAACCCATACACTTGCATTTTCATTTCATATCCGTATTTGTTTATTCAAAACTATTTTATTTAGCTCGAAAACAATCCAAGCTAATTCATTCAATAACCATTTCTCAACTTATTTAACTACATTTCTATTTGAGTTCGGCTTTCATTCAACATTCACTTAAGTTAACAACTTAAGTTCATTTCCATTTTGAAATAAATTCTATCCTCGCTTTTGTCAAATCCATTTCGGTTTGCATCAATTCGTTCAATTAGTCTCTTTTAACTCTAAATTCAATATTCTGTTCATTAAATAATACCCAAGGCCATTATTCATTCATATACACTTGGATTTCATTTGCAATTCGAACCATCACTATTTTAATCCAATTTCTATTTTATTCGACACATCTCCAATTATATTTAATTTGTTAACACTTCAAGTCGAATTTTAATTAATGACTCAAGTTCTGATTCTACCATTCATATTAATTCACCATCCAATTTTATTAACTCACAATTCAATTTCTATTTAACCAATTTAAATTCCATTAACAAATTCAATTAACTAATTTATTCCAAATTAGTTCACTCCCAACTTGCAATTCAATTTTTTCTGATCTTATCTAAAAAAAATCACCTTAATTAATTTACTTGAATTCAATCTATTTTATTATTTTATTTATTTATTTTATTTTTTATTTTTTAAAGTTTGGATTTTTATTTCATTCCCAAAATATCTAACAAATTTTATTTTGTCTTATTTATTCCCTTTTTACATTTTTATAAGCTACTCACTTATTAATATTCATACTTCTCCATCCATTTACAGTCAATCACATTTTCACTTTAGTGTTAACTAGGGATTATATTTTTATTTCAATGTTTTTCAATTCTTTTATAAGCTTCCAAAGTTTATTTATCCCAATTCAATACTTACTTAGTATATGCCTATTTATTTAAGTAAGAATTTTATTCCATTCAATATTATCTATAACTTAACTGAATTTATTTCAATTCAATTTAACTTCACTTCAGTTAAATCTAGCATCATGCCATTTTTCTTTAATCCATTCAATCCACTTGAATTTTAATTAAGTAAGAACTTACTTTCACTTCATATCATCTACATCTCAATTTATTTCATTTCAACTCAATTCAAATACAACTTGGTTTTATTTTCAATTTAATTCAATTTATTTCAATCCAATTAAATTTTATCTCCCAATCCAATCACATTCAAGATTTACTAATTATTTCTTCTAATCATTCATTAAATTTTCCTCAATTTAATTTTCTCCAAATCAAATTTATTTAACCTTTTCACTTTAAATTTTAATTCCAACATTCAAAGCTCAAATTTTCCTTTCCTATTTAAAAATAATCTCAACTTTACCAGTTTATAACTTACCTCATCAGGATTTCCAATTCAAATGAGGATTCAAGATTTTTAAACACCCAGCTTTTGGTTTCAAATCATTCGAAATCACCATTATCTCAAAATCACATTTTTCAAATTTAAACCAATCCTGGTTTTTATCCCCAACGAATTTCCTTTGAAATTCCGAAAGCAAACTTTGTTTTTTCCCAAAACATTCCAAAACAATGACCACGACATCAATCCATCACTTAGAAACTCGAAAATGAACACCGATGATGCCGCGATCATCATCGGAATTATTTCCCAGTGACCGAAGCGACTTCGGTGCTATGACATCTCCAAAACCTATTTAAAACCGTTTTCTTTCAAACATATCTCTAAAATAATATTATTATTTTCCTTTCCAAATACTTCGGAAAACACTTCCAAAATAATAATGCTATTACTTATCTTCAAAGCACTTCGAAAAACACTTCTCAAAATCTCTAGGATTTTAAATTTACAGATTTGATGTAAATTAAATTTTAACTATAATTCATTTGTATAGTTTATGCTCATGCAAATTCCCATTTGATTATCTAAGTCATTTTAATTTTAAAAATCTGATTTGTTTAAAATATTATCATCCAAACATCCAAGTTATATAACAATTTAATAAAATATTTCCTTTATATCAAAATATATTTTGGGTAAAATTATTTCATTCATCCACTTTCGAAAACAATATTGTGTCGAATTGTCCTATTCAAGTGTTTAGAAACCCTTCGATACAGTTGTCCAGACTGTGCCGACGAAGGTTCATATGCCACTCAATAAATCAATCAACCCAATATAAAACCATTTTTATATCCACTAACAAATACACGCTCATAACTACTAATGCGCTCAAACTCATTATAGAGTGCTACAGACTCTATCTCTAATGAATAATTCCAAACAGAGCCAAGGTTATCACCAACCTAAGCTCTGGTACCAACTGTAATGACCCGCTAATTCGTACCCCTTGCGTCGACACATTCTCTAACAAACAACTCAAGATGAACGAAAATACGAACCATTTGGGTTAAAGAACAAGAGGTAGAAGAAGAAAATAGAAAACCAAATCAGAATCTAACCATCGCAGTGGAATAAAATATAATAGATAATAACAGATCTTTACACAAAAGAAAACTATATCTGTTTAATACTTACATCATTAGAATGCATCATCAGAGTTCAACAACATCAATAACATACAACTGGACAGTCATATAAATTTCCCCTCAAAACTGAATACACAGCGGAGTAAAAAATAAGTACAGAAGTACGTATTGCCATCCAGCTCATCTCCTGAGCCCCACAGAAATATATCTTGTATTCTATAATACTCTGTCTGACGTGAGCATTATAGTTAAATAACACCCGAGTCAGTCTGGAATACCAGCGTGAGAAAACTACACTCAAATTGATTATTAAAGTTTCAAAATCCTATGAAAATAAAAGCATCTCATAAGACCACACCACAAATAAACATGTCGGGTTTTTACCTTATGATAGCCAAAACACTTTTTATCAAAAAACTCTGATATTATAATACTGTCTATAGAAAGTAAAATAGAATATAGCTGAAATGCTTGCATCTCACGTTTCGGCAATAGTTGGGCACAATCAAAACCGTATAGGCGCATAGGGAAAATGGATTTCCGACTAATGACTAGGCACTGGGGTACCACCTGTCACGGTACCTGGTTTAGATCAGCATACCAAGGATCACTCCGGACCCCCTGCAACACAAGACCGGGACTACCCCTTACTGGATAATCCCGAGTAGTATCACCCCACGGTTGGGATCAGCAACCGCACCACTAAGCCGAATAAGAAGGGACATCTAGATAGCGATGACCTCACCCTAATGGGCACTACCCACCTTGCCTTGCTGCATAACCCCTGATTTTCAGTCATTCCCGGTTAATGAGGATTGAGGCTAAGCGTTACCTTTTTAGAACACATCCCTTAGAATGCTCATCGCCCACCCGATGATGTTCTGAAAGCACTCATCCATGCAAGTCCGTCCCAGGTTCGAACGGAACCAAAGGCGCTACTCCTACTACATCCATTTTGGAATCATCCTCAGGAATAGTAGCAACTAGCCCTTGCACTTCACTGCTCCATCTTCGAATCCAAACCCGTCTTCCTCCCGATAACGTACAAACCGGATCGAAGTAGTTTTCAGGTAATAAATGCCGATCCCGGTTTCTTCGAAACAATTAGTGCATTGGCCAATATTGATAGCCGGTAATTTAACTATCAATTAACATTCACAAACATCCATCAAACAATAAATAATTTCTCCTGAATTATTTATTAACCTCAAAATATCTTCACAAGATATATTTCCATTTTCAACTCTTTTGAAAACAGTTTTCAAACCACACTTTTCTCATGGAATAAATTCCCAAATATTTATTTCCACTGAAACACCATGTACAATACTTTAGATTTTTAAAATAATTTAAAATAATTTATTATAAAATATCCTTTAAAACATTTAAATTAAAAATTACTTCAATACTTATTCAAAATATATACTTTAAGAATATTTAAGATAAAACTACTTTGTACAATATAAAACTGAATTTCTAACTTTTAAAACATAATACCAAGCCATCTTTAAATAATTACTGCTATTAGAAAAATATACTAACTTTAAAATTTTGAACATTAAAATTAATAAATTTACTAAAACATACCTTTAAAACAACTTTAAAATTTTTACTTATACTTAAAATTTTGCTTTGAAAACGTACTTGGCTATCCAGGGAAATACGCTTCCCTTTCATATCTTTAAAAATAAATCACCATTTATTTTTAAACAAATTTATCCATTCTTTTCATAAATTCCCACCGTGAATTTATTCTTCCAAATATCCACTGATATATTGCTTTACTTTTATAAACCCAGTTTATAAATTTCAGGTCTCGCTTCTCTTTTAAAAATCCCGGTTTTACACACTTAAATCAATTCCCAAATTGATTTCCAAATTTACTTCACTTTGAAATAAATTTCTTTACTTACTCCGTTTATTTCAAAATCCATTAACTTCAGATTTTATTTCCTTAATTATGATTTAAAATCTTTTAATTGAAAACACCAATTTTAGATTTCCCTAAATTTCTTCTTTACCCTTTTAAATAATTTCAAACCTTAAATTTTTAAAGTAAATTCTTTATTCTTTTAAATAATTTCACTTAAGTTTTATAATTCATTATTTTCTGTTTATTCAAAATCTCTTTTTTCCATACTCGGAATTATTTATTAGAATTTTAAAATCACTTTTATTGTTATCCATTTCACTCTTAAATTTATTCAAATTCTCAACGATTATTTTACTTAAAAATTCACCCCTTTATTTTCTTTCAAAAATCCAATTCTATATATTTTGATAATCCAGTGTACTGAAATATATATTCAAACAAACCATAGCATTTAATATCCCAATTATCAATATAATTCATCACAGAATATCAAATATTCATAACAGAGAATATTAAATAATCTAAATAATTTTGAGAAATCCAGTTGGATCCCTCTAACCTGTTTCCCTGCATCCATAGATGTTAGCACAATACCAATTCCACTTCGAGGTGGAATATCGCGGTATGTGGGATTAATATAATATCATCTGCTATTATGCGGCGCATAGGGTCTCATCCGCTATATAATGCGAGAAATCAATCACTCCAATATATTCTATATATATATATACTACTATTTATAATATAGCACGTCCAAAACAATTCAATCATTCAATCAATTATTTAAATTTAACCATTTAAATTTAAATAGCAATCTAGAAGAGTGGGATTAACTCACCTTTGATTTTGAATATGCAGTCTAATCCAATATCGGCTTGTTCCCTTACGGATTTTGATCTTGAATAAATATTAGATGATTTTATTAATATTCGAACAATTTGAATAATTAATTTCCATTTGATAAATTTAAGTTAATTAACTAATAATTTTTTTAAGCTAATCTTCCTACAATAAATAATTTTTAGTAACTAAAACAAATTAATCATCTAATCCATTATTTTTAAAATAAATTTGGTAAATTAAAATATGTTTATTTATTTATTTATTTTCATTTCCAACTACATATACTAAATAATCTACATAGGTTTTTTTAAAATAAAATTCTAATTTTTCATGAACTTTAAACATTTCAACATTTTCTATAATTTTTCCCAAAACTTTATATACATATTAAATTTAAAACAGAAATGTTTATACTTTACCGCAACATATATTTTTTTCTTTACTGTAATTTTTTTTCTCTTCTTTAATATGTACATACATTTTTATTTTTATTTCTGTAAAACAGAAATTTGGTTTTTAAGAATTCTTTTCTCTGCCTGTATATACATAATATATCTACTGCTCCATGTATATATATCAAATTAAAATCGAAAACTGCGATACCTCACAGCTCGAACATGGCCCGGGAAGTCGAACAGAAAAGTAGCATCATCGCGATGCCCCTGCTCACTTCAACCATTTCAACGATACAATTCAATGTCGCTGCCAAGATAACAAGCATGACTTCCCACTAACTCACGCATGCTGTCACTATGCATAGCCTCACCAAGACGCATCAAATTAGGTCTCCTTTGCCCCTACACGCTCGACTCACTTTCCACTGAAACACCCATGCCACAGTCGCGTACCGATATGCCACTTCCTATACCTAAGTCGATCGAACTCCACATCCATGCCTCGGCCCTAAGCTTGAGTCAAAAAAAATTTCGATTTTACTGAGACTAAATTTCGATTTTTGGGAAAAAAGAACGAGGGAAATAGGTGCGAAAGAAGAAACAGCAGCCCCTTTTTTTTGAACACGAATTTGGTTGCTGAGATCTGAGGAGGCTTTTAGGGGTATGCTGAGGGTGAAAGACGAAAGAGAACCGCGATTTAGCAGCGGCCATATTTTTTTCTCATTAGTTTTTGATTTGAATTACTGGGGAAAGTAAGGGAAGAAAGGATAAGGTATTGGCGTTTTAACGAAGTGAGATGGCTTCAGTTATACGCTAGGCTAAGGTTGACTTGACCCGTTATAATATTATTTAATTTCAAATATCCCATGTTGAACAATTAAAATTCCGACCTCCAATCGAGGCATGCTGCTAGGCATTTATAATGTTATACACCTATTCCGAACATAATGGAAAAGGTTTCAAATCCTAATTCGATCGTATGGAGAAGATAGCTTTTTGAACCAGCTATTATATTAAATTTTCGATATAAATTTCAGCGTTCTTATATATCGTACGCTCACACAACAACTCCAAATGCTACGAAATTTGAAATCCGATAATAATACAATATTATGGATCTAATGGAACTGGTTTTGTCGAATTATGAGACTGTGCCTCGGAAGGCTATTTTTACATATCAATTTAAACGATAAAATTTCAAAACTTAACAAAGCACTTCCAATTTCAATTTAAAAGCTTATATTATCTTCAGCACTATCAACATATATTTTACAAGCCTTCAAATTGTTTATAACAGGCTTAAAACTCCAGATTCAACATTTACCCAACTTCAAATTATTTAATTTAATAATTAAATTACCCAATAAATGGTGATATTTGAATTCAAGTTAAAAATTAACTTTTAAACATTTGAAATCAATTAGATATTTCGATTTCAAACATCTAAAAATTTCGGGTCGTCGCAATTGCATGACTTGCCAACACGTAAAGGCCGAGCATCAAAGGCTCGCTGGGTTATTGCAACCTTTGGACATTTCAGTTTGGAAGTGGGATCAAGTCTTCATGGACTTTATTGACGGTCTTCCCCATTCTTGTTCGGGTCATTACAATCTATGGGTGATAGTAAATAGACTTACAGAATACGCCCATTTTATTCCCATTCGGTCCAGTTAGACCTTATCTCTTTTGGCCACACTATTTGTCAAAGAAATTGTTAAATTGCATGGAATTCCTACTTCTATTGTTAGCGACCGTGATCCATTGTTTACTAGTGGTTTTTAGAAGGGTCTTCAAAAAGCTTTGGGACCAAAGCTTAATTTTAGCATCGCTTATCATCCTCAGTCCGATGGACAGACACAGCGTGTGAATCAAACTCTTGAAGATCTTCTTCATGCATGTGTTCTTGTTTATGGTGGAAGTTGAAAAGATCATATTTCTCTTGTTGAGTTTTGTTACAATAATAGCTTCCAACACTAGCTTCCAATCTAGTATTGGTATGGCACCTTTCGAGGCACTCTAAGAAAGGCCATGCTGATCTCCTTCGTGTTGGCTTGGAACCGGTGAGAAGCTGGTTTTAGGTCAAGATTTTATGCGTGATGCCAGAGGAAAGACTGCCCTTATTCGTCATAGGATGAAAGAACTCAAAGTAGACAAAAATTCTATGCTGATAACCGAAGGAGGAAATTAGAATTTTCTGTGGAAGATTTAGTATTTATTCGTGTTTCACCTATGAAGGGTGTTGTGCATTTCAATCATCCGAGAAAATTAGCACCTCGATATATTGACCCATTTTTCATCACCGAACGCATTGGTTCCATGGCTTATTGCCTTATATTACCAGCTCAATTTTCTGCTATTCATAACGTATTCCACATTTCTCAACTTCAGAAATACCTTAGAGATTTCGATTCTATTCTTAAGCCCGTTGTTATTGAAGATATTGAAGTTTCAACTAATTTGACTTATGAGAAATATCCTATTCGTATCGTTGCTACAGAGGTTAAACGCCTTCCTAATAAAGATGTTCCCCTTGTGAAAGTTCAACGGTCATCAAATCCTAAGGATTGTTCTTGAGAATCCCGAGAATTCATCGAGTGAACACATCCGAATTAACTCTCTTGTGCTCCATAAGGTGAACTTCTCACTTTAATTTTTTTTGCGTTGTTATGCCTTAGAGTGGTTGTTACTCTTTGTTTTCTTTTTAGGTATTGTGAGAACGCAATTTCTTTAAGGAGGGGAGTCTGTAACAACCTGCATATTTTACGATTATATATTTAAATATTTTATTTAAATATAGCGTCGTTGATTTAATTTAAAGTCCAAAATGTGACTTTTTATAAACAATTGAATCCGAACTTGAGACCACTTTCATTAAGTTCAAAACGACGTTTACAACTTTTTTGAGTATAAACATCGATATGTTTGGAGTTGATTAGTATTTTGTTATTTTCATTTAGGATTTTGTTTTGGTACTAGCCCACCAAACCAATAAGATAACCCAAACTCCTCTACCAAATACCCTAACTCCACTCCTCTTCATTCATTCCTTTCATAATTTCCTAACACTCTCAAGAAAAAGGAAAAATGGGGGGAAAGAAAGGAAATTAAAATTCCTAAGCCCTAGCTCTTCTTATGAATTCAAATTCAAGCTATAAATCAAAGAAAAGCTTAGGTAAGCATTCTCTTCATCTTCGCCATCTCAATCTCTCTTCAATTTTCAAAATTTCCTATAACGTAACATAGGAAATCTTTGCATATAATAATAGATTGAAGATCTTAGAGGTGTAGTTGAAGAGGAATTGGTCCAAGCTTGTTTTAAAGCTTCCCATTCCTTGTTTTTGAGTTTAAAGTTGAGATCTTGATCTCACATCTATGTCTATAGCTTTCATTGTTGTTAAGTATGAATTCCTAACATCTATCTCATGTTCAATTGCTTTTAAGTTGAATTGATTTGGTGAATTTTTCCAATTTTGGTACTTTGGAATAAAAAATCTATGAAAATCCTATTATGGATGTTTGGATTTATTGTTTGGAGTGTATTGAAGAGCTTATAGGGTTGAGTTGTCGCTTGGCATAAATCCCTAGCCTCCATCGTTCATTTGATCGCTTAAGAGTAAATTTGGACATCAGTGGACTAGACAAATTTAGCCCTGAGCTTCAGCTCAGACATTTGGGAAAATACTCAGACGTCTGAAGCAAATGAATAATAATTCCATACCTATAGCTCAGTGTCATCTGAGCGATCTGGAATAAATTTCCATAACTTCAGCTTAGATGTCTGGAAAAACCCCCAGACGTCCGACGCTGTTAAATTCAGCCAATTTGCCTATTTTTATGTTGCTTTCCGTTTTAATTGATTTTTGATGATCCAAATGGTTATTGTCATTCATTACCGACTTTAATGATTTCTTTTCTGGATTTTTGATGTTTCCATTTGATGGATTTGATATCGATTTCCATGATTTTGGTTCACATTATTGAAATGTGGATTTTGGTGATAGATTGTTTTTACAATCGTTTCTATGATTTGTCATTTTAAAATACAATGGTTTTTATACTAGCAGTAAATAGAAAAACTCTTTCGTAAAAATGATTTCATACTTTTAATACAAGGCTCGTTCTACAACCGTTTTCCAATCTATTAGTATATACAAACCTTTACCTCATTCGTACGAGAAATCCAATTAAACGACTTAGCAAAACAAGTGGTACGAAACACTTGCGTTTGCTTCGTTAGTTAATTTTTAGATTTGTTGATTGAAATTTTATGACAATTTTCGAGTGGAAATCTACAATCTTTTCGTAAATATTTAAGTTAAGCCAGTGGTTATGGGACATGAAGCCTAACTCATTTATTTACTAGCTTAGTGTAATTTACACTTACTGATCAATGATGACCATTTTGTAATTAAGACTGGCGATATGCGATGTCTCTATGTCCGCGTGGGGGACTAAACCCATTTCAGTGAAGCTTCGGGTCAAATTGGTGCGGTAGCGACCCATGGTCTTCGGGCCGTTTGTGGAGCTCGGCTCTAATTTGATGGGTTAGCGACCACGGAATAGTGATCTGTTTGTGATACAAGTGTTGGTGAGTTTTTATGCTTCCGTTTGTGATAGGTCTTCCTTTTTTTTGTTTTCTGGATTTCTAATTATTGATTTCTAGAATTTTTGTTCACTAATTTTTATGATTTGCATTGATAAGCTTTATCAATGTTTGTAGTTTGGTGAACAAAAACAAAGAATATGACTTTCTTTTTAGTGTTTGAGAAAATTTGAGATATTTTGTGTGATTTTTGTTGTTATCGTATATATATTTGTCATATCTCTTATCCTATCTCATCTTGCATGATAACTATAGCTAGACTGATCCGTTTAGTATTTTTATTCTTAAATAATACTCGGGTTAGACCGAGGTGTTTCAGGTGCTTCCAGTTGCCTTCTTAGCAGGGACTAGCTTCTGACTTTTGCCTAACTACTTTAGCTTAGTAGTTTTTGTTTTTATACATTCGAGATAGAGACTCCTTGATGTATAAATATTCTTTTGTCTAGCACTTGTACCTATTCTTGTGATGTAGTGGATCTTGTATGACCACTACTTTGATGTTCAATTCTATGTGTTATATTCATATATGTTTCCGCCTAAGTGATATGAATACCTGTGACTAATCTATGTTATGCCTATTTTATATTTGTTTCCGAAGGCCACATAGCCACTGTGTAGTAGCTTTGAGTTTGTATTTGATATGTTAGATTTCCTCTCGAAATGAAATGTTTGACATACTATCTGACATATCGGTATTCGCACAAAGTAATTACACAGATGATCGCTCCTCAACAGCCTTATTCTTCGTACTAATTGATGGCATTATCCAGTATTGTCCTTAGTTGGTGTAAGTATAGAGGTGGGGCGATGTTGGATAATTACAAGATTTAACATTTAAACAACCAGTAGTTTAAATTAATAAGCGCTGAAATTTATCAGCAAGCACCACCACATGTCTAAGGTAAAAAATACTGAAAGGATATCAAGCCATGCAACTTTAGAACATTCAGTTTTGTACAATAGTACTACTATGCATTAAGGTTTTCAACAAAAATTCTACCTAGGTTGTGAAGTTCAAATTTTGAATCAATGACGATTTAAATCCTTTTATAGTTAATTATGTATACAAACACGAATGTTACTATTTATATTATATAACATTTGAGTATATAAAAACATCAATTCTCTTTTCCATAGTATGTAAATGGGAATAGAAGTGGTAGTTTAGTCATTATCCAAATGCAGTTCGTCACATGTATACAAATGCCGAAGATTTTAGAATACACATTCCACTTCACGAATATGAAATTTGTACGAATAGTCCTTGAGATAGCTTCATTTACCTACGTATCTCGATTAAACTCATCAATAGTCCACCTTTTTTAAATTAATATTATACGATGCTTTCATAAGCTCATACATAGTGCGCCTTTCTTCAATCTTGACCATCTATGTGTGCTTGATTTCATCAAGTAGCATGAGAACTGCTCCTGCCCATATTGGCTTCCATGTTACTTATTTTCTACATTTCTGATGTTTTTGTTTTCAAAGCACCCAAATTAAGTCAACACCACAACAGTAATAGGAATCTAGTGTATTTTGAAAGTTATACTGGCTTACAATAGTTATGTTCAGAAGTTTGAATTGTACACATATTAGATCGATTTTAAATATTTCATTTTTTCATGATAAATTTATATAAAATTATGAATTAAAGAATGCGTTTTGAGAAATATACATAGTCAACCACAAGTATGATGTGGCATTATGTGCAATGTTACAAGAAAATAACCAAGGTCGCGTGTAAAGAAATTTGTGAATTACTTGGATTTTACTTTAATGGTTAACAAACACAATTCATCAAGCTTTAGTAGGATATACGTATATAGAACTAGAAGGTTATCATAATACAAATATGATTACGAGTATCAAACCTCATAAGTCATTTCAAACCTCATCAGTCATGTCAAACCCCAAATCTCTATAAAAAAATGTATCGGAATAGATAGTTGAAAAAGGTAACAAGAGGAAACTATGCCGACTCAATCATGGAAAAGTATGGTAAAAGCTCAAGTATATTACTAAACAAGATAACTTGATTTATTATGCATGATATGTTTTATGGTGTTATTATGCATTTGAGCAAGGAAAAGTAGTCTGATCAAAGCAATTTTAGGGATGCATTCTTTACAAGGCTAAGTAGTCGGACCAAAGCTAATAAGTATAAGAGGTTTGGATGCTCACTTGAGTTTGTTACTAATAAGTCGCAGGAAGGGTCACTGCATTCCTTACAAATAATCAATGAAGTTAGCATATAAAAGGATAGGTACTAAATTTTGTAAAATATGGTTTTTATTTACTGTTCTAGAAATAATACACATATTAACTTTGTGATATGTGCTAATATTAACCAAATTGATAAATGGTTTGGGTTATACACAAGCCAACCTAACTAATCTTTCCTAGCTTATTAGCTAATTGAATCAGATCATAATAAAATAAAGTTTAAAATAACACAATCAATCTAGAAAAAGAGAATAATAAAATGTATTAATATAATATCAAAGAAGCAATCTTACTTTATTATCATTTAGAAGCTTCAGTATAGCAAGACAATTCTTGATGTAGGATTGTCCGATGTTCTTCTGATGTAGGATTATCTAAGTCATTTGTAGGCGGTTGAATTTCAATCTCAAACTATGTGACTGAGCATTTACCACAAAGAAGGAAGAAGGAGAAAGCAAATAAGCAATGATAATGGTATGAAATTTCATACAAGTTACAGTGTGTTAGAGATCATAGACGTGTTAGAGATAATAAATCTTTTGCAAACTCCAAATAATTCATCATATTTTGGAAATAAGAAGAAAATTAGTTTACAAAGAGGAGATTAGGATTTTGGAAGCAAAGGATGAAAAGGAGGTTTTGGCGGTGAACCTTTTTTAACTTTAATACATCTATGATGATATTTTGTAAACATGCATATGCACTGGTTTATATATCCAACAAATACATTCTAATGGTGAACCTTTCTAACTTTATACGTACATACCATTGCATTTTGAATATAATGGTTTCGATTTCATGAACTCGGTAATTACATGAACTCATAAATAATTACTAACAATCACTCTTATGTAAATAATGAATAAAAAGAAAACGTAACCATTGAATTTAAGTCATTAATTTAATATTAAATAACCAGGCATGATTGGTGATTGTCTTCTTTAATTTTTACTGCAATGCAGATGATTCTATTTTGTATCTAAACTACCCATACAATAATGGGTACAGAAAAACAGTAATAGTAGAGTTTTTAAAGTTGACTACTATTTTACCAGTAACCAAGTTCATGAAAAAGTACCCATTCGACTAAGCTCTACTTATTACGAGGTTTATGTATATTAAGTGGCTCTCTGCTAGTTATAATTTCTAGAAGCATAACCCCAAAGCTAAATACATCACTTTTTGTGGAGAGTTGCCGAGTTGAGTAGTCTGAGAGTTGCTTAGTTGAGTAGTACCTCGAATCAAACAAAGTTTGACTTCAAAGAGTACGTGCACTTGCAAACATTAACAGTTTCAACTGTATTTAAATACATTCCATGGAAAGAATGATACAACTCGATTTTAGTATTGTTTATGGAAGTTGAAACAGTATAGAATAACGTTAACCTACAAATGCAATGTCTGTGTGTTTGTTTCTTGTTTTTCCCCTTTATTATGTAGTAAAACTGAACATAAGCAATTTGATTCGATATATTATATTAAAAAAGGAAGTGGGGATTCGCTTTTGACCATTAGCTTTAAACTAGTTTAATGTATGATACTGTAAATTTTGCATCAACATATTTTTCATTTTGTTTTCATAAGGCAAATGGTTGATATATTATGAACTCTGAGATAAGTTGTAAATATATTACGAATAATGTGTGTATTCAATTTAAGAATCAAAATTACCAACTTTGCAACTTAATCAATTTCCAAATACCAAAGCGGATATGCAAACAACTAGATTGAATATGAGGGTTTTATTACTTCCATCATTCCATCGTTTTCTGATGTTGGATATTTACATTAATATATAACTTATAAGCATGAAAATCAATCGACCTACATGAAAAATAAACTTTCAGGTAAGATGCTGTCTAATTTAAGAAAATTATCTATGCCTATTTTTCTTATAATTTTTGTACGAATCTAATAGATATACACAGTAAGCATGTAGACCATCATAAAACTGTCCAACAATATAGTATATGGTAAAGAGGTATTAGCAGCAAACCCTTTAATAATGAGTAGAAAAATATTCAATTTGAGGACTTTAAAACTGATAAAGTACACAGGAAGATAATACATGTAGAAAATCAACATAGAATACTGATACATATAGTTTTTAGACTATCATAAAATGGGTCTCCTCAATGGTATATCAGAGACTTGATTTTTACAAATTTGTTACTATTAGTGGGGAATAATCTAGTGGAGAGTCAAATCGACAATTTCTTCTCTGACTTAAAATCGATTTGAATTTTACAAATATTAGTAGTGACGAAAGTTTGACCTTAATAGAGACTGCAACTATGGTGGAAGCTAGGGTTTTCCATAACTGGCAACGAGAACTGAAGTATCAAACTGAAGAACGAGATAGGGATTTCAGTTATTGAAACTAAATTTAAAAAGGGAAAAAAAAACAAGTGAGGTCTTGCAACCATGTTCTTTACGCATGACTCAGGGCCTCGAGGCAATCAAAGGAGAAAAAAATGGCAAAGGCAAAAGTTGGAAGATTGGTGTAGAGATGAATGATTTTAGGGTTTCATTTGATTTGATTAAGAAAAATGGGGATGCAAATGTGAACAATAGTTTTAATCGTAAAAGAAGCGACCGATAAAATATTTCGTGTTCCCACTTGTAAAATTGCAAACTAAGTTATTTACAATGCAAATACACGCTACTCTTACTTTATTTTTATTTGAATTACTGTACCGGTATCAACTAGCATCAAAATGCTATCTTATAATGATTCTTCATGCAATAGATAACAAAATTTCTCATAAATTATACTGGTATGAACAGATCTTAAGACCACTTTAACCTAAAAGGGGCTAAATAGTGTTGTATAACTTATATAGAACTTTTCAAAATTGTTTTGGATTTAAATCCAAATATAAAAATCAACGGAGGTACACATTAATAGGCAATCGCATATATAAACACGATAAAAATAAAGTAAAAGTAAAAGAGATGACATTAGGAGTTTTATACTAGTTCAGATTAACTAATTCCATGTCCAGACATTTAAATTATATGTACAAATTTCGTTTCAAATGCCTACTTTTAATCAAGTAGCATGCAAAACAGATTACAATCTTGATTTCAACGCAACAAAATATACCCTCCTAACTTTCCTATCTCAGAGTAGACTCTCTTGATTTAACCGGACAACAAGTTCACCCACTTGATTTAAATGGGCAACTAGCACACCCACTTATTTTGAACGAGCAACAAGCGCACCAACTTGATTTGAATGGCAATAAGCACACCCACACAAATAGTAGTAAAGAGTTGTTGATTTCAAATACAAATAGTTATACTTGAATATAGAATACCCTACAACTCTTTGATAGCAATTTGATCTTTGAACCGATGAGAGAATATCTGCAAATTAGTGGGTAGTTTATAGAGAATGAATATACTAAATTAGAAATTGAATTTGAGTGGATTTGAAGAGTATAGAAAGTGGATTTTGTGATATATATATATAATGGGAATTTGGAGTAAGAAGAATAGAAGGAATGTAATTATGAAAATTTTCTTTCTAGTCCCCTTAATACAGTATTTGAAGGGACATGTCTATTGGTGAAGACAGGGAGTCAAAAATCACAACTATACAAAAATTAAAAAAAAAATCTTCAACGGTACATATGTCGACATCCATAGGTAAGGTATGTCGGTATGCCAAGATACCCTTGTATTTTGAGAAATACAATAATAGATTTTGAAGTGTTATAAAATTTTGATATTTTGTAAAATCATTTAAAATTTATTTTTAAATTTTTTAATATATAAAACTTTTATAAAATAATTATAGAAATATATTTTGAAAGCAAAATAAGTATTTTGAAAATAAAGTAAATATGTTGATAAGAGAGTATTCAAAGAAAAGAAAGTTGTTATTCAAGGACTTTAACAAATTAATCTAATGTTTATTAACTATAATCTATAGTTTTGAACACTTTATGTCTTTGCCTTTAAACCCATGAGTCTTCAATTATCTTGATAATATATGGATCTTGATCTCTAAATCCTTTACTGAGACTAAAGTATGTAACACTCTCTAAACGTTGGGCAGTGTATTACTCATGGTTCCTAGAGGCATCAAGGGGTTATGTACTGATAATTATTGGATAACTATGAAATGGCTCACTCGATAGTTTTCTGTTAATCTAATTAAGGTCAAACAGAAAATACCGATGTGACTAATTTACATAGTACTTTCAACTTGAGAATGCTATTGATCTTCAATGTGGAAGCTCTTCGTTGATTATCGTTAAACCATGTCACGACATCCATTGAACGACTAAGTTGGGTCGAGTGGAAGCATTGGAAGTGAAACATTATTCAAAAGAGGATTCGTCTCCTCAGTTAGATGAGATTAGTATCACGGTCAACAGATGTCAACTCAATGTCAAAGTCATTGGCCATAGTAATTCAGTTAATAATAATTGTTATTGTTGAACTAAAGACTTTGTTATTGGATTATAAAATTAAATGTGGAGGATATTAGAATTTTGATTATTACTAAATTCCATAAGTACAAAATGATATAATTTTGACAAAGATAATTGGTGTAAATAATTCTCACTATCGGATACCGCTTATAATAAGTAAAATTGGAGTTTACCAAAGGATGTGTAAGCGATAAATTTAGCCAAAATGTCACACTGTTATCTAAGGTGACATGTGAACGTTAATATTCGAATTGTTCGACATAAATCGCTGACTAATTTTACTCCTTTGAGTCGCATTGCTGTAACAATGAATTCTCTGAAAAACCGCATGATTTAATTAATTTATAAATTGTTGTAAATAGATTAAATTAATTAATATAAATATTAATTATTATTTAATTTAGTTGATGTTTGTGAGTTGTAATTAATTATTTGAATGCATTTATAAAAGGTACATTTGTACGCATCGATATATGATATCGATGGAATTTGAATATAAAATAACTGTATATAGTAGCTTATGGAAATTATATGTCATTTGATGACATATAATTTTAGCCATATCATATAAAGAGAGAGGAGTGAAGAGAGAGATAACCAAGGGAATTAATTAGGAAGTTTTAATTAAAGAATGAAAACGATTTCATTCTTTTAATCAAAACATATCCACTTTTTCATCTCTGCAAATAACTCATTCTTTTTTTCTTCTCTCCTAACTTGTCATGGAAAAAAAACAAAATAAAATTTCCAAACTCTTTCAACTTAAAAAACATCAAATAAAACAAAACAAAAGTGGTTCATCCATCTCTTGCAAGGGTAGGATGTGGATCTTAAAGAACTTTAGAGATATCATCATTCAATGTGCGATTTCTAAACAACATCCTAAGGTGATTCTCTGATTTATTTATTTATCTATATGTTTTATCCTTCGTATGTTTAGATATAGATGATTCATTATGTGCTTAATTGATTAATTTTAAACATGTGAATCAAAACCCTTTTATCTCAATTAAAAGCATGTCTTTTATTTGATTCAGCTCAGATATGCGTATATATTTTATCCCTTATTTTCTTATGTTAAGTATTGTTAATATTGCTGATCCATTACCCTTTTTTTGTTCATATTGTAAGTTTAGCTCAAATCTAAATCTTATTACCATGAATCTATATGTGCCTTAGTTGTTTAATTCTTTTCTGTCTTAGAAATTATTATTTGAACAATATTTTTTTTGAAAATTGTTCTGATTAATTGATTTAATTTTATGTTGCAACTTTAGGAATTGAATATACTATTATAAGTTATTTTGGAACAACTTTGGTCATTATTTACGTTAGAATAAAAGTTAATTGACTCTAAGATTTACATATGAACTTTCCTGTTCAATCATAAAACTTTTATTCTAAATTAACAATTGAATCTTAGATTGTTATTTTGATTTTATGTACATGTATTTTAAACTACAAGTTAATTGATTACATATGCTACACTGTATTTTTGAATTTAAAACTTCTATTCAAATATTATATATATGTGTGTGTGTGTGTGTATGTATATGTAAAGGAATAAATTAAAGTCTAACTTTAATTTAAAATAAATCCAACAGTATGTCATATTTTGCACAAAATTCCAATTATGTTTGTAAAGAATTTTTTTTTGAATTTTAAATAGCAGTATGCAAAGATCAAAAGATTGGATTTAAAATAACTAATACAAAACATATATACAAACATTAATAAACTACATATGAAGGAAACATCGTCTATATATACAATATGGTATGTTGCACTTACATCATTTATTCTAGAGTATATTTAGATATATTCTCAACGTTTGCCAAGTATATTTTTGTAATTGAGGTCATTTAATAATTATTCAATCTAATTTGAGGAAAAAATGAAAAGTTTTCTTTCTCTAATTAAATCATGCATCCCCACATTAATTGAATAAGAGAATGAAATGAAAGGCTTCCTTCTCAAGTTAAATTTAACAAATAACATTCACACACAAATGCATATGTTAGTGAAGTATTTCGTCTTCACCGCACTTAACTAGATCATGAAGAAATCTTAGATGCCAATTTGCTTCCACAATTTTGAACCAACAGATTTAAGAGGTGTTAAATCAGCCTTGGAGAAGCAGCCATGTCGTTGGATGCTTACATAGCTTTGTAGTCGCACTTCTACTATTTGTTGAAATGTCGAAGTGATTTTTGTAAATAAATGGCAATCAAAATCAAATTGCAGAATAATAAAAATAAAGGATGCAAATTATTTTACATGGTTCGAATTATAGTCAATCCTGCATCTAAGGGATAATCCACGGCATATTTTTCCTTTTGATACAAATTACAATGGCCTAGTGGCATACAATATTTTCGATCTTCCTTATTTTGGGAAGAAAAAGAAGTTGAAAATGAAAATCCCCTTTCTTTATCCTCTAGTATTTCCTTTTATAGTATGAAAAGTGCTTTGCTCATTGTTATGATCATCTTTGATCCATTCTTTTCAATCTCCACCTTCAGATTTTGTCACTTTCCATTCATCTACAACGCCTATATACTGTGCCTAGAATGATCATGGGGTTTTGGTGGAAAATCGTGACTTTGGTGGGATCTTAGAAGTTCGAAGTGGATTGCCTAAGAAATTTAGGTAGGAAGCCCAAGCATATGGGTTGGTCTCCTCTCTTCTTGAAATGGCAAGTGTATTGAGAAGAATGGTATGGAACCACCTTTTAGCTTTGCTATGTTGCTAATGCGTACAAAAAGGTGCAGTAGTGAATTTTACTCTGTGTTCGGGTCGCACTACCTTACTGATACTTTTGCTATCTTTGTTTGACCTGATCACGTGTCGGGTAAGAATCAAGTAGCATTTTCTCATTCTGCTATGAGGGTTTACTTAGCATATGCATAGAACATGCCTGAGGCTATTCGTGATTTGAGTCGCCCTCTAAGCAAGTATGTTCTGACTGTTGATGAGGGAGAAGGAACTTCGCACATGTTGTTTGCTTGTAAATTTGGTTCTACATTGAGGCATATTCTGAGTGGCCTTTTATATAGTTCCTTTGGAGTGCTTTTGTTCCATACGACACTGTCTAGGTTATCCTCGTTATGTGCTAGAGCGGATCTGTTCTTGTAGGCATTGATAAAATGTGAGCTTTAGAAGTTTGGTTACCTTTATACGTCTGGTACTGTTTCTTATGCCTCAGTTCACTTATGTCTTTGATTTGGATATGGCCATTGTGGTCTGCCCCGATTCTTAATGTGTGCAGTATTTGTCTTTTGCCATGGTCCCATAGTTGTGGGGCTGGGGTCGGGTTAGGTGGTATGACTTCAAACCGGTTCCCCGTTCAGTATGAACTTAATTGATTCACTTTCCTTTTCATTTCTTTTAATGTTCTTGAAACGAAGGTTGTTTCCTTGATCTTACATTCTGCACCATTTTCCCTTGTTTCAGTTCATGGTAAGAATGGATGTAATACTGGTCCACTAAGTCCACGACAACTATGGGTCGAGGTAGACTTATTGTCTTAAACATCCAGTTTGTGTCTCTAATCAGTTATGTGTAATTTATCATTTTGATGCTGGGAATAAGTCTATTTAGCTATACTCGAATTTAATGCTCTTATACACATGTCATTCCTTTACTGGTCTATCTTCAAATAGTTGTTCATCTCGGTTTAAGGCAGCTTTTTATAAATATTTGCACACATTACTTCATAAAAATCTTTGATCACTTCAATTGTGTGGTCAATATTTAAATTAAGGTATGTAAATTCTTTCTTCATCTTCCCAAACTTTTTTTTATCCTTTTATTTAAAAGGAACCGCTGGTAGTTTAATTTATGAATTTGAGGTTATTTCTGTGTATTGACCATAGGAGAAATTGTTTCGATCCTCGTTCGTCCCTTCTTAGAAGTAATCTTTTGAACTTTATCATGGATTTGTTTTCATCTTCCTATATGTTTCCTTATTCTAAGATAACTCGCTTAGAAGAGGCTATTAGCGTCCCTAGTCGATTTGGATTTTCTGGCTATGCGATTAGAGGTCTGGAGTCTCGTGAACGAATTAATACACCTCCGAAGGGATATATTGCCATTGCTCCTGAACAATGTGGGTTGTAACTTCTTATGCATTGGATTATCCATTAATGGTTTTCAATACTAGGTGTTGCTCTAGTTAAAATTTCCCCTTATTCGTATACCCTTGCCCTGGCTACCTTTGTTCTTTATGTTGAAAATGACATCAATCTCACTAATGATGAACTTCGGTTTCTTGTTGAAATTAGGAAGAATCCTATAAAAGGAGGCAATGGATTCTTTTATATCCAATCTAAAGAATAGGTTTTTCCTATTGTCCCAAATATTACCGAAAAATGGGTCAAATTTTACTTTTTTATTTTGAATTTTTACAGATTTCCTTCTTTCTCTCATCAGTATTTTATCAATACCATCGCTTTAGAGGAAAATGAGCAGGTACATAATTTTCATAGGCAATAGATTTTAGGATTGGTAGAAAATAATAGAAAGATAAATAATTTTTTTAGTAGGCAAAAACTGATTAAGCATTGTTTACTACATTCTCATCATACATTCTCTCGTAGCATATTTAAACCAGCTTCCTTTTCCACTGAATTTAGGAGTATCAACCGCCTGTATTCGATTTTGGAAATTTTCATATATGTGATTTTAATTTTATTATTTTTCTTCTTATGTAGATACTATGGATGTTGAGGCTATGGCTAAACTTTGTACTTCCTTGATGGGGATGAAGAAGATGAAAAACATGAAGAGGAAAACTGAGGGATCTGATGATTCCCTCATTGCTTCAAAAAAAACAAATGTTTCTCCTTCTGTGTCAAATATCTCATCGCTTTCAAACACAGAGAATCTTCCCCCTCCTATTTTTGCATCTATCGGACCGACTGCTTCTTCTTTGCCTGGTAGTCTTGCCATCAAACACAGGTGGATTAACCACATCTGAAGTTGTCATCCCTGCTTTAATAGAGACCGTTGGAAGGACTAAAGGAACTTCCCCTATCCATTTCACTCTACCATCTGAGGTGCCTCCTTCTGCTATCCTATCTGAATTTGAGAAGCTCTAGTCTTATATGAGTGGTCGTATTTTCTCCCTTTTTCTTCTTTATGTTGCTAGTTTGTTACTTATACTATTCGAACTTCACTTTCTTGTAGTCTGCGGCCTTAATGGTGAGGAGACGTGAGATAGAAAGTGCCTAACCTTACTTTCGGGTCAGATGGCTAAACTTGAACCTGACCTTGCTTTAGCTAATACCGAGGTGCCATATGGGCTTTTGCTAGGACCAGGCTAAAGAGGAGGTTAGGGTACTTCAAGAGAAGGCTTAGTGGGTCGAGAGAGAAGCAAAAGCTACTGAAGATGCTCTAGCTTTTAAAGTGTAGGAGTTGAGGGAAAAGTATGAGGCACTTGCTAAGGTTGAGAGGGAGATGAAGGCAGTGGAGGAGTAATTATCCCAATCGAAGAAAGACCTTGATGTAGTCACTTCCAATGTGACTTATTATTTTTATGCTTTAGCCCAGCGTAATTTTAAGGTAGTGGTTAAGCCTGCTTACTTGGAGGATCAATCCATGGCTTCTTCAATTTTTAAGTAGTGCCAGGGTAGGTGGAAGAGGAAGAGGTTAAAGAGCAAAGTGTTGACCTAAACTGTTGTGGGTGCCCTTCTGAAGAGGACACTATTGAGGTTGATAGGGATCGGGGGAACTTGCAACCCATGGATAAAGGCACAACATTTGGAAGCAAGGCGAATCCATATTCTCGTATGGAATTAGATGACTTGTAACGACCCGGATTTTTTTGTCATTTAATTTTGAATATTTAAATGGTTTAGATATTGGATTTGGAATTTTAATTTGGTAATATTTTAAAATAGAAATTTCAACCAATTTCATAAATTTTAAATTTTGTAAATCGTCGATTAATCAACGTGTTGAAATAGCGATCCGGGGCACAGTCTCGGAACTCGACGGAACCAGTTCCATTGGATCTGTAATAGTGTATTATTATCGGATTTCAAATCTCGTAATGTTTGGATTTGCCATTTGGTCATGCGATCTGAAAACACATAGAAATAATTAATTAAAATTAATTTTAAATTGTCGATTTAAAACGCTATCTTCTCCATACAATTGAATTATGCTTCGAAACTCATTCCATTGGGTTCAGAATAGTGGTACAATATTAGAAACGCCAAGCGACACACCTCAATAGGGATTAGTAATTTCATAACGCGAGATATTTGAAAAAAAACAAAATCAAAATTTTCAAATCAAAATCAAATCGGGGCCGACCTATTCTTGTTCCAGCCTACCTTACCCTAGTGTACGAAGCTGCCTCTCCCCCTGTTTTAAAATCGCGTCCCTTCTCTTCCCCTTTTCAGTTATATCAACGAATTCGAAATTTAAAAATAAAAAGGGAAATAACATATGAACGAAGTCGCGTATTCCTTTTCCTTCTTCTTTTGAAAACAAATCAGTTGAAAGAAAATAAAGGGAGAGTTGCCGCAAGTGTGGCGGTTTGCAAAGGGGAGCGGCGTCTCGAAGCGACGGCGATGAACTCGAGAGGAGCGGCGATCGAAGGGGCACTCGCGCGAGCGGATGATGGCAGTTGCGAGGTTTGTACTCGAGCACGACGACCTGGGAGGTGGAACTCGCGATCGAGTCGCAATTGAAGATGAGGGGTGATTGGGAGCATTTGGTTTGGGTCGCGACATTACTCGCGCAAGTAGGAGATGGATAGCAGCGACCTTGAGTCTTCCTTCTCAAGCTAGGGTTGGGTTCAAACTCGACTTCTACACGCATGAAGACTGGAGGGTTTATTCAATAGAGGTGATGTTTTCGGCAAGGAACAATCGAGGGAGGAGGAAGAGGAGGTTGGTCGGTAGATCGACTGTAGCAGGCTCGATTTGGGGGAAGGTGATGAATTGAACTAACTAAGGTAATTAACTGTTAACATTTAAATTAAATGGATTATTTTAATAATCAACTTGTGAAATTTTATAAATGCAATAGTAAATCCATATGAGGTACAATTCGAACAAAACAAGTGGCATTGGGTGCGTGTTAGCAAATACTACACAATAAAATTAGTTTGGGAATTTTCGAAGTCGGTAGGAATTTTAAATTTAAATCGAATGTTGTTCGATTTAATTTAAAATTGAAATGTAATGCAAATAAAAATCAAGGTGAGCAAATCTCACTCTTTTTGGATTATTGGAATTGATTGATAATAATTAAAATTAGTTATTGGATATTTGGTTGAATTTATAAATTATTATCGGTTTGGATGTTATATATTACTAGTTGGATATTATTCCCGTCAATTAGAGCGGATGAGACCCTATACGCCCTGCATAATAGCGGATGATCTTATATTATCGTGATATCCTCCTCGAAGTGGAATTGGTATTTTTATGTTATCTAACATCTGTAGATGCAAGGAAAACATATTGGAGGAAATCAACTGGATTCCTTAAAAATATATTAATTGTTTATATATATTGATATATGATGTGTGTGAATAAATCATATATAGATTTGTTGTGATTTTTTATTGGATGCTATAGTAGCATTGTCTTTAATTTTGGTATTTTAAATACCATAATACTGTTTTGAATTTTTATGAAATTAAAAGAAATTTTGAATATAAAAATATTTATATAGGGATTTGAATTATTTTAAAAAGAAATTGATTTAATAAAACAGTAATTTGATTTTAAGTTATGCTTAACTAGTCGTAAATTGTCAAATAGTGATTTTTAAAAATACTTATACATAAAGGATTTTTAAAATAATATCCTGAAAATATGAAAAGGAGTTAAAAATGTAATTTAAAATAGATTTGAAGAATAAGTAGAATGTATAAAGAAAGGGATTTATAAAAGGGAATTTTATAAATGAGACTAGTTTTATATACAAGTGAAACTCAAAAAAGTTTATTTAAATAAGGAAATGATATTTGTTGATAAACTGGAATATAAATTCTCTGTGTGAATTTATACTAAGCAGGGAGAAAAATAATGGGTTCTATTTTTGGAGTGTGGAAAAAGTTAGGCAAACCGGAATGGAAATCGAAGTTGTGAATTGAGAGGAATCTATAAATTAATTGGTTATTGAGATTTTAAAAATATATTTTATTATTAAGAAATTAAGTTGTTTTGAAAGGGAAGTTTTATTTATCAAACCATGTAATTTTGAAGTAGTGGAATTGAAATACATCGAAAAGTGAATTTTTCAAATGCTTAGGTAGTGTTTGGTTTGTTATTTTTAGTTTTGAGCTTTCGTCCATACAAAAATGCACATGCCGCATTTATATTGCCAAAAAAGATCAATTTAGAAAAAGAAATTAACATACAAAATAGAAAACAGTTTTTTTTATTTTCCACGTTTTGGAAAATAACACAAGCACGTAAAACAATTCATTCTTCCGTCGTCCATCTTGCTCCATCGTCCTCTCATCTAACTTTCTATAATCCCTTCCACCGTCCCTTCATTCTTCTCATATTTGAGATGCATATTGAAAACTGTAAACACAAAATTAGTGTTTAAACCAAACACTACCTTAATAATTTTTCAATGAATCCTGATTTTCTAAAATCAGCTTATAAAATTGATTTTTTTAATCTAAAAAAGAGTTATTGATGTTCATAAAATGAGTCTCGATATTTTAAATAATTACTTGAACATGTTTTAATAAATTAATAATCTTTAAATACTTACTTTGTATATACTTAGAGTTTTATAATGATTTAAATTTACTAATAAATCTTCTTGAGGTTTGGAAATGGGGTTTATTCAGTAGACGGGATTTGTAAGAGAAAATCTCAACATGGAATTTGGGAAAATGTAAGGAAAAATTCCAAAGTATTTAAATCAAAGTGAACTTCGAAAATGAATTAGGATTCATAAAAGAAGTTAGAAATGGATATTTGGTATTATAGAAAAGTGTTTTGACTTTGGAAATATTAAAGGAAATGGATTAAGGAATCCTTGAACTTGTAGAATTCGTTATAAACGAGTTAAGGAATTTACAATATGAATTGTGAAGGATTTTGAGGAAAAAGAAATAAATCGAACTTTTCTAAGTGTTGAGAAGTAAGGGGTTTAGAAAAATAAATTTTCAAATATTTTTCTAAGTGTTGAAATAAGAGATGGTTTGAAATATCCTAATATAGATATAAATATTTGAGTTGTCTCAAATATTGAAAATTTGGAAGGGATTTGAATATATATTTTATAAAGATATTTTGAAAATAATTTTGGAAAATTATAATATGGGCCTAGTGACTGCTTATGAATGTTATATTGATAGTTAGATAACCGACTATCAAATATTGGCCAATTTCGTTAATTGTTTCGAAGTGATCGGGATCAGAATTAATTATCTGAAAACAAGTTCGATCAAATTTGAGCGTTGCGAATGGTGATATCGTGAAGATAGTGGAGATGGTGATTCAATTTGTCTAGACCTAGGACAACTTATATGGATGAAAGCTATCATTGCATCATTGTCGGAAGGTAGTGTTAGCATCCAAGTATGAATGCTATTAAAAAGGTAAACGTAGCCTGAAGCCTCATCAACCGGGAATGACTAAAACATGGGAGATGCAACAAGGCAAAGTGGCTCGCACCCAAGTAGGGTATGTTATCACTTTTATAGATATCCTCGGATATATTATAAATTATGAATATGGTTGTACATGGAAAAGAGAGCGCTAAATAAGAGTGGGAACACCCGGGATGATAACATATTCTGTACTATCCAAGTTAGGGGTAGGTCAGTCTTATGTTGGTGGGGATCTTGGTAAGAACCACGGTATATTTTCTAGAGATGTATTATGACGGGCGGTACCCCAGTAGCCCAGTCATTATATGGAATCCATTCTCCAATAAACACCGTACGGTTTTGATTGTGCCAACTATGCTAAAACACAAGATGTAAGCATTTCAGCTATTTTCTAATTTACTTTCTATAGATACTATTATAATATCAAATGATTTTGATATAAAATGTTTTGGCTATTGGAAGGGAAAAACCGGTCATGTTTATGTGTAGCGTGGTCTTACAATATACCTTTGTATTTCAAGGGATTTTGAAAATATAATAATCCAAATTGAGTGTGTTTTCCACGCTGGTTTTCCAGACTGACTCGGGTGTTATTTTATTATAATTCTCGAATCAGACCTAGTATTATAGATTTAGGTTAGAGTGTTTCACGTACTTGATTTTATTCCACTATGTGTGTAGACTGTATAGTCAGCACTAGTGAGGAGAAGTTATAATAACTGTCCATATTGATGTATTGATTGTTATACTCTGATGATTGTATGTAAATTAACAGCTACAGATTCTTTTGTATGAAAATCTGTTATTATTTATTATATATTTTTCCACTACATGTGTGAGATTCTATGATGTTGTTGTCGTTTCTGTTTCTTCTATCTTTTCTTCTTCACCCCTAGTTATTCTCCCTTTCTTATAATTTGGGTTAGACATTGGTGGTTTATTTCCCACTCAAAGGGTACGAAATGATGGCTCGTTAAATGACTAATCTTGAATTTCTTCTGTCTATTGTTGTATTAAGACTTTGGAGTTTGTTCCAATATTTGTGATGAAATATCGTATTTTTTATTTTCTTCTTGCGAATGATTGCGTTTTCTTCATTGTTTTGGTTAGTATTTTGGAGTGAACGTGCTCACAAAAGTGTTGAGAAAGATTGAGGCTAGGCTCAAAAAACAAACTTTAGATCAACTTGGATTAAGCGTCGCGGCTATGTATAGACATGAAAAAGAGCTAGACAAAACATTCACGGAGCTTAAGATAAGACGCAAGAATTATTATCCTAAGTAGACTAAGTAGTTCAGAAGAAAAAGGGCCTTAGTGATTTTGTGTCACATCGATGTCAATATATGTTAGAAAATGGTTCATTTTCCCCTGAAAATCCTTACCTAGAGTGGTTTAGGCTTAAGCTTAGACTAATGAATGACCTTCCCATTTATTTGTTAATTTACATATGATTTTCAAGTATGTGGAAAAGTAGAGATGATGTAATAAGTAATGGATGTTTTAGCATTAAAACTAAGTCAGTTACCTTCTGATATGTAACTAGGTTTTATTCCAATAGTGATTTAAGTTAGTTCTTTTCGAGCTCCATTCAACACTATTTGTGTTTCTTGCTAGGATATTCGTGAAGATAAAGTTACCCAACTTAGATACGAAATTGAAAGGCTTGAAATAGAGTTAAAGCTTAATGGTGAAGAGCTTGCAATGCTAAGGGTGTGCTCGAACATCAGCATGGTTGTAATAGAAGACTGCATGCGTGGTCAGGGGATGCTACATCAGAGCTGGAAGAGATAAAGTAGACCATAAAGGTGGGTGAAGAACTCTATCGTATTGTTTATAAAGAAGAGATTGCATAATACAAGAAACAAGTGGAGGACATGTCTATAGAGATTGCCAGATTGCTGGGTGAGCAAGAGGCTGCAGAATATGGAAGGAAGATTCTGGTGCCTCACTTGGGTACCGCTTCTATTCCTCCCATGGATTCTGGATTTCTTATCATTATGATGATGGATGGAAGATTACTACTAGCATATTATTTAGTGATTTTTTTATATAAGAGTAGGAAAAAAGTATAGATTAATTGAGATCCTAAATGACACCAAAAGAAAGGCGGTAATAAAGATGTGTGAGCTTGAGGATCGTTGCAGGTTTCTCATGATAGGATTGCTTCTTACTCAAATAAGCTTGAGCAAGAGGGCTGAGGCGTTACAACAATAGTCTCGAGATGTCCTAGACTTCTTCTACCCTACATTGCACCAAAGTATTTTGAATAACAAGGAAGACATTAAAGCATCAATTGCCCAACCTATGGATCATAAGGCGGGAGCGTTTTATGACCCTTATCAGACATTTGTTATTAGCACATTCCCACACCTTCCTCGTGCTCCTTAGGTGTCATTTTAGTGCTTAGCTGCTAGTGTCTTAGGAGAAGAAGAATTTTTTTTGCCACCTGACAATGTTTTTCTTCTTCATGATATCGAAGTTTGTTGGCTAACTTTTCTTTACATAAATTGCAAACTTCTATTGATTTCATTTTTCTTATTTATATTATTATTTAATTCTGGTATGTATGGACTTATTTAACCTTTTTTCGGCTGGCTTCTATCAATTAGGGTATAGAGGTAACCACTCTCTCGAAGAAGTTAGATTCCACTTTGCTTAGACCAACAGAACTAGAAGCCTATTAAAGGATGTTGAGAGCATATACATGGTTGTATATAAAAATGAAATCAAAACGTTAATGAGATGGGTCATGGAGATGGAAAAGAGATTGCATTACACATAATTGCAGAAGTCGATCCTCTAACGACCTCGGCTACCTGTGCCTCCTTCAGGTTAGATGTAATTCCTACGCTCCTGTCTGAAGCTAACCTAAACAAGATCCTTAAATGGAAGAACAACATGAAGAATTATTATGAGGTCAAAATAAAAGAATTAGGGAATTATTATAAGGGAGAATTGGGGATGCCAAATACTCGGGTTTCACCGTTCAGATCTACTGAGGACGGGTTCTTTGGTCCTTTCTCATAGGGTGTTGAAAAGCTAAGAGAGCACCTCTTGGGCGAAATTAAGAGGACTAGGAAAGTGGCTATAATGCAAGTAAATGCCTTGGACAGCAAAATAAACAATTAGGAGTGTGAGGCCCGATTGGATTCTATCGTGATTTTCCAAGGTGGCATGGATAGGGCATCTGTTTTGAAAGAGCTTCCTAAGAGAAAGTGATGGAAAAAATAGTAGAATTAGCCGATATCATGTAATTGATGTTCTCAAGTGTTTCTGGCCTAGACTTGATTTTTCCTTCTTGTATAGTCTGGCCGATTATGAGTATAGATCCTTAGACTATGAAAATATTTGGGTCGGTGCTATTTATGATCTCTGCGTTTCTATTGAAGCTCTAGTAAAATTGATTTTCTGCCTTTTGTTTAATAGATGGTTTTTTCAGCTAGCACCATCACATTTCCGCAGATTGTAATGACATAGAGTGGTCATGCCTAGTTTATTTTCCGGGTTTGGACCAGATTCGCATTTTAATTTTTCGTCAGGGGGTGTTATTTTTTTAATATAAACCACATTGTAACGTGTTTTAGATTATGTATGGGTATGTAAAAATAGAAAATGTTATTTTTTTTAGACATGCAAGATTTATAATTGATATTAATTAGCCAGTTTTTTAATATATACCCGATAAGCTTTGAGCGGCTTCTAGTTTCGTACCTGAATAATAGGTTTTTGGTACATTCCATGTATCGTGCTTTCTTGCCATGCTTAGGATAGGCTCTCAGAGTAGCATGTCCCCCACGGTCATGACCTTATAGGCCATGAACATTTCCTGCATATTTATGCGATCAAATCCCTTATCTGGGTGTAGCATCCAGCATTGGCCTGACCATATGCACGATATGATCTATCTGTCCTTTTGTTTGAGGGAGTAACACTCTTTTCTGGTCTGACTGCGGATTGAATATGACATGCACCCTATTTGAGGGTGTAATGTCCTTAATCGTATGTTTGGTCGTACACCTGGTGTGATGTGTCCCCTTTGGGAGGCATAATTCCATTGGCTACATGCCTGGTACAACTTGCCCCTTAATCGGAGGTGTACTGACATACATACGCTGAGGAGCATTCTTCTCTAGCATCACTGTTCTCATTTCTAAGATTGACATTGTCGTTCGTAGATGGCATTATACCTCTAGAACGATGGTGGTGAGATTTGAAGAGTAATTTATTTGTGCACTTGACACGGTCTTTTCTGTTGTTTGGAGGAGAACTAAAGAAGATTTGACTGAGAAGTCAGTTCGTGTATATAGAACCCATATCACATATGCATGGTTTTTTTGCGTTGGTTTTAGTTATCTAATATCCATATGTTCCGTGTGGTATGTCGAATTAACAAATATATAGGATTTTGTTAATGGATTATGCGGTCCAATATCCCTACGACCAGCCTTTCTATGATTAATGTCATAAATACTAGGCCGGGGCAGTTTAACATCATGTCCAGTGCAGAGCTAAAAAGCCAGACTCGCGTTGATGTAAGTCCAAGTGCGCAGGGCCAATATCACCGTTCTCAGTGTTGAGATTGCCACTTTCTACTACTGACCTTGCATTAAGCTTAATCGACGAATATTGGTAGTGAACTATGAAAGTGATTGAAAATTTTCAAACAGAAATAATACAAAGATTTTCTATACTGGTTCGGGCTGTCTATTATCCCTACAACCAGTTTAGTACCCCCATACACACATGTGTATGCTTGCTACATAGGCGGCACATGACATATTGCTTTCATCCATGACTCTTTTGTGCAGTACTAGGCACTTGTCTTTGTAGTTGCTGCTTCAATTATAGCTCCTCCCTAGGGAGTTGAATCTATCATGCTTCTGATCTTGACAATCTATTTAACATGACATCTTCCTCGAAATAGGGAGAAAAGAATAAAAATCTCTGTGTGAACAGCTAGGTTTGGGCCCTAGTAGGGAAAGGAAGGTAGTTAGTCTTTCAAATCAGTGTGTATTTCAATCACTTTGACTTGCTGCAAGTGAAGTGATTGAATTGTGGGTCGCGGGTCATGGCAACAGAACCCCTATGCCATTCAGATTTGAGTTCAAGGATTCCAGTTTTGGGTTTCATGCCTTGATCAAAATCATTATCCAAATCAATAAATAACCACCGATTATTGAGTTTTCTATCAAGTAGTTATCATTGGCCTTACTATTCTCATTTTTAGAGTACTGTTGTGACTCATCTGGTATAGAATTAGCATAATTGATTAGTAATATTGGTGGGCCATGAATGATAGAGGTATCGTTGACTGGAGAGAGATGGTTTGGATAGGATCTATGGGGTCCTTGAGTAACCATCTTTGAATTGTGAGGGCGGTTGGGTCAATGAGCATCGTGATTGGTAGAGGAATAAGCATAGCCTTTGCTAGGAATAGAGGAATGGAAGTACAGAGGTATGGAGGTTTGCTGGAGATTAAGGAAAGAGAAACGGAGGTTCAGGCCCTCTTTCTAGTGCCAATTTGCTTTCATGATTTTGAATCAATAGATTCAAGTGGTGTTTAATCTACCTTGGAGAAGCAGCTATGTCGTGGATGCTTACATAGTCCTGTAGTTGCACTTTAACTATTTTTTGAAATGTCGAAATGATTTTTGTAAACAAATGAAAATCAAAATCAAATAGCAGAACAATAAATACACAATTTTTTGACGTAATTTGGATTATAGTCAATTCTATTTCTACACGATAATCCACTAAATATTTGTCCTTTTGGTACAAATCACAATGGCCCATTGGAATACAATATTTTGATTTTCCTTATTTTAGGAAGAAGAAGAAGCTAAAAAAGAAGATCCCCTTGCTTCATCCTCTAGTATTTCCTTTTATAGTATGAAAAGTGCCTTGCTGGTTGTTGCGATTGTCTTTGACCTTTTCTCTTCAATCTCCACCATAAGACTTTGGCACTTTTCATTCATCTACAACGCCTACTTGTTGTGCCAGGATTGATGACCGGTCTTTTGTGGGAAATCATGACTTTGGTGGGATCTTGGAAATTCGAAGCGGGATGCCTAAGAAATTTAAGTGGGAATTCTGATTCTATATGGGTCGGTCTCCTCTCTTCTCAGAATGGAAAATGTTTTGAGAGGAATGGTAGGGGACCGCCTTATAGCTTTGCCATATTGTAGGTGCGTATGAAAAGGTGCAGTGATGAATATTGCAAGGTGTTCAGGTCGCACTGCCTTATTGATACTTTTGTTGTCTTTGCTTGACCCGATAACATTTTGAGTCGGAATGGAGTAGTATTTTCTAGTACTGCTTCAAGGGTTGACTTGGCATATGCCTGGAATGTGCCTAAGGCTATTCGTGATTTAAGTTGCCCTCTAAGCAAGTATGCTTTGACTGTTGATGAGGGAGAAGGAACTTTACACATGTCGTTCGCCTGTAAGTTTGGTTCTGCATTAAGGCGTTTTACGAGTGGCCATGTATATAACTCCTTTATAGTGCTTTTGGTTCCATATGGCACTGTCTTGGTTGTCCATCGTATGTGTAGAGACATATTCCTATATGCTTGCCAAAATGTGAGCTTTAGAAGTTTAGTACCTTAGCACATCTAGTACTACTTTTTATGCCTCACTTCACATTATATCTTTGATTTTGGATGTGGCCACTGTAGCTTGCTTCTATTTCCTGATGCATGTAGAATTTTTCATTTGCCATGATCCCTTGATTGCGAGGCTCGGGACGAGTTAGGTGATGTGACTTCAAACTAATTTCCCGTTTAATACGAACTTGATTGATTCGCTTTCCTTTTCTTTTCCTCTAATCTTCTTTGACACGAGGGTGGCTTCTCTTATCTTACATTCTACCCCCCTTTTCCATTATTGCAATTCGTGGTAAAAATGGGTGTGACAACATATATAAGAGTATATTTGATATACTCTAATTTATGTAAATATCATTAATGTCATTTAATAAATTATTCAGTTTAATTAAAGGAAAGAAATGAAAAGTTTTCTCTCTTTAATTAGAACTATATATCCTCTCATTAATTGAGTAAGTTAATAGAATAAAATGAAAGATTTCCTTCTCTAAATTAAATTTAACAAGTAACAGTCTTACATAAATATGTATATAAGAATATATTTGATACATTGTAATTTATGAAAATACCAAATTCAAACCTTTTCAAACCAATTAATTAAAATGAAGATTTTATTTAAAAGAAAATTAATAGAAGATCTAAATGAATTTAGATTTCATAGGTCCTATATAGATCCAAAATGGTATTTTTTTTGAAATTCATCCATTTTCTCCATTGTGGATTAGCCTTGTTCCAACAATGGTATCAAAATGTGGTCTAAATCACTGGTTATGGCAAACTAATTAAGATTGTCTACTTAGTATAGTGTCAGGAAAGGTAATGTCTATGATTGGAATTTGGTTATCAAGTACCATATCCTACCTGGTTACCGGCCTGGCTTGAAAGTTAAAGTGAGCCCAAAGGTACCTCTGATAGAAAAAGTCAAATTTGAATTAGGCATTGGTCTAATTTTCAAAATAGTTTTTAAAATTAAGACAAGATTTTAAATTTAAAAGTTAAATTTGTTCATTATAAAAGGTTATAATATAATATAAATTTTCAAATATTAATTTCGAAATTTAAAATTTAATAATAAGATTAATAGAATAAATTAACTAATTGAGTTAATTAATCAATACTTGTATGCATGTATTATATATGTTGACGTATGTTGTGTTATTTTAGAGTGTTAAAGGTAACATAAGTATACATGTATGCATATAAGATAAATTTTTGAAATTAATACAATTTATTTAAAAAAATTCAATTAAATAAATAAATTAATGGTTAGTTCCTTAAATACAAATACACATATATGAGATTTATTTGATATACTGGAAGGTTATAGCATGTGTGTGTATGATATATGGGTATTATTATAAATGTTATATTATATACTATAAAGGTTACAACTGACATGCATAATATAAAAGTTGTATTGGAATACTGATATAAAATTAATTAAAATTAATTAAATAAGGTCTAGTTACTATAATATTATACATAAGACTACTATATAAATACTATGAAATATAAGAGTTATATAATAATTGTTAATACCTTAGTTATTGATTCTGATGATAACAACCTTGATAACAAACACAAACTTTAATACAAAATATAGATACTAATGTTTTGCCAAGTTATATAGTATATAGTGCAGCATTTTGCATAGGTATTAAATCGAAGACTGTACAATATAAAAGGTTCAAGAGATGGACGTGAAGACTCATGAGTACAAAGATTAAGATATGAATATTTCAAGATTATAATTTAGTGTATAGAGTCATAGTATATTGTCAAAGTCCTCTGTAGCAATCTTTAATCTCTATCTCCTAGTTTCTATTTCTCTATTTTTAAACAAAATAAATTTTCAAATCAAGTGGTTGTACCCTAAGCCCAAAAATCAAGAGGGTGTGTCTCGTAGCCTCAAATTCGAAATTGTAAATGGGTTTGACTTCTGCCTATTCAAAGATTGGTATTTGTAAAGAAATTTGTACAAGCAACTGTACGGGACATGATGTAAGGGAAATCTGGACTAGTAAAAAACCCTAGTGTCATCTCTCTAACTCTTTACTTTGTTTTACTGCTTTTATTTTATCTGTGATTGCATCTATGACCGTTGAATAATTATGATTCTGTTTTGTTAATTTATGATTTAATTTTTAACTTGAAATAAATTTAAAAAGATTTAGAAAAGTTAGAAAACACTATTCGCCCCATCACTCCTCTAGCATTTAATTAGCCTTAAGATCCATAGTATGGCAACCCACATTTGGTATCGAAACACAAGGTTTTCTAAAACTCTTAATTTGAGTTTTGAAAAGTATAAATGGCTAGCAACACTGTTAATACACCTATTAACACTTTGTCGAAGAATAACCTACTGATAGACCCTCACTTTTTAATGGCGATAATTATACTTATTGGTTATGTAGGATGAAGATTTACTTACAGTCTAATGGTTTAGATATTTGGAATGTTACACAAAATGTAACGACCCGCTATTTTGGACTATTCACATCCGCACATGTCGGACTTGAATAATTCAAAATACCAAATTGTTAATTTAAATTTTTGCAAAACTCAGATATACAGTAAATAAATAGTCACAGAATCACAAACACAGAGTAATAATATGCAGCGGAAGTAAAAGAGATAGTAGTTCATGAAGCTACTATATAAATATATAAGATACATCAGAGTTAAATCAGATACAACAGAAAAGTAACATGATACAAAAGGTACAAATCAGAATACATCACTGGAATCATCGAATACTGAAAGCAGAATAGATGGATGGATCTTCAAGCAAAGCTCCAACTCCGAAGGTGAGTCTCGAATACTGGTACACTCAGTCTGACCCGAGCGTAAAGCAAAACACAAAACACTCGAGTCAGGATTAACTTTTTATATCAATAAATCAAACTCAAGTGAAATAACAATTGAAATACAAATAACTCAAAGGACATTGGAATAACCATCCTTTAAGGATCCGTTAAACTATCTACTATGTAGTAATATACACTAAGTAAATAATGTCTATCAGTAATATAAATATCAAAATAGTGTTAAGGCGTTACCATTATCCCCTTTAACACATTTTATATAAATGTCATAGTCTATACAGCACTGTTGACTCCACCGTAAACTAATGGGATATCAGGGAGTACTCCATAGGTATAACACAAAACAAATTCATAGTGGTCGCGTATATAGGGATACAAGTATGACAAGGCACATGAGGCAATACCCAAGGTAGTGAAACTACCGTTTGCCTGATCCGGACTGGTGAGAATGCATCGCTGCAACGATCGCAACACCGCGAAACAACACTCCCAAATTTCCGAGGGTGCACCAATCAATAACAAGTAATGAGTAGTTTTCGAAGAAGTGTGTTCGCTTGAGGTGGCTAACCTCATTTGGCCCAGCACGGCTCCTGTTTTAGTCATTTCCAAATTGAGACAAGTGTCAAGGCTATCCATTATCGTTCTCTTTCTTCAGTCATCACGTACATCATTCCAACCACTTCATTCTGGATTACACTCCGTGTATAGTTATTAAAGTGGTTTTCGGTTTAGACAGAGAGTATGTTCATAACTGATTCCGGTTTTTTTAATAACTTTCGTAATTATTTCACCGATTGGTCGTTTTATAAATTTCAAAACCAAATCAAATTTAATTTCAATAAGAATTATAAATCAACATTTCATTTGTCTTTCGAAAGTCATTTCCATAATTTACGCTTTAAACTTCCAAATTACCATTTCAAAATCTTATAATACTATTTGAAATTTTATTTAAAACAATTCAAATATGGATTCAAGTTCGTATATCAGTTTCCTTCCGGAATCATTTAAATTAGCTTAATTTAACATTCAAATCAATTTAAATCCATTTATCGGTTTCGTTCAACACTCGTTTCAATAAATTTCCATTCAAAACCATTTCCATTCAATCTCCAATTCATTAAAACAATTACTTACGTTCAACTTAATTATTGCAAAGCTTACAATTTAATTAAGTCAATTTCATCGAGTCAAATTCTTTGAATTACAAGTCCTACATTTGTTTTAATAAAACGCATTTTATTTCTCGTTAAAGAAATTCAATTGCACATTTCTTTACTTAGTTACAAGTTTCAAAATTCAGTTAATAAAGAAACTAAATTTCACATATTCAAGAAGTCAAATTTCACTTATTAACTCAATTAAGCTTTCTAAAGCTTAATTAATAAAGGAACCAATTTCATTTATTAACGAAGTTCAAATTCACTTATTCAAAGCTCAATTTCTCTTATCCAAGAATTCAAATTTTTATTTAATTTTCAATTAATTCAATCTCATGCAATTATTAAATATCTCAACTTAATTATTAAATAAATTCAACTTAATAATTTCAAACTTAATTATAATTTCATACTTAATTATAATTTCAAATTTAATTATTAAATGATTTCAAACTTAATAATTTCAAAACTTAATTATTACTAATTCCAATTTATTTATTAATAATTCCAAATTCAATTATTAAATAATTAAACTTCAAACAATGTTCTTTCATCAATTACTACGTTAATATTTGTTTCAGATTTCAATATTTACATTTTCCTTTCATAAAAAAATTCAAATTCCAACTTCATTTCAAAATTTATTCTTTATTCGAATAAAATCATTATTTTATTTTAAATCAAATTATTGACCAATCGGATTTTTATTTAATTCTCTATCCTAAGTCAAGTTCATTTGGGTATTTATCATTTCAACCCGCTTCCATTTCAATTCAAAGATCAAAGCATAGCAAAAGGGAACTTGCAGTGTGATAACTGGGATGGTGTCAAAGTAAATAAACAAACAATAACAACGATCAATAACAATCCAATAATTCATTCAAATAATCCTGAAATGATCGTATTAATTCACATTGTTTGTGGAAATTAATATAATTATTTCTAAAATCTACACTATCATTTCATGCAGACTAAAGATTATTACACTAATTATTTATACGGTTCTTCACTTGTCATTCATTATTCAATTTTATACTACAACAATTTATACAATATACATTCAATGGTTCAAGGTGTAATTAACACTATTTCTACGTCAATTTATTTAACATTTAAAAGGGGTCATATTATCCAAATTTAACTATCCTATGTCAAATTCAGTGGCATACTATTTATCACTTTAACATTTAATAATTTAACGTCCAATATAAACATCAACAATCAATCAATTATCAGCCAAACTGTATTATCATCGCATAAATAATTAACAGATAATGGTGTTAGACGTCACAGGTGAACTGATACAGGTAATAGCATATATAACAGTGTAATTAACTAACGACGGTATATTTCAATTGTCGTTTCAATTGAAATCAAATTTAATAAGTAAAAGAACATTAATCGTGAGTGATTGCTCACCTTTCGAGGCTAGCGATGGACGAGAATAATATGAGTTACAAATCCAAGCACGAATTTCGGAACAAAGCATGATGGACATGAATTCGATGATCAAAGCTGATAATGAGAAATAGACGAAATCAAATCAAAATTGGATCGATGAAGATAAATGATGTAAGCGAACTTATTTATATATATCATATTCTACATTCAAACACAATTAAAAATATATATACACCTTTCATAATCATCGTTTAAGTTAAACACATATATAATGTAATTTAGAACCAAACTCAATTTTACTTATGTGTAATATATATAAAATCTATCATTATAAATTATACAGCAAATTGCAATAGTCCAAATTCACTTTATACAACAAATATAATACTAACATATAGCTTATAAATATATAAGGTCTTAAACGCATATAAAAATAAACCTTTATATATATATATATATTACTTAAAATCTGTACCTATATAAAACAACAAATTATATACATATATATAAGCCTGTATATATATTCAGCAAAATACAAATACTTATACCATATATCTTTCTCTTTATTCCACAGTAAAAGCAAACCAAAATGATATACGAGCAGGTTATGGAAAACATGCAGACCACATATTTATAAATAAATAGTACTATGCAACACCTTATAGAACAGCTAAAAATATAACCAGTAACCAATTGATATATTTACACTATTATATAAACTATTTTATAACTATACACGTGTGTCCAACAACTAACGGTTTCATAAACAAAATATATATAATTTATATGAAAATACCTTAAAAATCATTACTTTAAAACTTATATAAAATAATATGGTATCCTTTAAGGTTCACATTTAATATACGGATCAACATCAAATTTTAAAACATGGATATATAAAATCGAGTATATACAATTCTGTTAGAAATAAAATATGTGCATGCAAACCAAATTTTATATACTGACATATATATTATATGCCACAGGTAACTCAAAAGAACCATAGTTATATAATAAATATATATATACAACTCATACATATACTTCTGTTATGACATTAAGATCTAAACAATTACAAAGTACAACTCACTAATACTTCACGGCTTATACACGGGCATATTAAAGAAATAATATACATTACTAAATAAACTAATGTATAACGCACTATACACTAACATATATATATAATAACGTGCGATATAACCTATGTTACCTTATATATATATATTTCCACATATAAAACCTGTATACGCAATATATATACACATCATCATAACTTTATAGCACCAATAAACTATACAGCCTAAACCGCCCTATATATATAACTGCAAAATCCATATATGTCAGTACATACGTCTATATAAAATAAACGCTACAAAATAGCATTTTAAAACAAAGTTTATATATACCCTTAACCAATTATATGCAGGCTTTCACAATCATATGACGACATATACAATATACACAAACATATATAAACATTACATGTAGTATATATAAATTAAGGAGTATTCAAACAGTCAAATATAGGTTAGTATATATTTGTGTAATATATTTATCTATCAACATAGTGTAGAGCGAACCTAGGTGATCGGTTACTGCCAAGTTGAACAAACAAGGAGTGGTTCTGGTTTAAGGATTTGAGGGGATAAGGAAGAGCAGTCTTTGTCGATTGAAGGTGGAGTAGAGAGGAGTCGGTTGCCGAGCAAGGGATGGTGCTGCGGAATCGGGTAGAAGAAAAGAGGGGAGGCGGTTGGGTTTCTTCGGTGGCTGCGCTCAGGCGGAGGTGATGTCCAGGTGGTAGTTAGGAAGTGGAGGTCGGTGCTGTCGGCGAGACTACGGGTCGGTGGGCCGAAGGTGGTTCAGGCGGAGGGCGAGGCGTGGGTGGAACGCTAGGGACGATCGGCTTGAACAAAGGTGGTTGCTGTCACTCTTTTTCTTTTTTCTTTTTTTTTAGTAATGGCCATGCGTGAGAGAGAGGAGTGGAGAAGTTAGGTGAGGATAAGAGGTGGTGGGAGTAGCAAGCAAATGAACAGGTGAGCTAGAGTTTATTTTGAAACTATCTGCAATTTTACTCCTATAATTAATATTATAGAGAACCGAAAAATCAAAGTTTATTTTGAAACAAGTGAAAAACAATAGCCACGTTGACAGAATTATAAATGCAAAAGGCTACACAGTTTCCGATAGATAGCCAACGGTCAGAAGTAATCCAGAAAGCACGGAACCGGAACCGATACGAATCATCCTTTCCGCGTATTCTACTACTAACCGGACTTCAAAACACGAAAATAAATATATCGTAGAGATCAGTATGACGAAGCGATCAAAACGGTATAAAATTATCAGTGATACGATTAAATTATAAAATTTCGAATTTTTCTACTATGAAAAATGCAAGAAAAACAAAGAAAAATAAGATCGACGGAGCTAAAGAAGTCCGAATTTGAAAAAATGACAAACTAACATCTTGCTCAAAAGATGATTTATAATTTTTCTATGTAAAAATATTTAGGTTTCGAAAACTTTTTATTTTCATTGCTTTCTAACTGATTAAATTGAAGTAAATTTACGCACGAAATAAGCTTTCATATTTTCGGACGAAAATTTACCAGTTGCTATGTTTAACTAGACGCATTCTAAATATCAAATTTATATTTCAAATTTTTATCGTTTATATTATTTCTTTTTTTTTCACAAAAACGGTTAATTAAATTAAATAAAATCGTTAAAATATCCGGGTTGTTCCACTCTCCCCCACTCAAAACTTTTCGTCCTCGAAAAGGAAGTAGGTAGGAGAATAGAAACAACCAAAAGAAAATAGACTTGAATTACATTATAAACAATTAATTTAAACCAAACAAATTTTAATTTAAATTAATTTATATTCAACAATTGACTTTAAACTCAAGGAATTTCTTTAACTTGGTTTATTTCCAATTTATCATTGTTTGTGGCAAAATTCATTTCAAACAAAAATTTATTTTATTAATCCATTTATTATCCAACTAACCTAGTATTCTATTTATTTCTATTAATCATTTTATAATTTAACTTTAAATGTATTTATTAAATTTTATTTCACTTAATATATCTTATCACATATATATTAAGTATATTTACATTTATCATAACTACTTAAATTTTATTTAAAAATTCTTTTGATATCATTTTATATTGTATAATATTCAATTTCATAGTTAACCTTTGAAAATTTAGGTAAGTTGTATATATAATGCAATTGAGTATTATACAAATAAAATTTCTAATTTACTTATTCAAGCTTAAATTTTATTCAACATTTCGATTTCATTTTATAATTGAAATTATCCTTTAACATAAATTCAAGAATTAAATTTTCGAGTAACTTTAAATTTATTTAGAGATAGATAAATACATATATATATATATATATATATATATATATATATATATATATATATATATAAGATAAAAATCATATATCAATATATATATATTACAAATTAAATCATATTTTAAGAAATTTAAATCGATTTAATTTCAAAAAAAAAAACTGTAGCAAAGCTATGAATTGGTCTCTTCTTTTCAAAACTCGAAAATGAATGTCAATGATGCGGCCGTCATCACCGAAGTTATTTTCCAGCGACAAAAGAGAAGAGCTCTATCTTAATAATTAAAAATTCTTTGAAAACCATTTCTATTCGAAAATATTTAAATAATATACAATTTTAAAACATTAAAACCATAGTTCGAAATTATCGGAAATTAAATTCTCAAATTCTAAAATTAAAATCAATTAAATTTCCAAATCCGCATGTTGAAATAGTCAATGGTTTACAAAATAAATGAAAATCAAATATTTCTTTTCAACAACAAATTCATTAACTATTTAATTTCAGAAAACTTATACTTATATAAAATATAATCGTACAAAACTATTCTGGTTACCAATTTTGAAAACAAAATTGTATTAGTTTGTTCTGTTCAAGTGTTTTGGAAATTCTATCGATAGCGTTGATCATACGAATCGATCGAAAATCCAAATCAACATCAATAACTCAAACAACACAATACATATGACATTTAAATATAAATTTACAATACCTTCCTCGCTCGACGATACAATAATGGATTTCAAAATAAGTATAGAGATTCAAATTTTATGGAAATCAAATCAAAGAGAAATTTGATTCGAATATAAGTTCGAAAGAAAAGATACGATGATGCAATGAACAGAATCAGAAGATGGATAGGCTTATTAAATTTACGGACAACCTTAACCGGGTCAACCGTGATTTCAAGAATAAGATCGATGCAGAATTCCGAGGTAACTCAACATTCGGTCTCAAGAAATAGAATTCAGGTATAGCAGGAGATAGATAGCATCGTAAACCGAGGATACAAATCTCCGGTAAATCGATGATTATTGTAAATGAATTTCACCCCTTTAAAATTCATATGAATGTTGGCGAGACCGCCAATCTTAAAGATCATTCAAAGTATAGTTATGAGATATTCTAGGATTCATACGAATACGAATAATGAGGGACAAGAATAAACTTCGGAACCGAGGGAACGTTCCAAAATTCAAAGGAATCAAGTTAAAAGGAAGAGACTGAAACTCGAAAGAGAGTGATTCTGTAAATACATTTACCCTATATACTAAGTTTTGCCTAGAGCTACCAAAGCTCTGATACCAACTGTAACGACCCGCTATTTTGGACTATTCGCATCCGCACATGTCGGACTTGAATAACTCAAAATACCGAATTGTTAATTTAAAATTTTGCAAAACTCAGATATACAGTAAATAAATAGTCACAGAATCGCAAACACGGAGTAATAATATGCAGCGGAAGTAAAAGAGATAGTAGTTCATGAAGCTACTATATAAATATATAAGATACATCAGAGTTAAATCAGATACAACAGAAGAGTAACATGATACAACAGATACAAATCAGAATACATCACTGGAATCATCGAATACTGAAAGCAGAATAGATGGCTGGATCTTCAAGCAAAGCTCCAACTCCAAAGGTGAGTCACGAATACTGGTACACTCAGTCTGACCCGAGCGTAAATCAAACACAAAACACTCGAGTCAGGATTAACATTCTTATATCACTAAATCCAACTCAAGTGAAATAACAATTGAAATACAAATAACTCAAAGGACGTTGGAATAACCATCCTTTAAGGATCCGTTAAACTATCTACTATGTAGTAATATACGCTAAGTAAATAATATCTATCAGTAATATAAATATCAAAATAGTGTTAAGGCGTTACCATTATCCCCCTTAACACATTTTATATAAATGTCATAGTCTATACAGCACTATAAACTCCACCGTAAACTAGTGGGATATCAGGGAGTACTCCATAGGTATAACACAAAACAAATTCATAGTGGTCGCGTATATAGGGATACAAGTATGACAAGGCACATGAGGCAATACCCAAGGTAGTGAAACTACCGTTTGCCTGATCCAGACTGGTGAGAATGCATCGCCGCAACGATCGCAACACCGCGAAACAACACTCCCAAATTTCCGAGGGTGCACCAATCAATAACAAGTAATGAGTAGTTTTCGAAGAAGTGTGTTCGCTTGAGGTGGCTAACCTCATTTGGCCCGGCACGGCTCCTGTTTTAGTCATTTCCAATTTGACACAAGTTTCAAGGCTATCCATTATCGTTCTCTTTCTTCAGTCATCACGTACATCATTCCAACCACTTCATTCTGGATCACACTCCGCGTATAGTTATTAAAGTGGTTTTCGGTTTAGACAGAGAGTATGTCCATAACCGATTCCGGTTTCTTTAATAACTTTCGTAATTATTTCACCGATTGGTCGTTTTATAAATTTCAAAACCAAATCAAATTCAATTTCAATAAGAATTATAAACCAACATTTCATTTGTCTTTCGAAAGTCATTTCCATAATTTACGCTTTAAACTTCCAAATTACCATTTAGAAATCTTATAATACTATTTCAAATTTTATTTAAAACAATTCAAATATGGATTCAAGTTCATATATCAGTTTCCTTCCGGAATCATTTAAATTAGCTTAATTTAACATTCAAATCAATTTAAATCCATTTATCGGTTTCGTTCAACACTCGTTTCAATAAATTTCCATTCAAAACCATTTCCATTCAATCTCCAATTCATTAAAACAATTACTTACGTTCAACTTAATTATTGCAAAGCTTACAATTTAATTAAGTCAATTTCATCGAGTCAAATTCTTTGAATTACAAGTCCTACATTTGTTTTAATAAAACGCATTTTATTTCTCGTTAAAGAAATTCAATTGCACTTATTTCTTTACTTAGTTACAAGTTTCAAAACTCAATTAATAAAGAAACTAAATTTCACATATTCAAGAAGTCAAATTTCACTTATTAACTCACTTAAGCTTTCTAAAGCTTAATTAATAAAGGAACCAATTTCATTTATTAACGAAGTTCAAATTCACTTATTCAAAGCTCAATTTCTCTTATCCAAGAATTCAATTTTTTATTTAATTTTCAATTAATTCAATCTCATTCAATTATTAAATATCTCATCTTAATTATTAAATAAATTCAACGTAATAATTTCAAACTTAATTATAATTTCATACTTAATTGTAATTTAAAATTTAATTATTATATGATTTCAAACTTAATAATTTCAAAACTTAATTATTACTAATTCCAATTTATTTATTAATAATTCCAAATTTAATTATTAAATAATTAAACTTCAAACAATGTTCTTTCATCAATTACTCGTTAATATTTGTTTTAGATTTCAATATTTACACTTTCCTTTCATAAAAAAAATTCAAATTCCAACTTCATTTCAAAATTTATTCTTTATTCGAATAAAATCATTATTTTATTTTAAATCAAATTATTGACCAATCGGATTTTTATTTAATTCTCTATCCTAAGTCAAGTTCATTTGGGTATTTATCATTTCAACCCGCTTCCATTTCAATTCAAAGATCAAAGCATAGCAAAAGGGAACTTGCAGTGTGATAACTGGGATGGTGTCAAAGTAAATAAACAAATAATAACAACGATCAATAACAATCCAATAATTCATTCAAATAATCCTGAAATGATCGTATTAATTCACATTGTTTGTGCGAATTAATATAATTATTTCCAAAATCTATACTATCATTTCATGCAGACTAAAGATTATTACACTAATTATTTATACGGTTCTTCACTTGTCATTCATTATTCAATTTTATACTACAACAATTTATACAATATACATTCAATGGTTCAAGGTGTAATTAACACTATTTCTACGTCAATTTATTTAACATTTAAAAGGGGTCATATTATCCAAATTTAACTATCCTATGTCAAATTCAATGGCATACTATTTATCACTTTAACATTTAACAATTTAACGTCCAATATAAACATCAACAATCAATCAATTATCAGCCAAGCTGTATTATCATCGCATAAATAATTAACAGATAATGGTGTCAAACGTCACAGGTGAACTGATACAGGTAATAGCATATATAACAGTGTAATTAACTAACGACGGTATATTTCAATTGTCGTTTCAATTGAAATCAAATTTAATAAGTAAAAGAACATTAATCGTGAGTGATTGCTCACCTTTCGAGGCTAGCGATGGACGAGAATAAGATAAGTTACAAATCCAAGCATGAATTTCGGAACAAAGCATGATGGACATGAATTCGATGATCAAAGCTGATAATGAGAAATAGACGAAATCAAATCAAAATTGGATCGATGAAGATAAATGATGTAAGCGAACTTATTTATATATATCATATTCTACATTCAAACACAATTAAAAATATATATACACCTTTCATAATCATCGTTTAAGTTAAACACATATATAATGTAATTTAGAACCAAACTCAATTTTTCTTATGTGTAATATATATAAAATCTATCATTATAAATTATACAGCAAATTGCAATGGTCCAAATTCACTTTATACAACAAATATAATACTAACATATAGCTTATAAATATATAAGGTCTTAAACGCATATAAAAATAAACCTTTATATATATACATATATTACTTAAAATCTGTACCTATATAAAACAACAAATTATATACATATATATAAGCCTGTATATATATTCAGCAAAATACAAATACTTATACCATATATCTTTCTCTTTATTCCACAGTAAAAGCAAACCAAAATGATATACGAGCAGGTTATGGAAAACATGCAGACCACATATTTATAAATAAATAGTACTATGCAACACCTTATAGAACAGCTAAAAATATAACCAGTAACCAATTGATATATTTACACTATTATATAAACTATTTTATAACTATACACGTGTGTCCAACAACTAACGGTTTCATAAACAAAATATATATAATTTATATGAAAATACCTTAAAAATCATTACTTTAAAACTTATATAAAATAATATGGTATCCTTTAAGGTTCACATTTAATATACGGATCAACATCAAATTTTAAAACATGGATATATAAAATCGAGTATATACAATTCTGTTAGAAATAAAATATGTGCATGCAAACCAAATTTTATATACTCACATATATATTATATGCCACAGGTAACTCAAAAGAACCATAGTTATATAATAAATATATATATACAACTCATACATATACTTCTGTTATGACATTAAGATCTAAACAATTACAAAGTACAACTCACTAATACTTCACGGCTTATACACGGGCATATTAAAGAAATAATATACATTACTAAATAAACTAATGTATAACGCACTATACACTAACATATATATATAATAACGTGCGATATAACCTATGTTACCTTATATATATAAATTTCCACATATAAAACCTGTATACGCAATATATATACACATCATCATAACTTTATAGCACCAATAAACTATACAGCCTAAACCGCCCTATATATATAACTGCAAAATCCATATATGTCAGTACATACGTCTATATAAAATAAACGCTACAAAATAGCATTTTAAAACAAAGTTTATATATACCCTTAACCAATTATGTGCAAGCTTTCACAATCATATAACGACATATACAATATACACAAACATATATAAACATTACATGTAGTATATATAAATTAAGGAGTATTCAAACAGTCAAATATAGGTTAGTATATATTTGTGTAATATATTTATCTATCAACACAGTGTAGAGCGAACCTAGGTGATCGGTTACTGCCAAGTTGAAGAAGCAAGGAGTGTTTCTGGTTCAAGGATTTGAAGGGATAAGGAAGAGCAGTCTTTGTCGATTGAAGGTTGAGTAGAGAGGAGTCGGTTGCCGAGCAAGGGATGGTGCTGCGGAATCGGGTGGAAGAAAAGAGGGGAGGCGGTTGGGTTTCTTCGGTGGCTGCGCTCAGGCGAAGGTGATGTCCAGGTGGCGGTTAGGAAGTGGAGGTCGGTGCTGTCGGCGAGGTTACGGGTCGGTGGGCCGAAGGTGGTTCAGGCGGAGGGCGAGGCGTGGGTGGAACGCTAGGGATGATCGGCTTGAACAAAGGTGGTTGTTGTCACTGTTTTTCTTTTTCTTTTTTTTTTCTTCTCTTTTTTTTTAGTAATGGCCATGCGTGAGAGAGAGGAGTGGAGAAGTTAGGTGAGGATAAGAGGTGGTGGGAGTAGCAAGCAAATGAAAAGGTGAGCTAGAGTTTATTTTGAAACTATCTGCAATTTTACTCCTTTAATTAATATTATAGAGAACCGAAAAATCAAAGTTTATTTTGAAACAAGTGAAAAACAATAGCCACGTTGACAGAATTATAAATGCAAAAGGCTATACAGTTTTCGATAGATAACCAACGGTCACAAGTAATCCAGAAAGCACGGAACCGGAAGCGATACGAATCATCCTTTCCGCGTATTCTACTACTAACCGGACTTCAAACCACGAAAATAAATATATCGTAGAGATCAGTATGACGAAGCGATCAAAACGGTATAAAATTATCAGTGATACGATTAAATTATAAAATTTCGAATTTTTCTACTGTGCAAAATGCAAGAAAAACACTGAAAAATAAGATCGACGGAGCTAAAGAAGTCTGAATTTGGAAAAACGACAAACTGACATCTTGCTCAGAAGATGGTTTAGAATTTTTTTGTGTAAAAATATTTAGGTTTTGAAAACGTTTTATTTTCATTGATTCCTAACTGATTAAATTGAAGTAAATTTACGCATGAAATAAGCTTTCATATTTTCGGACGAAAATTTACCAATTGTTATGTTTAACTAGACGCATTCCAAATATCAAATTTATATCTCAAAATTTTATCGTTTATATTATTTCTTTTTTTTCATAAAAACGGTTAATTAAAGTAAATAAAATCGTTAAAATATCCGGGTTGTTACACAAAATAAGTACATTGAACCTAGAATTTTTTTGCACAATGGACTACTGACCCAAAGGAACTTGCACGGAATAAATCTAAAGCCATGAATATTTTCTAAATCCATGAATAATTTGTTTTTCTTACTAGATAAAAATGAATTTAATAGAGTCTTTATTTGTAAGTTTGCATTTGAAATTTGGAGAATATTGCGAGTTACACATGTGGGGACTAGTAAAGTTAAATAAATCAAAATTTCCAAACTAACTCATCAGTTTCAGCTGTTTAAGATGGATCTAAATGAGTCTATTTCGAACATGTACTACAGATTTCAAGATATAGTGCATTCTTTAGTAGCATTAGGTTAAAAATATTCGAAAGATGACCAAGTTAAAAAATATCCTCAATTCGCTCTCTTTAGAGTGTGATCAAAAGACTAGTAATAGAAGAAGCTAAGGATATTATTACTTTTAAACTTGAAGAGTTAATTGGTAATATAACGTCCGATGAAGGACAATTGAGGGCATAAGAGAAAGCAAGACAATAGAAAAGAAATCCATTGCTTTCAATGCAATAATTAACAATCAAGATTCAGACAATGACAATGATGAAGAAATTTTCTTTCATGACTAGAAATTTCGAAAATTTCCTAAAGTAAAGAAAGACGAAGAACTTTTGGAGACCTGAAAATAAGACTCTTGGAACTAGAACCGCAGTTAGATATTTCAACTGCGATAAACTCGGTCATCTATAAATAGACCGTCCGCATCAAAATAAATCAAAGATCTCACCAGTTACTGATTCATATAGAAAATAAAGAGGGCTTACATAGCAATAATGGATGATTTAGAAACTTCCTCAAGCGACAATGAACCAGATAGTGAGGATATGAATATGTGTTTCACGGCAATAATAAACCAGTCGGAACTGATCAGCAAAAACGACAAAAATTGTACTTCTTATTTATTAATTTTTATCATTAAAATCTAGGAATAAATATAAATTACTAATAATATTGGACGAATGTATGTGTATATATAGGAATATTTTATATGTTTTATTTTGAAAAATTACGGCCTATATGTTGGCATACATACAGCATATATGTCAACACACTTGTCAGATTCATTTCAAAATTCTAAAATCAAATTTTCCTTCTTCTACATTCATTCACATGTTCTAAAAAGGTATCCGTTTGAACAGAGAACACGTATAACAAACTATCCTGAAACAGATCTAAATCTCGATTTAGAAAAGGCTCATCGAAACTTAGAATCATTCCAAGACTAGATGTTGTAAAAACATTACCCAGTACACAAAGCTATTTATTAACTTTCAAAATCTCACAACAGAATGGATAAAATATAATAGTAAACATGTACCCATAAATAAAATCCTTTTCGGAAATCTTAGAGACATTGTCATAAAATCTCAGATTAACCCAATATAATCATCTCAATACATAAGTCTCAACTTACAATGGAAATAGCAACAATATAGTTTCAAAGTCTGGGTACATGAAAGAAAATAACATAAACAAATAATAGTGGGTAGAACTTCCACAACAATCGGCCTCCTCACCTTTTGCTTCTTCAGCAATACCCTGTGCCCCTAATCTGTTTGTTGAAATGAAGAGGGAGACAGAACAACCTATTCCAATGAAAGAAATAATAAGTTTTACCATAATAGTGATATGGGCAGTATTATCTAGAAAAGTATATGTCTTTCGTACTAACAAATAGGATATTCACACATGTCAATTATAAGCCCAAAGGTTATCCTAATCCAACAACACAATTCTAGCGACTAGCGGTTATGATATAAAAGAGAGTACCTATACCACTTAATACCACTATAATGGAAATTTGGTAGACTCCGACCATTTAATACCTATAAAAATAGACAAATCCCCATCATTTAAGACCTATCCCAAGGTGGATCCCTACATGGTTCTCACTAACTAACATCATAAGAAATCTCATTAGGTTACTTAATACTTTTTCTAAGAAAAATGGCGGACCCAAAAATAGCCACTTAATCCTTTAATCTAAAGCGAACCCCTACTAAAGATTCCTCCTATCGTATCTATAGCGTAATTATGACTTGTGATCAACCATGGCATCTTACATTAGTCCGATTATTCATAGGTATTGGTAGCCAGATCAACTGGGCAAGTTCACTTGATAGAATTGGGACTAACCTCGCATCTACTGAGGTTTTTTATTATAGGCGATGTTCCACATCAGTCCCTAATGTTACGAAGCTGGTAGCCAGATTTAACTGGCCAGGCATTTATGTAATGTTAGACTAACGTCGCATCCTTATAATTTAGTCTATTATATATATATATATATATATATATATATATTATACACACACTAACTGTATACATACACCATCCTACACAATTAGTAATTAAGGCCATATAAGGTAACCTCTTATTGTGCCTTTTGGTTATGGATCAATTTCCATAATTCACCTAACTCCTTCCTATGCAATTAATGTTATTAATTATGCTATTAATATAAATCAATATGTTAATATGTTATAATCATTATGTTGCAATCATTAATACTTGGTACGCTAATATTACATATTTGCGCACATGGGGAGATAAAGGTATGAATATTACACTCCAATAATACGATAATAATTTGCTTACAAGGAATTTATAAAACAAAAATCTTATACAAATCTACAACTCTAACAAGTATAGCTATTACCCATTGTAAAAAAAACAGACTTGTATATCAATGGAATTTCCAAACTTGTCATATGTTAACGTATTAGATTCATTTTCTATTTAAATAAACCGGTTTAACAAATTAGATCTCCTTTGTTCAATTCAACCTTTTCATACATTATTTTCGAGTGATAAAGAATTTCTATAATAAGTTAAGTGTTAGAAATAGAAGGTAAAGATTTCAAACAATACAAGTTATAATTTACTTACCATTTCGGATTTGAATCCTTTAACACTACAATTTAGAATAAAATGGGAATAGGTTGAATAGATCGTAGACTTTCTTATTCAAATCAACGATTCAATTCTAATACAATAGCATCAAACAATTAAAACTCCAATATACAAAAGATCGATATTTATTTAAGGAGAATTCTAGGGTTTTATGATTTTAAGGTTTGCGTTTATAGAATTTCATTAAGGCATATTCAGATCCAAATCAATACCACTCAAATCCTAGAATGATAAGAATTAAGATTCCACTCACATAAGCTCCCTTTTGATTAAAGATCAGATCTGGATTAAACTACCTGTAGTTCTAAAAGATCTTCCCCTTTTTATCATACAACAAAGATTGTATATTTAAACATTACATTTCAAAAAAATCGAAAGAAAGTGGGAAGAAGGAATGAGAATAAAATTGAAATAGAGAGCAAAGATCAATTTACTTACTATAGTTTACTGTTTCCTGAAACACTAGAAGAATAGATGTTGACAGAGTCTCTACGTAGTTGCAGAATTTTGTATGGACGAGAGGAGAGTCTACAAGTCTATTTATAGGGTTAAGGAGAAACAAGGACCGTTAGATCGAAAATGGACGAGATCGGGCCATTTAGACCATGCCTTTTGAGTGCCCTAATGCACTAAGTTGTCGACCCCAACATTAGGACAGTCGACCCTACATGGTCGACCGCCCAATGAAGGCGGTCGATATGTGCGTCGATTCTAGGTCGACTTGTTTTCAGCATTGATTGTTGATTTATTTCCCAATTAATTTCAGTTAATTCTCCCTATTACTTTTCATTTCCTCTTAACGTTGCGTTCTAGCTTAAGGAAATATTCAAATTCAAATTTCCAACTTTTGAAATTTCCTCCAAATTCAGAATTTAAATATTAAATTTATTTTAAATTATTTTAAATCCAAAAACTTCAAACATTCGTAATTTCTCCATACGGACGTCGCTTTTAGCATATTATATATAAAAATTCATCAAAAAACCACCACGGATGTAATGATGTAATTTCCATGACCAAATCCTTACATTTATAGAATTTCCATTTTTAGCCTTATTCCAATTATTACTTTCTTAATAAATATTACGGGATGTTACATTTTCTCTCCTTAAAAAAGGATTTGCCTTGGAAATCATTAAGGGAAGAGAGTGTAAAGCACGCTCAATGGCCATGTTATACAACCAGTTTGTTTACAATAATCTACCTAACTCTACTCGACCAAAAATGCAATGTGATTATGTATGTAAACATAGTATAGGTGAGCTTAATTCTAGCGTGAATTTAAAGTCATGACACATAGGTATGTACGCAAGCATCCTAAGTGCGCATGAAATTCTACATGAGTGCAAAATAAAAAAAATAAGGGCGTGGTAACCATACTATGTAGTTAAAGCGTTTAGCAGTTCTATAGCAGTAGAGGTGCAAAAAGTTATAACGAGGATAAACTGGTGGTACAACGGAAAATAGCAGAGGTGCAAAAAGCTTCTCTATATATCGATGTTAGTTTATTCTCATCCTCACATCATTTGTGTAGAAAAAAGGAATATTGTTTAATTTTATGTAACAAAGCCAAACAATACTATGATTTATCCGAACCAGATTTGGTACTACTATAAATTTCTAACCTATATTGAGCATTTATGCCTTAAAATCAGGTCTTTACCCTAGCTTTTTTTATTCGATTTAAAAGAGAACTAGTTAGATCTATCTTTGTGTATTAATGTTGCTAAAGTGAGTGCTATGATTTAGTGGGCGTAGCGGAAAGTAGCGGGGCTTAAAGCAAATCAACTACACCAAGCACTAAATTCAAATAGCGTAGCGGCTAGAGAGCGCTATGCGCTATAACATGGATTTTAGTGGGCTTTAACTGCATAGCAGCTATTCCCAACCATCCAATCTAGCAACCATGAATAAACCAAATTATTAAATCTGGAGAGAAAAATTTACTAGAGAAAAGCTCGGGGTAAGAAGACTTCATCTTTTCTTTGGTTTCCCCCATGCTTTCTGCTTGGTTATCTCCTCATTGGACTTGGACCATCTTAATTTCCTGATTGCGGAGCTTCTTAATATCATGTTCTATGATGTGCGTGGTGATTCGATGGGTTACTGGCTCCATCTCAGCATCTGATAATTGGTCAGGCTTCACCACTGTGGTAGTGTCATGTAGACATTTCCTCAAATGGGAAATATGAATGACGTCATGAACTTCCACTAGCTTGGTTAGAAGTTCTACTCTATAAGCGAGTTTTCCCACTATCTCTAAAATCGGAAAATGCCTAGGAAACCTAAGCAACAACTTCCCTGAAGGACCAAACCTCATAACCTTCCTAAGAGGGGAAACTTTGATGAAAACCCTGTTCCCAGCACCAAATTCTAATTCATTCCTTTGCCTATCTGCATAGAATTTATGATGATCCTATATGGTCTTCATTTTCTGACTAATAAGTTCTACTTTCTCAATGGTCTCGTAGATCAAATCCAGTCCAAGCATGATTTTGTAGGTAGTTTCCCACCAATAACTAGTCGACTTACATCGCCTTTCGTATAAGGTTTCATATGGTCCCATGCCAATGGTTTCTTGATAACTATTATTATATGCAAGTTCTACCAAAGGCAAATGTACCTCCCAAGATCTACCAAAATCCATGATGCATTCTCTCAACAAGTCCTCTAAAATTCTATTAACCCTTATAGTTTAACTGCCGGTCCGTAGGTGATAAGCAGTACTAAGACTCAAGGTCGTTCCTAAAGCAGATGCAAACTTCCCCAAAATTTGCTGGTGAACAAGGATTCCCTATCACAACTATGCTGGTTGGAATCCCATGAAATCATACCACTTCCTTAATAAAAATCATTGCAAAAGATGTTGTAGTTCTGTTACTCTTAACAGGAATAAATTGGGCACTTTTAGTGAGTCTGTCTACTATTACCCAAGCAACCTCATTGCCTTTTTGACTCCTAGGCAACCCATCTATAAAATCCATGGATATATGCTCCCACTTCTAAATAGGTATTTCCAATGGAAAAATAGCCCGTTGGGCTTCCTATGCTCTGCCTTAGTCTTTTGATATGTCATACACTTAGAGACATACTCTTCTATCATGTTCCTTATTCCAGGCCAAAAGAAAATTCTTTTTGCATCTCTATGAATTTCATCTTCTCCAAGATGAATAGTCATCTTCAAATGGTGACACTCTACTAGAATTTATTTCAGCACGTCTTCCTTCATTGGACATAAAGACGTCCATCTCTCCTCAGCCAACGCTTAGGATCCAAAGTATATCTGCCATCATGAGGAAAATACGCACTCCTCTTAAGCTTGTCAATAATTTCATTTAACATAGCTTCCTCCTTCTGCCCTAGCCTTATGCGATCCATTAACGTCGGCCTATTTTCTGTAACTGAAAGATATCTAAGAGTGGGTATTGTTGGTGGTTGGAAATTAAAATTCTACATAAACTTTAATTACCTCCACTCAAGTATAGCATTAAAAGTAGCATGCCTCTGACTGAGAGCTTCAGCAACGACATTCACTTTCCCTAGGGTATACTGAATATCAAAGTCATATGATGCTATAAACTCCACCCATTTCTACTGCCTAAAGTTCAAGTCTTTATGGGAAAGGAGATATATAAGATATTTCTGGTTGGTGAATATCCCTAATCACTCTCATAGAAGATAGTGCCTCCACATCTTTAAAGCAAAAACAACATCTGCTAATTCCAAGTCATGAGTTGGATACCATTCTCATGATCTTTCAATTACCTACTAGCATAAGCAACTACCTTTCTCTATTACATAAGGACTGCTCTCAATCCCATTCCACATGCATCAGTTTGTACATTAAAAGGTTTCGATCTATCAGGAATCATCAGTACTAGTGCACAAGTCAACAATTTCTTCAAAATCTCAAAAGACTTTGTACACTTTTCGTCCCATGCAAAGACAAGTTTCTTCTTAGCTAGGAAAGTTAAAGGCACTGCTATCTTTGCAAAGTCCTTGATGAATTTTCTATGATAACCAACCAAGCCTGGAAGCACCTAAATTATGTAGCATCTTTAGGTGCCATCCAGCCTTGAGCCTTGAACAGCTTCTTCCGTAGCTAGATCCATAGATAATCCGTCCTTAGAAACAATATGACCTAAGAACTTCACCTCTTTTTGCCAAAAATGATAGTTAGAGAATTTTTCTTTGAGCTAGTGACTCCTCGAGGTCTCGAATACCTCCCTTAGGTGTTTTTCATATTCCCTCTCCATCTTAGAATATATGAGAATATCATCCATAAATACTACAACAAACTTGCTCAACTGCCCTCTTAAGGCTCTGCTCATAAGATCAACAAAGTAGGCAGGGGCATTAGTTAAACCAAAATGCATCACTTCCCCTCAAATGGGATGTCCATTGTACGAAAAGCAATCTTTTCTTTACTATCAGCTACCTTAACTGATGGAATCCTATGGTTAAGTCCAAATGGGAAAGACTTTAGCACCAACAAGCTGATCGAACAAGTTATCTATCATGGGTAGAGGATACCTATTCTTATTTGTCAACTTGTTCAGTGCTTGATAATGATGCATAGCCTTAAAGAACCACCTGCCTTAGTGGAAAAGACAATTATTACTCCCCATGAGAAATGTTGTGGTGTATGAATCCATTTTGTAATATTTTTGAAATCTGCTTGTCTAATTCCTTTCTCTCCTTGGGAGCCATACACCTTAGTGGCAGTGTAATAGGTCTAGCGTCCTTCTCTAAATCAATTCTGAATTCGATCTCTCTACGTGGGACCAGAGACTTCTTCAAAAACATCAGTAAAGTCTCAGACTATGGGTATAGTTGAGAGTTCATTTTTCGGTAGACTAAGAGCATATAGATAGCTTGACTCGACCGAGTTTTGGGATAAACAACAAACATTGATGTTTATCCCCGATCTACTATTTAGCCATACAATTCTCCTTTCACAATCTAAGATAACCCTATAGTGAGATAACAAATCCGTTCCTAAAATAAGTCCATACCACTCAAGGCCAAGAACATATGCATTGCATAAGAACTCAATGTTACAAATGTCCACAATTAGGCCTTTGCACAATAAGGAAAGAGATATTGATTCCCCAGTAGGGCTTAATACCTATAATGGGTTAGTGACAATTCGGGTTTTCAAGTTTAATAATCTAACTATTCTCTCTACTATAAATCAATGAGATGCTCCAGAATCAAACAACGTACGAATACTATTCTCAAATATAATAATTGCACCTTCCAAAGTAGCCTTCCTTTGGTCCTTTGGCTGTGGCATACTTCCAGTGGGAACTGCCTCTATAGATTAAGCATGCCTACTTTGATTTCCTTTAGCAAGTAAAATAGTTAAAGCACTTCCCCTTGAATTCCTCCTTCATCAAGCTAACCTTGCAATCATTAGCGATGTGACCTTTTTCTAGCATCTCTAACAAACTATCCCTTCCTTCTTCGGTTTGGCCTTAGCTTTCTTGTTTGCCCAAAATCCTTTCTTTGCTCCCCCTTGCTTAGATGCTGATTCAACCTTCTCTTTCTCCGTCCCTTTCTCCTCCCCACTAGTATTCGGTAACAATGTCATCTTGACAATAACTTCATGGTAGCGCCCATGGGAATCCGAATCAAAAGCAACTCTCAAGAGGGAATTCAAGCCATTCACAAATTTCATAGCTTTCTTCATTAAGGTGTCTATCAATCCCATCCCAAACTTTGCCAACTCGGTAAATTTGTTGATGTACTCCTTTACAGTAGAATTCCCTTGTATCAACTGACTGAACTTTTCCATCCGCATATTAACTTCTGCACTAGACATAAACCTTGACTCAAAGTGTGTTCTAAAGCCATCTCAAGTAATCTCCTCCTTGTCAGTTTGTCCCTCAACAACAATCCACCAATCTAAGGCTACCTTCTTCAAATGCCAAGCGAAAATCCTTCTCTTGATCCTATCCTCCCACCTAAGTCACCTAAATATGCGATCAGAGTAAACCATCCATGCTTTGGTTTCTTGAAAATCCTCGGTTTCATATATGCATGTCCATCCATATTTTAGAAGTCCTTTCATAATTTGGGAAAATCCAAAAGCTTAGGTGTTGCATTTATAGGTGCTGCTGTAGGCACAGCTTGCCATGGAAGTGGAACCTCTACTACATGCCTCAAATACTGTTTAAACCATTCATCCATGCCATAAATGTTAGGCATCCCTTGGGGAGACGAGTTCCTAGCATCAGAATTCTCAGCCATTTCAACCGTTTGTAGGTTTTAAAAATTGTTTAGTGACATTTTCCTAAGATAATATTAATAGCTGAAAAGAAAATTTGCCTACTGCGGTCGCATACATCTTTAAAGAACACACACATATATACACTACAACAAAAAGTGTCTTTTATAGCGGCATATAGCCACTATTAATCACAACCATAGCGGTTTGATAAGCGCTGTATATCGACATGTTATAAAAAACTGTTGAATATTTATAACACAAAATATGCCGCTATGGTTGAGCTTAGTTTTATAACGCAAATTTGCCGCTATGGTATGTTAATTCAATAGCTCATTATAGCCGCTATAATACAGCTAAATCTCAACGGAACTGGAAATCTTTATAACACCATTTTGCCGCTATAAAATATTTATTCAATAGCTCATTGTAGCCGCTATAATACAGCTAAATCTCAACGGAATTGGAAATTTTTATAACACCATTTATAACAAAGAAACAGAAAATAATGTCAATTTAATAAGTGTACAAACATTACAGAGTACAAACATTAAAGCAATCCTTCCAAATATTACAGAGTACAAACATTACAGAGTTCCAACATGCAAGATCTGATCTAGTTGCGTACTAAGGACCTTGCTTCCTTCCAAATAAGCCTGCGAAGTTAACACAAAGAAACAGAAAATGTTCAAACAAATGCATGCTCAGATAGAAATGTGATATATATTTTTTCATTACAGTGTACAAACACTAAAGCAAGTGCATGAACTGCATGAACTAAAAATAGCAAGTGCATAATGGTTTATCACAACTGTCTCCTTTGTGCACTTCATTGTGCATATACACCCTCTGCCACACCCAAACAGTGCCTACCACAGTTCTGTCACACTCTCTTCTGTCACACTCTTCAGCAACCCACAGTGCACATATTCCTCTTTGTCAAAACCTCCCTACAACCTCACCAAAAATGCCATAGGCAAACAACATAAACACACTGGCCACAGTCAACAGTCAATCACCACAAGCCCCATCACTCCAAAGCTCCTACAACTACAAACACCACACGAACCACTGCCTCTCCTTCTGCACAAGACTGCTGTCAACCCACCTGAAACTAATTTCCGTCCATAAACATCCCACTGCCACTTCCCTGTACAAACACCACATCAAGCTACCACCATCATCAACTCTATAACTTGCTTCCACTTCCATATCTCATAACATCCTTTCCTCAACCACACTGGTACATACAACCTGCACATCCATAGTACACACTGGTACAACACTCCTCCCCGACCACCATCCCAAACCTATCACAACAGCAACAACTCCTCCATATAAAACTTCCACGAGCCACATAATTCCATTTCTTCTACCAAACAAACCACTTATCACTCCACGACCATCAGTCTCCAACACTACCATTATACCCGAACCCACATACAACATACATACAACAATCGAACCATCCATCACTGCCAAATTAGTTCCACGACATACCATCCATCACTACCTGCCGAGAACTTCAATAAGCCCACAAACATCAGTGCAACTGCATTACCCTGCATTACTTCTATAAATCCACAACCATACTTCAATAACTCCTCACCACCCACCATTAACATCCCAACAACCACTTCACGCTGCTTCAATTTCAACCTGCCTGTAGCTACCATCCCCCTGTGATCAACCTTGCTCCATCTTGTTTTGCTTCACTGCCTCAAGCCATTCATACTGTCACAGCCCCACCAGTGCATTATCAATAAACAACCCCAACCACACTTGCTTGAATCATCTCACTAGTCATTCCCCTTCTTTCTGCAACTTTTGCATATCCTCCATATACATCACCACTTATAGTTCCTCAACTTCAAACCATCATACATACCTGAACTACCTCCTGTTGCATATCAAATAAACATCATCTGCATCATCACTAACCACCAACTACATCAAGCCCTAGCCTGTCAACTGCATCTGTTGCCCACCAGTCAACACTTCATTAACTACCCCATCAAATTACCATACTACTAGCCTGCACATACGATCTCTGTCAAAGCTGCAACTACCCATTTCTGCATCCCCTCCTTTCAACCATGGCATCAGAAAATATTCCTTCTCCATTAACTTCCACTGCCTTGCGCACATTTAATCTGCCTTTCCTTTACATCACACATACAAAACTTTCACCTCTACATATAAACAACTTGCTACTGCAAATCACCCTCGCCACATATCTACACCGTCCTTCCTACTTACTGCCCACAACTGATCTGCCTTCCATTTCTACTGCCTCACCACATCCATCCCTAAAATCCTTCAACCTCTCCACTACAACTCGCTGACCATCTCCATGAATCATGTTACAACATTCACATAAACTTCACCAACCATCACCGCCCTGCCAACTTCACCCATTCCCCACCCTTTCCACCCATTCCCCAAAATCAAGAAACATCGCCAACTTCAACCCACTCCAACAGCAAGCCACTACGTGAAGACTACATCATAGACAAAGTGCAATCCCTTTCAAACAATAAAAATTCCTAAAAGAGAATACAAAATTACTCATTACGGTTTATAGTCTATACAACTACAAGCAAGCTTCTCCTTATTCTAAAATAACTCACAAGTAAATATCATGTCATATGGATAAAGGAAAGAAATCTTTATTTTGAAGTTTAAATGATGTTTCAGAGAACTGTTTGAAGTAGATATGCATATATCATACTTCAATAACTACATTTAGAGCTATGCTTGTTCTAAAATATAATTATATTGATAGCTGTAAGCCTTGATTTCCACTAGAACAGTAAATGAAATAGTGCACACAATTAAAGTTAATTTTTATGTCTTGGGACCTTATTATTATAGGAGTACAAACTATTTATGATTTAACGTAGTATTTTTATAAAACTAATAATTAATTTATTATTATTATAGTAATTATAAACAGAGGTGTTTTTTATAACATGTTTTTGAGGAACATATGCGTATTTTGAAACTTAAAGCGGGCGTGTTACAAAAGTTCCCTTTATTTAATTTTAAATGATCAAACTATAAAAAAGAAGTTATAAAAAATAGTGAATAAAAACAGTTATACCAATTGAGATGAAAGCGAAACGCCTAATGCTTGGGCCTTCTTGTAGTTGCCTGAGGATAACATCAGCCCCAATGAAACCACCTTCTTCCATTCGTCTTTTACCAATAGCCCAGGTCAATCCAGGCTCTACTGGAGTTGTATGCTGCTCCATGTCATTTCTGTATAAGCAAAGGCCAGCTTCAAGTCTAATATTGTCCCGATCACCTAGCCCCGTTAGTCTCACTTTATCTTTTGATTTTTCAAGAATTGCTTTTGCAAGGTCGATAGCGTTTTCATGAGGAACTGATATTTCAAAACCATCTTCAACTGTGTATCTGAATTTCGAAGAAAAAAGTTTCAACTTCGTTGTCTTTTTCATTTTTCCATGATCCTTGAGTAAAAATGTGCATATTTGTATACGTTTTAGTTTGCTTTTTCTTCATATTTTATATGAACCAATATTTTGTACCTTGGATTCAGTGTGGTTATCTTGAAAAAAGAGTTGATTTTCTATTCAAAATATATTATAAATCTTAAACTAAATAAATAGAACACGGATTTTACTAAATCAAGCAACCAAGCAAGTTATAGAAAATCCACTTTTCCTAAATCAACTAGATAAGCAAATTCTTGGATGAATCTTTAGATCATCTTCCCATAATAATATTTATGTTAAATTGTGAATCTTTCTTCCTAAAATGCAATGACTAGTTCCCAACGACATATCACCCCACATTGTCTGATTATTAATATGTGGATTCCCGTTATTTCCGTTAATAATACTAACACATTTGCTTAAAATATCAAATTGTTACAAACATCACTAACAATTATAGGTACAAAATCAATTTTTATTTTTCATTCTTAGAAAAGATCTCACATAAACAGAGTTAATGCTTAAATGTAAATTAAAGCCCGGTGGAACAAAAGTACAGGTTGCCATACCATTATAAACTGCTATCAAACGTGATAGAACTGTTGGTGAACTATTATTGATATTATAAGAACCATTTATTTTAATGATTGCAACAATTTAATAGGAGCAAAATAGCATGATAAAGATAATATATGGAAATACCTAAACGATACCAGGAGGAAATGGTCTTGAATTCCTCTTCTTAAAACTCCTAGTCACAAAAGGAAACTTCCTCTCCAAATCAAAAGGTCGAGCAACCTTGAAATTATTTATTTCTTATTACGCACTGCTTCGTCTAGTGGAGTTTGGTGCCCCATCTCTATTCTCCTGTAGTTGCAAGCTTGCTTGCCACTACAAACAAGAAACTTGAAGTTGCAAGCCGATGAAAGGGCCATAAAGGCGTAAACATGTTGATATTCTTTTACGAATCTCCACAGATGGTTTTTAGGAGAATACTGCAAACATAAATAATTAAACAACCAAACTATTTCACGAATACTAATTTCAAGGAATAAGAACATACTATATAACTACTAAATCATGGAAGATGATGAAGACTGAGTATGCCAAATTAAGATGCTGAATTGAATTGTACAGCTTATGGGTTAATAAATTATGAAATTAAGTATGCCAAATTAAAATTAGAATATGCTAAATAAGAAAGTAGCACCTTTTCGACAAAGAAGAATCAAATGTTGGACTGCCTGAAAGTAAATTCTCATTTGCTTAGAGTGGAAATCACCGTTAGATTGGATACCTGGAGCTAATGTCGAGTCATTGCCCTCTGATGGAGATAATGTCTGGAACCGCCTCCTCCCAACGCCGCTCCCAGTCGCATTGTCGCCTCCTCCAAACGACGCTCTCTTCACTGCGCATATGTCAACTAAGCCGCACATCCTCCTAACGCCATGGTTCCGTCGCCATCCCAATCACAAGTGAGCGTTCAATCTTACGTTTGACTTTTCTTTCAATGGGGAGCTTATATCCAAACTAGGGCTTTTTAGTTTGGGCTATGGCGGTTTGGGATAAGAAGAGGGGAAGATAATTTAGGGAATTGGCGGCCTCGAAATAATTAGCGGTTTGGGATAAGAAGAGGGGAAATAATTTGGGGAATCGGCGGGCGTGAAAATATGACAGCTTACAATGCGTTACACACCAAATTATTCTTCAAATCAAACAAATTAGAATATGCAATAACACTATAAAATAAAGCGTTATCAATTGGAGCTAGAAAATTCTTTTTGCATCTCTATGAATTTCATCTCCTCCAAGATGAATAGTCATCTTCGAATGGTGACACTCTACTAGAATTTATTTCAGCACGTCTTCCTTCATTGGACATAAAGACGTCCATCTCTCCTCGGCCAACGCTTAGGATCCAAAGTATATCTGCCATCATGAGGAAAATACTCACTCCTCTTAAGCTTGTCAATAATTTCATTTAACATAGCTTCCTCCTTCTGCCCTAACCTTATGCGATCCATTAACGTCGGCCTATTTTCCGTAACTGAAAGATATCTAAGAGTGGGTATTGTTGGTGGTTGGAAATTAAAATTCTACATAAACTTTAATTACCTCCACTCAAGTATAGCATTAAGAGTAGCATGCCTCTGACTGAGAGCTTCAGCAACGACATTCCCTTTCCCTAGGGTATACTGAATATCAAAGTTATATGATGTTATAAACTCCACCCATCTCTACTGCCTAAAGTTCAAGTCTTTATGGGAAAAGAGATATATAAGATAATTCTGGGTGGTGAATATCCCTAATCACTCTCATAGAAGATAGTGCCTCCACATCTTTAAAGCAAAAACAACATCTGCTAATTCCAAGTCATGAGTTGGATACCATTCTCATGATCTTTCAATTACCTACTAGCATAAGCAACGACCTTTCTCTATTACATAAGGACTGCTCTCAATCCCATTCCACATGCATCAGTTTGTACATTAAAAGGTTTCGATCTATCAGGAATCATCAGTACTAGTGCACAAGTCAACAATTTCTTCAAAATCTCTAAAGACTTTGTACACTTTTCGTCCCATGCAAAGACAAGTTTCTTCTTAGCTAGGAAAGTTAAAGGCACTGCTATCTTTGCAAAGTCCTTGATGAATTTTCTATAATAACCAACCAAGCCTGGAAGCACCTAAATTCTGTAGCATCCTTAAGTGCCATCCAGCCTTGAGCCTTGAACAGCTTCTGCCGTAGCTAGATCCATAAATAATCCGTCCTTAGAAACAATATGACCTAAGAACTTCACCTCTTTTTTCCAAAAATGATAGTTAGAGAATTTTTCTTTGAGCTAGTGACTCCTCGAGGTCTCGAATACCTCCCTTAGGTGTTTTTCATATTCCCTCTCCATCTTAGAATATATGAGAATATCATCCATAAATACTACAACAAACTTGCTCAACTGCCCTCTTAAGGCTCTGCTCATAAGATTAACAAAGTAGGCAGGGGCATTAGTTAAACCAAAATGCATCACTTCCCCTCAAATGGGATGTCCGTTGTACGAAACACAATCTTTTCTTTACTATCAGCTACCTTAACTGATGGAATCCTATGGTTAAGTCCAAATGGGAAAGACTTTAGCACCAACAAGCTGATCGAACAAGTTATCTATCATGGGTAGAGGATACCTATTTTTATTTGTCAACTTGTTCAGTGCTTGATAATCGATGCATAGCCTTAAAGAACCACCTGCCTTAGTGGAAAAGACAGTTATAACTCCCCATGAGAAATGTTGTGGTGTATGAATCCACTTTGTAATATTTTTGAAATCTGCTTGTCTAATTCCTTTCTCTCCTTGGGAGCCATACACCTTAGTGGCAGTGTAATAGGTCTAGCGTCCTTCTCTAAATCAATTCTGAATTCGATCTCTCTACGTGGGACCAGAGACTTCTACAAAAACATCAGTAAAGCTCAGACTATGGGTATAGTTGAGAGTTCATTTTTCGGTAGTCTAAGGGCATATAGATAGCTTGACTCGACCGAGTTTTGGGATAAACAACAAACATTGATGTTTATCCCCGATCTACTATTTAGCCATACAATTCTCCTTTCACAATCTAAGATAACCCTATAGTGAGATAACAAAACCGTTCCTAAAATAAGTCCATACCACTCAAGGCCAAGAACATATGCATTGCATAAGAACTCAATGTTACAAATGTCCACAATTAGGTCTTTGCATAATAAGGAAAGAGATATTGATTCCCCAGTAGGGTTTAATACCTCTAATGGGTTAGTGACAATTTGGGTTTTCAAGTTTAATAATCTAACTATTCTCTCTACTATAAATCAATGAGATGCTCCAGAATCAAACAACGTACGAATACTATTCTCAAATATAATAATTGCACCTTCCAAAGTAGCCTTCCTTTGGTCCTTCGGCTGTGGCATACTTCCAGTGGGAACTGCCTCTATAGATTAAGCATGCCTACTTTGATTTCCTTTAGCAAGTTAAATAGTTAAAGCACTTCCCCTTGAACTCCTCCTTCATCAAGCTAACCTTGCAATCATTAGCGATGTGCCCTTTTTCTAGCATCTCTAACAAACTATCCCTTCCTTCTTCGGTTTGGCCTTAGCTTTCTTGTTTGCCCAAAATCCTTTCTTTGCTCCCCCTTGCTTAGATGCTGATTCAACCTTCTCTTTCTCCGTCCCTTTCTCCTCCCCACTAGTATTCTATAACAATGTCATCTTGACAATAACTTCACGGTAGCGCCCATGGGAATCCGAATCAAAAGCAACTCTCAAGAGGGAATTCAAGCCATTCACAAATTTCACAGCTTTCTTCATTAAGGTGTCTATCAATCCCATCCCAAACTTTGCCAACTCAGTAAATTTGTAGATGTACTCCTTTACAGTAGAATTCCCTTGTATCAATTGACTGAACTTTTCAATCCGCATACTAACTTCTGCACTAGACATAAACCTTGACTCATAGTGTGTTCTAAAGCCATCTCAAGTAATCTCCTCCTTGTCAGTTTGTCCCTCAACAACAATCCACCAATCTAAGGCTACCTTCTTCAAATGCCAAGCGAAAATCCTTCTCTTGATCCTATCCTCCCACCTAAGTCACCTAAATATGCGATCAGAGTAAACCATCCATGCTTTGGTTTCTTGAAAATCCTCGGTTGCATATATGCATGTCCATCCATATTTTAGAAGTCCTTTCATAATTTGGGAAAATCCAAAAGCTTAGGTGTTGCATCTATAGGTGCTGCTGTAGGCACAGCTTGCCATGGAAGTGGAACCTCTACCACATGCCTCAAATACTGTTTAAACCATTCATCCATGCCATAAATGTTAGGCATCCCTTGGGGAGACGAGTTCCTAGCATCAGAATTCTCAGCCATTTCAACCGTTTGAAGGTTTTAAAAATTGTTTAGTGACATTTTCCTAAGATGATACTAACAGCTGAAAAGAAAATTTGCATATTGCGGTCGCATATTTTCTTTAAAGAACACACACATATATAGGGGCTTTTGGAAAACATTTTAAAAACATTTCACATATTATACGCATGCCTCTCATACGCAACTTATTTCACTTCTGATCTGGCAACCCAAGCTCTGATACCAAATGTAACAATCCGCCCTGAAATAGACCTAAATCCTGACCCAAAAAGGCCCATCCGAACTTAGAACTATTCCAAGGTTGGCCGTTAGTTGGTGAAAATTAAAAATATCACACAGTACACGGAGCTATTTATTAACTTCCAAAATCTCAGAGTGGAATGGATAAAATATAATAGTAAATATGTACCCATAAATAAAAGCCATATCAAAAATTTCAGATACATTGTCATAAAATCTCAAATCCTCCCATCATAATCATCTTAATACATAAGTCTCTAACTGAAAATGGAAATAGCAACAACATAGTTTCAAAGTCTGAGCACATGAAAGAAAATAACATAAACAAATAATAGTGGATGGATACTACCACAACAATCAGCCTCCCTACCTTTTGCTTCTTCAGTAATACCCTGCATCCCAAACCTGTTTGTCGAAATGAGGAGTGGGTTAGAACAACAATTGGTGAAAGAAATCTTAAGGTTTACCATATTAGTAATCTAGGCATTATTATCCGGAAAAGTACATGTCCTTCGGACTAACATTACAATATTCGTAGATGTCAACTGTAAGCCCAAAGGCTATCCCGGTCCAACAACACAATTCAATTAGCTGTTATGGTGTAAAAGAGAGTATCTAGACTACATAATACCATATTAATGGAAATTAGGTAGAGTTTGACAATTTAATACCTATAAAAATAGGTAAGTCCCCATCATTTAAGATCTATCCCAAGGCGGAGTCCTACATGCTAATTAATGTCATATAAAATCTCATATCTCATTAGGTCACTTAATAATTCTTCTAAGGAAAAAGGCAAACCCTACAATAGCTACTTAATACCTTCAACCGAAGCGGAGCCCTGCTAAAGATTCCTTCTGTTGTATTAGTTGCATAATTTTGACCCATAATCTATCATGATGTCTTACACTAGTTCAAATATTCGTAGGTACCGATGACTAGATTGACTGGGCAGGTTTACCTCATATAATTGGGACTAACCTCGTATCTACTAAGGTTATTTATTTTAGGCGATGTTCCACATTAGTCCTCAAAGGTTCAAAGCTGGAAAGTAGATTTAACTGGTAGGTTTTTGTGCAACCTTAAACTGACCTTGCATCCTCATAGCTTAGTCACATTATATACACACACACCAACTGTGTGTTGTTGTGTGCATTTCCACCACCGAACCAATGCTTCCCCCCTACATGCCGAACCAACCGCATCTCCATGCGCACCGAACCAACCCCTTCTCCAACATCTCACCGGACCACATGCCACCGAGCCAACCTCCAAACAACCTGCCGAACCAGGCCTCTCCACCTCCATACCGAACCAACCTCCCCCATGCTCCACCGAATCAGGTGGCCACCGAACCAACCTCCCCCATGCTCCACCAAATCAGGTGGCCACCGAACCAACACTCTCCATCCCACACCGAACCAACCCATCCTCCTCGTATCACCGAACCAAATCCACACCGGACCAAACCAACCTCAACTCCAACCACGACCGAACCAAGCTCCGTCGAACCAGATATGCCAAGCCAGATCGCTTCGGCTCAGGCCCACCAGCAGCTATATACATCCAAGACCCCTGCCCCCAGCCTCACTCTATAAATAGAGGGGCAGGGGTACAACAATGGCAGACAAGTTTGAGAGCTCAAGCACGGAAGGAATTTTCAAACATCTTTCATATACTTGTATGCAAAGCTTTGTACTTGTAATCTGAAAGAAAAAGGAGAATAACATATAAAGTGGACGTAGGCACGTTCTGGCCGAACCACTATAAATCTGTGTGTCATTTACAGTTTAGTCCCTGCTTTTTTCATATTTGCACAAGTAACCTAAAACCTTGAAAATAACATATAATCAACTAAATTATACGGATTGGAGGTGTTTGCCCATTTTTTGCGCAAACATTTTTGGTTCTTTCACTGAGAGACTTGGAACTCGAAGCTTCAGCTTCCCTCATTCAACATTCTTTCCCAATAGCACCCTTCATTGCCTAGGAAACATGACTTCCAGGCCGAGAAAAGACCCCAACAAGGGAAAGAACGTTGCAACCAGCAGCGCTCCAGATCCAGTGGATCCAGATCAAGAGAACCATCCCACTACGACAGCAGTGCCAAATGTAGATCAGGCAATTCCGACAGCCCCTGCCGTGGAACAACCGACAGCAATCACTAGGGCAGACCTAGACAGAGTTGGGGTTGAAGTGACTAACCGCTTCACATCCCGACAAGAAGCTTTGGTGAACCAACTCATGTCACGCTTGAGGGATGCCGAAGAATCCAACCGCAATACTGAATCATGGGGTGAGTCTCAATCTGGAGGATCTCAGAGACAGCAAAGGTCTTCCCTCTTCGAAGAAGCTATCAACAGGAACAACAATGATAGGGGCCGCGCCCGGACTCAGCCCGAACTCCGACTCAAGGAAGCGCTTGGAACCGAACCCAATGGGGGAGGCACCAGGCGAGGGTCGTATGTAGCTGAGCCGGTCATGCCGCCTAATCATAGAAACCCCGTTGAACGGAGCCGAGCTAGAACCCAGCCCGAAGTTGACCCCATGGAAATGCTCGAAGCGGAACCCCACAGGGGAAGATCAAGGTGGGGGCAACTGTAGCTGGTCCTAGCATGCATCCGAGCAGCCAAAGACAGCCACTGGATAACGTCAGAAGTGATAGGCTATACCATCCCTACAGGTCATCTGGACGAGATCGATCCCGTAGGGAAGAACCAAGCTCATTTTTGTCCGCTCCAAATTCTGATGAAAGAATGGCACGATTATTCAGGGAATGCGTCCGACGGGAGCAAAGAGATCGAGGGATAGGCGCTAGGGTAACCAGCCCTTTCACCCGCAACATCGAAACCGCCATCACCCCTCGAGAATTGAAAATGCCGACGATGGAACCGTACAAGGGAACTTCTGACCCCGTTGTACACCTGCAAAGATACACACAACATATGCTCATGAGCGGGGCAACGGAAGGAGTATTATGCAAATGCTTTCCATTATTTTTAGAAGATCTAGCTACCTCCTGGTTCAGCCATCTACCCCAAGGATCCATGTGGAACAACCCAAGGATTCTTATTCTCTATCCAATGTCAAACAGAAATCTGGAGAGACACTACAACAATATCTAACCCGGTTCAACGCCGCAGCGGCCGCAGTCCAAGATGCCGATGAGAAACTCACCCTAATGGCCCTCTGTAGTGGTGTGCACCCAGATACCAAGTTTGCTAGAAGACTAACTAAAGAAAAACCAGCTACCTTGCCCGATTTCTTCCATGAAGCTGGGAAGTACATGAGACTCGAAGAGGCTGCCACTGAAAGGCAGACAGGACCACAGGCTAAGACGGCCCATGGAAACGCCCCCGCCGCAGCGAAGGACATTCGGAGAAACGACTCCAGAGACAATGCAGGGGGCAAGAAGGGAGAAAAGCGCTTGTACTGACCAGGACCGAGATTCGACGCTTACACTCCCTTGAATGAAACAGTCGAGAACATCTTCCTGGCCACCCAGGACGAACTTACATACAAACGCCCCCTGTACAAGAAAGAGTCAGATCGCGCAATCTAGTCAGGAAAATTCTGCCGTTTCCACGAATCTCATCGGCACGATACCAATGAATGCCGCCATCTCCGAGATCTAATTGAAGAACACATCAGGAGAAAGAAGCTGGAACGCTATGTAAAGGGCCAGGACAGGACTCCAGCTCCCGCCAATGAAAACCCAGGGCGGCTCCACCCAGAAACAGGCGGAGGAAACCGCAACACCAGTGGCTCCAGTCAAGAAAAGATAGTGGTCCACACCATATCAGGAGGGCCACACATCGCCGACAAAAGCTGGGCAGAAATGGAAAGATATGGAAACTCACTCAGAAGCAACGGAGACTGCGTCAATTCTGTTATGGAAGAACGCCACCCTAAGCGGAAGGAAAGTAATGATACCACAGTCAGCGGGCGCGACCTAGAAGGAAGGCAATACCCTCATATGGATCCCATGGTCATCTCTGCCTGTTTCGGCCCAGCTGAAGTTTTTCGAATCCTAGTGGACACTGGAAGCTCAGTGAATATTCTGTTCAAGCATGCTTTCGACAAAATGAAGCTGTCGATGAAGGACGTGTCTCCCTGCAACAAACCACTACACGGTTTCACTGGAGAAGCAAAAATGCCCCTAGGACAATTGGATCTCTTTGTTGAATTGGGAAGTCATCCCCGCTCCGCCGTTGGGAAACAAACATTCGAGCTAATAGACAACCACTCGGCCTACAATGCCTTTTTAGGAAGACCAGCCTTGTCCGACTTTCAAATTGTCCTAGCCCCATGGTGCCTGAAGATGAAATTTCCAACAGATAACGGAATAGGAGAAGTGGAAGGAGATCAAGACGCCGCTCGGGACTGCTATGTAACCGAACTTTGCAATAACCGCAGGAGAGATAAAGGGAAAAATGCAGAGACTATTCTCTGCATGAAAAGCTTGGAAGCATAGCAGCTAAAGAAAGCCCCTCCTCTTCGGTATACCAGTGATCCTTTCAATGAATTAGACCCCAGGGACAAAGAGGAGGAGGCCACCGCCGAGCCTGCAGAGGCTATGGAATTCGTATCTGTAGACGAACGCAACCCGAGTAAACTGCTGAGAATCGGATCTCAGTTAAAAAGAGAATTAAAGAATCAACTCATTGATTTTCTTCGCCAAAACATGGATGTATTTGCATGGACGCACGCTGATATGACTGGAATCTCCCCGGACATAGCATGCCACGCACTAAACATCGATCCTACCAAGGTACCGGTAAAGCAAAAGAAGAGAAGTATGGGGGCAGAACGATCAGCGGCCCTCGAGGAAGAAGTAAAGAACTTACTGGCCAATGACTTCATACGTGAAGCCATCTACCCGGAATGGATTGCCAACCCGGTACTGGTAAAGAAAGCTAATGGGAAGTGGCAAACATGCATCGATTTCTCCAACTTAAATGACGCTTGCCCGAAAGACTGCTTCCCACTCCCTCGAATCGACCAACTCGTGGACAGCACTGCCGGACACGAACTCTTATCCTTTATGGACGCATACTCAGGATATAACCAGATCCCTATGCACGCCCCCGATCAAGACCACACTAGCTTCATCACTGACCGAGGATTGTACTGCTACAAGGTAATGCCATTTGGACTTAAAAACGCCGGAGCTACTTATCAGCGCCTCGTCAACAAGATGTTTGCAGAACTGATAGGACGAACTATGGAAGTTTATGTGGATGACATGCTGGTAAAATCGAGGAAAGCCAAGGACCATATAAACCACCTAGACGAGATGTTTCAAATACTTCGCCAATATGGAATGAAGCTGAACCCTCTAAAGTGCTCCTTCGGAGTGTCATCAGGAAAGTTCTTGGGATTCATCGTCCATGCCAGAGGGATCGAAGCAAACCCCGAACAAGTCCGAGCCTTGCAAGATATCAAAATACCATCCACTCGGAAAGAAATGCAAAGCCTAAACGGGAAGGTGGCCGCCCTAAGCCGGTTCATCTCTAAAGCAACTGACAAATGCATTCCTTTCTTCGAAGCCCTGAAGAAAGACAAAGGAAAATTCGAGTGGACCGACGAATGTTCAGCAGCTTTCCTTAACCTAATCGAGCACCTCCAACGGCCACTAGTACTCTCGACTCCGAATGAAAGTGAAGAACTATACCTATATATCGCTGTGTCACCCCATGCTCTAAGCGCCACTTTGGTAAGAGAAGAAAACCGCACACAACGGCCAGTGTACTTCATAAGCAAAAGGTTCACGGGAGCAGAAGTCCGGTATCCCAGACTCGAGAAGCTAGCGTACTGCTTACTAATCACGTCACGGAAACTGCGACACTACTTCCAGTCTCATTCCATCCGAGTTCTAACCGATCAACCACTAAGGCAAGTACTTCATCGTCCCGATACCTCTGGGCGGTTACTTAAATGGTGCATTGAATTGAGTCAATATGATATCACCTACCATCCCCGCACCGCCATCAAGGGACAAACTATGGCCGATTTCATTGCCGAATTCACCACCGGTGAAGGTAGGGAGAAATCCGAGGTGTCAGAAGACGTCAAATGGAATCTCTTCGTAGATGGGGCGTCGAACGAACAAGGCTCCGGGGAAGGTGTCGTGATAATCACCCCCAGGGGAAAGAAACTGCACTACGCCCTAAGATTGGAATTCGCTGCCACCAACGATGATGCCGAATATGAAGCAGTAATAGCCGGATTAGAGCTTGCCCTGGAGATCGGAGTCAGTTCCTTATGTCTTCACAGTGATTCGCAACTCATCGTAAATCAAATACTAGGGGAGTTCCAGACTCGAGGAGAGCAACTCACGGCATACCTGAAAAAGACCAAGCGGCTGCTCAATCAATTGGATCACTACTCGATCATGCACATTCCTCGAGAAGAAAATCAAGAGGCCGACGAGCTAGCAAAGCAAGCTAGCATGGGAGATGGTACCACTTCTGGAACGACAACTGTCTCAAGGCTACTAACCCCGAGTTTCGAGCAAGTAAATCTGATAGCTGCAACCGAAGAAGAAACATGGATGACCCCTATCCGAGAATACTTACAAAACGGCACCCTACCCGACGGGCGAAGTGAAATTAAGAAAATCCTAAGGAAAGCTTCCCGCTACACAATGCAAGAAGGCATCCTCTACCGGCGCGGCTTCTCTAACCCCTTATTGAGATGCGTTGCTGGAAGAGAAGCCAAGGAAATTCTATCCAATATCCATCAGGGAAGTTGTGGAGACCACACCGGAGGGCAGACCCTAGCAAAAAAGATACTCCGATTGGGTATTTCTGGCCCACTTTAAACAAAGATGCCTTAGACTTCGTCAGAAGATGTGACAGATGTCAGAAATTTGCTAAGATTCCTCGACTACCAACCAATGAAATTACTCAGATGACCAGCCCTTGGCCCTTCGCAATATGGAGAATTGACTTAATTGGCGAACTGCCGATGGGCCGAGGCGGGGCCAGACATGCCATAGTGGCAGTTGACTATTTCACCAAATGGGTGGAAGCGGAGCCTCTGAATAAAATATCTTCAGCTAAAATTATCAACTTCTTGATCAAAAACGTTCTGTGCAGGTACGGAGTTCCACTCAGAATCATATCAGACAACGGGCTTCAATTTGACAGCGAGGAATTTGCCGACTGGTGCCAAGAGCACGGGATTCACAAGAGCTTCTCATACGTGGCTTATCCCTAGGCAAATGGCCAAGTCGAAGCTGTCAACAAAATTCTCAAGACTCTAATCAAGAAGAAGCTTGAAAATTCGAAAGGCGCTTGGGTGGACGAACTTCCTACAGCACTATGGGCCTACCGCACTTCTTTCAGAACATCGACGGGGCATACTCCGTTCTCTTTGGCATACGGATCAGAGGCCATGCTCCCAGTTGAAACTATTGTACCTTCCCATCGTAGGATCCACTACAACCCCGAAGAAAACGAAGAACTCCTCCACATATCTTTGGATCTAATTGAGGAGAGAAGAAATGATGCAGCACTCAAAGCAGCAGCTCACAGACAAAAAGTGGCAGCACTATACAACTCCAAAGTCAAACATCGCAGCTTACAAGAAGGAGATCTTGTCCTCAAGAGAATATTTCCGCGCCCCGGGGCACTGGACCCCATCTGGGACGGAACATATGTAATTCATAAAGATCTCCACAACGGAGCTTATATTTTGTCAACAGTGGACGGAGAGGTGTTCCAGAGGGCATGGAACATCCGACACCTCCGTCGATACTTTTCTTAACTTGTACTGCCCATATGAAGTGAATTAACAAAAAGAATCAGTGGACGTAGGCATTTTCGTGCCGAACCACTTTAAAAAACTTGGCTCTTGTTAACTTGTTCCTTTATATCTTGGCTACTTGTTAAGCTTTATCCTTTGCTGTTGAACAAAATCCTTTGCAGATGACATTTCAATCCAGAGCTTCACAACACAACTCCACTTGGACAAAATCTAACAGGTACGCTACGCTCCTATGCCCTCGCCAATGAGACACTTTGCTCCGGTATCCCTCTACCGCGAGTTAACTCATTGTTTGCCTCGGCCCTTAAAGCCGACTGTAATAAGCCGAGTATAAGTCATCAAAAAAAGGCCGACTATAGCCGATGGCAGCTCATTACAGCGATTCGGCTCGCCGGCAACTGTGAACCGATCATAAGTCCCAACATAAGGTGTGGCCAGCCAGGGGCAGTTCACAGTTGACGATCGGCCCCCACGCTAGCCGGCCAAAGTAAGTCGAATAATACCCACGATTACGGGCCATAATGGCCCGGGTAGTTACTGTGCGCGATCGGCTCCGATGTGTCTTAAGTGCGGCTGTGGTAAAAAAGAAAACTCCCCGCAGAGGCGTAAGATGGGTGACAAATGTCTCCAAGACCCACAGCTAGGGAAAGTGACTACAAAACCCGTTTGCCACGAACTTAAGCACATCGACGGCCTTCCGTGACTGGAAGTTTTACTTTTCCTATATTTCCATTTCATTTAAAACTTTTCTCCTATTCTCCGTAACGGTGCTTGAAAGTACAGGACATGAAATAGGGAACGCTCGCTAATGGGAACAGAAACTTACGATCGGGTGGCGAGACACTCAACAGCATTCAGTGCTTAGTCTTACAGGGCGCACGAAGTTGCCGTCCACAGCCGAAACATGAAGGGGGGTACCTTCTACTTTTATACATTAATGCATAGCTGCAATTCATATTCACACTTCACATTTACGTTGCAAAATGAGAAAATTATACTTTAAGCAAAAAACTTGGCATCAGGCACAGTCAAGTCACTAGTAACATGCATAGTTACATCACTTACATAGCACAACAAAATAGCGATAACATTCCAACATAAAGGAATCAGCTTATGTTATGAAACTACATAAAGTCATTATTACAGTACATTAATGTTTTGAACTAGCATATACAGGAATGTCAAGCAGACCAAATAAAATAACCAGCTGCATTAGTGCTAACCACTACACTTCAGAACCAGCTCTCCGAATCTACTTGGTTGCTGGATCGGAACTCCCAGCATGTTGACCAAAGGCCCCACCTGTCCAATTCAGAAGAAGAATCCATCAGATAAACAGCGAACGATCAAGTTATGAAAATCTAAAAAGAAAAGAGAAGAGAGACTCATCAGCACCCGCTTCTCGGTCCTCATCCCCCAACTGCACACCGGCTTCCTCCACAGCAAGTAGCCGCATCCCCTCCTTCACCGCTACCTTCTCCTCCTTTGAGAACTGGACGGTTACCATGTCCATCCTGAATGCCGCTCCACCTTCCTTATCCGCATCGGCCTTGGCCTCCTCCAAAGCCCGGAGATATATCCTAGCCATGATCCGGGGATAGTCATCCATCCAGGATAAATTACCCTGCTTCCAGGTACGGAAGTACATATCCTGCAACATCTCATCCATCATCCCCTCATTCTCCTCAAACTCCCTCACCCGGGGCCTCGGAAGACAACAACTTAGCGACGGAGACATCCCTCTCCGATCGATATCTCGAGCGGTTAGCCTGGAGAGACCTCCTCATTTCCTCCATCTCTTCCTTTAGTCTGGCCTGAGCAAGCTCTGCGGCCTCAAGCCTCCCAGATAACTCCTCTACTTGCTCGAGATCCGCCCTCCGAACCTCGTCCACCGTAGCAATGGCTATGTCAATACGCTCCTTGCAGGCGGCCTCCACCTTTCGCAACTCAGCCTTGCTAGCCTCCTCCATGATTTTCTTTAGTCGTCGGGTGGCCGCCTCATGCTGGGATATCTGAATAGCCTGGTCGTCAAGTTGTTTGGCCTGATCAGCAACCACTAACCGCAACCTTATATTAGCACTCCCTATCTCCTCCCCGGCCTTGGCCAATAGGGCGTGATGTTCCATTAACTTCTTGACCTCCTCCGCGACCCGGTCGATGTTGGCCTTGGCTTCGTCCCCCATAGCAGCTATCCGAGTAGTGAGCAGATCCAAATCTAGGGACTTAGCCTCATCAAGAACCCGAACCATGGGATTGCGGGGAAGAAGATGCTCACCCGTGGCCTCGTCAAATAAAATATCCTGAGAGCTTGGGTCCAAATCCGGGTGGCCGGCAAAGGGATTGCGAGGCACGTCGGGACGTTTTATGCGGATCACAGTAGGATTCTCGGAAGGAGGCGGAGAGGGGACAAACTCCGTGGTCTTCTCCGTGGTATCTCGGGGAGGCTGAGTAGGAGACTGAGGACCAGGTGGTGAATCAAACAAGGAACGCCTCCTCTTCCTCTGCTGGATACCTTCCTCAATGACTCCTAGAAGAGGGCGATATTTAACTACATCACCGGAACGGCCAGTTGGCGGCTTCGGCTTAGTAGAAGCTCTCATCAACTTGAATTGTTCAAGGCGGTGTCGAACGTCTGAAGTTTTGGCCACCTCGCCTGCCCATGTAATAAAGAACAAGTGTGACGAACATACAATGGTCCATAATTCGAGAAATATGTTAAGTTAAAAAGAATGAGAAGACACATCTATTATACAAACCCTGCGGAGGAGTAGGATCCTGCAATGAGTCCTGGATTTCATCCCAGGACGGGAGCGAGCCATAAAATATTCCTAAGTCCCTGTCATAAATGGAGTCTGCAGAAGTCAAAAGTTCACCTTGCACTGCCGGAGTCACCCTAGCTGAGGAGCTCTTAGGGGATGGATCGGCGTCAGCCCCGGCCTTGTCAGTCTTCTTCGCTTTCTCCGCCAAATCCGATTCTTCCTCCGATTCCCCGAAAGCTTGACGGAGAGCCTCATCCGTCCACTCCTGAAGCTCCCCCACTTGCCCGGAGGTTAAGGCACAGTGCCACTACCGCCCAGTCCGTCGCCATCACCATTGCCCTCTCCATCTCCATCGCCATCTCCTCCACCCTCTGACTCTCCTCCTACATCGCCTCCTTCGCCCTCGCCTCTATCCTCTTCCACATCTTCCTCCTCCGGGATAATCGGGCAAGTGCTAGGAGAGGGGCCGTCAGACTCCTTAAGTTTCTTACCCCCGACAACCGGAGGCTTGGTAAAAGTCTTCCTCGTGCCACTCTTCTCCATGGCCCCTTCCTTGGCTTTGACAGCCTTCTCCTCAGCTGTATCTCTCTGCTTAACCACGGACTGGCGTGGGAGGATCAAGTTGTGCTCCAGGAGAGTAGCGTTCCTGATCAAGTAAGAAGCCGACCGATCCCGTGCCGGAATGGCTCTTATCCGCAGCCATCTGAACCAAGGAATCATTCTCCACGACCGTAAAGCCACCTGTCGGTAGCAAGAAATAAAAGCATATAAGAAGAAGCATTGCAGCCGAAACAAGGAAACTATAAATAAAGTTCAACTCACAGCCAGAGGTGAAAAGGCGGAAAGAAACAGAGTCATCCCTGATGAAAAACCATTCTTTCTTAAACATACTGAGCTTCGAATATAGGTCCAGGACTGGTTTGAAAGGAACAGCCGCTTCCAAGCTAACATACGGAGATCCCTTCTTGTAACCCCTCAAGTTATATAGATACCGGATCTCCCGGTTGGAAGGGGGCGCCCGTACCTTCTCTGGAAAATTATGTACAAGCACACCAAGATGGCGTAGGAATTGGGCTGAAGCTGGAAAGGAGCCACCTTCAGATAAGTAATGAAGCTGATTATCCAAGTATTAATGGGAGGAATGGCCCCACACATGCAGTGGTACCTACTATACGCAAAATATCCTTCAGGGGGATTGTACGGCATCACTCCGTTCTCCGGCAACCGCATAAGCGCTCTATCTATCCCGAAGGAACGAGATATAACATCAAGTTGCTCCTCCTTTAGGGAGCTAGGAAAGTAATCGGGAGGGGAGACCAGAAGTTCCTGGGGACCATACCCATCCACTAACGACCTCGGGGCAGGTCCATGTCGCGCCGGTCCTGGTTGGGCTGGGGGCACGGAAGAAGACTCTTCTCTACCCTTGGACTTCTTTCTATCTGATCGAGTTTCCTCTTTGCGAGACATTTATCTGCATACACAAAAGCGAAAGACGTGTTGTTGGTACAAGGAATACAGGGATATAAGCAAACAAATGTATAAAGCGAGCCAGCATATATAAATCCAGAGTTTCACTAATAGTTCAAGTATAAAAGTCCATTCGGCAAGGGACTCATTCGACGCTCAGAATTCCCAATCTCATTCGGTAATACAGCCCAGAGCTCATTCGGCAGTACACATTCGACGTTAAACGCCTCTTAACACATCCGGTATTAGGTTCATTCGGTAATCAGCATCACCAAGGTCATTCGGCGTTCACACTCCCAATAACATTCAGTAGTGTAAAACATAGGAACATCCGGCAATTACCTAGTCCGGTTGTCAAAAGGTTTCGTCAATATAAGTTGATTCAGCAGAAATCTGGCTCGGTTCTCTCAATTCAGTAAGGAGTAATGAAGGGGTGCAGCCCCTACTTATAGGCAGATATAGGATACCGAACCAATTGGTTCGGCACTCAGGGACCGAATGAAGACCACCTAGCTAAAACAAAGCACGGCATATACTAGCATATGCCCTACTTTGGGGGGCAAGTGTTGTGTGCATTTCCACCACCGAACCAATGCTTCCCCCCTACATGTCGAACCAACCGCATCTCCATGCGCACCGAACCAACCCCTTCTCCAACATCTCACCGGACCACATGCCACCGAGCCAACCTCCAAACAACCTGCCGAACCAGGCCTCTCCACCTCCATACCGAACCAACCTCCCCCATGCTCCACCGAATCAGGTGGCCACCGAACCAACCTCCCCCATGCTCCACCGAATCAGGTGGCTACCGAACCAACACTCTCCATCCCACACCGAACCAACCCATCCTCCTCGTATCACCGAACCAAATCCACACCAAATCAGGCGACTCCCATAGGATATTTCTACCCTATTAACAAAGAGTCAAACCCCACAAAGCCAAGGTTTATCGCTAAACCAAAGCTCTGATACCAAATGTAACGTCCACTCTTTGCGCACACTTTAAACCGACACTTGTCCCAATTCAAAGCATACGCAAGGGCGGATTGTTATGGGGTAAATAAAAAAAATGGAGAAGAAATAAAACGAAAATAGAATCTCACAGCGGAAGGATAAAATATAATAACAAATATACAGTTTCATAAACAGTTTACAAAAGCTTGATTCTTCTTTTACAATAAATATCAGAGTTACACATACCAATACAAGCAATGCAGCGGAATAGAAAGAGTGTGGTGCAATACTATATGTAAAATAATACTGATTCTTCGTCTTCGTCTTCATCCTCCAATGCTAAAATCTGCTATCCTGAAACGCTCGGACTGACCCGAGCGAATTTGAAAAGACAAAAACACTCGAGTCAGACTAGAAAATCTTATGTGAGTTAAATAAACAGAAATAAATATGAGTACAGTAACTCAAGAGATGCTCGGGATTTACATCTCCTAAGGATCCGTTAAACTATTTACTATGTAGTATATTGCGCTATTATAATAGTGTCTAATTGTAAAATAAACTTACTTTTAAATAGCGTTAAGGCTTTACATTTTCCACCTTAACACGTAAAATGCCAATAGTCTATACAGTACCGTAATACCTCCTGATCGGGAAGCTACCAGAGGATACTCCATAGGTACGACACAAATAGAAATTCGTAGTAAAGGCTCGATATGGTAGGTGACACGGCACAACTAGACAATGCCAGGGTAGATATACCAATTGCTATCCAGGCTGGTGGAAACGCGTAGCCGCAGTTACCGCCCACCTCGGACTAACTCCCCAAAATCAAAATATAGAAGTGGCCACTGAATCAGATCCAAGTCAAAGTATAATATCGAAGAGGAGCGTCCGATCAGAGGAATGACCTCATTGGCCTGAGAATCGCTCCTGTTTTAGCCACCTTATGCCAACTCACGGGAGTTGGGTCCACGTATTTACCTTACAGGAAACGTCGCCACCACCTACTTCATTCTGGAATCTCCACCGCGTACACGGTTAGTCAAAGTGGTTTTCGGTATCGACAGAGAGTATGTCCATATCCGATCCCGGTCTCTTTGCCAACCAATCGTTATTATAACACCGCGGTCATTTAAAAATAGTTTATACTTTTAAAACCAAAATAAAATCCATTTCAAAACCATAATATTACGATATCATTTCTTCTTTGAAACCCAAAAAAAATTCATTTTGATATTATTTTTATAAAACCCAAATCAATGATATCATTTCCCAAATATAAATCTTTTCCAAAAATTATGCCACTTTTAAAATTTATAATTCCTTGTAACCAAATATTTGAACATTAACTTTCAACATAATACTTCGAAATCCATAGTTTTTAAAACCATTACTTTCAAAACTAAATGGTTTGGATATTCAACAATATATAAAATAAGTGATTTAACTTTATGGTTACTTTGTACGGAAAATAATTTACATGGCTTTGTGAATATTTCTTTACTCAATGTTAAAACCATAATCCAAAATATTATTTCAAGTCCCAACCATTCCAATTTTATATATTTTTATATCCATCTTGAGGGTTAATATTTCAACTAAAGTTGGATTTTTATTCTTTCAACAAATCAAATGTTCTATTAATTAGTTTTTAACATTCACATAAAATCCATAAATAATAAGACTTCAATTTCTAGTAATAAAATATATATTTTCCAATTCAAATTATACTAGAATATTCATTTCAATTTATTTTGGGAAAAATCCAATTGTAAATATACTATCTTAAAATTTCCAACTTAACATTTAAACATAGGATATAAATTATCAAACTCCATTTTCTAAATTTTCTTCCATTTTAATAAAGAGATTTATACACCTTTTTATTTCAAATTTTTCAACTTCATATGTATATAAATATGGAAGAAAACATTTATTCAGTATAAAATTTAAGATTTTTATAAACCGTATTCCATCCAAACCATAGAAATCTCATTAAAAATAGTTATATATAGACCGCGGTGCCTGTATATAGTTTTCTATCCTATGGTCAAGTGATACGGATATTTATCATTTCAATCCGCAATTTAAAAAAATAAAACTGCGGTTGTATATCATTTCAAACCGCAATCCCGAATGAAATGTAAATGCATACTAACTTGCAGTTTAATGATATCCAAATAAAACATTCATTCAACAACACATCCATCATCCAATCACACATCGATCAATATCAATCAATAACAATTATATATTTGGAAATATACAACAGGTAATAATTGGCAGTTTAATTCAAATTATATTTATCAACTATTTATCTAACAGTTTATTTTCAGTGATAATTGACATAACTGTTAACTAGCAGTTCTTATGCAAACAATAATTTCTAACAGCCAATTAATACGCAATCAATCAATTTAATTAACAGCTAAATTCAATAAAATGCAATTCAACAGATATGGGTGAAATAACATGCCAAAAGCTCATAAATAAATTTCTATTCATTTCTAAAATTTATTTAACAAACATAAAAGCTTCTAGTAATTGTGAGTGGGTTAAAACACTCACCTTTGGAATTTAAATCGAATTTAAATTCAATTTAAACTCAAAATTTTGACGGTCTCCAAATCCGTCCAAACCAGCGTCATTAGATCCGGATTTTAAATACGAACCTAACAAAAAAAAATTCGTTTGAAACGGATCACGTACGTAAAAGTTATTACATAAAACGTTCAAAGATTCGAATTTAAAATTTAAACAACAATCAAAACCATACTTGCCACGTAAGCATACGTGGATCCATCTTCCAGCTCAACCCGTTCGTGCCTGAAGGCTTCACAACCCTAGCCGCCTACAGCTCCAACCTTCATCCAATTTCCACGGCCTCTACACTCCACTTCGACAAGATCGGACTTCGCCATCGCGATCTCCACCTCACGCCGCCCCTACGCCTACAATATCGCGACCTCCGGTGCCCCCAGGTCGTGCGCGACCGCCGCCCCTCCCCTGGCCAAATTCTGGCAATCTCGGTCACTAGGAGGTGATGTAACCGCATGGATTTGAAGCCCCTGGCTTCCTCTACAGCCTGATGTTCCCCGATCGAGAAATCGTCGCAGATCCACCGTTGGATCGTCAAAGATTCCTTACGAACGGTCAGGAAAGAATTGCAAATTCTGGACAAACGACGCCTCGAAACCAGAAACGAATTCCACCACTGAATTACGCGTATTGAATACTTCAACATATATTTTTTCTGGAATTTTCTGAAATTTTTGAGTTTTGACTTTTGATTTTGAACTGTGGATAGATCTAGGTTTTGCAACCATTGGGGAGGAGAAAGAGATGAAGAAAATGTACGTACAGACAATGACAATAGAAAGGAGGCTAGGGTTTATGATCGCATATATATAGACAAATAGAAGAAGGCTAGGTGGGTACGGATAACGAACGTGCTAAACGGTAGTTGGCCCAAAAAGCCCGCTATGCCTCCGGAATCGAATTTATTAAATCTATATATCTAACTAGGTGATTTAAAATATTCTGAACACGATGGAAAAGGTTTCGCGACCAAATTTGATCGTATGAAGAAGTTATGCTGAAAACAAGATTTCCAAATTGATTTCAAATTGATTTTACTAAAATTGATTTCAAGGCGTTTCGCGTCCGTACCATCAAACGACAAGTCCGATCGATACGAAAATTGAAACCCTATAATAATTCACCGATACGGATCCGATGAAACTGGTTTCGTCGAAATCCGAGTCCGTGACAAAAATGGCTATTTTTAATATTTATTACATCAATTAAATAAATCATAAAAATCCAATTTTTATATTTCAACTTCTAATATAGGCCACATCTCATTATTTATATACTTCAATCAATTCTAAATTATTTACCAAGCTTGGATGTGAATTAAAATCTATCAGTATATAAATTTTCAGTGTTAATATCTGCACTTTCTTATTAATTGGAAATTATAAATTTTATTCTAAAACCCAATTATTTTAAATCTTCTACCTTTATACTCTCATCTTAAATCTAATTAAATAAATAACTTGATTTCCATTTCAACTCGTTTGATTGCAATTAACCGTTTTACCATAAGTTAAATTCAAATTATTAATAACTTTACTTCCATTCCCTTTATTTTCTCAACTATTTAATAATTCCAATCTTAATGAATTTAACATTATAATTTTGATAAATTTATTAAATCCATTTTATTTCACTATTCCATTTTTATTATTAAATCCATTATAGCCAAATGCATGAAATTAACATACACAAATATTTTAAATCCCAACTTAAATTTCACTTAACGTAAAAATAAACGTTTAATTTCCTTAATTGCAAAAATCAACTACCTTCATTCCATTTTATTCACGTGGAAAAATCTTGATTTAAAAATCTTTACTATAACCCATAATCTTATTATAATTGGAATTTACACTACCTGTAACGTAAATTCCCAATAGTAAAGATCTTACACACCTTTTTTCATAGATTTAGATTCCGCAAATTTAGCTATTGCATTAATTTTATTTATATAACATAAATGTTCATATACTTTGAATCCATTCCCAATTCACCAAATTCAATTAATTATACTTTACAAACGTGTTTCCAGTATATAGGTATTTTATACTAATTGTTATCCTACCCATAATTACACGCTTATACCTAAGCCCCACATTTGCATAAATTTATTCCATGGTCACTTTTAAATTAGTAACTATCCATTTCCAATCCAAATGTAAATCTTCCACTATTGAATTCTTATATTAAATGGAATTTATTCTTGGTAATATTTTTACTAATATTTACTGATTCAACATTTATATGTTTCTAAAAATCAACTCCAACCAAATGTGACAATTTACATTTCATTTCTATTCAATATATACTCATTTTATTCCATTCATTTGGTTACTGCATTGAAATATATTTATTAACCAATACTAATGTCCTTATCATTAATTTTGATTGGATTATATTCCAATTCCTATAACTAGGTCTTAAATCACCATTTACATAGTTTAATTTAGCGTTTATTTACATCTTCGTTTATAATTTAGATTTTCTACTAAATTGAATTACACAACTTATGAACTTTAAAAATTTTAGTCCACCTAATAAATTTTTCTAATGTTCATGTCTATGCAATCCAATTCAGTTATAGTTTCATTAATACCGTTTAAAATCAACAAATTATGACAAATAACCTCAATCACAAATTCCAGTTATTTCAATCTATGTCATATAACATTTAAATATATTAACTTTAAATACAGTTACTATTTAACCCTTACATTTCATTTCCTTAAAAATCCTAAGGCTTCTAATTTATTCTGGATTAGATTAGAAAACATATAAATTTAATTTATTCAATATTATCTAATTTAACGGGTCGTTACAATCTCCCCCACTCAAAACTTTTCGTCCCCGAAAAGGAAAAGAAGGGAGAAGGAGGAGTAAAACAGTACATCTTATTCAGAATATTAACTTATAAACAATAATTTTCTAATTTTATTTTCTTAAATAAATATACCTGTTTATAATCATTATATTATTTTATACTCAAATTATTAAAGTTGGGAAAATATCTTCAACAAATTCTAAGTCCAAAATTTACGGAAAATTTTGGCAGAGTCTCCTTTGTACGGAGGGACTCTGGATAAAATATAATATCCAAATATACAAATATATTACATATATATCCAAAATAAAATATCCCAACACGGGAAAATATATAAAAAGCGCTTTAAACGTAATCCGAAAACGTAACTATTTGTCGGGCAATATACGCTTATTATTTTGGAACCAAAAGCAGTAGCAGTTGCTTCCATCACCTGTATTCACTTATGTAATCTAAAAGGTTAAATATTTATATTACAGTGAAAGTTTGGGTAGATTCAATCATTCATATCCAATCAAATGTAACAACTACACATTTTAACAAACAGCACACACCACAAACAAACAATCATTCACTCAACAAACAATCAGTTGTTCGGGTTCAAATTCTGAAGTTGTACGAATGAAGAATAACTATCAAGTACATCCGTTGCTCAACAGCCTTAGATGGAACAAAGGTAGATTATTTGTTCATCCAACAACTCCACAATTCCTTGCCCAACAAACATACATCAACCAAACAATTCAAATCAACACCAAAATAGCTTATTATACATTTATTTCATAATTCCGTGTTTTGATTTTCATTCCTTCATTTATGGAGGAATTTATTTATTTCTTACAAGTTCTATTTTCCAATTATCCCAAAATTTATTTCAATTGTATTTCCTTTTTATTACTTAAGTTTATAAAATAATTTCCCATTAGTAACAACAAGTAATTTGAATATCTTCATTTCCTTACTCTTCACTTGTAAGATTTCCCTTAAATTCTAAATCTACTAACATTCATTCTTATAAGTGGAAGTTTTATTTATTCATCAACTATGAATTGCAGTCATTTCAAATTTTCCTACTTTCCATTATATTAGAATAGGGGAGATTAAAACATACTTAAGTGAATAATCATATAATAAATTCTTATTTTGAATTTCATGTTATATACTCAGGTTCATATCATCTATTAATAATTCTTAACTTTATTTGTAGTAAAATTTCAATTACAACCTAAGTTTATACTACTAATTCTTATTTATACAGTCACTTATTGAATACTTCAATTTTCCTAAATTCCTACTTGTAAAATATTCAATTCTTGTTTCTTATTTAACATTTCAACTTTTATTTTTGGGTAAGCTATTTATGTTAAAGAAAATGCAATTGAACTTATACACGTTAAATCTCCATTCTTTCAATTCATTGATTATTCAATAAGTCTTTACCATTATTCATAAGTTAAAATATTTATCTTCCTTTATACTTAGCATTAAATCTCTTATTTCAATTAGAGGTTTCAATTCATTTATTACTTAACTTTTTTTTTCTTTTTTTTTCTAACAAATCTTAAACAATTAATTAATGGAAATTCAAGAATTAAATACCGGGTCAAAATTCAATTTTATTTCAAAATAATAGATAAATAAGTTCTTACAATTCAATATCTCTAATTATATTTAGAACAATAAAAGAAAATCTTTAGAAAATTTCAAAATAAATCTGCAGTAGAATTTACTACAGTGGCCTTTCCCCTTCGAAACTCGAAAATGAAAGTCGATGGTGTGGCCGTCATCACCGAATTTATTTTCCAGCGACAGGGAGGAAAGTACAGAATTTAATTTTTTCCAAAATCTTCTTTAAAACAATTCCTCCAAATTATACGAAATATTTATATAAGAAAATACTTATAAGCCAAATCATTAAATTTCATAAATTCTTTGAAAGCAGATTTCAAATCCCGGACTTAAGTTATAAAATCTCCAGTTTGGTTTATTATAATTTCTCTTAGCTTCAATTCATTACAAATATTCTTATGGCCTAACACCCAATCTATAGCAACCAAATATATATATATATCTTTATAAAAATATTTTTATATATATAGAAAATATAATAGGCAAAATTATTTCATTCACCTATATAAAAAAAAACAAATATTATGTCGGTCTGTCCTATTAAGTGTTTAGAAATCCCTATTGATGACATAGCGTCCCATGCATCAACCAGAATTTATAAATACTAAGCGGAACAGATTAACACAATATTAAAATCTTTTTATTAATACTAACAAGTACGCTCTCTCATATATATACACTCAGCGACTCCCATAGGATATTTCTACCCTATTAACAAAGAGTCAAACCCCACAAAGCCATGGTTTATCGCTAAACCAAAGCTCTGATACCAGATGTAACGTCCACTCTTTGCGCACACTTTAAACCGACACTTGTCCCAATTCAAAGCATACGCAAGGGCGGATTGTTATGGGGTAAATAAAAAAAATGGAGAAGAAATAAAACGAAAATAGAATCTCACAGCGGAAGGATAAAATATAATAACAAATATACAGTTTCATAAACAGTTTACAAAAGCTTGATTCTTCTTTTACAATAAATATCAGAGTTACACATACCAATACAAGCAATGCAGCGGAATAGAAAGAGTGTGGTGCAATACTATATGTAAAATAATACTGATTCTTCGTCTTCGTCTTCGTCCTCCAATGCTAAAATCTGCTATCCTGAAACGCTCGGACTGACCCGAGCGAATTTGAAAAGACAAAAACACTCGAGTCAGACTAGAAAATCTTATGTGAGTTAAATAAACAGAAATAAATATGAGTACAGTAACTCAAGAGATGCTCGGGATTTACATCTCCTAAGGATCCGTTAAACTATTTACTATGTAGTATATTGCGCTATTATAATAGTGTCTAATTGTAAAATAAACTTACTTTTAAATAGCGTTAAGGCTTTACATTTTCCACCTTAACACGTAAAATGCCAATAGTCTATACAGTACCGTAATACCTCCTGATCGGGAAGCTACCAGAGGATACTCCATAGGTACGACACAAATAGAAACTCGTAGTAAAGGCTCGATATGGTAGGTGACACGGCACAACTAGGCAATGCCAGGGTAGATATACTAATTGCTATCCAGGCTGGTGGAAACGCGTAGCCGCAGTTACCGCCCACCTCGGACTAACTCCCCAAAATCAAAATATAGAAGTGGCCACTGAATCAGATCCAAGTCAAAGTATAATATCGAAGAGGAGCGTCCGATCAGAGGAATGACCTCATTGGCCTGAGAATCGCTCCTGTTTTAGCCACCTTATGCCAACTCACGGGAGTTGGGTCCACGTATTTACCTTACAGGAAACGTCGCCACCACCTACTTCATTCTGGAATCTCCACCGCGTACACGGTTAGTCAAAGTGGTTTTCGGTATCGACAGAGAGTATGTCCATATCCGATCCCGGTCTCTTTGCCAACCAATCGTTATTATAACACCGCGGTCATTTAAAAATAGTTTATACTTTTAAAACCAAAATAAAATCCATTTCAAAACCATAATATTACGATATCATTTCTTCTTTAAAACCCAAAAAAAATTCATTTTGATATTATTTTTATAAAACCCAAATCAATGATATCATTTCCCAAATATAAATCTTTTCCAAAAATTATGCCACTTTTAAAATTTATAATTCCTTGTAACCAAATATTTGAACATTAACTTTCAACATAATACTTCGAAATCCATAGTTTTTAAAACCATTACTTTCAAAACTAAATGGTTTGGATATTCAACAATATATAAAATAAGTGATTTAACTTTATGGTTACTTTGTACGGAAAATAATTTACATGGCTTTGTGAATATTTCTTTACTCAATGTTAAAACCATAATCCAAAATATTATTTCAAGTCCCAACCATTCCAATTTTATATATTTTTATATCCATCCTGAGGGTTAATATTTCAACTAAAGTTGGATTTTTATTCTTTCAACAAATCAAATGTTCTACTAATTAGTTTTGAACATTCACTTAAAATCCATAAATAATAAGACTTCAATTTCTAGTAATAAAATATATATTTTCCAATTCAAATTATACTAGAATATTCATTTCAATTTATTTTGGGAAAAATCCAATTGTAAATATACTATCTTAAAATTTCCAACTTAACATTTAAACATAGGATATAAATTATCAAACTCCATTTTCTAAATTTTCTTCCATTTTAATAAAGAGATTTGTACACCTTTTTATTTCAAATTTTTCAACTTCATGTGTATATAAATATGGAAGAAAACATTTATTCAGTATAAAATTTAAGATTTTTATAAACCGTATTCCATCCAAACCATAGAAATCTCATTAAAAATAGTTATATATAGACCGCGGTGCCTGTATATAGTTTTCTATCCTATGGTCAAGTGATACGGATATTTATCATTTCAATCCGTAATTTAAAAAAATAAAACTGCGGTTGTATATCATTTCAAACCGCAATCCCGAATGAAATGTAAATGCATACTAACTTGCAGTTTAATGATATCCAAATAAAACATTCATTCAACAACACATCCATCATCCAATCACACATCGATCAATATCAATCAATAACAATTATATATTTGGAAATATACAACAGGTAATAATTGGCAGTTTAATTCAAATTATATTTATCAACTATTTATCTAACAGTTTATTTTCAGTGATAATTGACATAACTGTTAACTAGCAGTTCTTATGCAAACAATAATTTCTAACAGCCAATTAATACGCAATCAATCAATTTAATTAACAGCTAAATTCAATAAAATGCAATTCAACAGATATGGGTGAAATAACATGCCAAAAGCTCATAAATAAATTTCTATTCATTTCTAAAATTTATTTAACAAACATAAAATCTTCTAGTAATTGTGAGTGGGTTAAAACACTCACCTTTGGAATTTAAATCGAATTTAAATTCAATTTAAACTCAAAATTTTGACGGTCTCCAAATCCGTCCAAACCAGTGTCATTAGATCCGGATTTTAAATACGAACCTAACAAAAAAAAAATTCGTTTGAAACGGATCACGTACGTAAAAGTTATTACATAAAACGTTCAAAAATTCGAATTTAAAATTTAAACAACAATCAAAACCATACTTGCCACGTAAGCATACGTGGATCCATCTTCCAGCTCAACCCGTTTGTGCCTGAAGGCTTCACAACCCTAGCCGCCTACAGCTCCAACCTTCATCCAATTTCCACGGCCTCTACACTCCACTTCGACAAGATCAGACTTCGCCATCGCGATCTCCACCTCACGCCGCCCCTACGCCTACAATATCGCGACCTCCGGTGCCCCCAGGTCGTGCGCGACCGCCGCCCCTCCCCTGGCCAAATTCTGGCAATCTCGGTCACTAGGAGGTGATGTAACCGCATGGATTTGAAGCCCCTGGCTTCCTCTACAGCCTGATGTTCCCCGATCGAGAAATCGTCGCAGATCCACCGTTGGATCGTCAAAGATTCCTTACGAACGGTCAGGAAAGAATTGCAAATTCTGGACAAACGACGCCTCGAAACCAGAAACGAATTCCACCACTGAATTACGCGTATTGAATACTTCAACATATAATTTTTCTGGAATTTTCTGAAATTTTTGAGTTTTGACTTTTGATTTTGAACTGTGGATAGATCTAGGTTTTGCAACCATTGGGGAGGAGAAAGAGATGAAGAAAATGTACGTACAGACAATGACAATAGAAAGGAGGCTAGGGTTTATGATCGCATATATATAGACAAATAGAAGAAGGCTAGGTGGGTACGGATAACGAACGTGCTAAACGGTAGTTGGCCCAAAAAGCCCGCTATGCCTCCGGAATCGAATTTATTAAATCTATATATCTAACTAGGTAATTTAAAATATTCTGAACACGATGGAAAAGGTTTCGCGACCAAATTTGATCGTATGAAGAAGTTATGCTGAAAACAAGATTTCCAAATTGATTTCAAATTGATTTTACTAAAATTGATTTCAAGGCGTTTCGCGTCCGTACGATCAAACGACAAGTCCGATCGATACGAAAATTGAAACCCTATAATAATTCACCGATACGGATCCGATGAAACTGGTTTCGTCGAAATCCGAGTCCGTGACAAAAATGGCTATTTTTAATATTTATTACATCAATTAAATAAATCATAAAAATCCAATTTTTATATTTCAACTTCTAATATAGGCCACATCTCATTATTTATATACTTCAATCAATTCTAAATTATTTACCAAGCTTGGATGTGAATTAAAATCTATCAGTATATAAATTTTCAGTGTTAATATCTGCACTTTCTTATTAATTGGAAATTATAAATTTTATTCTAAAACCCAATTATTTTAAATCTTCTACCTTTATACTCTCATCTTAAATCTAATTAAATAAATAACTTGATTTCCATTTCAACTCGTTTGATTGCAATTAACCGTTTTACCATAAGTTAAATTCAAATTATAAATAACTTTACTTCCATTCCCTTTATTTTCTCAACTATTTAATAATTCCAATCTTAATGAATTTAACATTATAATTTTGATAAATTTATTAAATCCATTTTATTTCACTATTCCATTTTTATTATTAAATCCATTATAGCCAAATGCATGAAATTAACATACACAAATATTTTAAATCCCAACTTAAATTTCACTTAACGTAAAAATAAACGTTTAATTTCCTTAATTGCAAAAATCAACTACCTTCATTCCATTTTATTCACGTGGAAAAATCTTGATTTAAAAATCTTTACTATAACCCATAATCTTATTATAATTGGAATTTACACTACCTGTAACGTAAATTCCCAACAGTAAAGATCTTACACACCTTTTTTCATAGATTTAGATTCCGCAAATTTAGCTATTGCATTAATTTTATTTATATAACATAAATGTTCATATACTTTGAATCCATTCCCAATTCACCAAATTCAATTAATTATACTTTACAAACGTGTTTCCAGTATATAGGTATTTTATACTAATTGTTATCCTACCCATAATTACACGCTTATACCTAAGCCCCACATTTGCATAAATTTATTCCATGGTCACTTTTAAATTAGTAACTATCCATTTCCAATCCAAATGTAAATCTTCCACTATTGAATTCTTATATTAAATGGAATTTATTCTCGGTAATATTTTTACTAATATTTACTGATTCAACATTTATATGTTTCTAAAAATCAACTCCAACCAAATGTGACAATTTACATTTCATTTCTATTCAATATATACTCATTTTATTCCATTCATTTGGTTACTGCATTGAAATATATTTATTAACCAATACTAATGTCCTTATCATTAATTTTGATTGGATTATATTCCAATTCCTATAACTAGGTCTTAAATCACCATTTACATAGTTTAATTTAGCGTTTATTTACATCTTCGTTTATAATTTAGATTTTCTACTAAATTGAATTACACAACTTATGAACTTTAAAAAATTTAGTCCACCTAATAAATTTTTCTAATGTTCATGTCTATGCAATCCAATTCAGTTATAGTTTCATTAATACCGTTTAAAATCAACAAATTATGACAAATAACCTCAATCACAAATTCCAGTTATTTCAATCTATGTCATATAACATTTAAATATATTAACTTTAAATACAGTTACTATTTAACCCTTACATTTCATTTCCTTAAAAATCCTAAGGCTTCTAATTTATTCTGGATTAGATTAGAAAACATATAAATTTAATTTATTCAATATTATCTAATTTAACGGGTCGTTACAACTGGACTATTACGTGTCTGGGGCTATATGGGTAACCCCGTGATGCTATTTTAAAGTAAGTTTATTTTACTATGGACATTATTATAATAGCGCAATATTACTACATAGTAAATAGTTTAACGGATCCTTAGAGGATGAGCGGTCCCAAGCATCCTTTAAGTTACTTGTGTCTTTACTATAGTTCACTTGAGTTGGTTTACATTGTATAAGTATGTATGTCCTGACTCGAGTGTTTGTATTTTTATTTACGCTCGGGTCAGTCTGAGTATTCACAGATTTGGATTCCACTTTCTATAGATTGGAATCGCTAGAGATTATCTGCTTGTCTAGTTTTGTCTATTTCACTAGCAGTTATCCCATTGATCCCAGTGTTGTCCTCAGCTTGCACTTGGTTATTATATTGAGACTTATGTTGTATCTTATTTAATTCTGATATATTTATATAGTAGCTTCATGAACTACTATTTCTTTTACTTCTGTTGCATTATTATTACTCTGTGTCTATGATCTGTGATTATTTATTTACAGTATATTCTGAGATTTTCCAAATTTTATTTACAACGCGGTATTTTGAGCAATTCAAGTTCGACATGTGCGGATGTGAATGGTTGAAAATATTGGGTTGTTACATTTGGTATCAGAGCTTTGGCTTTGAGGCACAACTTAGAATATAAGGTAAATTTATTGACAGAATCACTTTCGTTCGAGTTTGAATCTTTTCCTCTTTAATTCAAATTTCCTTTGAATTTTGGAACGTTCCCTACGGTTCCAAAATCCATTCGTGTCCCTGATTATTCATCTTCTTTTGATTCTAGAGTATCCCATAACTCCACTTCGAATGATCTTTATAGTGAGTCAGCAGTCTCGCCTATCTCAAATTTGCTTGTAAAGGGGTGAAACTCCTTTACAATTAGCATCGATTCACCAGAGATTTATATCTATCCTTGGTTTAGATGCTAATATCTTTTGTTATTCCAAACTCTGTCTCTTGAGATCGAATGTAGATTTACCCTAGAAAGTCCACATCGATCTTATTCTTTAAGTCACGGTTGACCCGGTTAAGGTTGCCTGCGATTTATTTAAGCTTATCCATCTCCCTATTTTGTTAATTAATCATCTTGTCTTTTGTTTCCAACCTATCTTCAAACATTTTGAATTGTACTTGTAAATCTATAATTAATGTTTTGCTTTATATTATGTTGTTTGAGTTGTTGATGTTAATATGGGTTTCTGATCGATTCGTCTGACCACGCTATTGATAGGATTTCCAAAACACTCGAACAAAGCAAACTGACACAATAGGTTTTTCAAATTTAGTAATGAAACAAATTTTGTAACTATATTATTAACTTTTCTAGATCTTCATTGAATTGGTTGTTAAGAAACAATATTTGATTTTGATTTTTATATATCATTTCTCTTGTTTCATATATAAATAATTGAACTATAAAAGATGTTTATAAGTTTATTTGGAAATTTAAAATGAATTTAAAACAAGAATTTTAGAATTTAATTTTCGATAGTTTCAAACCTTGTATTTAAAGTTTCAAAAGGATATATTACTTAAAGTATTTTCGAATAGAAATTTGTTTCCAAAGAATTTTAAAGTTTAAAAATTTGTACCCTTCTCTTTGTCAAAGGAAAATAACTTCGGTGATGATCGTAGCATCATCGACATTTATTTTCGAGTTTTGAAGTGAAGAGACAATTCTGTAGTCTTCGACAGCTTTGTTTGGGGAATTTAATAGATTTGAATTTCTAAATAAGACTGGATTTATAACTTATGTTGATATATGATTTAAATTTGAATGGATATATATACAGTATATGTGCATTTATTTATCTCTAAATAGTTTGGAATTTATCGGAAATTTAAATTCCTAAATTTTATTTTGAAAGATAATTTCAATTATAATTTTAAGATTTGGATAAATATTCAAGCTTGAAATGATTGAATTGGAAAGTTTTGTTTGTATAATACACCATTTCATTTCAATATAACTTACCTTAATTTTAGAAGTTGAATATGTAATTGGATAATATACAATATAAAAGATTTTATAAATAAAATTTGACTGGTTATAATAAATGTTATACACTTAAATTTTAGTTATAAAAAAGACTAACAGAGGTAAATAGAATAAAAGGTAAATTGAATAATTTACAATATAAAGGATGTTAAAGGAACTAAGAATAAATTAAAGCAGTTGTAACAAGTGTAAATATACTTAAACAGAGGTGATAAAATATATTGAGAGGAATAAAATTTAATTTGAAGAACTAAATTTATTGAATACATTATGAGTATAATAAATGATTTTTTTTCAAATCCATGATTTTAGAGATTGTTAAATAAAGAAAATTGGATGATAAGATAATGAAATTAGAGGTAGTTAAGATTTATTTAACTTTTGTAAAATTAATTATCAATTTAAGTTGAAATTTCCATGGTTTCAAAATTGCTATCTTATTTTGTTTTCCAAACTATCTTTTGGTTGTCCTTATTTTCCTTATTTTGCTACAAACTGGTGTAAGCATTTTTCTACAATCTTTCTGCTTAGAAATCTTTCTATAATCTTTGATAATCTTTAGTACTCATTTTGAATCTGAGCACCACTTGCCATCCACAGACCGTCGGTCAAGCGGGAAGGGTGAATCAGATTCTAGGGGATCTTTTCGTGCTTGTATTCCTAATTCTGGAGGATCTTGGGAAGATCACCTCCACCTTATTAAACTTACCTATAATGTAACGACCCGCTATTTTCAACCATTCGCGTCCATTATAAGTGTATAGGTAGACACTCATGCCGGAATTGAATTGCTCAAAATACCGCATTGTAAATAAAAATTTGGCAAATCTCAGAATATACAGTAAATAATAATAACAGATCACAGACATAGAGTATTTAATAATGCAGCGGAAGTAAAAGAGATAGTAGTTCATGAAGCTACTATATAAATATATAAGGGTTAAACAAGATACAACAGAAGAAATAAAGTACAACAGAAGTTTCAATATGATAACCAAGTACAAGCTGAACAGAACAACCGAACTGAAATAGATAAGACTATATAAGCAGATAATCTCCAGCGATTCCAATCTCCAGAAAGTGGAATCCAAATCTGTGAATACTCAGGCTGACCCGAGCGTAAATAAAAATACAAACACTCGAGTCAGGACATACATACTTATACAATGTAAACCAACTCAAGTGAACTGTAGTAAAAGTACAAGTAACTTAGAAGATGCTTGGGATCGCCCATCCTCTAAGGATCCGTTAAACTATTTATTATATAGTAATATAAGCTATATACAGTAGTGTCTAATCAGTAAAGTATAATCATATAGAAAATAGAATTAAGAGGATGGTGAACCTTAACGCGGTCGGATCTTTAAACCAAAATCGTAGTGGGCTCGATATAAGGAACATATGACAAGACACGCGAGGCAATGCCAGGGTGGATACACCGTTTGCACTCCCGGACCGGTGGTGACGGCAAGCCAGCAGCTTCCGTCCACCTCGAGACGTACCCCGAATCAAAGTGGCGCCACCATATCGAATCACAAAAGTAATAGAATGGTTTTCGAAAAAGCATGCTCGATGAAAGGATGCGACCCTTTGTGTAGCCCAGTATAGCTCCTGCTTTAGTCATAATTAGGCCATCCATCAATGTTCTCTTACTTCATTCCAGTAGCGTTCACCAACCAACCTACTTCGTTCTGGAATCTCCACCACGTACATGGTTGTCAAAGTGGTTTTCGGTATCGACAAAGAGTATGCCCATATCCGATCCCGGTCTCTTTGCCAACCAATCGTTATTATAACCCGTGGTAATAACTTTAAAACAATATTTTATACTTCAAAATAAAATATCCTTTTCAATCTAAATCTTTATCAAAATAAAGATTAAATCATTTCCAAAACCATTTCAATATATCAACATGTCAAATCTTTCAAATTCAAATATTTATCAAAATAAATATCAAGTCATTTCTAACCATTTCAATATATTAAATTATCATATCCTTTCAAAACTTCATTTCAAAACATTTTTAATATCAAAATATCGTATCTTTCCAAAACTTCATTTCAAATCATTTTAATGTATCAAAATATCATTTCAATGATAGTTTATACTTTAAAACCAAAACCATTTTATTTCAAAGCTTTAATATCTCACATTTCAAAATACAATATTATTTAAATAAACTCAAATAATATATATATTTTAAATATTCATCTATCAAATAACTTAAATAAATCAACAAATATCATTTCAAAATATCAAAGTATTATTCAAAACATCATTCATTTTTAATTCATTTAAATACCATTTAAAACCATTCATTTTATTTAGAAATTAATCACCATTTCAAACTTACATTTTCAAAGTACTTTATATTTAAAGATTAAATCTTTTCACAAAAAAATAAAGTCAATTCCTTATATTTAATAGTTAAATATTTAATTTCCAAAAATTTAAATATTATTCCAGAGATTTATCTCATTAAAATTTAATAAAATAATAAAATTCAGTTTCCGTAGCACTTAAAAATGCTACGTAAAGTTATAGTTTAAAGCAGTTCATTTAACAAAATACAGCATTTAAGTGTTGTAATAGATTTCTTTAAATTTCAAATAAACTTTAAATGTTAAGTTTAACCACTATAGCACTTACAATGTGCTATAATAGCCTTTATTTCAAATTAACTTTTTAGTTCATTTAAAACAACTACAGCATTTACAAAATGTTGTAATATCCTTTACATTACACTTCAAAAATGCTGTTAAATCAAATTTAGAGTTTAAATACAAATTTCACCAACAGTTAATATTTAATTTAAATCATTTAACTTATAAACATCATATAATTTCACATTTTAAAATCATCATTTCAATACTCTTATTTTTCTGATTTTTATAAAGTTAAATCTCATCCAAAAATCAAATTTTAACATAATTTCTTATTTAAATTCAAGTATTAAATTCCATTTCTTTAATTAAATTATTAAATTAACAATTAGGTTTAAATTTACAAAATAGAACTTATTTCCATAAATTTTACTTAATTAAAATTTCACCTTTTTAAAAACAAAATTTAAATTTTCACATTTAAGTTATATTTCAAAATTTACTTAAACATTCATTTGTTTAACACTTTAACCTATTCAAAAATCATTATTATTTTTATAAAATCATTTAAAATACATTTTTAAATCAAAATATTATATTTTTCTTACTTTACATGATTTCCTTTTTAAAACAAAACATAAATTCCAAAATTTACTTACAGTTCAAATTCTACTTTGCCGTTTACTTAATTCATTATTTAATTTATAGAAAATCACTAATATTTCTACAAAATCATTTTTAATTAAATTTCAATCAAAATATTATCAAAATATTATAAATTTTACATTTTAAAATATTTTAAAACATTTTCAAAAATATTGTATAAACCACGGGTCTGTATATAGTTTTCTAGCCTAGGTCAAGTGATACAGATATATATCATTTCAATCCGTGGTATACAAAGAAAAACCGGGTTCTATCATTTCAAATCCGCAGTCCCAAGTAAAATGAATGATTTTGGAAACCGCTCAGTCCTATTATTTCAGCCCATAACGTTTTTCCCCTATTCTAAAGTCCGTTCAGGTATGTATCATTTCAACCCATAGTGATTCTAGTCTATAGGGAACTTGCAATGGTGATAACTGATATAAATTATAGAATAGCATGAAATAACAATAACGTATGATATAACAAGTATAATAACAGGTGTGAACATCATATGATGATAATATAGCAGATATAGCATGATGATAAACAGTTACATATTCAAATGGTGTTAGTTTATCAGTTATATAAGTACATATTAGTCTGGTGAGATTTACTCACCTTTTTGTGCTGGAGATATCAACTCAAATGACACAACGGATTCCAGAACGCACGATGACACAATAATAGATTCAAGTGTAAAGAGAACCAAGCAAATTGATCTTGTGTTGCAACCCAAAACAAAACCAAATAAATTATAAATTCACTACAACTTTGAATTTACATATCTTTGAAATAAAACATAATATGAATACAGGACATTTTTCCTTGCTCTCATATTGTTTTGCACGGCCTAGATGTTGGATTAGCTCAGGTTTAATCATGCTTTGGCTCAGGTATGGACCTATGAAGGCACGGCTACAAGGCTAGAATGGTGGAGGAGTTACAACATTCAGAATATGAAGAGGCTGGGCAACATAGTGTGTTTTTGGTTCAACTTTGGCTCGGTCTACAAGGTCATTGGGCTCGGCTATGACATGTTTCAGATCTGGACAGAGGATGAAGGTGATAGTTAGGGGTGTGTCAAGGTGGCGGTGGAGCAATAGGAGGTGGCCAAGGTCATCTAAGATGATGGTGGTGAAGACTAGGTGGCTAGACATGCTTTTAAGGAGTTTTGTGCAACTTTTGAGGTGTTTGTCTTCATTTAAAGGCCATGGCCTGATCTGGTCAGAGGAGGAGAGAGGGATTTGAAGCCGTGGAAGGGGAGGAGGAAGGTGGAGGTGGTGGAGGAGGCTAGGCCGAGCAAATACAAGGAAGAGGCAAGGGAAAATTCAATGGAAAAATCAATAAAATGAAGAGAGAAAGTAGAAAAAGAAGAAGAAGACATTACCAGATGTGTTTCCAAAAATGAATGGCCGAAAATATGATGAAATGAGATGTTATTCACGTGAAAATGAGTTAAGGAACTCACGGCTAATCAATAGAAAAGAACGGCCAAAGATATGAAAGGTCTAGAAAGTGAAAAGTCATCGGTTTAAAGCCATTTTGTCTCTTCAAATTTCCATTTTCTAAAAATCAAATAAAACAAAAATAAATCAGAAAATACCTTTAAAAAACCGAAACCAAGTGAAATAATATGAAGATAAATAATAAATTTTAAAGAAATTAGAAAAAGGATAAAAAAAATTCCTTAAAAATACAAACAGTGTCTAGAAATTTCAAATAAATCACTGTTGACTTGGGAAAATTAGTAACTTCATTTCAAAAATATTCTAAAATAAAATTTGAATTAGAAATTATTTTAAAACATTTTCAAGGTAAAATAAATAATTAAATTCAGAGAAAATAGCAAAAGAATTGAAGAAATTGTTTAAAAATGGCAAACAGGTCATGAAAATTTCAAATAAATCACTACTAGCCTTAGAAAAATATACACTTCGTTTTAAAAATATTATGGAGTAAAACTTTGAAATAAAATAATTTATTTATCATTTCTAGAATAAAATGAATAATTAAATTGGAGAAAAATAGAAAAAGAGCTAAAGAAAATGTTTAAAGATTGAAAACAGGACATGGAAATTACAAGAAAAATACTACTAACTCTAGAAAAATTCCTACCTCACTTTAAAATATTAAAAGACAAAAATATACATAAAATAACATATTAAAATAAAAATGACAAAGAAAAATATAATTTATACAACTTAAAATAACAAAATTGCAGAATAAACAAATTGCACTCAATATTGAAATATACATAACTTTTACTGTTTAACTCCGTTTTCAACGAAACGAAAAGCAGTGTTCAAGTTATTACATCTATTTTCATAATAAAAGATAAAATTTAAGATTTAAAATAATTTAAATTTTAATTTTAAAAGTCAAAGTTTGAATAGTTTGAGTAGAAATTCACCTTTTTAGTAAAATGTCCAATTTATACTATTTTGAACTATAGATCACTTAATAATCAGCATTTATATTTAAAAATGAAATATTTGAAAAAAAATAAATTAAAAATAATTAAAAATAAAATAAAATGAATTCAAATTTAAAATATATAGGCAAAAATCTAGGGTTGTTACACTCTCCCCCACTCAAAACTTTTCGTCCCTGAAAAGGATCGAGGTACGGGAAAGCACAGAAAAGATAGAAATGAAATAAGATTAAGACAAGGTAACTAGAAGATTGAGATTATACCTAATAACTTTTGTTATAGGTAAGTTTAACAAGGTGAAGATGATCTTTCCAAGATTCTCCAAAATCAAGAACACAAGCACGCAAAAATAGATTCAAAATGAGTACCAAAGATTATCAAAGTTCATAGAAAGATTTCTAAACAGAATGATTATAGAAAGATGCCTATACCCGTCTATAGCAAGACAAGGATGATAAGGACAACCAAAAGATAGTTTGAAAAACAAAATAAGGAAATAAATTTGAAAGCATGGAAATTTCAACTTAAATAGAGAATAAATCTTTACACAAGTTAAATAAATCTTAACTATCTCAAATTTCATTATCTTATTATCCAATCATCTTAAATTAACAATTTTTAAAACCATGGGTTTGAAAAATAATCATTTATTACACTCACAATGTACTTAATAAATTTTATTCTTCTTTATTCCTAATTAAAATTAAATTTATTCCTCTTAATATATTTATCACTTATGTTAAATATACTTACAATTATTATAACTGCTTTCTTTTATTCTTAGCTCCTTTAACATTATTTTATTGTAAGTTATTCAATTACCCTTTATTATATTTACCTCTGTTAATCATTTTATAATTAAAATTTAAGTGTATAACATTTATTATAACCACTCAAATTTTATTTATAAAATCTTTTTATGTTGTATATTATCCAATTACATTGTTAACTTCTGAAATTAAGGTAACTTATATTAAAATGCAATTGAGGATTATACAAATAAAACATTCCAATTCAATTATCTCAAGTTTGAATTATTTATCCAAAAATTTTGATTTTTTTTTATAACTGAAATTATTCTTTAAGATAAAATGTAAGAATTAAACTTCTGATTCCCTTCAAACCATTTAGAGATAAATAAATATATATGTATACACAGTATATGTCAAATCAGATTTAAAATCATATATCTATATATCAGAAATCAAGTCATACTTTAGAAATTCAAATCAATTTGATTTCCCAAAACAAAGCTGTAGCAAGACTACAGGGTGGTCTCTTCATTCGAAACTCGAAAATGAATGTCGATGTTGCCGCGGTCATCACCGAAGTTATTTTCCAGCGACAAAGAGAAGAGCACTAATTTTTCTTAAACCTTTAAAATTCTTTGAAAACAAATTTCTATTCAAAAATACTTTAAATAATATAACCTTTTAAAACTTTAAACACAAGGTTTGAAACCATCGGAAATTAACTTCTCAAATTTCTTGTTCTAAATTCATTTCAGTTCCCAAATCAATTTATAAACACCTATCTATAAATTCATTTATAGAACAATAAATGATAAATCAAGTATTATCACTTCAAATAATCAATTTAAATCAGTTTATTAAGTTCCATAAATTTACTTATATATCAAAATTTATTTCATTAACCAAATTTCAAAATAATATTGTGTCAGTTTGTTCTGTCAAAGTGTTTTGAAAATCTTATCGATAGAGTTGATCAGAAGAATCGATCAGAAACCCAACTAAAACAACACAATATATAAACAAAACATAGATTTACAAGTACAATTCAAAATGTTTGAAGAAAGGTTGGAAACAAAAGACAAGATGATTAAATAACAAAATAGGGAGGTGGATAAGCTTAAATAAATCACGGGCAACCTTAACCGGGTCAACCGTGACTTAAAGAATAAGATCATTGTGGATTTTTCTGGGGTAAATCTACATTCGATCTCAAGAGTTAGAGTTTGGGATAACAAAAAATATTAGCATCTAAACCAAGGATAGATATAAATCTCTGGTGAATCGATGCTAATTGTAAAGGAGTTTCACCTTTTTACAATCAATTTTTGAGATTGGAGGGGACTACCAACTCATTATAAAGACCATTTTGAAGTGGAGTTATGGGATACTCCAGAACAAAAGAAGATGAATGGTGAGGGACATGAACGGATTTTGGAACCGCAGGGAACGTTCCAAAATTCAAAGGAAACCGAATTGAAGGAGAAGGAATTCAAGCTCAAACGAAAGTGATTCTGAAATTAAATCTACTCTATATACTGAGTTTTGCCTAAAACCAGAGCTCTGATACCAGCTGTAACGACCCGATATTTTCAACCATTCGCATCCATTATAAGTGTATAGGTAGACACTCATGCCGGAATTGAATTGCTCAAAATACCGCGTTGTAAATAAAAATTTGGCAAATCTCAGAATATACAGTAAATAATAATCACAGAAGAAATAAAGTACAACAGAAGTTTCAATATGATAACCAAGTACAAGCTGAACAGAACAACCGAACTGAAATAGATAAGACTATATAAGCAGATAATCTCTAGCGATTCCAATCTCCAGAAAGTGGAATCCAAATCTGTGAATACTCAGGCTGACCCGAGCGTAAATAAAAATACAAACACTCGAGTCAGGACATACATACTTATACAATGTAAACCAACTCAAGTGAACTGTAGTAAAAGTACAAGTAACTTAGAAGATGCTTGGGATCGCCCATCCTCTAAGGATCCGTTAAACTATTTATTATATAGTAATATAAGCTATATACAGTAGTGTCTAATCAGTAAAGTATAATCATATAGAAAATAGAATTAAGGGGATGGTGAACCTTAACGCGGTCGGATCTTTAAACCAAAATCGTAGTGGGCTCGATATAAGGAACATATGACAAGACACGCGAGGCAATGCCAGGGTGGATACACCGTTTGCACTCCCGGACCGGTGGTGACGGCAAGCCAGCAGCTTCCGCCCACCTCGAGACATACCCCGAATCAAAGTGGCGCCACCATATCGAATCACAAAAGTAATAGAATGGTTTTCGAAGAAGCATGCTCGATGAAAGGGTGCGACCCTTTGTGTAGCCCGGTATAGCTCCTGGTTTAGTCATAATTAGGCCATCCATCAACGTTCTCTTACTTCGTTCCAGTAGCATTCGCCAACCAACCTACTTCGTTCTGGAATGTCCACCACGTACATGGTTGTCAAAGTGGTTTTCGGTATCGACAGAGAGTATGCCCATATCCGATCCCGGCCTTTTTGCCAACCAATCGTTATTATAACCCATGGTAATAACTTTAAAACAATATTTTATACTTCAAAATAAAATATCCTTTTCAATCCAAATCTTTATCAAAATAAAGATTAAATCATTTCCAAAACCATTTCAATATATGAACATACGATATCTTTCAAATTCAAATATTTATCAAAATAAATATCAAGTCATTTCTAACCATTTCAATATATTAAATTATCATATCCTTTCAAAACTTCATTTCAAAACATTTTTAATATCAAAATATCATATCTTTCCAAAACTTCATTTCAAATCATTTTAATATATCAAAATATCATTTCAATGATAGTTTATACTTCAAAACCAAAACCATTTTATTTCAAAGCTTTAATATCTCACATTTCAAAATCCAATATTATTTAAATAAACTCAAATAATATATATATTTTAAATATTCATCTATCAAATAACTTAAATAAATCAACAAATATCATTTCAAAATATCAAAGTATTATTCAAAACATCATTCATTTTTAATTCATTTAAATACCATTTAAAACCATTCATTTTATTTAGAAATCAATCACCATTTCAAACTTACATTTTCAAATGAGTTTATATTTAAAGATTAAATCTTTTCATAAAAAAATAAAGTCAATTCCTTATATTTAATAGTTAAATATTTAATTTCCAAAAATTTAAATCTTATTCCAAAGATTTATCTCATTAAAATTTAATAAAATAATAAAATTCAGTTTCCGTAGCACTTAAAAATGCTACATAAAGTTATAGTTTAAAGCAGTTCATTTAACAAAATACAGCATTTAAGTGTTGTAATAGATTTCTTTAAATTTCAAATAAACTTTAAATGTTAAGTTTAACCACTATAGCACTTACAATGTGCTATAATAGCCTTTATTTCAAATTAACTTTTTAGTTCATTTAAAACTACTACAGCATTTACAAAATGTTGTAATATCCTTTACATTACACTTCAAAAATGCCGTTAAATCAAATTCAGGATTTAAATACAAATTTCACCAACAGTTAATCTTTAATTTAAATCATTTAACTTATAAACATCATATAATTTCACATTTTAAAATCATCATTTCAATACTCTTATTTTTATGATTTTTATAAAGTTAAATCTCATCCAAAAATCAAATTTTAACATAATTTCTTATTTAAATTCAAGTATTAAATTCCATTTCTTTAATTAAATTATTAAATTAACAATTGGGTTTAAATTTATAAAATATAACTTATTTCCATAAATTTTACTTAATTAAAATTTCACTTTTTTTAAAACAAAACTTAAAATTTCACATTTAAGTTATATTTCAAAATTTACTTAAACATTCATTTGTTTAAAGTTTTAACTTATTCAAAAATCATTATTATTTTTATAAAATCATTTAAAATACATTTTTAAATCAAAATATTATATTTTCCATACTTTACATAATTTCCTTTTTAAAGCAAAACATAAATTCCAAAATTTACTTACAGTTCAAATTCTACTTTACCGTTTACTTAATTCATTATTTAATTTATAGAAAATCACTAATATTTCTGCAAAATCATTTTTAATTAAATTTCAATCAAAATATTATTAAAATATTATAAATTTTACATTTTAAAATATTTTAAAACATTTTCAAAAATATTACATAAACCACGGTCTGTATATAGTTTTCTAGCCTAGGTCAAGTGATACGGATATATATCATTTCAATCCGCAGTTTACAAAGAAAAACAGGGTTCTATCATTTCAAACCCGCAGTCCCAAGCAAAATGAATGATTTTGGAAACTGCTCAGGCCTATCATTTCAGCCCATAACGTTTTTCCCCTATTCTAAAGTCCGTTCGGGTATGTATCATTTCAACCGATAGTGATTCCAGTCTACAGGGAACTTGCAATGGTGATAACTGATATAAATGACAGAATAGCATGAAATAACAATATCATATGATATAACAAGTGTAATAACAGGTGTGAACATCATATGATGATAATATAGCAGATATAGCATGATGATAAATAGTTACATATTCAAATGGTGTTAGTTTATCAGTTATATAAGTACATATTAGTCTGGTGAGATTTACTCACCTTTTTGTGCTGGAGATATCAACTCAAATGACACAACGGATTCCAGAACGCACGATGACACAATAATAGATTCAAGTGTAAAGAGAACCAAGCAAATTGATCTTGTGTTGCAACCCAAAACAAAACCAAATAAATTATAAATTCACTACAACTTTGAATTTACATATCTTTGAAATAAAACATAATATGAATACAGGACATTTTTCCTTGCTCTCATATTGTTTTGCACGGCCTAGATGTTGGATTAGCTCAGGTTTAATCATGCTTTGGCTCAGGTATGGACCTATGAAGGCACGGCTACAAGGCTAGAATGGTGGAGGAGTTACAACATTCAGAATATGAAGAGGCTGGGCAACATAGTGTGTTTTTGGTTCAACTTTGGCTCGGTCTACAAGGTCATTGGGCTCGGCTATGACATGTTTCAGATCTGGACAGAGGATGAAGGTGATAGTTAGGAGTGTGTCAAGGTGGCGGTGGAGCAATAGGAGGTGGCCAAGGTCATCTAAGATGATGGTGGTGAAGACTAGGTGGCTAGACATGCTTTTAAGGAGTTTTGTGCAACTTTTGAGGTGTTTGTCTTCATTTAAAGGCCATGGCCTGATCTGGTCAGAGGAGGAGAGAGGGATTTGAAGCCGTGGAAGGGGAGGAGGAGGAAGGTGGAGGTGGTGGAGGAGGCTAGGCCGAGCAAATACAAGGAAGAGGCAAGGGAAAATTCAATGGAAAAATCAATAAAATGAAGAGAGAAAGTAGAAAAAGAAGAAGAAGACATTACCAGATGTGTTTCCAGAAATGAATGGCCGAAAATATGATGAAATGAGATGTTATTCACGTGAAAATGAGTTAAGGAACTCACGGCTAATCAATAGAAAAGAACGACCAAAGATATGGAAGGTCTAGAAAGTGAAAAGTCATCGATTTAAAGCATTTTTGTCTCTTCAAATTTCCATTTTCTAAAAATCAAATAAAACAAAAATAAATCTGCAAATACCTTTAAAAAACCGAAACCAAGTGAAATAATATGAAGATAAATAATAAAATTTAAAGAAATTAGAAAAAGGATAAAAAAAATTGCTTAAAAATGCAAACAGTGTCTAGAAATTTCAAATAAATCACTGTTGACTTGGGAAAATTAGTAACTTCATTTTAAAAATATTCTAAAATAAAATTTGAATTAGAAATTATTTTAAAACATTTTCAAGGTAAAATAAATAATTAAATTCAGAGAAAGTAGCAAAAGAATTGAAGAAATTGTTTAAAAATGGCAAACAGGTCATGAAAATTTCAAATAAGACACTACTTGCTTTAGAAAAATATACACTTCATTTTAAAAATATTATGGAGTAAAACTTTGAAATAAAATAATTTATTTATCATTTCTAGAATAAAATGAATGATTAAATTGGAGAAAAATAGAAAAAGAACTAAAGAAAATGTTTAAAAATTGAAAACATGGCATGGAAATTACAAGAAAAATACTACTAACTCTATAAAAATTCCTTCCTCACTTTAAAATATTAAAATACAAAAATATACATAAAATAACATATTAATATATGACAAAGAAAAATATAATTTATACAATTTAAAATAACAAAAATTGCAGAATAAACAAATTGCACTCAATATTGAAATATACATAACTTTTACTGTTTAACTCCGTTTTCAACGAAACGGAAAGCAATGTTCAAGTTATTACATCTATTTTCATAATAAAAGATAAAAATTAAGATTTAAAATAATTTAAATTTGAATTTTAAAAGTCAAAGTTTGAACAGTTTGAGTAGAAGTTCACTTTTTAGTAAAATGTCCAATTTATACTATTTTGAACTATAGATCACTTAATAATCAACATTTATATTTAAAAATGAAATATTTGAAAAAAATAAATTTAAAAATAATTAAAAATAAAATAAAATAAAGTCAAATCTAAAATATATAGGCAAAAATCTAGGGTTGTTACATATAACAACGGTTATTAGGTACAATTTCAATCTTCTTGTCACCTTGTCTTAATCTTATTTCATTTTATCTTTTCTGTGATTTCCCGTACCTCATTTCTTTTCGGGAACGAAAAGTTTTAAGCGGGGGAGAGTGTAACAACCCGGTATTTTGTGATTATTTAATTGTATATTTTAATTATTTTAATTGAATTTCCTGGTTTAAAAACTTTATTTTATTTATTAAAGTGAACAGTTTTGTTATTTTAAATATAAATTTTGATTTTTGATATGAATTAGAATTCCAAACATGACTAAATGGAATATTTTCCAAAAGCGTGAATTTTGGTCTATATGGTCAAACTTTGACTTTTAAATTTGAAAATTTGAAATTTATCTTTTATTATGAAAGTAAATAAAATTTTAAGAATATTGTTTTTCGTTTCGTTGAAATCCGATTTATATTGTGAAAGTTATGCCTTTTACACTATTGTGTGTAATTTGTTGTGTTCAACAAAGTCGTTATTTTAATTTTTTATAAATAATATTTTGTTTGTTATGTCATGTTCTAATTTATATTTGCATGTGTAACATGATGTTATGTATATATTTTAGTTTTAAAACATTTTTATGGCTAATTGAAATTTTCTAATGTCAGTTGTCTTTTGTTTACAATTTCTAGTTTCAATTAATTAAAGAAATTCTTTATTTATTTTTTTCTATTTTCTCAAGACCATATTTTATTTCATTTCTACTTTATTTTTTTCATCATTTATTTTATTTATTTGACTTTTTTTGTTTTAAAGTGAAATAGAAATTTTCTAAAGCTAGTGATATTTTGTTTGTAATTTTAAGTCTTGTTTTAAATTATTAAACTATTTCTTTAATTCTTTTTCTATTTTCCTAAATTTATTTATTTATTTTCTTTCTATTTTATTTTATTTTCAGATCTGTAATTCATTTACTAAATTTTAATAGTTTTTATCTGATTTAAAGAAAAGGAAATTCTAAGAGACTAACTTTTACAACTTGTGACCTTTCTTTTCCTAAGCCTTTTCATTTGCTTGGTTCTTCACTTTCTCTAGCTTTGACCATGCATTTTATTTGTTGGCCGTGAGTTCTTATTCATTTTTCACATGAGAAATCATCATTCCTCATTTCATTCACGGTTAAGAAAAATTTGGTTATGGCTTCTTCTTGCTTTTTCACCTTTTCTCTTCTTTTTTCCTTTTGATTTTCAATGTTTTGCCTTGGCTTCTTCTCCTTGTTGCTCGGCTATAGCCTCTCTATCACCTCCACCGACCACCACCACTTCTTTCCCATATAATCCACGGCCAAACCATCCCACTCCTCTGACCTGAAAATGCCATGACCTCCCCTTGAACAAAACTTCACAAAAACAATGAAAAATCCTGTTGATCCCAGTGTTGTATTCAGCTTGTACTTGGTTATCATATTGAGACTTCTGTTGTATCTTATTTAACTCTGATATATTATATAGTAGCTTCATGAACTACTATTTCTTTTACTTCCGCTGCATTATTATTACTCTGTGTCTGTGATTATTTATTTATTGTATATTCTAAGATTTGCCAAATTTTATTTATAACGCGGTATTTTGAGCAATTCAAGTCCGACATGTGCGGATGCGAATGGTTGAAAATATTAGGTTGTTACATTTGGTATCAGAGCTTTGGCTTTGAGGCGAAACTTAGAATATAAGGTAAATTTATTAACAGAATCACTTTCGTTCGAGTTTGAATCTTTTCCTCTTTGATTCGAATTTCCTTTGAATTTTGGAACGTTCCCTGCGGTTCCAAAATCCACTCATGTCCCTCACTATTCATCTTCTTTTGATTCTGGAGTATCCCATAACTCCACTTCGAATGATCTTTATAGTGAGTCGACAGTCTCGCCTATCTCAAATTTGCTTGTAAAGGGGTGAAACTCCTTTACAATTAGCATCGATTCACCAGAGACTTATATCTATCCTTGGTTTAAATGCTAATATCTTTTGTTATTCCAAACTCGGTCTCTTGAGATCGAATGTAGATTTACCCCAGAAAGTCCACATCGATCTAATTCTTTAGGTCACGATTGACCCGGTTAAGGTTGCCCGTGATTTATTTAAGCTTATCCATCTCCCTATTTTGTTAATTAATCATCTTGTCTTTTGTTTCCAACCTATCTTCAAACATTTTGAATTGTACTTTTAAATCTATAATTAATGTTTTGTTTTATATTGTGTTGTTGGAGTTATTGATGTTGATTTGGGTTTCTGATTGATTTGTCTGACCTGCTATTGATAGGATTTCCAAAACATTTTAACATAGCAAACTGACACAATAGGTTTTTCAAATTTAGTAATGAAACAAATTTTGTAACTATATTATTAAGTTTTCTGGTCTTTATTGAATTGGTTATTAAGAAACAATATTTAATTTTGATTTTTATATATCATTTCTCTTGTTTCATATATAAATAATTGAACTACAAAACATGTTTATAAGTTTATTTGGAAATTTAAAATGAATTTAAAACAAGAATTTGAGAATTTAATTCCGATGGTTTCAAACCTTGTATTTAAAGTTTTAAAAGGACATATTATTTAAAGTATTTTCGAATAGAAATTTGTTTCCAAAGAATTTTAAAGTTTAAAAATTTGTACTCTTCTCTTTGTCGCTGGAAAATAACTTCGGTGATGACCACAGCATCATCGACATTTATTTTCGAGTTTCGAAGTGAAGAGACTATTCTGTTGTCTTGCTACAGCTTTATTTGGGGAATTTAATAGATTTGAATTTCTAAATAAAATTGGATTTATAACTTATGCTGATATATGATTTAAATTTGAATGGATATATATATAGTATATGTGCATTTATTTATCTCTAAATAGTTTGGAATTTATCGAAAATTTAAATTCCTAAATTTTATTTTGAAAGATAATTTCAATTATAATTTCAAGATTTGGATAAATATTCAAGCTTGAAATGATTGAATTGGAAAGTCTTATTTGTATAATACACCATTTCATTTTAATATAACTTACCTTAATTTTAGAAGTTGAATATGTAATTGGATAATATACAATATAAAAGATTTTATAAATAAAATTTGATTGGTTATAATAAACGTTATACACTTAAATCTTAGTTATAAAAAAGATTAACAGAGGTAAATAGAATAAAAGGTAAATTGAATAATTTACAATATAAAGGATGTTAAAGGAACTAAGAATAAATTAAAGCAGTTGTAATAAGTGTAAATATACTTAAACATAGGTGATAAAATATATTGAGAGGAATAAAATTTAATTTGAAGAACTAAATTTATTAAATACATTATGAGTATAATAAATGATTTATTTCAAATCCATGATTTTAGAGATTATTAAATAAAGAAAATTGGATGATAAGATAATGAAATTAGATAGTTAAGAATTATTTAACTTGTGTAAAATTAATTATCAATTTCAGTTGAAATTTCCATGGTTTCAAACTTTTTATCTTATTTTGTTTTCCAAACTATCTTTGGTTGTCCTTATTTTCCTTATTTTGCTACAGACTAGTCTAAGCATTTTTCTATAATCATTCTGTTTAGAAGTCTTTATATAATCTTTGATAATCTTTAGTGCTCATTTTGAATCTGAGCACCACTTGCCATCCATAGACCGTCGGTCAAGCGGGACGGGTGAATCAGATTCTAGGGGATCTTTTTGTGCTTGTATTCTTAATTCTGAAGGATCTTGGGAAGATCACCTTCACCTTGTTAAACTTACCTATAACAACAGTTATCTGGTATAATTTCAATCTTCTTGTCATCTTGTCTTAATCTTATTTCATTTTATCTTTTCTGTGTATTCCCGTATCTCATTCCTTTTCGAGGACGAAAAGTTTTGAGTGGGGGAGAGTGTAACAACCCTATATTTTGTGATTATTTTAATTGTATGTTTTAATTATTTTAATTGAATTTCCTAATTTAAAAACTTTATTTTATTTATTAAAGTGAATATTTTTGTTATTTTAAATATAAATTTTGATTTTTGATATGAATTAGAATTCCAAACATGGCTAAATAGAATATTTTCCAGAAGTGTGAATTTAGGTCTATAAGGTCAAACTTTGACTTTTAAATTTAAAATTTTGAAATTTTGAAATTTATCTTTTATTATGAAAGTAAATAAAATTTTAAGAATACAATTTTTTATTTCATTGAAATCCGATTTATATTGTGAAAGTTATGCCTTTTACACTATTGTGTGTAATTTGTTGTATTTAACAAAATTGTTGTTTTAATTTTTTATAAATAATATTTTGTTTTTTATGTCATGTTCTAATTTATATTTACATGTGTAACATAATTTTATGTATATATTTTAGTTTTAAAACATTTTATGGGTAATTGAAATTTTCTAATGTCAGTTGTCTTTTGTTTACAATTTCTAATTTCTAGTTTCAATTAATTAAAGAAATTCTTTATTTATTTTTTTCTATTTTCTCAAGACCTTATTTTATTTCATTTCTACTTTATTTTTTTCATCATTTATTTTATTTATTTGACTTTTTATTTGTTTTAAAGTGAAATAGAAATTTTCTAAAGCTAGTGATATTTTGTTTGTAATTTAAAGTCTTGTTTTAAATTATTAAACTATTTCTTTAATTCTTTTTCTATTTGCCTAAATTTATTTATTTATTTTCTTTATATTTTATTTTGTTTTCAGTTCTGTAATTCATTTACTTAATTTTAATTATTTTTATTTGATTTAAAGAAAAGGAAATTCTAAGAGACTAACTTTTATAACTTGTGACCTTTCTTTTCCTAAGTCTTTCCATTTGCTTGGCTCTTCACTTTCTCTAGCTTTTGACCGTGCATTTTCTTTGTTGGCCATGAGTTCTTATTCATTTTTCACATGAGAAACCATCATTCCTCATTTCAGTCACGGCTAAGAAAAATTTGGTAATGGCTTCTTCTTCCTTTTTCACCTTTTCTCTTCTTTTTTTCCTTTTGATTTTCAATGTTTTGCCTTGGCTTCTTCTCCTTGTTGCTCGGCCATAGCCTCTCTATCACCTCCACCGACCACCACCACTTCTTTCCCATATAATCCACGGCCAAACCATCCCACTCCTCTGACCTAAAAAGTGCCATGACCTCCCTTGAACAAAACTTCACAAAAACAATGAAAAATCCCTTAAAACCATCATAGCCGACCACTACATACAACAACACCTCCATCCATCACCTTGGCCACCACCATAGCCACCGCCGCCACCTTTCCATGACCCCTACACATCACCTCCTATACTGACCAGACCTGAACATGTCAGGGCCGAGCCCATTCTACCCATGGTCGAGCCAATACATTGACCAAAACTCCACCTTAGTGCCTTAACTCCTTGTATTCATGTTATGTAACCTCTACCACTTCCTATTCCTTGTAGCCATGCCTTTTTAGGTCCAAACCTGAGCCGAAAGCATGTCTTGGCTGAGCTATATAGCACCCTAGGCCGAGCACACGAGTGTTGAAAGCATGGCAAATCATTGTGTTCATTATGGTCTTTAATTTCAGAGTTTGTTTCAACATATTTTGTATTGTATTTATGTTTATACTATCTTGTTTTATTGGTTGTTCACAAGATCATCAGCTTGGTTCTCATCCATTTAAGTCTATTGTTGTGTCATCGTGCTTTCTGGAATCTGTTTGTGTCATTTGAATAGATAACTCCAGCACAAAAAGGTGAGTAATCTCACCTGACATTTATACTTATGCAAATGTGAAGAGATAACAATTGAATGTGTAGAATGTTATAATGTTATACTTGCCTCTGATTATAAATTATATGATGTTAGACCTGTTTATTTATCTGTCACGTCATCTGTTACTGATATTTGTTGTTAAACTGTTCATTTATATCTGTTCATCGCTGCCAGTTCCCTGTTAGTTAGAAATCACTATGGGTTGAAATGATACATACCCGAATGGACTTTAGAATAGGGAAAAATCGTTATGGGCTGAAACGATAGGCCTGAACGGTTTTTATTTATTTTATTTTACTTGGGGCTTCGGGTTTAAAATGATAGAACCCGGATTTTTCTATGTAAACTGCGGATGGAAATGATATATATCTGTATCACTTGACCTAGGTTAGAAAACTATATACAAGCCCGTGGTTATTTTATAAAGTATTTATTCTTAAAAGTGTAAATTTATGAAATTTTGACTTAAATTGGATTTTTAATGTTTAAATAAAGAAATTTTGATTTTTCTATAAGTTAAAAATGTTGAATAATTAAATGATTAAATTGAATTTTTGAAATATAACTTAAATCTAAACATTTGGACTTTGGCTTTTAAAATGACATTTAAGTTATATAAATAAAATTTTAAGTGGTTTAAAATGTAAATTTATGATAATTTGATTTATATAGATTTTAAAGTGTTTTAAATAAAGGATTTATGATTTTTCTATAAGTGGAATTATTAAATAAATAAAAGGTTAAATTGAATTTGGGAAATATAACTTAAGTTTGGAAATTTGAAAAATTTTGGTTTTAAAATGGTATTTAAGTTTTATAGATAATATGGAAATTTAATTTTATTTGGAAAATAGTAAATATGATAATTTTTTTTGAATTTGAATTAATTGATTTAATAAAGTATTATTGATTTTTCTATGAATTAAATTGGTTAAATAAATGAATGCTTAAAAGTGTAATTTAAAATATAACTTGACTTGGAAATGTGAGTTAGGTTTTAATTAAAGGTTTAAGTTAATTAAATAAATTGGAAATTTAGTTTAATGTATGAAATGGTAATTCAAAAATGTAAGTGTAAATAAATTGTCAAATGTAAAAATGGGAAAATTGTACACTTGAATTTGTTAAGTGAAATTATTGAAAAATTTGGATTTTTCTGTGAAATGTTACTTTATAAAATTCATAAGTTAAAAGAGTATTTTTAAATGAACATATTGAATGTTAAAAATGTGATTTTATAATGTTTAGAGGGTTTAAATTGAAGTTTATTATTTGCTGGAAATACACTAAAATCTGGAAAATACTTTTAATAGCATTCAGAAATGCTATTGTTTCTGAAATGAACTAAAAACTGAATAAAAGTGGCTATTACAGCAGTTCTGAAATGATGTAGTTGCTGTAGAAAATTTAAAAGGCTAAAACTTAATAAAGGCCTACAGCAGTTCTGCAAATGCTGTAGTAGTCTGCTGTCTTTGCTGAAATTAATAAAAACCTTAAACTTGAAACCTGAGCTATTGCAGCATTTCTGGAAATGCTGTCTTTGCTGATTTTAACTAAAAATTTCAACTAAAACGAGATTTAACAGCAGTTTTTAAATGATGTCTTTGCTGAATTAAATTGTTTTCAAGTATAACTTATAACAGCTTTTTCTAAATGCTGTGAAAGGCTGAAATTTTAAATGTTTATGGTTTTTGACTTAGTAAACGAGCTCAGAATGGTTTGAAACTTTAGAAATTGAATACTTGAATTGAAAGAACAATAACTTCACTTTTAAATGATTTAAATGAATTAATTTGATGGAAAATAAATCATTTAAAAGGTGATTCGAACTAAAACAAATGAATGTTGTCTTTGAATTTAAAAGGGTATTTAAATTGGATATTTGGATTTGAATTCAAATAATGATTTGAAAAGGAAGTTTCGAAAGGATATGATCTTTTGATGGATTCGAATCAGAACGATACGAAGAGGGACTTTCTCTGGTTGCTTGATGGATGCGAACAAGAGGATTGCTTGATTTGTACCGATTATATCTTGAGCATACGAACTCAGATTGACTTGAAATTTAGAATGTTGGCTTTCATAGCTTTGCTTGTCTCACCATATCAATTGTAGCTTGATACGGACTCGGATAAAATTCACCGACATCCATAGTGAACCTGCGTATACTCGATATTTAGGATGAGTGGTCTTTGGTTTTTAGTCAATTCTTTGATATCACGGCCTTTCCAAAAGGCGGGATAACAACCATCCAGTATATCATTAAATTTCTTTACATTTGAAAGCGTGAATTTGGTCGATTGGAGCTTTATGTAGCGTTGTAATTCTCGTAATAGCTTGTAAATCAGCCAAATTTCGACATCAGAATCTGGGTGATTACCTTCGTTAAACAATTTGACCACTGAAGTGGAGATGAAATGGAGACGGATGAAGTGGAGAAGAGAAGAGGGTAATTTATAGCGGGTTAAGCGGACCGATTACAAAATAAAAGATTGATGTCTGAAGTGCCAGACGCGTCAGACGACAATTGTTACTTTTACCCCGTCCATCCAAACTGTTCATTATAATATGACTCGCACATAACGCGTCGAACACATTTGATAAGTCTGACTCGATGCTAACATAAACTGGACTAAAAAAGCCTTCGGGTGTGTTCTTTTTTTTAAATGAAAGAGGATGAGAAAGTGTTAAGTTCGCGAAAAGAAAATGCATTCTTTTCAGGAAAGAGGCAATGCGAAATAAGCAAAATTATTATTTATATATAATTTTATTTGTATTAAATATTTAACTAAAATAGATATATATACTAAGCTATCCGTACTGGATTGGAAAACCACCTCGCGATTACGCGATTCCGCGATCCCGCTATCCACGTGTCCTCACATGTTTAGTCACTAGTGGGGAGCCGAAACCTAACCTCTTTCGGCAATGAACCCAGACGCTTTCTCGTCTACATTCTTATTCATTCTTTCTATATTTTACTACTACTCTTCTCCCACGGTAGTACTACTACTCCAAACAAAGGGAAAAAACGTCGCAACAGATATCGAGAGGAAGAATGGAGGCAGCAAAGAAGGAAGAACCATTTCATGTAATCCATAAAGTTCCATCTGGTGATAGCCCCTACGTCAGAGCCAAGTATTTTCAGGTACTTTCCCAAAATCACATCAATTTACCTGTGAATTATACTCGATTTGGTAATAAAATAATGCTTCATCTCCGTAAATAACACGCTTACAGCTAGTGGAAAAAGACTTCGAGGCATCAATAGTGTGGTTCTGGAAAGCAATAAACTCCAGGGACAGAGTAGACAGCGCCCTGAAAGACATGTCAGTGGTGATGAAACAGCAAAACAGATCGGAAGAAGCAATCCAAGCGATAAAATCATTCCGGCATCTATGCTCGAAGCAAGCACAAGAGTCGCTGGACAACCTTCTAATCGATCTGTACAAAAAATGCAACCTGATAGAGGAGCAAATCGAGCTGCTGAAGCAGAAGCTGAAGGCCATACACATGGGCGAAGCGTTCAACGGCAAAAGCACGAAGACGGCGAGGTCCCACGGGAAGAAATTTCAGGTGTCGATCAAGCAGGAGACGTCGAGGATATTGGGGAATCTGGGGTGGGCGTACATGCAGCAGGGGAATTACGATGCGGCGGAGATGGTGTACAAGAAGGCGCAGGTGGTGGAGCCGGACGGGAATAAGGCGTGCAATTTAGGGATTTGTTTGATGAGGAAGGGGAAGTTTGAGGAGGCGAGGAAGGTGCTTTGGGATGTGGTGGGGAGGAGGTTTGGAGGGTTGGAGGTTGAGGAAGGGGATAGGGTTGTGGAACGAGCGAAGGAGTTGATTACGGAGATGGACGGAGTTTGTGATTTGGATTTTGGCCTGGATTTTGAGAGGTTGGATGTGAATGAATGGGTGAATGTTAGGAGGAGGAGGAGGAGGTTGCCTATATTTGAAGAGATTTCTCCTTTTAGAGATCAAATGGCTTGTTGATCGATTGACTCTATTTTTTTTCTTGTGCGGTGTTTTTGACTGAAGTACAGGTTTTTTTCTTCTTTCCTTTTCTGTTTATGTTTTATTCATTGAGCTTGTATTAATTAGCCTCTTTACACTAGCCACTTTTGTAAACACAAGTGTTTGTAGTCCCCCTTTTTCTACTTCTAATTGTCATATATATAATACGTATACCTCTTTTTATTTCTTATTGTCTATCATAGAAGCTCGTTGGTTCCTGCACAGTCTAATTAAGCTTGCCAATGGATAGGTCTTATCTATGGACATTTGAAATCTGGTCGCCTTCGGATTCTTTCTACGAATATTCGAATTCAGTCCGCATCCGTATTCCAAAACGGATGTATATCTGATATTCGAAAATAAAAATACGGATGCGGATATATCTGCATACAAAAATTATTCATTTGCTTTTTATTAAGGTTATAACTTATATTATGTGCATTTTAATCCAATAAAAAATATGACAATTTTTTGAAATGAACCTGCACAAATAACATATTATGGATTCAGGCATCAACAAAAAACTTATTGCAAAACTAGATATTTTTTCGAATATTACTTAATTGCGCAAGTAATAAAAAAATTTATACGTAGAGCTTGCGTATTCCATAATTGCACAAGCTCTACGTATAAAGCTTGCGCAATCCATAAGTACGCAAGCTCATTTTCGAGCGTCAAACAGAAAGAAAGCACAAAACTGTCTCATAATTCTCGATTTTCTACTTTCTTCCCAAAACCCTTTTCATTTTCCATTCCAAATCAAGATCAAAGGCATCAATAACATTATTCTTCATCCATTCATTGAAGCAACCACTTGATTACGCGTAAAATGGAACCAAGCTCTTCATCTACGTTGATTAGAAGTAATAATAATTTGATTGTAAATTGATTACTACTTTACAAGTGATTGTCATTCTTAATGGAAGTAGTCTTGATGATGTCGATGACAATTTACTATTATGGTTGGTTTCTTTGTTGAAAATGCAAAAAGAATTATAGTAATCCTAAAATCAAAACTCTAAATGTTGAATAGATGTATAATTGATAATTGGTTATTGTTGTTTATAATGTAGAATTGGCCACCGGACCCGAAGATAGAAGTGTTCTTTATCATCAAGAACATCATAGAAGCCAAAATGATGCGCTAATGGAAGTAATTTTTCTATTTACAATGCGTTAATGATAAACCAAAATGCAAGTATGAAATACTAATTTAAATTTGTTGATAATTATTAAGTTGTGGAAATAGTTAAGCTATGCTACCATTCGAGGAAGTTTAAGAAAATCGACTTTAAAGATATAAGGTTGAAGCAAAACCTAAGAATTGTTGGATTTTGTAAAGCAATGCAAATTGACTACATTCGGCTCGACCATCACCTTATTACGACTTTGTGCGATAGGTGAAGGCCGGAGACAAATACTTTTCATATGAGAGTCAGTGAAATGATGGTAACTGTAGCCGATGTTTATTTTCTTTTGGTATTAATGGAGATGACTTTTCGGTATGTTCACAAAATTTGGATATCGATTATTTAGAATTGTGTCATGACTTACTTTGTATTTTTCCGCCTAGAGTGGCCATTAAGTCTAAAAGTGAACTATCAATTACGTGATTTAAAAGCGAATTTTTCAAACCACTATCTGAAGGTGCGACTGATTTAGATACACTTCATCACAGTTATGCTGTGATATTGTACTTTTTAATTTGCCGACTTTTTCCAGATCATTCAAAGGTAGATTAAATTTGAAGTTTTTAGCATTTTTGGATGATTTAGCAAATTGTGGTTACCATTCTTAGGGTAGTGTTGTACTATGCTATTTGTACAATGAGTTGTCAAATGTTGCCTTGTAACGAAGAAAATTTTTAGGGGGTTCTGCAACGTTGTCGCGAATATGGTCATGGTCGCATATTGCTGCTATTGGACTAAATATTCATTAAAATATCCAAGATCTCATCATTTTAAAATTTTAAAAACTTGTATTTAATTTAAATTAGATTAAATATTCATTAAAATATGCTGTCAAAATTCCGGGTCGTTACATTCCTCCCCCCTTAAAAGAATTTCGTCCCCGAAATTTAAACAATAGTTAATTCAAAAACTTTTATATTAACAATCCAAACATACATATCATTCATACAATAGCAAACAAACAAACAGTCTACTCTAACAAACATCACTAGTTATCCGAACATAAATCCGGATAAGCATTCTTAAAACTATCGAGAGTTTCCCAGGTACAATCTCTGTGATCCTCACTCCATTGCACCTTGACGAGTTTCACCACTTTGTTCCTGAGTTGCTTCTCGTCTCGATCCACAATCTGAACTGGTTTTCTGACTACAGTTAAATTTGGTTCAACTTCCAAATTCCTGAATTACTGGTTTAACAACTAATGATGAATCATGAACAAATTCCTAAGATGGGATATACGGAATGCACAATAAATTCCAGATTTCCACTCTGGCAATTCAATACTGAAATCTACAGTATCAATTCTTTCCAAATTTCCTTGACTTCTTTACAGAATTTCAGTATCTATTTAATCAAGCCCGTACGATGTACATATACCATTCGTACGCAAATATCAAATTCGATCGCTTGCTCGATCACACAATTTCACTTCCGAACTAGTATCGTCCACCCGACTTCCTAGTACGGACTCAGAACTGGTTTCTTGATCAGAAACTGTCATTCTCCTTGCATAGTCACAACTATGATAGAGAATTTCAAGAATCAATCAAAATCCAAATCCATGGTTCGTCATCGAAAATCGAGTGAAAAATCCTAACTCGGATCGATATAACTATCTCGAAATTATGTGCTCGAATCTGGATCAAACTGTTATGCGAACAAAATAATATACGTACGTCCTACGTATTTATATCCATTGATTATCAACTATATCAATTTTCCTTTTATTCACATTATTTTGATTTCTATCCACTTGGAATAATTTTCTCAATATCAAATTTTATTTAAGAATTTCACCACCCATTCCTTAAATTTAATATAAGCATTATATATTTCCACTTAAGCCTTTACATCCTCTTATTATTATATTTTTTTCCATTTTAAATCTGAATTACCAATTCCATATGAATTCAATTTTCTTAACTCCGAATATTGAACTTTTATTGACTATCTCCATTTATAACTGATTCCTGTTATTATTTTTAAATTAGTTTCATTCCTTAGTCTACTTTAAATTTTCAATTTGAAGTTGTTTTGTTGCTAATAATTTTTTTTTATATATAGTTTTCAAATTCTGAAAAGCTTTGACATATTCTCCATTTGTTTAGCATTACATATTTTCATAAGCACATATGTAAGGTTTCCAACACTTATTACAATTATTTCCAATCGATTTCCAATTCATTCCTTTTTAGTTAAAGTGATTTACACTTACTTGCTTAAACATATAATCCATTTGAGCAAAACAACTCATATTCAAAATCATCCTATTTTGCTTCCAATAATTCATAGAATTTTATCTAATCTTGTTTACTTCAAACATCCCATTTTCTTATGCAATTTAACAATATCATTGTGAATAAATAATCACTTAATCTTTATGACCATTTTAAATTGATTCCATCTCAATTTTACACTTGACTCCACCACATTTAATTTATTCACAATCTTTTCATTGCATTTCCTTTCATTTCAATCAGGTTTGATTCCAAATCATTTTATCAAACTTGACAACCAATGGTTTAAATAATCATTCCACAACTTATTTAAGTCATATTGTTTTCTTCAAACTGTTCCACCTAACAACTTAGGTTTATTCTGTTTCACCAATTCCCATTCAAATCTTTGATTTGATTTTCCCTTAATCAAATCCCAATTATTTACTGATTTATTTGATTAGTTTATTCTTTTATCCATTCTTAAAAATTAATTTGCATTAACAACTCATTATTGAATTTATTCATAATAAGGTTACTCAATTTATTCATAATAAGGTTATTCAATTTATTCTTGAATTAGATTTGTTTACAACCTACGCCAATTCTATTTAAATCCAATTCAATACTTACTTTGGTTTACATTTACTTATTTACATAAGAATTTTATTTCATTCAATTTTATCAGTAACTCAATTGAATTCATTTAAATTCAATTTTATTTTAACTCAACTTCAGCTAAATTTAGCTACTTACCAATCTTTAAATTTTATTTCTCAATATATGAGCTCAAAACTTATTTATTTACCTTAAAGTTTATATTACTCATTTGGGTCCTTTCATCTTATAATCACAATTTCAGATTATATATATATAGCACTTACTGTCTTAAGGTATAAATTTCCATCTCACAATTACAATCATTTTACCCTCCAATTTTATATCCAATTAAATTTGTTTTGAACTTCAATTCCATTTAACTTATCTCAGGTTAAACTCAAATATATTTTCTTCACTTTCATTTACTTAAATTAAATTTTAATTCCGGGATTACAATTCCCGATTTCTTCTTATTAATATCAACTTTACTTTCCAAGTCCCAAAGTTGCTTCATTTAAACTTCACATTATCAATTAGAACTCTTAGAATTCAAAAGCCCGGTTTTCATTTCCAAAACCATTTTAAAATGATAACTACACATACCTACTTGGTATATCAAATCAAATTTTCAACTTCCAAACACTTGTTTTCACCAAAACAAATTCTCTCTTTTGAAAAATTTAAAACAACTTGTATACCCAACAACCCCAAATAATATCATAACCAACTATCCTGGTAGCAATCCATCACTTAAAAAACTCGAAAATGAATACTGATGATGTGGCCATCACCATCAGGATTATTTTCCAGCGACTGAAGTGTGTTCAATGCTTTCTTACTTTCATAATTTCCTCCCAAAACAATTTTCAAAACAATACTCCATTACTACCTTCAAATCTTTGAAAACAAAACATTTCAGACATTCCCAAGTTTTCAAATTCCCAAATCCTTTTGTTTAAATTCATTTAAACACCTTTCAAATTTCCGGGACTTCAATTCTAGTTTAATCTAATTTTAGTTATATTCCTTTTTATTTAAAATCATTCTTAAATAATTTTATTTGGTTATAAACCACTCACATTTAAATTTTGATTTGATTGTACTATTAACAATCAAACATCCAAGTATATATAGTTATTTCAGAAAAATATTTCTTGTACATCAAAATATAAGTTTGGGTAAAATTATTTCATTTACGCTACTTTAAAAATAATACTGTGTCGGTCTACCTTGTTTAAGAGTTTAGAAATTCCTATCGATGAAATGGCATCCCACACATCGACCAGAATTCATAAACACTCAACAGATAAATCAACACAATATAAAAACAATTTTATATTCACTAACAAATACGCGCTCATATCTATTAATACACTCAAACTCATTTTAGAGTTCTACAAACTCTATTTTATGAGTAATCACTACCAGAGCCAAGGTTATCACCAACCTATGCTCTGATACCACCTGTGACGACCCGCCCTTCTAATACCCGAAAGACGTATCATCATTAAGAAAGAAAGGGATAGGAAATAGAAGAGAAAGAGAAAGAAAGAACAACAACATCAGAATCTCACAGCGGAACGGAATAAAATATAATATATCACATAAATATTTCATAGTTTTACATATATCAGAATTATACATATGACAATCATACATACAACTACCACTATATACATCAGAGATACATCATACATCAACTACTGACACAGCGGAACTTAGATAGATAGCTACATACGTCTGGAATCTCCTGCTCCAAGCACCTCCAGAAATCAAAGTCCATAACCTATCACTTGGCTACTCATAAAAATTTGAGTACCCAAGAGTTTATGAAAAACACAAAATATAAACTCCGGGTCAGACATGGGTTTGGTATGAGTAAACGGTTTAAGGTTGTTTAACTTTGAAAAACATTTGAAAACAAAGGTATCACGTAAGACTCCCTACAAATAAATACGGGTAAGTTTTTACCTTACGCTAACCAAAACATTTCATAGGAAATCATGTGATATTATAATAGCGTCTAGGGTTTTCAAGTAAATAGAAAATAGCCGAAATTGTTATATTCATTAAATTCCAGCTACTAGCCACAAAAGTGGGTAATAAAAATCAAAACCGTAGGGTCTCGTAGGGAAAATGGATTTCCAACAATGGCAGGGCTACTGGGGTACCGCTCGTCACAGTACGGGGCCTAGATCACCGTACCGAGGATCACTCCCGACCCCCTGCTACACAAGGCCGGAACCATTCCTTACTGAACAGTTCCGAACAAGATAAACCCCGTGGTTGGCGCGACCAACCACCCACTAAGCCGAAATAAAAAGGGACATCTAGACAGGGGAAATATCTTGTCCTGCTTGGGCATGACCCACCTAACCTTGCTGCATCTCCCCTGTTTTAGCCATTCCCGGTTGATGAGGCTTGAGGCTGCGATTACCTTTATAGTACATTATTCTTAGAATGCTCATCGTCCGCCTGACGATGTGTTGAAAGCATTCAATCCATACAAGTTCGTTTCGGGTTCGAACGAAACCGAAGGCATTATCTCGTCACACTCATTTTGGAATAACCCTCAGAGTCAACGACGATAACCCTTGCGTTTCTGAAAACACCATCTCGATCTTCATTTCAGGGTTCACGACCTAACGTTTAAATTGGATCGATGTGGTTTTCGGAGAATCAAAATTGATTCTTCCGATCCCGGTCTCATCGGATCCAAACGCCATTTTAAGGGCCAAGTTGTCTAATTAACTTAACAGTTTAAATAATTTAAATTCAACAATTGAATTAACATAGCATTTATCACAGATAAAACATATACAAGCATCATAGATATATCACAGCATAGAGAGCATCACAGAATATCATCAAATAAATATCACAATTAGATATTCTACATACACAACAATTTATAAGCAATCATCTTAAATTCTCATTTGTAATAAATTTTGATTTAAATCAATTACATCAGAAATAATTACTCAACCCTGTTTTATTGATTAACAGTTTATTTCTTATTTCCTTTCAAGCTATTTGAATCAATAGATCATTCATAATTAATTACTAAATCTTAATTACTTAATAACTTATTTTATTTTCCACTATTTAATTGATTACTTCTTAACTAAATTATTTGACTTTAATTACTATTCTTTTAATCATTAATTACTATCTAAATTGCTATTTAATAACTCGATTACTTATTTGTTAACTTCAAATTACTTAATTAATCATTTATTAAACCTCAGTAATTATAATCTTATCATTACTTATAATTTATCACTAATTACAATTAAAAGTGATTATTCTCAATATTTCCTTAAGATGATGATTTTTCAATTAACATTTAAAGGGTTTATTAAATTTGAAGTTCAATCATATCACTAAGAACAGCCCAAACATTAATTAACTTTATGCTTAATTAAACCGATTACTTAATTAAGAGCTTAACATTTTAAAGAATTTGATTAAAATAAATAACTTATATTTAAGTTTTTAAAAGCTTGAAACTGGTAAACGTTATTAAGATTCAAATGTTTGTAGTTTGTAAAATAAACTGTTAACTAACTTAAAAGAACAGATCTGCAGAAATCAAAAACCCGAGTTCTCCCCTATCAAGACGCGTATGCTACTTCGAGTTACTCCCCGAAATCACCGAGCCCCTCCCCTGTTCGCATCCTTCTTCCTCCCCCATTCTTATTTCTTTTTTTCTGTAAGTTAAACGTTTACATAAACATGAACATCAGGAAATTACGCTCGAACACGGCAAATAACTCGAAGCTTTCTCCCCTTTCGCTCGAGTACGCCTCGCGTCTGTTGAAACTCGACAGCCACGTTGATACGACACGCCGCCGTACACGTGCACGGCGGCATGGTCGATCTCCGGCCATCACCATTAATGCCCACAACTCAGAAATCATCTAGAAACACGAAATTTAAGCTCAACTTCATCGATAGAAATTCGAAACAAAAATTGACAGTTTCATGAAAAAAAATGTAAACAGAACCTACGGCCGAACTCCCATGGTGATCATCAAACAAGCCTCCAGAGTTGTCGAGACTTTACCCACACGACAACGGTACACTAAACCATCCACCCATGGAACCTCGTGCAATTCAGTCACGTGGTGGCGACGAACTCAACACCTAACTGACACGACCAAAAGCTGTTATCTGAAACCCTATTATGATCTCGTATGCTAAACTTACACAACAGAAAAATTATTGAACATTTTTCTTGAAATCATAATCACTTATACTTGCTTCACTTCAAATCTTAACATTTATGATTGATTCCTTAATCTTAAACTTGTAAAAATGCAGATTTTCATCACTTACTAACTGCTCCTAAATCACCCATCTATAAATCTTCATGTTCGTATTAAAAATCATTATTTACAGTAGGCTTTCAAGTTATCAACTTGAATTGGTATTCTATAACAACCAAATTTATAAATGTCTTTCCTGATTTCCTGTTACTCAAACTTCAAGTAACTTTTTTTTTCTTACTTTTACTAATCATGCTTAATTTATTTTTTCGAAAACCTTGTTTGATGTTTTTTAGCATTTGTTATATTGAGAAAACAAGTCTAACACAAATTTAAATAGGAATAACTTAGTGTTGGATCAGCCATGAAATCTGCATCAACTACAGAGAAACAACAGAGCACAACACAAATATTTGCAGATTTATATTCAAAAGTTAAACTGATTCCATGCCATGAATAAATGAATCATCTTTATTGAAATTGAATAAACTAAAAATTTTAAATCTTGATGTTTACTCACCTGCACCCAATTCCTGAAACTCTCTTTTCTTTCCTCTGTTGCTTTTCTTTGTTTTTGAATTAATTTTAAGTTTGCCAAGCAACAAATGGTTATCCTCTCCCCTTATTTGATTCTCTGGTATGTCTTTAAGTTTAAGTTTTTATCCATGAACTGATGATATATAGGTAGATTTATATAGAAGTTACTAATCAGGTTGTAGCTGGCCAGTTAGTATTTATTTGTCATTTTTCTTTAATTGGTCAAGATTTATACACTGCAGAAAGAAAATCATGACAAGAATTTCGGCTGCATGTACTAGTTTAACAAGAAGTTATGCTATTAAATGTTCATGCTCTTAATTATGATAGCAAGAAATTAATGGTGACTGATACTTACTTTGTGTAGTACAAAGATATTTATGTTATTTTCGGCCAAGCCTGTTTTGTGAGACACAGGGTTTGTTTTATGATATTAAAGTAAAACTTTTGTTTCCTGATGCATAAAACTGTATAACAGTACATAAGTTTTATATCCAATTTGTCTTGTTTATATTATCACACTTGTACTATATGTTTTTTCTTTCTTTCTTACAGGTTTGTTCAGCCTGACTTTGTAAGATACAGGTTTTTTTTTATTATCTTTGAAGTGAAAACTTGGTTTTCTTATACCTATAAATTGTACAAAAGCACAAATATGTTTATTACTGGTTTACATTTATTTTTAGTTTATGAAATTTTTCTCTGGACAAACACTTAATTGCTGTACAAACTTGTATGTGTATTAGGCAATGCATAAAGATTCTTATATTTGACTTTGTTTTCTTATGCATAACTATAATTACTTTTATTATTCCATACTCCATTTATTTGTTCATTTACACTGATATTAATATTATAGTGTTCTTATGTTCATACACTTGTATTAATATAGTTCAAGTTATAACTTATATTCGTAAATTTATATCTTAGTTATATTTTATATTTTATAATTTATGGTTTATACTTATGTTTATAATTATGCTTCATACTTGTTTTTCATGTTTATGTTTATAATCAATTATATTGTTTTAAACTTATGTGTTAGATTTCCATGTTTACGTTAATATCACTACGTTTGTTTATTTTTAAACTTATCATCTTAAAAACTAAAATTGTATTCATATAGATTATCAAATAATAAAATATTGAATCTTTGATTTGATTTTATTGAATAAGACAGATTTTGTTTTAATGGGTTTGAAGCATTCTATTTAAATTTTCAATACATATATAACTGTGAAATATCCAAGATCTCATCATTTTAAAAATTTAAAAGCTTGTATTTAATTTAAATTAGATTAAATATTCATTAAAATATGCTGTCAAAATTCCGGGTCGTTACATTCCTCCCCCCTTAAAAGAATTTCGTCCCCGAAATTTAAACAATAGTTAATTCAAAAACTTTTATATTAACAATCCAAACATACATATCATTCATACAATAGCAAACAAACAAACAGTCTACTCTAACAAACATCACTAGTTATCCGAACATAAATCCGGATAAGCATTCTTAAAACTATCGAGAGTTTCCCAGGTACAATCTCTGGGATCCTCACTCCATTGCACCTTGACGAGTTTCACCACTTTGTTCCTGAGTTGCTTCTCGTCTCGATCCACAATCTGAACTGGTTTTCTGACTACAGTTAAATTTGGTTCAACTTCCAAATTCCTGAATTACTGGTTTAACAACTAATGATGAATCATGAACAAATTCCTAAGATGGGATATACGGAATGCACAATAAATTCCAGATTTCCACTCTGGCAATTCAATACTGAAATCTACAGTATCAATTCTTTCCAAATTTCCTTGACTTCTTTACAGAATTTCAGTATCTATTTAATCAAGCCCGTACGATGTACATATACCATTCGTATGCCAATATCAAATTCGATCGCTTGCTCGATCACACAATTTCACTTCCGAACTAGTATCGTCCACCCGACTTCCTAGTACGGACTCAGAACTGGTTTCTTGATCAGAAACTGTCATTCTCCTTTCATAGTCACAACTATGATAGAGAATTTCAAGAATCAATCAAAATCCAAATCCATGGTTCGTCATCGAAAATCGAGTGAAAAATCCTAACTCGGATCGATATAACTATCTCGAAATTCTGTGATCGAATCTGGATCAAACTGTTATGCGAACAAAATAATATACGTACATCCTACGTATTTATATCCATTGATTATCAACTATATCAATTTTCTTTTTATTCACATTATTTTGATTTCTATCCACTTGGAATAATTTTCTCAATATCAAATTTTATTTAATAATTTCACCACCCATTCCTTAAATTTAATATAAGCATTATATATTTCCACTTAAGCCTTTACATCCTCTTATTATTATATTTTTTTCCATTTTAAATCTGAATTACCAATTCCATATGAACTCAATTTTCTTAACTCCGAATATTGAACTTTTATTGACTATCTCCATTTATAACTGATTCCTGTTATTATTTTTAAATTAGTTTCATTCCTTAGTCTACTTTAAATTTTCAATTTGAAGTTGTTTTGTTGCTAATATTTTTTTTTTATATATAGTTTTCAAATTCTGAAAAGCTTTGACATATTCTCCATTTGTTTAGCGTTACATATTTTCATAAGCATATATGTAAGGTTTCCAACACTTATTACAATTATTTCCAATCGATTTCCAATTCATTCCTTTTTAGTTAAAGTGATTTACACTTACTTGCTTAAACATATAATCCATTTGAGCAAAACAACTCATATTCAAAATCATCCTATTTTGCTTCCAATAATTCATAGAATTTTATCTAATCTTGTTTACTTCAAACATCCCATTTTCTTATGCAATTTAACAATATCATTGTGAATAAATAATCACTTAATCTTTATGACCATTTTAAATTGATTCCATCTCAATTTTACACTTGACTCCACCACATTTAATTTATTCACAATCCTTTCATTGCATTTCCTTTCATTTCAATCAGGTTTGATTCCAAATCATTTTATCAAACTTGACAACCAATGGTTTAAATAATCATTCCACAACTTATTTAAGTCATATTGTTTTCTTCAAACTTTTCCACCTAACAACTTAGGTTTATTCTGTTTCACCAATTCCCATTCAAATCTTTGATTTGATTTTCCCTTAATCAAATCCCAATTATTTACTGATTTATTTGATTAGTTTATTCTTTTATCCATTCTTAAATTTTAATTTGCATTAACAACTCATTATTGAATTTATTCATAATAAGGTTATTCAATTTATTCATAATAAGGTTATTCAATTTATTCTTGAATTAGATTTGTTTACAACTTACGCCAATTCTATTTAAATCCAATTCAATACTTACTTTGGTTTACATTTACTTATTTACATAAGAATTTTATTTCATTCAATTTTATCAGTAACTCAATTGAATTCATTTAAATTCAATTTTATTTTAACTCAACTTTAGCTAAATTTAGCTACTTACCAATCTTTAAATTTTATTTCTCAATATATGAGCTCAAAACTGATTTGTTTACCTTAAAGTTTATATTACTCATTTGGGTCCTTTCATCTTATAATCACAATTTCAGATTATATATATATAGCACTTACTGTCTTAAGGTATAAATTTCCATCTCACAATTACAATCATTTTACCCTCCAATTTTATATCCAATTAAATTTGTTTTGAACTTCAATTCCATTTAACTTATCTCAGGTTAAACTCAAATATATTTTCTTCACTTTCATTTACTTAAATTAAATTTTAATTCCGGGATTACAATTCCCGATTTCTTCTTATTAATATCAACTTTACTTTCCAAGTCCCAAAGTTGCTTCATTTAAACTTCACATTATCAATTAGAACTCTTAGAATTCAAAAGCCCGGTTTTCATTTCCAAAACCATTTTAAAATGATAACTACACATACCTACTTGGTATATCAAATCAAATTTTCAACTTCCAAACACTTGTTTTCACCAAAACAAATTCTCTCTTTTGAAAAATTTAAAACAACTTGTATACCCAACAACCCCAAATAATATCATAACCAACTATCCTAGTAGCAATCCATCACTTAAGAAACTCGAAAATGAATACTGATGATGTGGCCATCACCATCAGGATTATTTTCCAGCGACTGAAGTGAGTTCAATGCTTTCTTACTTTCACAATTTCCTCCCAAAACAATTTTCAAAACAATACTCCATTACTACCTTCAAATCTTTGAAAACAAAACATTCCAGACATTCCCAAGTTTTCAAATTCCCAAATCCTTTTGTTTAAATTCATTTAAACACCTTTCAAATTTCCGGGACTTCAATTCTAGTTTAATCTAATTTTATTTATATTCCTTTTTATTTAAAATCATTCTTAAATATTTTTATTTGGTTATAAACCACTCACATTTAAATTTTGATTTGATTGTACTATTAACAATCAAACATCCAAGTATATATAGTTATTTCAGAAAAATATTTCTTGTACATCAAAATATAATTTTGGGTAAAATTATTTCATTTACCCTACTTTAAAAATAATACTGTGTCGGTCTACCTTGTTTAAGAGTTTAGAAATTCCTATCGATGAAATGGCGTCCCACACATCGATCAGAATTCATAAACACTCAACAGATAAATCAACACAATATAAAAACAATTTTATATTCACTAACAAATACGCGCTCATATCTATTAATACACTCAAACTCATTTTAGAGTTCTACAAACTCTATTTTATGAGTAATCACTACCAGAGCCAAGGTTATCACCAACCTATGCTCTGATACCACCTGTGACAACCCACCCTTCTAATACCCAAAAGACGTATCATCATTAAGAAAGAAAGGGATAGGAAATAGAAGAGAAAGAGAAAGAAAGAACAACAACATCAGAATCTCACAGCGGAACGGAATAAAATATAATATATCACATAAATATTTCATAGTTTTACATATATCAGAATTATACATATGACAATCATACATACAACTACCACTATATACATCAGAGATACATCATACATCAACTACTAACACAGCGGAACTTAGATAGATAGCTACATACGTCTGGAATCTCCTGCTCCAAGCACCTCCAGAAATCAAAGTCCATAACCTATCACTTGGCTACTCATAAAAATTTGAGTACCCAAGAGTTTATGAAAAACACAAAATATAAACTCCGGGTCAGACATGGGTCTGGTATGAGTAAACGGTTTAAGGTTGTTTAACTTTGAAAAACATTTGAAAACAAAGGTATCACGTAAGACTCCCCATAAATAAATACGGGTAAGTTTTTACCTTACGCTAACCAAAACATTTCATAGAAAATCATGTGATATTATAATAGTGTCTAGGGTTTTCAAGTAAATAGAAAATAGCCGAAATTGTTACATTCATTAAATTCCAGCTACTAGCCACAAAAGTGGGTAATACAAATCAAAACCGTAGGGTCTCGTAGGGAAAATGGATTTCCAACAATGGCAGGGCTAATGGGGTACCGCCCGTCACAGTACGGGGCCTAGATCACCGTACCGAGGATCACTCCCGACCCCCTGCTACACAAGGCCGGAACCATTCCTTACTAAACAGTTCCGAACAAGATAAACCCCGTGGTTGGCGCGACCAACCACCCACTAAGCCGAAATAAAAAGGGACATCTAGACAGTGGAAATATCTTGTCCTGCTTGGGCATGACCCACCTAACCTTGCTGCATCTCCCCTGTTTTAGCCATTCCCGGTTGATGAGGCTTGAGGCTGCGATTACCTTTATAGAACATTATTCTTAGAATGCTCATCGTCCGTCTGACGATGTGTTGAAAGCATTCAATCCATACAAGTTCGTTCCGGGTTCGCACGAAACCGAAGGCATTATCTCATCACACTCATTTTGGAATAACCCTCAGAGTCAACGACGATAACCCTTGCTTTTCTGAAAACACCATCTCGATCTTCATTTCAGGGTTCACGACCTAACGTTTAAATTGGATCGATGTGGTTTTCGGAGAATCAAAATTGATTCTTCCGATCCCGGTCTCATCGGATCCAAACGCCATTTTAAGGGCCAAGTTGTCTAATTAACTTAACAGTTTAAATAATTTAAATTCAACAATTGAATTAACATAGCATTTATCACAGATAAAACATATACAAGCATCATAGATATATCACAGCATAGAGAGCATCACAGAATATCATCAAATAAATATCACAATTAGATATTCTACATACACAACAATTTATAAGCAATCATCTTAAATTCTCATTTGTAATAAATTTTGATTTAAATCAATTACATCAGAAATAATTACTCAACCCTGTTTTATTGATTAACAGTTTATTTCTTATTTCCTTTCAAGCTATTTGAATCAATAGATCATTCATAATTAATTACTAAATCTTAATTACTTAATAACTTATTTTATTTTCCACTATTTAATTGATTACTTCTTAACTAAATTATTTGACTTTAATTACTATTCTTTTAATCATTAATTACTATCTAAATTGCTATTTAATAACTTGATTACTTATTTGTTAACTTCAAATTACTTAATTAATCATTTATTAAACCTCAGTAATTATAATCTTATCATTACTTATAATTTATCACTAATTACAATTAAAAGTGATTATTCTTAATATTTCCTGAAGATGATGATTTGTCAATTAACATTTAAAGGGTTTATTAAATTTGAAGTTCAATCATATCACTAAGAACAACCCAAACATTAATTAACTTTATGCTTAATTAAACCGATTACTTAATTAAGAGCTTAACATTTTAAAGAATTTGATTAAAATAAATAACTTATATTTAAGTTTTTAAAAGCTTGAAACTGGTAAACGTTATTAAGATTCAAATGTTTGTAGTTTGTAAAATAAACTGTTAACTAACTTAAAAGAACAGATCTGCAGAAATCAAAAACCCGAGTTCTCCCCTATCAAGACGCGTATGCTACTTCGAGTTACTCCCCGAAATCACCGAGCCCCTCCCCTGTTCGCATCCTTCTTCCTCCCCCATTCTTATTTCTTTTTTTCTGTAAGTTAAACGTTTACATAAACATGAACATCAGGAAATTACGCTCGAACACGGCAAATAACTCGAAGCTTTCTCCCCTTTCGCTCGAGTACGCCTCGCGTCTGTTGAAACTCGACAGCCACGTTGATACGACACGCCGCCGTACACGTGCACGGCAGCATGGTCGATCTCCGGCCATCACCATTAATGCCCACAACTCAGAAATCATCCAGAAATATGAAATTTAAGCTCAACTTCATCGATAGAAATTCGAAACAAAAATTGACAGTTTCATGAAAAAAACTGTAAACAGAACCTACGGCCGAACTCCCCGGGTGATCATCAAACAAGCCTCCAGAGTTGTCGAGACTTTACCCACACGACAACGGTACACTAAACCATCCACCCATGGAACCTCGTGCAATTCGGTCACGTGGTGGCGACGAACTCAACACCTAACTGACACGACCAAAAGCTGTTATCTGAAACCCTATTATGATCTCGTATGCTAAACTTACACAACAGAAAAATTATTGAACATTTTTCTTGAAATCATAATCACTTATACTTGCTTCACTTCAAATCTTAACATTTATTATTGATTCCTTAATCTTAAACTTGTAAAAATGCAGATTTTCATCACTTACTAACTGCTCCTAAATTACCCATCTATAAATCTTCATGTTCGTATTAAAAATCATTATTTACAGTAGGCTTTCAAGTTATCAACTTGAATTGGTATTCTATAACAACCAAATTTATAAATGTCTTTCCTGATTTCCTGTTACTCAAACTTCCAGTAACTTTTTTTTTCTTTCTTTTACTAATCATGCTTAATATTTTTTTTCGAAAACCTTGTTTGATGTTTTTTAGCATTTGTTATATTGAGAAAACAAGTCTAACACAAATTTAAATAGGAATAACTTAGTGTTGGATCAGCCATGAAATCTGCATCAACTACAGAGAAACAACAGAGCACAGCACAAATATTTGCAGATTTATATTCAAAAGTTAAACTGATTCCATGCCATGAATAATTGAATCATCTTTATTGAAATTGAATAAACTAAAAATTTTAAATCTTGATGTTTACTCACCTGCACCCAATTCCTGAAACTCTCTTTTCTTTCCTCTGTTGCTTTTCTTTGTTTTTGAATTAATTTTAAGTTTGCCAAGCAACAAATGGTTATCCTCTCCCCTTATTTGATTCTCTGGTATGTCTTTAAGTTTAAGTTTTTATCCATGAACTGATGATATATAGGTAGATTTATATAGAAGCTACTAATCAGGTTGTAGCTGGCCAGTTAGTATTTATTTGTCATTTTTCTTTAATTGGTCAAGATTTATACACTGCAGAAAGAAAATCATGACAAGAATTTCGGCTGCATGTACTAGTTTAACAAGAAGTTATGCTATTAAATGTTCATGCTCTTAATTATGATAGCAAGAAATTAATGGTGACTGATACTTACTTTGTGTAGTACAAAGATATTTATGTTATTTTCGGCCAAGCCTGTTTTGTGAGACACAGGGTTTGTTTTATGATATTAAAGTAAAACTTTTGTTTCCTGATGCATAAAACTGTATAACAGTACATAAGTTTTATATCTAATTTGTCTTGTTTATATTATCACACTTGTACTATATGTTTTTCCTTTCTTTCTTATAGGTTTGTTCAGCCTGACTTTGTAAGATACAGGTTTTTTTTTTTATCTTTGAAGTGAAAACTTGGTTTTCTTATACCTATAAATTGTACAAAAGCACAAATATGTTTATTGCTGGTTTACATTTATTTTTAGTTTATGAAATTTTTCTCTGGACAAACACTTAATTGCTGTACAAACTTGTATGTGTATTAGGCAATGCATAAAGATTCTTATATTTGACTTTGTTTTCTTATGCATAACTATAATTACTTTTATTATTCCATACTCCATTTATTTGTTCATTTACACTGATATTAATATTATAGTGTTCTCATGTTCATACACTTGTATTAATATAGTTCAAGTTATAACTTATATTCGTAAATTTATATCTTAGTTATATTTTATATTTTATAATTTATGGTTTATACTTATGTTTATAATTATGGTTCATACTTGTTTTTCACGTTTATGTTTATAATCAATTATATTGTTTTAAACTTATGTGTTAGATTTCCATGCTTACGTTAATATCACTATGTTTGTTTATTTTTAAACTTATCATCTTAAAAACTAAAATTGTATTCATATAGATTATCAAATAATAAAATATTGAATCTTTGATTTGATTTTATTGAATAAGACAGATTTTATTTTAATGGGTTTGAAGCATTCTATTTAAATTTTCAATACATATATAACTGTGAAATATCCAAGATCTCATCATTTTAAAAATTTAAAAGCTTGTATTTAATTTAAATTAGATTAAATATTCATTAAAATATGCTGTCAAAATTCCGGGTCGTTACAGAAATACAATAAGAAGAACTAATTTTCAGGCCGAGTCAAGAACAAAAAATTCCACTTCCAACACCCGTTCCTACATTTGAAGAAGGCCAAGGATCGTCTCCTATCGTGTATAGAAGGAAGAAGAAGAGAGACACACCTATTGAGCTTAGATGGATTCGCGATTGAGGCGTATTGTTGTTTGCCCGACATATGTTGTTGCTTTCCTTTGGAAAGAAAGGAGGATGTGGATTTATATGTCGGTTGGTTGTATATATTGCTGAACCTAGTTTCGTTAATTTTTAATTGCATTTTGGATGGTTTTTTATGTTGTTGACGATGTTTAGTATTGGTGTTGCTTTCCGATTGCATTTTGCATACTATATAAATTCGTTGATTGTGGTGAATGTTTGATTTTGTGGGGTGGATTGTGTTGTAGCAGATTTCTGTCTTTGACAGAGAGCAAATACTGCTTGTGCATTTATAGAGTGCGCAAGTAGTATTTAGTAATATAGCTTGTGCATTTCAGCAGTATATGTTTTTTTGTGGGATGGCTTGGGTTGCATCTCTTTGTCTTTGACAGAGAGCAAATACTGCTTGCGCACTTATGGAATGCGCAAGCAGTATTTGCTTTCTGTCAAAGACAGAGAGCCGCTGCAACACAATCCACCCCACAAAAATCGCAGAAGAGGAAATTAGCAATGCAAAGAAAATAACAATGCATAGACATAAAAAGTTGCATTTAAAAATTAACATGTGAAGTAAAAAACAAACATATGCAATAGCAAGTTAACACACTTCTTCCGTTACAAATACGTAAAAATATTGAATAACAAAGACATACAGCAACTCATACAATTCAACGCGGACAAGTTTTTTTCTTATGTCCAATATAACCACATTTGCTACATCTGTTATGGCCAGAAGATAGAGGATCCATGAAACCTTTGATTCGAGTAGACCACGGACGTTTAGAATTTCTACGCATTGGCGGTGGTTGTATACTTGGACCATCGTAGACATTCCAATGTCGACTATTTGGTACAAGGTGGAATAAAGGAGCATAAGCTGCGGTATATTTAGCCATCGTATACCATGTAGAGATTAAGTCAAAATACGCTCTATTAGTACCACGTGAACAAGCTGCTAATACGTGAGAGCATGGAAAATGATCTAACGTTGGCATGTTGCACGAACATTTGACAACATTATCTTCGATATTCACCACATAATCAAACATATGAACATCTTTCACCTGTCATTCAATGAAGTTATATCTCTCTATGGACATGAGCCTCGATTCTTCCATTCTTCTCCGCGCTAATGCTTTCCACCTTGGTGCGAGCTATGACGTCCACTCTTCTCCTTGAGTTCGACGTTCGATAAAGTAATGGTTCAATCGATGAAACATACGTGCAACCAATGATCTAACAATGGTTGATCAATCCATTTAAAATAATTATTATAATCCACTTCACGAGGATTCAGTCTGTGTTTGTTGTACGAACTACAAAAAAACTTAGTCTGGCATTCTTTTCCTTTCTACAAACGACCATTGCACACATATCTTCACAATAACAATTTGAATATGGTCATTGTCCCCGTGGCATGGATGGAGCAACAGGATGTATAGGTGTATGCATGTTTCCGTCAACTTGAATTTGATGACCTGATCTTTCGGTAGAAACAACTTTACGTAAACGAGCATGTAAAGTTAATGGTCCAGAATGAAATTTACGCGGTATTGTTTCGAAGTGTGTTTCCGGAACATGATTAACATCGATGTCAATATGACTTGAGCTTGCAACACAGATTTTCGCTTCAAGTTCATCACAATGTTTCATCAACGTTTCATCGTCTATCTCCCAAACATTCATGTCTACCGTCAAAATAAACAATAAGACATTAACATATCCATTAGAGTGTCCAATTTACTAGTACTTAACTAGGGTTTCCTATTTTATTAAACATTAACAACTAATTCAACAATAACAATACCATTGCCTAGTAATTAACATTACTAACACCAATAACTCTTCATTTTCAACACGATCAAAAATAGCAAAATTTGATCTTAATTTTCATCAACATTAATTATTACCTTTATTTTGTAACGATGAAGAAGAGTATTCCATATATAGTTTAGCAAGTATTTGATTAACAAGGTGATAGAGGATTTGGATTTGGTAAAAAATGTATATGGAATGAGAAATAGAGAGAGTTTTGGAAAGAAAGTTGAAAATGGAAATTATAAAATAGATTTGTGCTCTCTATCTATTTGATGCTTGAAAATGAGCTTGCGCAATCCATAGTGCACAAGCTTTGCAATGCATGTGCGCAAGCTTTAAATATAAAGCTTGCGCACTTACGGATTGCGCAAGCTTTATAGATAGAGATTGCGCATTTATGAATTGCGTAAGCTCTACTTACAAAAAATAAAACTTTATTACTTGCGCACTCCATATTTGCATAAATAATAAACAAAACAAGACCTAATTTTGCAATAAGTTTCCGCCGAAGTCTAAATGCGGATTTTGTTTTTTTGGGTCTCTTATGAAAATTGTCCTAAAAAATATGCATTTATTGTTGTATTAAGTTAATATTTTATATTCTATATATTTAATTCTATATATTTAATTCATAGTGACTGCTCAAAACTATTTATTGTCATAATATTTGATGATTTTATTAAATTTTGTAAACAGTGAGATTTATAAAAAAAATCATGTTAAATTAAAATTTTCTATTTGTGTTTCTTGATTTACCAATCGTAAGCGGATAAGATAGACGGATAACATAGCCATCTGATATATATCCGCATCCGCTGATGCAGATATCCGATATCCAAAAAAATAAATTAAATGCGGATATAAAACTATCCACATCTGAAAGTATTTATTTACAAGTCTAATTCTAACCCTAATCTTAGTCCATGGCGAAAAGATATATATATATATATATATATATATATATATATATATATATATATATATATAATCGAATACACATTATTTTTGCTAATATCTTTATAATAGAAAGGAAACGCATTTAATCAATTACTCCTAGGGTACTATTATTTGATGAAAGTCACATTAAGAAAAGCAAAGTTATTTTTTTGAGTTCCAATTGAATGCAATTGAATCTAAAAAGCAAATAATTTTCTATAGGTCTTTACCTTTTTTAGGTTCAATAAAATTATTAGTGGCTGGAATTTCTTATTATCTTGGTGGGAATCACTATAATTATTTGAATCTAAACATATTGTTGAAATCAGAAGAAGAAAAATTGTGTGTGGGGGAGGGGGTTTTTCCCTCTAAATAATTATAGTTTTTCTCCCTTTTCATTTATATAATTATTTAAATTGAACATGTGTTTGAAATCGGTGGGGATTTGAGGTGTCGTATACTTAATTTCCACCAAAGTTCATATTTAAATACTAATGCTTTCTCTGTTTCAACTGCAATATAAATAATATTATTATTTAAATTGGAACATATGGTGGAAATGAGATGTAGCTGATCCTTATCTATGTGTGTGTATTTTAAATTGAAACATATGGTGAAAATGAGATGTAGCTGATCCTTGTCTATGTGTGTTGTCTATGTGTGTGTATGAAGAGCGTTCGATTGCACCCCAAACAGTGCAACACTCTTACAGCTCTCTAGTATCCACTCCATATTTATATATCTTTTTTCCCACTAACTCTTTCTCCACTCACCAAGCTATTTAAATAGAAGCTTATGGTGGGAATTGAAGTGTGATTGAAGTGCTCCCAAACAAGGATGTCATGAAGCACTCCTCAATATATGCATGCATGCGCAAGCTCATGGATATATACATTCCTAATTTCCTATAACTTTGATTAGGCAGAATGTCAATCCTCAGTTCGTCACAATAAGACGAATGTTGTTTACCTATGTTAGTATAAAGTGGCTAGCATCACATAGCACACAAGTGGAACAAGTAGGCAAAAGCTATGGTAGTTTCCAACAACTGTTCAATGTTCAGTTATTCTAGTACTCAATTAGAAAAGAAGTGGAACAGCATGAAGTATCTTTGAAATGAATAAGATTTTCAGAATGCAAAGAATATTGAAGGTACTGGCGAATGGTGAAGGACGACCACTAGAAGAATCAATAAATTCAAACATCCTTTTCGTTAACACAAAAATGCAATATTTGGCATCTACATGAACATAGAGATGCAAAGAAACATTACTCCTGATCCACCGTATTAAGATCGAATAAACTTCGATCATTTTACTACTCAACTATACACGGACTATACTAATGATCTTGAAATCAACCTACTATCAAGTTGCACATCCGCACCATGAAACCAAAACGGAAGGGTCCACTTTAGTCATCCAAAGCTAGAGCAAGGTCCAAGGCTCCCAAGCATTACACCTTTGTTACACTTACATACAAACTTGTAAATACGTAAATGTTACTTATATAAGATAAATTATAGTGTAGAGTACACGTGCCTATTTATCTCTTATAAGTGAACTTCACATCATTTCCTATGGACTAAAGTTAGTAAGAAAAAGTGGTATTTTCCTAATTTCATTGAATCAATTCAACCAATAACAGATATTTGCAAATGAGATGCAGTCATATTGAAATGCTCATTGCAACTCTGTGGTAACTGTATATACATCATGTAAATACACGAAAAATTGATAGAACAAGATGATGCCGTCAATCCCGCACACACAAAGGGATTCGACTTAAGACATAACTATCTAAAATTTGTGAACATTGTTTCAAGCTATACAAGCATCATCATAGTAACATTCATAGCATTTAGACAAAAGAAGCTATTCAAACAATAACAAGTTCGTCAATCAACAACAAATGATATGCATAGCTATCCTGGATGCCAATGTACCATATGTCAGGTGTACCAGTTACTGAAGTCGATGGCCATACAACTCTAGCATTTGAAGCCATGGCAGACAGACAAGATGATGATTAAAATCAAAACAACAACTATCCCTAAGACGATGAATTTAATCTTCATGTTCTGAAACCACATCTTTCTCCTCATTTTTGTACCCTGCTGCCTGAAATCTTGTGCCTGCAAATTCCAATTGTTTTCGTGAAAGCAATTCAAATTCATTCTGATATTTATGTTGAAAATGCCCCATTTCAAAATTAAAGTGTGAAAGGATGTAATCTAAGTAGAATTGATTAGCGTGTGTAAGAGCATGATGACAAGTACCATTGAGAATCATGTTTATTAGAATAGGATATCTTAACACACATGTTTGCATGTTCTAATAAAGGATGAAGAAATAGTTTCAACATGTGTCAGCAAGGACATCAAGCAAGTGGCTCTTGTTTCTTCTAATACTTGGCAAGCAAAAAATCGTCAAAACTTGGTATGGAAGAATAGCTCTGTGATTACATGGGCAATGATAATGCAAGATATCTTACAAAGACATAAGCATGGCGGATGATTAGAAATGGATCCGGATTTAAGATGGGACTACCATGGCACGAAATGCACAGCCCGTAATCCAATCGCTGAATTCCACAAATCCATGATTGTACAAGAATGAAAAAGGTAAAAGCAGAAAAGAGAATTTCTGTCTTTATTCTCTTTTAACAATAAATTTGTGAAACTCAATGGTCGAGTTCAAGGAGTTTTTTCGGTGCTAAAAATATGGGTTAACACACACATATAATGTATGCATATATATACAATATATGTATGTACGTATGTATCTTGAACTACACTATCCTGAATGCTATAGAATTTTGTGGATGTTTAATCAACATTACAAATATCATCTCTGATAAAAATAAGATAATTTTAAATTTCTTGGCTTCTTCAAAATTATAAGTCAATATTCACCTTTAAAATATTTACTTTAATCGTCAATTTTAAACGTTAAACATATTAAGCTAGATACATATTATGAGCTCAAGTTTTGTAAAAATGACTTAATATAAACAAAATTTCATAAGATTTGGAATAACGTAACTCAAGATATGATAGGGACGCTAATGGAATGCTGCATGCAAGGGTCGGCAGCACCTCTATTCCTCCTTGATTTCCAACACAGTAAACTCATTTGAATAATAGCATGAGGTGACAAAAGCGAGAAAAATAATCAATTAAATCAGAACGTGTGGTGGAAATCGAGAGGGGGGCACAAGTCCTTGCCTATATATATATATGTGTGTGTGTGTGCGCGCGCGCTCATTGTCTATATAGGCATGCATTACATACATATGTATGTGTATATATGTATATTGTTTGGACATAAATTTAAATACAAATTAGGCTATGTTGAACATTAAAATTTCGCTACGTTTACATATGAGATTGAAATAAGTGGGATATCTAATGTTTACACACATGGTAATCTGGACGCAACGGTTAGGTCGCCCGCATGGTGATCTGGACGAGCGGAATCGAATCCCAAAAATAGCCTCTTCGCGATACGATGGAAAGGCTGCATACATTATCGAGCTATCGGGCGGGAGCCTCGTGCACTGGGTTCCACCTTATCTGATGTTTACACGCGCGCGCGCACATAGTAAGGTTTGATACAAAACCATTCTAGAGCATCCTTATCATAATTTGAACTACATTATTCCAAATGATCCAAATGTTTTGATATGATACTCAAGATCATCTTCACAAAAATTAAGCTCAATTAAATAAATTAACATAATAAATTTGATTTTTGAAACTAATCGTTAAAACGACTTTTTTAATGACGAATATTGGCTTGTAGTTTCAAAGGTGATAGAAATTTCAAAGTAGTCTCGTTTTTGTAAAAATGATATTCATAAAGTAGACTAAACATCATACGTGATCCACTTTTTTAAGGACGAATACAGGGAGCTTCTTTAATGATGAATATTGGCTCATAATTTCAAAGATGATAAAAATTTCAAAGTAGTATCATTTTTGAACGACGAATATAGAAAGGCTAAAAATAAAGGGATCATTGATCCTATACACACATACATGTATGTATATATATCATGGCTCAAAATTCTAGTGGTATTCCGAATATTTCATTCCAGTTCTGATCCAAAATTCGTATTTGACAATTTAAGTGTTTGAAAATTAGCAAAAAAGTAGCAAAAGATGAATAAAAAATGCAATAAACATGTAACAAGAATTGTAAAGGCAAAGAATCAGAAAAGATAACAAAAAAAGACAAATGACAATAGTTTCGAAAGAATTCTCAATTTTTTGTCGATTCCGACCCAATTCGATAGAAATAGCATCAAAAAACTGTAAAAAAAACCAATACTTGAATCAACTTTTTCATGTATAATATACATTTAATATTCATAAATACAAGTATGTGCTATCTATTAATGTGCCTATAGAAAAAAGTACCAAAAACTGCTCGCGTAGAGTGGCGTAATTGGTTAGAACACGCAACACTCACTCGTAAGGTCGAGGGTTCAATCTTTGCTAACCATGTACCTTTGTGGGAATTTAACAAGTTCAAGAAAAAAAGTAACGAAATCTTAAACGGAATTACAATCGAAATTTCAAAAATTGATAGAAATTTTGAATGAACAAAACGAAAACTATAATCTTAAACCTTGAGATACATGCATGTAATATGTATATGTTTATGTATATATGTATTAGAAAATTATAAGTGAGAAGATTTCTCAAATTTTTAATAAGCAACCATGTGTCAACATCTTGTTGCTACCAAAATTAAGATGTAATTTCAACCTAATTTTTCTTCTTCAAAGTTTGCCTTTTTCCCTAAATCCCCCATTTCAAAATATCTAATTATAATATTACACATGTTCGGCTCCTTATTATAATAGTGCCAAATCTCCTCACCAACACCATCGTATGAATGTGTGTATGTATACATACAAATATGTGTGTGTATGAACATACATGTGTGTAGATACACACATGAGACCTAGAACCCTCCTTATTTGCTTCATCCATCTTTTGTGTGAAAAAATTGAAACGACGCAATATTTTTTAGACATAACCTACTAGCCATCGAGATCATGTCCACAAAGATTTGAATGGTTCCTAAACATTTAGCCCTATAAAAATTACATTTCTAATCGACGGTCAAAATACATATATCCGATGATTTGTGACGACTCAGAATTTTGAACGTTTGAAATTGAAATATTTAATTGATTTTAAATATTGAAAGTTATTTTAACTTGAATTTCGAATATAACTATGAATTTGGCAATTAAATTATTGAATTTAATTTATTAAAGTTGGGTAAAAATTTGAATCTTCAATTTTAAGCTGATTAAAAATATTTTCAAGGCTTAGAAAATTCATATTGATAATACTGAAGATAATAGAACTTTTAAAATTAAATTTAAAAATGATTTGTTCAGTTTTGAAATTTTATCGTTTAAATCGATATTTAAAAATAGCATTCCGAGGCACAGTCTCGGATTTTGACGAAACCAGTTCCGTTGGATCTGTAATATTGTATTATTATCGGATTTCAATTTTCATAGAATTCGGAATAATCGTTTGGCCGTACGATAAACAAACGCGCTGAAAATTTATATCGAAATTTAAAATAGTAACTGGTTCAAAATGTTATCTTCTCCATACGATCAAATTTGGACTCGAAACCTTTTCCATTGCGTTCGAAATAGGGGTATAACCTTATAAACGCCTGGCGGCACGCCTCGATTGTAGATCTAGATTTTGAGTTGCGTTTATCGAGAGATTTAAATTTGAATTTAAATTTCAATACAAATAATATAATTAAAATGCTATAGCAAGCATCAGACACGTAGTGGAAAAATTCAAACGCGTGTTACCTTTCTCTATTAAATTTTGTACACGTGTTCGTTTTAATTAAAAGAAAAAAATATAATCAATGCCGAACTTTTATCTCGGCAAACAAAAAAAAAATCAAAACACGTACACCCTCCTCTCTTCGTGAAAAAAAATGAATGAAAATGAAATGAAATCGAAAATCATCTTCTATAAAAAAAATGGTAGCCGAACTAACAAAACTCTTTTTCCCTTCCATTCGAAAACGAAATTCGAATTCGTTCGAATCCCAAGCGAAGGCAGAAACGAAATAAAAAAAATCGAGGCTAGAAGAAGGCTTGGCGAAGTCGAATCAGGCGGCGGCTCGAGGCGCGTGCGAGCAGGCGATAGTAAGAGGGCGACGGCAGCGCGCGAGGGTGGCCTCGAAAGCGTTTCGTGGGGCCGTAGTGGAGCAGAGGCGGCGAGCAACAAATCGATGGAGGCGCGAGATGGTGTCGTGATGGCGTCGAGTATCTAAAGGGTCGCGATGCGTCTAGGGTTGCGGCGTGATAACATCAGAAACGGCGATCGATTCGGCATTGGCAAGTGCAATCTTTACAGTAAGGTATTCTTTATAATTTATTTATTTATTTTGTATGTACGTATGTATACGTTTTACAGAAGAATTTTTTTTATAGATATATATTTATATATGTATATACAGTTAAAACTGAAAATTTTACGGTAAAGAAATTTGCTACTTACAGAAATTATATAAATAAGATTTTGAAAGAAAAAAAAGAAATTTAGAAAATTTAAAGTGTTTGAAAGTTTAATTTTAAAAAAAAAATGATTTATAAAATATGTATAGACATTTTTATAAATATATATGATTTATTTTAGTTACTGAAAGATATTTAAAAGGGAACATTGGTTTAAACTAAATTTTAGCTGACTAGATTACTAAAGAAAATTTGGTTTAAAAATTAATTAATTAAATCATTAGTTTTAAAAATTTAATTTATTAAATAGTGATTAATCGTCTGGTAAATTCAAATAGTAATAAATCGTGAATTGTGTATACAAGGTTAAAAATCGTGAAAACAGGCTAGATTGAAAGTGGATCGAAAAAAAGGCAAAGGTGAGATCTTCTCACTCAATCAGATTTTTTTTCTGATTTAATTTTAAGTAGTTAAATTTAAAATTGTTGATTGTGTGCTTGAATGATAAATTATTATCAGTTATATTAAATTAGACCCTATGTGCCGCACAATAGCGGATGATGTTATATTAAACTCATATACCGCGATATTCCACCTCGAAGTGGAATTGATATTATATATGTATTTGGAGTGATTGATTTCCCACATTATATAATGGATGAGACCCTATGCGCCGCAGAATAGCGGATGATATTATATAAATCTCATATAACGCGATATTCCACCTCGAAGTGGAATTGGTATTTAATTGTTGTGCCAACGTCTGTAGATACAAGAAAACAGGTTGGAGTGATCCAACTGGATTTCTCAAATATTTGAATTGGTTTCAATATTGTGTGTTGATTATTTATAATTTGTGTGTAATTATATTTGTAATTGAAATCGTTGAAGGCAATAGTTTAGCCGAATATATTTTTGGTATCGTAGAATACCGGAAATAAATAAAATTGGATTTTTGAAAATTTAAGTAGAAAATTTATAATAAATTCATTTAAAAGAAATGGGTGAATTTAAAAGAAGAAACTTTAAATAGATAAAGTTTTATTTTTGAAAACTTATCGAATAAATTCCAAAGAATGGGAAATTTTTTTAATAAATGAGTTTTGAGTAATATTGTTTAATAATTGAAGGATTTATTTAAAATTCAGATTTTAAATAATTCGAAAGAGAAAAAGGAATTTATTTTAAAAGGAAATAAATTTTAGAAATCGATTTAGGATTTAATTTGGAGTTAAAATAAATTTTAGAAAACGATTTGAAAATTTGATTTGGTGTTTTGGAAATAAATTGGGAAATCGATTTGAAATTAATTTGGTGTTTTAAAATAAATCTTTGGGAAATCGATTTGGAAAATTTGATTCGGTATTGAAAAATAAAATTAGAAATCAATTTGAAATTTGATTTGGTGTTTGAAAGTGAATATTTGGAAAACGATTTGAAAATCGTATATCAGTGGATATTTGAAGAATTAAAATTCTCAATTAAAATTTAGAAAGGAAATGTGAATTTGTTTTAAAAATAAATATCGGTTTATTTTTAGAAGTGTGGAAAGAAATCTACGGATTTGAAATGTAAATTTAAAATAAATCGAGAAAGGTTTATTAATTGACGCAAATGAACCATTTTGTAATGGAAAGAGAATTCTTCCCTGAAAAGCCAAGTATATTTTTTAAAATAGTTTTTGAAGTATAAATTAAAAGTTTCTAGAAATTGATTTGAAAGAATATTGTTGGAGAAATTAGTTTTGAAGATTGTTTTAAATCTTTAAAGTAAAGAATTATTTAATTAATTATGGAAGGGATTATTTTAAAGATTAAATTGATATTTGATTTATAAAATAGTTATTTAATATTTATACTCTATCTACTAATTTTATTTTAAAATTAGTTTGGACTTGAAGTACCATATGCGGTATTAGTATAATATTTTTATAAGTAATATTTAAGTAAGTGTTTAAAAATAGTTTTATTTTAAATATTTCCTAGTATATATGTTTGGATACGTAATTTAAATGATTTTAAAGTATTTGAACTCGGCAAATTTTCAGTGGAATTAAATAAATATTTGAAAATTTATTCCACGTGAGGAAGGTGATTAGAAATTTGTTTTCAAAGGATTGAAGTGTTAAAAGCGATTTGAAATTTGTTTTCAAAAGATTGAAAGGTGAAAAGTGATTTGAAATTTGTTTTCAAATGGTTGAAATGTTATATATCCTGCGAAGATATTTTGAAAATAACAATTGGGGGAAATTATTTGAAATCCAGCGACTGTTGTGAATGATGATTGATGGTTAAATAACTGACTATCAAAATTGGCCTTTTAATGGCATTTGAATTTCGATGCGACTGGGGGTCGGATTCTAAATGGATATTCGAAAACCACATCGAACCTTTGTGATTGTCATGTATCTTTTGTTTAAAAGATCAAAGTGAAAATTTGTTTGAAATTTGAATGTAACACTTATTTTTAAAAATAAGCGACCGTTATTCGAATTAGTCAGGAGAGGATTTTGTGTCATAAAATCCATTCTGAATAATGATACGACAAAATGGAATTGCATTTGAAGATGGTGTTGAAAAAACTGGGTATTTTCGAAAGCAAAAGGATTACCTGTCGAATGTCTCTGCATCGGGTTGCCCTGGTATAGAGATTTTATCACCCTTTATGATGAGATTCTGGACGTGATTAGTGAATATCCGGATTTGCAAGGGCTTCTTTGAAGTGCCTTCAGTTCCATTCGATCTCGGAACGGACTTGTATGGATGTGTGCCTGACATTACACTTTGAGATGTAAAGCTGGTTTCTATCAAATATATTTCTGTTGATGACAGAGAATTTATTCTCTTAGCTTAACACCCTTCTCTGAGACGTACGAGCTCAGAGGTTATGTAGTTGATGGTTACTAATGATATATTCCCAATTCAATAATGTGGCATACGAAGTGCTGTCGATCATTTGTTGATCGAAGCATAACTTTTGTGAAAAGCGTAGCTTTGTGGACGAGACTTCGTCGGACCTCACAAGCCGGAATGGTCAAAACAGGAAGGATGCAGCAAGATTATTTGGGGTAGCGTCCTATGATGTGGTATGTCATTTCCTTGTGGAAAAGGGTTGTATCATGGTATGGAGCCCAGATATTTAACCTATGTGGTTGCTGCAAATTTATTATACTTTGTGTTTGTTGCTTTGTGGTTGAGGATCATCGGATAAAGGTTGCAAACGACCGGAGGATAGCATACTCGTGTAGTAGTTACCTAGTTACAGAGATAATCCGGTCTTGTGTTGGCAGAGATCCGGTTAGGTTTTCGGGGCGTCCCTCCAGAGGCGTACCTATGTGGCCCAGAAAGTTCCTTAGCCTGACCATTTGTTGGAAATCCAATCTCCAATACGTGCCATGTATGGTTTTAGTTGTAGAACCTGCCATTTAACATGATAGCTATAGTAGGCATACTATAATGGTACGTATGCTGGTTAAAATTAATATTATACTTGCAAATATTTTCCACTATGCACTAATGATAATATTAAAAAGAATTTGGCGTATCAAACATGTTTGACCATCATAAGAAGAAATCTCCCCTAAGTTTGCAATTGCATTGTGTGTGTGCCGGGAGGCCTTATGGTAGTTTCATTTTCCAAAAGCATAGCGGATTTCTTTTTATTTTCTTTGTGAAAATAACTGTTTTTTAAGATCTCACACCAGTCTCATGATTGACCTGTAGTTTATTGTTCCCTTTCTAAATTCTGCGTGCCCATAATTTTCCACACGGGCAGCCTAGAGTCAGGTTGTCTGTTGATCTGGAGCAAAGTCAAGAAGTTGCTGTGGAAATCTGGAGTTCAAGCTGGATGGCGAGACGTACCACTTATACTATGTAGCGTCCATTGCGTTTAGGTTAGTGCAAGTCAAATTTTCTTGTACACAAGTTATTATAACTGCCAGTGTTGTGTTTGGTGTTGTGGTAAACTCTGAAAATATGATGTATAAACTGATAAAGTGCTTTTGTTTTTAAAGATTATTCATTTATTATATGTGTTCCGCTGCGAAATGTGAGATTCTGTTGTTGTTTCTATTCTTCTTCTATTTTCATCTTCTTTTAACCCTAACGGTTCGGTATTCCAACATTCGATTGTGCGGCATATGATACAGTGGACGTATTGATGTCGACTTTCGAAAGTCGAAAAATTGAACCGTTACATGATTCATATTTAATTGCAAATTTGAATGAGTTAGTAGTTTCCAAGCAATTCAACTATTTGTTCAGATGGTCCTGATAGCTTGTAAATTAAATGTATAAAATTTTGCTTCATTTCAAAAGGAAAAAAGTACACAAAAAGATGGATGGAGACTACAAGAGATGCATAAGGACATATGCATGCACATTTGTATTAATGTGGGTGTATACGATGGATAGTTTGGAAAAACTGATTCTTTGTCTTCTTACAGTCAAGAAGTATGTTAATCCATCCAATATCATGGATTATCGATTTCTTATGACTGAATATCTTATTTACAGCAAGAGCTCTACTTATACATTTTATGTGTGACATACTTAAAGGATTTTATTTGCAACAAACTTACGATCATTGTATATTAAGGAAAAATACTGCTTATATAAAAATGACAATAATTTGACAAAAGGAAAACTAAGCAAACCTGAGAGCGGAGGTTCTCAGTTTTATCAACAAGCACCTCGATTTTCTCCCCACGATCAAGAACCTGAAAATCCATTTTCATGGTTCAAAAGGGATTCTTTATTCAGCATTCAATGAGAACCATTTAAAATACAACATGCATTCCACAAAATATAGGATCGTCTGACCCGACATGTTCATTAAAATTGATATGTATTCAACCTTTTACCTTTTCGATATTTTCCATCATGACTCCTTTAACTTCTGAAACCTGAGCTTTCACCTTAGCAAGCTTGCTGATCTCTTCAGGATGTTCAATGCAGTACTGCATGTGCTCTTTCATTTTTGACCTAAATTGTTTAAAGTTGGCAACAAGAACATCTCATGTAATGCAAAAGAAATTGTTTGCGAAGGATTATGAATATAATAAAACACAGCTACCCAAACTCTCGGTTAAGACTGTTAGCACTAGCGGTCGCAGCTTTACCCCCACCATATCTTTTGACAAAGTCATCCTTAATCCTCTCAAGAAAAGCTATGGGAACTTGTCGGCCAGCTGACTCAACAGCAACTACACAATATGCTACAAAAAAGAAAAAAAAGGATTGAGCACGCATAGTTCACTAACAACAATATATAAAGATGTCGCCAATACATCATAAAGTACAAAGAGGTCATACGGTGGAACATAAATATCCCATTCAAAATCCTCATTCGCATGTTACTTTAACGGATGACTGGTACTGTGGGAGGAATATAATTCTGAAAAACAAAACACATATGCAATGCATAAGTCGACCATGGTAATCTTATTCGCACGGTAGGTCTGTAGGCCATGTTTGGGTGCATGGTACATCAAGTGGCTATATTTCAGTATACAAGGAGGTATGCTGAGTTTACAATTTTTTATCATATATCAATAAGTCAATTTTATTTGCACTAATGTACATCATAGACAAACGTAAATTTGGTGCTCCCTACAAAACCATTGATCATATTCTGTACTAAAACAGCATATATTCAAGCCATGCAAATACAAGTTTCTATTCTAGTGGATTTAGCTAGGTTAAGTGTGCTATTAACATAGCAAATAAACACATTAATATTAGTGGCATGATGTAAAGTTCAATTTTCAAATTCAAAAGTCATGGATTTGACAATTGGAGATATATTTAGCCAATAGCCTAAGGTTTTCAAAGTCAAAACGGAATTCAAACAGTAAAACGTAAAGTTCAATTTTCAAATTGAAACAATATTTAGTCCCTGTTCGCAGATACACAAAATGCTAACAAAAATGCATTTAGCAAAAGTTAGGTCCAACGTAAAGGGTTTACGTCGGACTTAACTTTTACGTCAGCAGGATTAATCACTAATTAGAACATTTCACCGCTCAAAAATGGATCCGTTGAGTGCTCAGCCGCTGATATAAATACTTACGCCCGACATAAACCATTTCCGTTGAATGTATAAATTTAAGTATGATTATTTTGGCAAACATAAAAACTTACGCTAATAACATATATTATTTTTTTCAACGAGGCATTGCCTGCGCACACCGCTAGATGGCGCCACCCATGCACTCCGCGGCCTGATTGGGCAAATCGACCGTCCTCCACCCCATCTAAGTGAGTTGCCACCCTTGAAACCCCTCCGCAGTGGCAAACATTTGAAAAAAAAATCATTTATTGTTACTAACCATTATTATTAATTATCGATTATTATTATCATTATCGTTACATCAATACAAATAATATTTATTCTTAATAATTGTTAGTTAGATTAATTTTTTCTATTAATTATTACTTAAAATGGATTAATAATTAGCTAAAATAATAATAAAATGGTTATAATTTTACATCCAACTCAACCTCTTGTTTAAAAACATTCCCCTCGCCAACCTTTGGAATTTTAAAACTCAACCTATTCAAGTGTCTGCCAACACACCCCTGATTAAATAATCAACCATAGATTCAAAAACATATGTAATGTGTATGTATACTTTTATGTTAGAATATTAAATATACACATGTTAGCAAATGATATTTAAGCACATGAAAACATATAACTTTTTTTTATAATAACAATTTATATTTTGGAATTTGTTTTGATACTTAGTTTCTGTATTCCTAAAACTTGGTTCTCTCTTCCATCTCATTTGAGTTGATTATTAAATCAAAATTTAAGAATCAAATTAAACTAAAAATAGTCAATCAAAATATGTTTTAAACAGTAACACTAAATATTTTTGTGCACAATAATATAGCCAAGTTCAAAAAAAAAGTTAGATAAACAGTTTGTTACAACGTTACAGGTATTAATTTATATAAGAAAGGAATCAAAGTTGACTCAACTATAGCCTTAGAGTATAGATATTATTAGCAATAGTTAAATACAAACAACTAAATCAACTTTCAAAGTACAATGCCTGAAAAGTCTCTTAAATATTCCTACGTCAATCTCACATTAATTCGGAATTAGGACATTGTCAAGGTTGAAAAGTCTCTTGATTTTTTTTCATTTTTCCTTTTTTTTCCCCTTTCTTTTTCCCTTTTCTTTTCTTTTCTTTTCTTCTTCTTCTTTTTTTTGTTTTTTTTTCAAGACTATATACAATACATTTCCAACAAGGAAAGACAGCAGCTCCACCCAATTATATTTGTTCCAACTCCTCTGAGTCTAAAAACATTAAGTTACACTAACAAAACAAGCAATGGATAAATTACATATCTATGACACTGCAACCAACCAAGTATGCTACTCTCATATACAAATGGCAGTCCACTTGACAAAAATTCATATTTTTCTATAAGAAAATTGCAATGTCTAGCCTTAATTCTTCAACTTAGTGAGACAACTAAGATTTAAAATTTTGTTGGATACACACACACTATATATGAATGCCATAACTTGATGTAAACTAATTTCTATGTGAATTTGTACATTTTATTATATTTATTTTATTTGGACACATACTGAAATCACCTCTACATAAAAATCTAAAGAGGACTGGAATGTAACAACTCTAAGCTGGAAATCTTTGACCAAACCTTTAAACTGCAACAAATACAAACCTCTCATATTAGTTACAACTTACAAGAATAAAATATTAAAACAAGTAACAGGATTTGGGAATAAAGTCTATGGAGATACAGACACATTTAGGTTGAATTTCAGTTAACATGGAACGTACTCAATTTTGAAATACCTACAATAATTGTCAAGTCTACATATCAGTGAATTGATCAGCCATCACATGCTTACAGAAATAAAAACGGTAGAACACACACAAACAGCATAAACAACGAATTACAATGGCACTTTCACACTAAAAGTCAATTCAATCGACCACTTAGGCAGATTCACCCACCAAAATCCTCGATCTGCTCAAAAATAACTAAAACACTCCAAAATTAATCTAATCGCAAAAATCGCTCACAGAAAGTAACAAATCGAACAAAAATTACTTACTGAATCCATTCTCGACCAAATAGTTGAAAGTATGCCCATCGCAGTTGTACGTGAACTTATTATTCGTGGCGGGGAGCTTCTGCAAACACTGAGAAGCGATGCTGGTAAAGTTTCCGGTGAACTCCGTGTACTCAGCGAGGATGACTGTGCCACGTGCAACGAAGCTGTAGATCAGAGTCTGCTGCCCCATCTCAAAACTTTAATTCTTTGGTTCGATTACGAAAGGAGGAAGAAGAATTGAGATAAATATTTGGATTTGTGGAGTTTGAAATTAAAATGAAGTTCAGTTGAATGTCACAAGGAAACGAAGATGAGCAAACGACCTTTTGAGCTTGGGAAATTTACAAGACCGCCCTATGTTGGACCAAATTATGGCACAACAATGAAAATGTCATAACGTGATGGATACAAGAATATCTGCAAAAACAGAGAACCCATCAAGTTTTACACATGATTCATCAAATTCTATGGCTTACGTCCACTTTAGTCTTATTATAGCTGGATTCTCACATGTATAAGAGTTTTTCGATTTGTTTTTAGATATAAAACAACAAAAATAGACTCAAAATGGAAAGAGTTGTGTAGAGAATAGAAGATGAAAAAAGGGGAGGCCAAAGATAATATAAAGTACTTTCCAATAGCGACAGTGCTTTTATTTATAGTAGAATTACCCAACAAATTCGTCAGATCACAAAATACCGAATTAAATATTTGATTCATGAAGATAGGGAGGAAGACAAGTCTTTTTGTTCGAAAAATCATATCAGTATCGATCATAAACATGATTGGTACCGATCATGTTGGCTAGGTGCCAAAGTGTCACTTACAGTATACGACTTCTTTAATATCTTTAAGCATTCCACCTTCAAGAATCGTCTCGGTGCACATATGATTTATCTCATATGGGACTTGTTTTTGTCTACACAGCTTTCGAGTTGTTCATCTAATCTTTCAGAAAGAGCCCTCACACTAGAAATTAACCCGATGCTGATATGATTGCTATAATACTTCGTTCTTTGATTATATGGTAATTCTCTAATGAAACATCAAACTTGGGCCAAAAGTACATCTCACTACCCATCAAAAAGTGATGGGTACCTTTGCTCCCCGGTGTATACATTACTCTATAGATGGTTGTGGTCTTATTCTCTCGGTGGATGGAGCATGTGGCAAGCGGAATAGACCTCTTCTTCTTGATGATAGTTGGGATAGGGGATATATATACAGTAGAGAACACCCGAATTTGTTTTGGATATTGTGTCTCTATTTGCAGAATTTTTGCATGTGTTAGGTCCTATTGGAAATGATTCTTTCTCCTCTTGGGAGGAGGAACCAATGTTTCCTTGGATCATTTTTATAGCTGCAGAAGCACCTTTGCTACTCACCTGTTATGTACTCTAAGTGGAATTGCTAGTATAAACCATATAGTTGTTTCTGTACATGTGCAGAACACTTTTTCTTCAATGATATACGATGGTATGACACACTGTAAAGTCGGTTGGCTTTGCCAAAAAAGCAATCAAACTTGTTTTTGAATTAGGCCTTCACATTTCAAGGATCCACTCTCATGTCATTCCAAGCGTGCTTCCAAAGATCTTGAGTCGTTACGCCTTTGTCTTGACGTCCAAATCCACTTAGAAGCTACTCGGTTTAAATGTTGGATAATGATTCCCCTCAAAGTATGCTTATACAAAACAAAGCATGCTTTGCATCAAGACAAGTGATATGGAGTCTGATTTATGAAGTCTATTTGTGGACCAACCAGCATCTCAAAGCATCGTCTCTGTTACAACAAAATCTGTTCATCATTTCAAATAATTGGCGTATCATCTCTACACCAAGGCCTGTATCTAGGCCTATCAATGGTACGAATTTCAGTCTGAGCCCAACCTGAACCAACTTTGTTAATACCAGTACGGGTTTTGCCTTAACGCTTAAGCCCGACCTAAGCCCGACGCGGTTACCATTAAGGTCGGGTATGGTTTTTTTCAAAACCAGGCCCGGTGTGGGCCACGCCTAGTTATTAATTTTCTGTAGTATCAAAACATGAGTGTTTATGTTATTTATTTACCATTTTGTTTATTTGTATGTAAATGTTTTGCTTACTTTTGTTGTGAACTTGGTTACATCACCATCCAATTTGTATGTTAACATTGTTTATGTATAAATTTTACAGAATTGCAAGTTCGAACTATGATTTTAACATATGTATTATGAGTTCAATTTACAAAGGTATTATCCGATGAGCTTGAAAATCTCGATGGGCCAGCCTTGGGTATTGGTTTTGAAATACCCTACGGGTTTGGGTCGGGCTCGGGTTTTGATTATTATAATAGGTCTCGGGTCTGGATTTTAAGATACCCAGACCGAACCCGACCCGCTGACGGGCCTATCCGTATCCACATCATCACAAAAAGCATTCCACTCCTTGGCCAAGTGAGTACTCTTCTTCCTTTTCTCTCTTTTCTTCCCTTTTCTCAAAGATTTTTTTTATCTCAATACCGATATAATTGCCGAGTGGTTTTCAGCTTCTTATAAATGCTTATAACTTGGCAGTTTTCTCTCATCTCATTTCACTTTGCTCAGCCTTGACCGGTCTTCTCTCACGATCCAAAGCTTGTCATCATCGTCGATCATCTTGGGTTCATTACCAAGCAGTCGTTGCAATTTCTAGCACCACCGCAAGCATCCCCAGCACCACCGTATCGGTTGATTCCTCCATTACATCAAGGGATTAGGCCCCAATTTCATTAGCTCCGCTCTTCGCTTTTAGATTTGTAGTTTTTTGGATTCAAGTTGCTGCCATGATCACCATAAGGAGACGTCGTTGCAACTGCCATTCATCCACTTACGGCTAGAATAGGGTGAAGGAAACTTCGATTTGTTGTCGGCCATTCTTACATCGCCAATTCAAGATTCAAGTTATCCTAGGAAAGCTCCAGGTCAAACTCGAAGCTAACACCATAAACTTTCTGGTTTAATATGGGTTCTTCCCCACTTGGTGTTAACTCACCTCACCGCCCTAAAGACTTCGAGTTTCCCTAGTTCGAGTTGATTTTTGAAACAATATCAATTGTAATAACCCGCGTTTAATGTGTCAGAGGATCGTAAAATATTATTTTACAATTTATTTGAGGTCATATGGATCTATAACTTTGAAAAATGCTTACTAGTGATGTTTCCTGTTTAGAATTTTACTGGACGACTTTAACCCTAAAAACTTGCAACGACTGTAACTTTTGATACGAGCCGAATTAGGGTCCATGGCCGCTTTCATTGAAAAGAAATAATAGTTTATCTTTACATAAAGTGGTCATAGTAGTTTTTTATACTTACCTTTTAGAAGATATGGCCGTTTGAAGTTCTAGCTGGTTTTAAGCAAATTAGCAGGTAATTAGCGGGTGATTTGTGAGGCCTTCTAACCCAACCCGGGATTAGGGTTAAGTGCAGGCCCTAACAGTAACTACACCTATAAAAATACATCTCCAAATCATTCCCTAACCTCCTCAGCCACCATTAGACATTTTCTTAGGCAAAATCACCTCTAATCTCTTCCAATTCAATCCAAATACATAGAATAAGGGAATATTAACAAAGGGAATGGTTAGATATCTTCAAATCTACATTTTTGAGGAAAAAACTGGGGTTTTGCTGTCTAGTTTTGAATTTGCCTCGTTTTGCATACAAATCATTGATTTGTTGGTAGTGAATGATTTATCATCTCTAAACTACCTCTATATATTCTTATAGGTTTCAACATATTTAGAATTCAATTTGAAAGCCAGAATTACAATTTATTTTATTTTAAAGCAATACTTGAAGTAGCCATATCTGAAGTTAAAATGAATTTAAAATGTTTTAAAGCGATTTAAACATGTTATTTTAGTGTATGATTGTTAATATGAATGTTAGGCCATGTTATAGATGTGTTTTGAGATGAATTAGCATGTACTGATGTATGTTTGTATCATTTAATAGTGTTTGAATGTTTTTTGGTGTGTGTATGGATGTTATTTTGAATGTTGAATGGTTGTAAAAGCTCAATAAAGTGTATTTGGAGTGGCAAACGTAGAATCGAACTTTGACAGGTGACTCTAGAGTGTTTTGGATCTTATCGATGCATAAGAAATGTACACGGATCAAAATATGGAGTGTAACAATGTAATCGACGCGAAATTGGAGTTTGGAGAAACAAGGACATTTTTATTTGCTAGCGTTTCTCCGGTGGTAACTGTTTCGGGTTGACTTGGTGTTTAGTGGTATAGAAGATGCTGTCTGATATTGCCGTGGTTCAGTGTTATGGTTCGGTGCTATGAAAGACCGGACAACAAATGTTATTTGGTAATGCTATGGTTCGAGGCAGGATAAGAATTCTTGTTTGGGAGGTGCTTCGGGTCGCGATTTGGGTTTTCCTAATGGAAATTTTGGTTGGTCGTGTGTTTTACCCGGTCAGGAAGTGAGGTAGGTGGACTTTAGGGGCCGATTTAGGATAGCTTGGAGGAAAATTGGACTTTGCTTTGGGTCAGCTCCATGTCAAACCTAAGATGACTTTGGGTTTTTCTCGAGTTTTCTTAAGGTTGAAGTGGACGACCCCGGAACAATTGAGATGACTAATCGATATTGAATAACAACTAAAATAGTGATTTTGATGACTTGAGTTGAATTTGAAGCTTTGTTTGACAACGCGAGGTGCTTGATCATGTACTTTTAGTGGGAAGGATATGCATAGGACTAGAGTAGTTCGAGGAGGCATATTTGATAAGGCAGTGTAATGTGATGGGACATGAGTGTTCTAAGTCGAATTAGGCGCTGAAGGGATCTTTGATAACTCTCGATGTGGGTGATTCCATGGGTAAGGGTATGTGAGGATGCTCACTTGTGTACCCTAGATTATGGCATGTTCTAGCCTGCCATGGGACTGCATTATCTATAGGATAGGTGTCCGAACGAACATTATATCCAAATATGACATGAGGTTTCATCGCCCTGGTAGGTCTTTAAAAGAGTTATCACTTGTCTAAAGACCTTGGGAAGGTGATGGCGAAGCAGACTTTAGAAAAGTCATAGTATTGAGGATCTTGGGAAGGTCAGGATGAAGGAAACCTTGAGAAAGTCGCAGCGATGGAGACCTTGGTAAGGACATGGTAGACCAAAACTTGAAAGTTATGGCTGGAGGAAACTTTGGGAATGATAGTAGAGAGTTAAGATTTCAGTGATGATTATGTTGACGGTACGTGGCAAGGTGATACCTTGGTGATAGACACGACGATACGAGACCTCGGGGGTGGTTGTCATCATGTATTTACATTGTTATAATTTGTCTAATTGTTGGATGTCTTATGATTCTTGAGATAGGTACCCCGATACCTATAACATGCGTAGTGTTGTATACTCATATGACGATGATAGTAGTATAACATATATTATGTTAAGTGCTAACTCTTTGAATGCAGAGATAGGTCGGGTATGGTTATTCATACCATATATCCTATACTATATATGGTTTTATAGTTTTTAGAGATTGTTTATCACTTACTCCAAATTTATCACTTACTCCAAACTGTTTTTTGACTCGAGTTTTTATGCTTTGCTTCTTATTATCTCAAGTACTCTTAAATGAGTAAATTAGGGATAACGGATCTGGATAGCAAATGAAGCTATATGGAGTAGAAGGCTATGCTTTCTTATATCTATATTTAGAGCTTATTATCACTTATATCCTACCGTGCAGTACTATGTAGCTATGTAAGTACTTGTATTATCTTAGAGATGATTATTAGAGTCTTATTTGGAGATTTGGGATGTATAAACTCTATTATTTATGTTTTGTATAGTCTTATAAAACTATGCACCTTGATGTTTTATCGATGGTTCATTTGATTATATCACTGTCTTGCCTGTTTTATATTTGTGATTGATTATTATATTTTATCCTTGTGTTGTGATATATATGATAAGTTCTATGGTTGGTTTTTTTACCTTATACCCTTGGCTACTGTCCTACATTGACTAAGTACCTCCACAGTGCACTCTACATGTATATTGGGTACCGGGAGTGTGGGGTGGTTGTTACATCAATCTTTCATTCATATAAGATGATGAAAATGGTTTTGTCATGCTTTGGTCGAGCATAAATTGCATATTAAGTTTTGATGTGACGGTTCTAAAGAATGGTTGTGTCGAATGCTCTCTAGCATTCGAATAAATCACTTAAATCAATACTTCAAGTAACAATATAGTTTCATATCCCTACAAAGAAGGTTTTGTATCACTCCGGACAATGGTTTCGTTATCGTTCACTCTATGATATAAAGTAAAATCCAATGCACAGTTCCATTGTGTAATGGAGCTCGTTTTCCACCACGAGCGGGCTACTACACAGATTGTTCCATACACCATGTTTTGGACACATGACGTACATTATATAAACCGACATTTCACATTGCCCTAGTTGATGTTCAGAACCCGATCGGTTAACACACATTGACATCCCTTGGATTTTGCATATCGATCACACAGGCTCTAATTAAAACAAATATTTAGAGCAAAACATACCTGACTACATTCACTATCAAGCTTTCAGTTCAGAATGACTCACTTCAAGGTTCGTCCTGATCCTTCTACTCCTTATGAGGTCGGTTCTTCTACCATTCAAGCCTCCATGTCTACTCCTTTTAGAGTGAGATGTTCTATAACAACCTAACTTCAAGGCCAAATCATTGTAGCGACACCCATTCAAAATTAACCTCTCCCATTAAGCAAGCAGCGTACCTCGAGAGTCTTGTAAAAACCTTCGGAGCAAACACCATCTCTACTAACCATGGAATCACTCTGTTATATCCGTATTAAGCATGGGAACCCGAAGGATGATGTCTTATTGCTTGAGGTTCATCAATGAGCATACAATTTACCCCCAGGGTAAACCGCATGCAACAAGTACATGTGCTTAGGTGGAGCTATCCTGCCTTTTAAAAAAAATCATTAAATTCTTTCTGCAAGAGATTAACTTAGCTCCAACACAGGTGCATCCCAATGGCTATGCTCTACTTAACTCCTTGTATGTCCTATCATTGATGTGATTGAATTGTCCTCCCAATTTTAGAGAGCTAACACATCTTTTAAGCTTCATGAAAAGAGCAAACTCACCTTCTTAGCTTACAATAGTCGTAAGGTCGTAGGAGTGCCTCACAACAAGTGGAGCTATTTCAAAAGAGAATAGTTCTCTATTCACTATCTATTTGATTTCAACCGCCTTTGGTTGTCCGTACGTAAGTTTCCTTCTCTAACATCCTTTCTATATTTGGATTTTCCTCATTCAAGTGCCTAACTTCTTTCCTATATTGTTCATGGATCTTCTCGACCGAGATTCTAATGTGCATACGCCAGCACTCTAGAGACTTTAAAGAGTGTCGGCTCTGAATTTTGCACCACCACCTTCCTTCTTACTAATGAGGGACTTTTCCAATATAGCCTTCTTCGTCTCGACAAATATGTCATTCCCCTTCCACTTCCTTTTAAGAAGTCTTGGGCTACTGTCGGGTCCTCTGCCCCCACTCATGACTCTAACAATGATAATTAAGGGGATGATGAAGGCCAGGTTAGTGAGAGGAACATTGACAAAGAAAATGAATGAGTGGTAGATGGTAATGTGGTTAACAAAGCAAAATAGGGAAGAGGAGAGGAAAGGGATGAAGGAAGATAAGGAGAAGGAGGAGAAGAGGGAGAAGAGGAAGGGGAGGGCGATGCAGCTCTTGTATCATGTCGTCTATAGCGATCGGTAGTCAAGTCTTCGTAACAACCGCCCAATTCAAGTATAGCGCCAATTATAGAAGCAGCTCCTCCCATGAGCTCCTTGGAGAATATTTTTGCTCCTTGGGAAATTTGGACATCCCAATCATGAGCATATTTAATGAGATTCATGGTAAGTTCAACTTTTCATTTGGGTATCTTTTAGTTAAGGGAGTTGAAACCCTATCTATTTAAATCATTAAGCATGGTCCGTAGAATACATAGGGCAATATCAGCACTTCACACTCCTCTGGAATCACGAAAACCAACATTCTAGATTCGTCCATAATTTAGTCCATTAACTTTGATGTACCTTCTTCTCCTTTTCAGGTATAATGGCAAGGACCACATGGGATATCTCCATTCGAGCATTAGTCAGTGCTGCTTGTTCGGGTCTCTAATCGTAGCATCCTAGCTCATACCAAGAAATAGAGGAAGGAATAAGAAAGAGAAAGGATAGAGAGCAACAAGATTAGGAAGATAGAAGGAGACATCGAGTTGAGGAGAAAGAATAATACAGTTTAGGGAAGAAATCACAGGATTCACGCGATCGTCCATGACCTATATCCAGCTCTTCTCAACCGCGTACTCAACCCCAAACAAATTTGCAACAAATACTAATAACTCAGCCTTCGATCAGCACCATATCAACCTCCTATAAGTCCAAAAATGTCTTAACCCATGCTGCTCTACCACCACCTCCTCTAGGTCAATCCATTGCTATCGACAACGGAATGCAAGCCCCTTTACCCGATCACTGCATCACACCCAACTACTGCCTTACAAGGTTGATGTTCGACCTTAACATCAAAAAGTCTCCATTTAGGATGCCAACCATAGGATAGAAGGAGTTAATGAATTAACTGACCAATACTTTGAGTGGAAAAAGCTAACCAAGGCCCTCTCTGATATTAATAAATTCAATCAAGTAATTATTCAATCATTCGAGTCAAAAAACTCATGAGAACATTATGGCAGGATACAAATCCAAGTTGGAGGAAGCCACAAAACAAAGGGATGAGACTCTTAAATCAGCCAAGAAAGATAAAAAGTTAAACACAGAGCTGGCAGCAACACATGCTTAAGCCATTAATGTCATAAGTGACCAGGTTAAGAAAGCCCATCAAGAGAGCGACGTGCTTACCACCTAAGTCAACGCCAAGGAAGAGGTGCTTCAGGCCAAGGATGTAGGGCTTAAAATACTTCAAGTCGAAGTTGAAGGCTCAAGGCCTAATTGATAGTCAAAACAAATTCCAAGAGTTAAGCTCAGGTCGACCTTGCTATAGCCAAAGTCGAAATCAAAGAGCTCAAAGAGCAGGCTAGGAAGAGTAATGAAGAGATGAATGCCAACCTCCGGCAATTTTTTTCAAATGTCATTGAGGATAATAATTTGAAATGGCTAGGGGACAGCCATCCTGTTATACTTGTCGATTCTTGGTAAGAGATTCTCTACCGATTGGTTGAGGTCGGCGAAGGCTTAAATGAAGTTGAACTGAAAGCGAAATTCCTAAACGAGGAAGATATATTAGCTCTAGAAAAGGGAAAGGCTACCCTAGCTGAAGAGAGCACGGCTGTGGGAAAGACAGGGCTCCTGTTGATCCTAAATCAACGTGTTGAGTTGAATCATTAACTCCAAAATCTAAGGAGCCTGTAAAGAAATCCACAACTCTAACGGTGGCTAGCTCCGAGGTCACCAATATTGAAATCCCAATTTCTACTGCTACATCTGTCACTGAGCCTTGGATTTCTCCTTTTGTTACTCATCCCATTCAGTCGTCTATTGAAGAGGGCGAAATTTCCAAATCCCTAATCAAAGTAGCTTCACCTAGAGAAGTTATTTCTCACATATCCCTAGTGTTCAAGAAGCTTCTATTCTCATCTGAGGCAGTCTCTAATCTTTATTTCATTGTTTACCAACTTACAGGTCATCAATCGCTCCCCCCTCCACATTTGGGTCTCAGTACTATCTCTCCCACGTTAACCTCCGTCACTATAGAGTCAATCATTTTGAATCCTCCTTCCAGAATCAGTCCTAGTCCATATTCATAAAAAATAGAGGCGTTGGAAGGACTGGAGGACGTCACTCGATCCTAGGAGGAAGACATTACTATCATAAGCGAGAAGGGCCCAGTTGATCACATTATGATGGCAGAGAGGCTAAAGATTGATTATGATAAGATCAAAATTAAGCTTGAGACCGAAACTGAAAAGCCTGCCACTAGTTCTGATAAGCTAGTTTTTATTCTCAAGCTTCTTCCCTTGAATATTAAACCTCATAAAGGTTGTGGTGTTAGTGGTTCTTCACTATCTTCTGACCCTACCATTTATAAGCTCCAGGACCCTATCAAATCGATGAATAAGGGAGAAACTACACCTTCTGAGGGGAGTAATCTAGAAAAAAGGAAGGCTAAGGATGGAAAAGGTATGAAGAAGTGCTAGGTGAAGGAAGATTCCAAAGACAGTATCAAGCGGAGGAAGAAAAGATAGAATTTTAGCTTGGGCTTTTCTAAGAGCAGCTTTATTGCTTTTTGATGTATTTTGCCTTTTTGTCCGTGTATGCCAGTAGTGTGTGGGTGAGGCCTCCACAATCCTTGTATATAAATGGTGAATGTAAATTAAAGACTATTTTTATATATAATCCTTGTCATATTTACGTATCTGAACTTTTATTTCCTCCGTCTATATACTATTGCCTACATATATAATATAATCATTAGTGATGCTTGATCGTATATGTTATATACATGCCCGTGTTTGTGCCATTCCGTTACTTAATGTATCTTCATACATATAAGTAAATTTATGTTATTGCTTAGTAATATTTTGTTATTCAGATTTATTTATCATTCCCAAAGTATTTATTTTTGGCTAAAAAAAACTTTTATCCATTGTACCAACTTTATTGCCAACCTTGTTTATTTTGGACTGAGTTCAATTCAACTATAGGAAAGTTGTGGTAGGAGAAGCATCTAGCCTTATGTCGTTTCCTATCTCTACGATACAACATTCTAGGTGCCTATCTATGGGTACCGAACTTTGATCTCGCCTATTTTCGGGCGCTGATAGAATTCATTCTCTGATCTTCATTGTAACAAATAACCTTTTCGATCCTTAAAAGTCGACATTAATACATCCACGGTACTCACATGCTAAGCATTCAAGTGTCGAAAAGGTAGATTGTTGCAGTGAAAGAAAATAAAAGTCAAAACATAATCTCATACAGTGATGAGTACTATATAATATCCAAATGATTTTTACAAAAAGAAACTTTACAATAATTAAAGAAATCTAAGCCTGGAAAGATATAACAGCATTGTGTTACAAATGCTGATAAATACAAAAAAAGAATGCAGCGGAAAAATAAAAGTATGGGAATACGTCTTGGAGGTATCTAACTTGTCTTTTGAAGCTCCAAATCATGCAAAATTAACTCTAGAAAAGTACTCTGGTCTAATACGAGTATAATAATAAAATGACACCTGGCTCAGTTTGGTAAACTAGCGTGAGAAATTCAAATCATATGGATTGTTATATTTATAAAATCCTTTCAAGAATAAAGGCATCTCGTAAGACCATGCTACACATAAACACAAATGAGTTTTTAACTTATGATATCAAAACCATTTAAAATGGAAAATCCAGTGATATTATAATAATTTCTAGTGTTTAAAATAAATATAGAATCATAATTGGAATGGTTACATTAATTATATTCAACAGCGTATTTTAGTATACAACTAAGTCCATAAAGGCATATATTGGAAAATGGATTTTATACAATGACAAGACACTAGGGTACCACCTACCACGGTACATCTCTAAATAAAATGTATGTAGGTCACAAAATTGATACCCCTGCATGATAAGACCAGTCTAACCCTTCCTGGATAGTACTGAATATGTCATTAACCCGGTCACTTTACAACCTTTTTTCTCATGAGCTCAAATGCACATTCCAAATCCATAAATAGTGATCAAGAAAGGTGCTGACCATACCCTAATGGGTGCGACTCACATAGCCTTATGACATATTCCTTGTTTTAGTCATTACCGTGTTGTGAGGCTTGTGAGGCAATGATTACTTCTTTCCTCTTAGCAAATCACTCTTAGAACGCTAACACTACCCTCCAAGCAAGAATGTCATGCCAGCATTCATCCATGCAAGTTGTTCAGGATATAAACAGACCGATGGTACTAATTCTATCTCATCCTTTTCGAAATCACCCTCAGGATTAGTAGCAAGTAACCCTTCTACTTTAAAGAACTCCATCTTTGATTTCCATCATCTTCAAGATGTTCTAGTTCGAACACTTATGCTGGTTTGAAGTGGTTTTTGGATAACTCATGCTTATCTGATCTTCGTCTCTTCGAACCAACGATCTATGGCTTTCGATTGACTTAATCCTAGCTCTTTCAGAAGCAAGCGGATTATATAAGAGTCCAAGGGAATCTCTAATATAACCCTAAAAGTGAGAGATGTTTCACCGAAATGAATTCTCCTCAGGGAATCTCAAACCATAAGAAATTGCAAACCTTTCATATACTTCCTAAGTCATATAGGTCAAGTTACCGATGGTGGACAAACCACTATCTGGTGCAAGTATATAGTTTGCATTTGGAAAATCAAACATTATATACTTATCACCACTTTTCGATTTCAATCCTGTGTTATACCTTAATTAACAGTGAAGTCGGACAAGTTAGAGAACTGCCCTTGTCTCGGTATACATTTTTAAACCCTCACAGAAAGAAACGAGCTTCCTTACCTCAAAATTTAGCATCGAGTATAAGATGAAATATCTTCCATATACTTAATTAATCATGATCTATTTATAGAAATTTACTTATCATATTTCCAACATTTCGATTTCCCTATCCCTCACCTAGAATCGAAGTTAGGTAAGTCAAAGCACCGGTTGCTCCAGCTAGCCTTAGTTAAAATGCCATGATTCTAGATCTCATAGATATAGGAAAATCCACTCATCGACTTTTAGTACTAAATATATGATGACTTATTTTCCATAAATGTGTTAACATTTTATCACTAATTTATCATATTTGTTTTATGTTAATTAATGGAATCGACAAAGAAATTCCTTGCATAAAATAAATTCTTTTTAAAACAATCAGAAAAACCTACTTTGAAAACTTATTTCTAGTCTTCAATTTCAAAATAGTACTTTTCATCGATTAGAAATGAAACCGTTCAAGTTGAGGTATCATTACCTCTCAAATATTGACTAAACAACACTTCCAACTTTCAAAATAGGAACAAGTTTCCATAGCTCGATGTCTAGAAAATAGGATCCAAGAGTTCCAATGTACTTGTTCTTAAAAAAATATTTTTCGAAATCACTTATTAACCAAAGTTTGATAAAAAAGGCAACATCTTTTCCTTTATAAAAGTAAACACTTTTTAGTTGCTGAGTTCCAAACCATTTTAAAACATCTTCCCGTTATAAAAGTAAATAACTTGTGTAATAATAATAAAGTGTTGTGCATTAATTTCCTTTCAAATTTTCCCAAACTGCTATAGTCCATAATTTCATTAGTTTTCTCGGAAACATTTATTAAAACAATAGTGTACAAATCCATGCTTCTTCCTCTTTTTGAAATTACATTAATAAACAAATTTGAAACTCATACATAAAACATTCCCTTAAAGATGGCCGTTTTTAACAGAACTTGACTTTTAAAACAAAGGAGTAAAATTTAAACCTCTTGTTTAAATAACTAAATAAATTTTTAAAAATATATTTAGATCTTCAACTTCTTTTTAAATACTTGTAAACACATTTGAAAAGACTTTACAAAATATCTAAAATAGATAACTCCTTTTACTTTACAAAAACCGTCAATTTTCAATCTACCTCTATAGTGATTACCGCTACATGGACTGTAACTTTTAAAACTTGTTTTATAAATAAAAATAGTTTTTAAACCCTTTATTTCTATACTTATAAAGTAGTATAGTACCTTTACAAAAGATTTAAAACAAGATTCAAGTTCAGAAAACCATTCCAAAATATTTCAGAAAACCATTCCAAAATATTTCAGAAAACCAAATTAGAAACCACTTAAAAGAGGCATGGGATTCCAATATCTCATAAAACAAGGCATCAAACAAATCTACCATCGTCAACATACACTTCACTACATCACATATAACAAGTAATAATGTAAAGGAAAAATCAATAGTGGGGAAGGGTCTCGTTGGATCCCTCCATAAATCTTTTGAAGTGTATTCATCGTGGCCTTTCCACTATGAATTACTTTGATATTCTTTATAGCCCCTCGCAAATTACAATCATATGCCTCTGCCAAATGAGCGGAATATATCATCAAACCAATCACTTGTACTATACATACACAAATAATAACATGAAAAATAATTATCACAACATTTACACAATAACAAACCTAGTTTTAAAATGAGAATTCTCACTTCCAAATGAAATGAGATGCTAGCACAAGCCAACCACCAATGAAATCAACCTCCAAATTACGAAAGCGTGACATCGAACTACCCAAACGCAAATGACCACCTTTCAACCACATTCAAGTTGCCTTAGAAGCTCCAATGGTACATGTTAAGAGGCCAAAGGGCCAAATGGGCTTATCTTAGTGCAGAGGCGCATGACCCTATAGGAGGAGAGTGGGAGTTGGTGGTGAAAGTTAATTGTTTTGAGAATGGAAATTTTTTGAAATAGAAATTGAGGCTTATGGAAGAGGAATGGACAAGTCTCTGAAGTGATTTTTTGCTTTGCTTTTGAAAATGAAGAAGTTGGAGAAGAGAATAGAAAATGAAATTTTAAAATGAAAAAATCAGAAGGAGATGATTACTTTTATAAACAAAAACAAATGGCAAAAGACCAAACTACCCTTCCCGAAAAATAAGCTAATACCCTCTCTAAAATTTTGACAACACACCATCCATTCATCATAACATGTACTTAGCCATCACTTCCTCTTTTCCCAATGTACTTTTAATGCACTAACTTAGAATAAGAAGGGTATGTCTTATCCTTACTTTATTATTGATTAATTACTTTTCTGAATTCTTAAGTCATACTTACTTTTACTAATCCTTCTTACATATTTATGACATGTTGTTAAATGTATAAATGTGTGTGCATATGTATGCAACAACGTTGTGACAACTTTCTTCCGATAAAAAGTCGAATATTTGAAAAATGATTTTCGGTCACATTTTCAATTTTTCATCGAACTGTCTATTTTTGTAAACAAAATTCAAAAATGAATTTTTGATCATTAGTTATTAATTAAAGATGGTTATTTGACCATTAAAACTATTAATTTAATATTTAAAATTTATCAAATATTCAAAAATCAAAATGACAAAATTTCAGGCCGTTATAATCATCACTTTTCGTCGAGCGGGCGTGGTTCACCGGGTCATATGTGTGGTTAGGGTTGTAGATAGTTTAGTCATTCATTGACCCCTATCTTTGGGAATCAATATTTTTTATGCTTGGCTTAGAGCATTGGCTTTTGGTCTCACCGATCTTCGAGTGTTGATCGAGATTACTCGTTAACCATCATCATTTATCTTCAGCAAGGCATATCTTGTCAGGCCATAAACATCGAAAGTTTCGATTGCATGCTAGTTCTTATCTTTAAGAACCAGTATTTTGGTTGCCAAACTTTGGACATCCCTCATTGACTTTGCCTATCTCCAAGCATTTGTCAAAGATCAGAGGGATAAAGGCGAATTATCTGATCGACCATTGTATGATTATATTCCCCTGGCCGATTTGGGTCAAAGAATTTAGTTGGTACTTATCTCTGAGTACCCGATTGCACTGCCAATCACGCAATACATGGTTTAGCTTATAAGAACAAGGTTCCATTGTTCTAGAAGCCAGCTTTATTTATAAACAAAAGATATGGCAAGTCCTTTCTAAATACATTGCTCCCAGTTCAATAAGGTAGCTAATTTATAGAAAATAAAATGAATAAATCTAAGTGAAATAACATCGTAAATGTTCGCTATTCCACGCCCGTGGAATCGGGATCTCGTCAACAGTTGCTAGCTTGCGAGTTCCATCTCCAAGCTTCTATTCAATTTCATAAGGACCTTCCCAATTCGGACCAAGTGCCTCTGTACCAAGGAGAACTCGTTTAAAAACGAGGTTTCCTACCTCAAATGTATAGTTTCTGACCTTGGTGTTGAAGCATTATGCTACTCTTTTCTGGTGAGTAGCTACCCTTAGTTTAACTTCTTGCTATTTCTCGTCGACCTAGTCAGGGGACTCAAGCAGGAGTTCCTCGTTCATCTTGGGATCATAGTTTTTTTAGTGGAAAGGAATTTCTAGCTCTATTGAAATCATGGCCTCAACTCCGTAGGCTAAAGAAAATGGAATGTGCTTGGTCACGGACTTATGGGTCGTTTGGTAAGCCAATGCTGCTAGGGGTAATTCATTGACCCAATCACCCTTGGCCTTTGCAAATTGCTTCTTCGGGATGGATTTGATGATCATGTTCACTACCTCCACCTACCCATTTACTTGTAGGTGTGCTACTACCAAGAAGCTCTTCGTAATTTGATATCGTTTACAAACGTCCTTGAACTCGATGTTCTCAAATTGAGTTCCATTGTCGGTTACAATCTTCCATGGAATTCCAAATCTGCATATAATGTTCTTAACCGTAAAGTTAATTGCTTTCTTTATTGTGATTATTGCTAGTAGTTCCACTTCAGCCCATTTTACGAAGCAATTCACAGCTATAATGGCTTGCTTTGTTTTACCTTTCGACATTAGTAGCACATTGATAATATCAGTTCTCCAAACTGCAAATTACCTCAGATAACCACAATATAAGCTCTGTAGATGGGGCTTTTAGTATTTTTGTGAACCTTTGGCATATATCACACCGTTCTGTATAATTAGTTGAATCTCAGTTGATTGTCGATTAAAAGTATCCAAGTGAAGTATTTTCTTTACCAAAGTTTCTCCCTTGATGCGATAGCCACAGCTTCCTTCATGTACATCCGAAAGGATCTTCTTCACTTTGTCCTTGGTGATACACCGTAGCAAGGGAGTTGGGAAACCTCTCCCATACAGTACTTGTTCATATATTACAAATCATGGCACTTTACAAATGAGCTTTTTCCATTCACTCTTGCCATTCGGGAGAGTTATCTTCTACAAATAATATTACATCAGAGTCATCCATAACTCCATTTCCTTTTTGATTGCCAAGATCAAATTAACATCCATGGAGTCGATAAGACTTCTATTGGAACTAATTCCATCATTTGTGCATCCCTAGAGCTTGCCAGTTTGGCTAGCGAATCAGCTTTCATATTCTTCTCTTTATGAATGTGCATTATTGTGTAATGCTTGATATCTTAATTAATTCTAACATCTTCATCAGGAAAGGAGCAAGTCTTTCTCCCTTAGCCTAAATTCTCTCTTGACTTGACAGATCACCAACTAGTAGTCACTAGATATATGCAGTATCTTGACCCCTGTTTCTTTCGCTATCTTGAGTCTCATGATCAACGCTTCATATTCAACTTCGTTGTTTATCACCAGGAGCTCTAGCTTTAAGGCATAGCATATTGTTCATGCTTCCAAGGTTATGAGAATCATTCCTGACTCGGAACTTCATTTATTGGAATCTCCATCTATATAAAACTTCCATTGGGAAACTCAGATCATTCCGTCTTCTTCTTCTCCATCCCAAATGGTGAATTTAGCGATGAAATCAGCCAATACCTGTTCCTATATCACCTTTTTGTGATGGTATGTCATATCATACTAGCTCAGCTTAATGTTCCATTTCAATAGTCGTCCCTACGTCTTGAGTCGATGCAACACTTGTCTCGATGGTTGATCAATTAGAACCTTTATTAGGTGAGCCTGGAAGTATGGTCATAGTTTCTTTGAGTCAATCAGTATGCAGTATGCTAGTTTCTTTAAATTCGAGTAGTTTTTTCTGCTTCGGTATACCACTTGCTAATACAAAGGTATAGGCTTTGGATTTTTGGCTATCGTGTACCAAGGCCGCATTCAATGCGTGAGTAAATATTGCTATGTAAATGAACAGATCTTCTCCATCCAAAGGCTTCGATAAGATTGGTGGTCTCTTCATATGCTCCTATAATTTTTGGAAAGCTTCCTGGCACTCCATGGTCTAAATAAACTTTCCTCTTTTTTTGTTGAGGGCATCAATGAATGGTATACATTTGTCCATTACTTTTGAGATGAATCGACTCAATGTGGTGACTTTTCCATTCAAGTTATGTTTCTTCTTCCTTGTTTTTGGGGGTAGCGACATAATTTAATGCTTTAATTTGCTTTGAATTAGCTTCGATGCCCATTGAGTTCACTATGAAACCCATAAACTTGCCTAATGCGACTCTAAAAGAACACTTCAATGGATTGAGCTTCATTCCGTACTTTCAAAGCATATCAAAAATTCAACAAGGTCATGCATGTGGTTCATAGATTGTTGTGACTTCATGAGCATATCATCCATATAAACCTCCATCGTTCGCCCAATATGATTTTTGAACTTCTTATTTACCAATTGCTAGCTCCACCGTTCTTCAAACCAAATGACATTGCTCGATAATAGTGCAAGACCAAATCAGTGATGAAATTCATTTTCTTTTGGTCTGGGATGTGCATCACTATTTTCTTGTAGTCGGAATATGCAACCATGGAGGATAACAGTTCGTGTCTAGCTGTCGAGCCCACAAGGTCACCTGTTTTAGGCACTGAGAAGCTATCTTTAGGCATGCTTTATTCAATTCCGAGCAATCGATGCATATCCACCATTTTCCATTTGACTTCTTGACCAACACGAGATTTGACACCCATTCATGGTATATGGCATCACGGATAAAGCCATTTTCTTTCAGCTTATCCACCTCTTCTTTCAACACAGCGGATTGCTACAGACCCAGAATGCATCTCTTCCATACATATCAGAATGTATCCAAGTAAACACATTCAAATATTCCTAGAGAAACCCTAGAAATTCCTTACTCATCTTGGTTCTAAGTTAAGATCCAATCTTAAGGAACGAATATACCATCCATATCGATCAGTATGTTGACTGTTAGCTCTATTGGTGTCCCCCTGCATCCCCTAACTCATTTCGGGGGCCTAAAGGTTTGTAGAACTTACTATGACACTTGAAATGGGACTTGGGAATTATTTGTTATGTCCATGGTCTTAATGCAAAGATTTTTCTCTATATTTTCCTTTCTCACATCGCTTGAGCTCCGTGACATAACACTAATGATCTATGCTCTGGTCGCCTTGAATAGCCCAACCCCATTCCCCGTGGGGAACTTCATTATAAGACACCATCAGGCCAGCGCTATTATGAAGCTGGCAAGGGCCGGTCAGCCCAAAAAGACATTATAAGCAGAAAATTCATCTACAATTATGAAAGTCCACACCTGCACAACTTTGCGGTTACCTTCATCCAATTACACATATAAGTCAATACATCCAACAGGTTCTTTTGCCTCTTTGGTAAATCTTTGAACATGGGATTTAATGGCTTTAGGTCCTTTAGACTTATCTTCATCTAATTAAATGTCTTTTTGAACAGAATGTTAACTGAGCTTCCACTATCAATTACAACTCGATGCATAGTTAATGACCCTATCGCAACCATAATAACCATGGGGTCAAACGTCGACATCTGCACCCTGTTAGCATCTATATCTCAAAAGAAAAATAATCAACATTCATTGCCTTCAATTGTTTTGCTGGAACTCCATCTTTGACATCAAAACAACTTTTTATGGAAGCACTTTAATGATGTCCTATACCTTTCCATCTCGTCCCTGCTCTTCTCCGTTGGATAAGGTCCTCTAAATATTATATCAATCGCAACTCTACCTTCTGATCACCTTTGCCCTTCTCCCCTTGGTCCAAGTAGTTCCCTTTAATTGTTTTGCCCTTGATGTCTGACATCTTGCCCTCTATCCTGTGGGTTGCTCACATACTATTATAATTTCGTTTTATGTATTAGTCCTTCAATCGCATCTCTTAAATGATGGCACTCATTAGTACTGTGTCTATGAATGTCATGAATGCAGCAATACTTTCTCAAGTCCCATTCAGCTTCAATTGCCTCCTATCAAGATGGCTTTTTATATTTCTTCATACCTTGTATGACAAGGTAGTTGTTCTTAATAGTATCAGTCAAGGGAGTATAATCTCTTAGCTTCAAGTATCTCAGATGCTTTTTGGTATCATTTCTTTTACCTCCAGTGCCTTGATTTCTCCTCTTTTGATTGTTGTTATTGGTTCCCATATTCATCGCAACATTACCAAAACCATTTTATAGATAATCCCACTTATCTCAATTCACTCCTTCGGTTGATTTTTTATATAGAAATCTCCAAATTTGCTTTTTTGGCTGGATTTAAATTTAGCATTTCTCTTCCTTTATTTGATTTTCTAAGCATTGGATTATATTTCCTTCTCTTTTCTATTTGATTTGGTATTTTATTTGAAGAATTTTGATTTAGATATGAAGAGGTAGAAGAAAAGGAATGGAGTTTTAGATTTAGGGTTGAGCGACGACTATAAAATGAAGAACAATGAGTCTGGGGTGAATTAGGGTTACGAACTTTCCTTATATAGGCACAAATACCAAAATACTTCTTAATCCATTTGAGTTTCTAACCTATTTTGCCTCAAACTATGCGTTATGGTAAACAGTCTGTATCTTCTTCATTCGATGTCTTTTTCTGACATTTTATTATGAATTTGGGGTAAAAATATACTTAATGCAATAAAAAAAAGTCGGATTCCTTAAACATCTTTGTTTATAAAAGTTCAACTTTTAGTTTTATTTAAAATTATCAAAATACTATTTTAACTAATTTTCATTTACATTAAAAATTCAAGGTTTTATATTTTCCCCTTAAAAGAATTTCGTCCCTAAAATTCCAAGGGATGGAAAAATATAACTCGTACACTCGAACATATAATAGCAACCATGTGTATGTGCAATAAATGCACTAAAACCACACCACCATTGAATAAATCCAAATTATTCATATCAAATGTATTTAACACCTAACATTTCTAACGATATAAGTATAACATATATAGGGATGCCACTATTACCTAAGTATAAATGACAATATATTGCAATAACAAATAAGTGCAAATAAACAACATGCATCCATCTAATCAACATATGTCATGAATGTGACATGTGATAAATGCATAACTATGGCTAATAAGACTCTTATATAAGTGCAAGTTTATGACATATAGGCATGGGTGCAAAATATCCAAAAATATACTGATATTATATATATATATATATATATATATATATATATATATATATATATGCATCATAGTATATAATATGTCAAGTTATATGGTAAACATAAATCGCATAACAAATCATACCACACCATCCAATTTCCTAATGTATCTAGGAAAAAAAATAAGGAAAATGTAAGGGAAAAGAGTGAGCTATGGGAAGCTCCAATCTTCACATCTGGCTCCCAAGTACTCATGGTTGGATCATTTCCCCTAGACTCTAACTATTTTAACTACTTTATTTCGAAGTCATTTTGTCCCATGCTCAGTAATGCAGGTAGGTACATAATGAACAAGTGACCCACTCTCCACCTTTACCTTCTCTAATTGACTCGACTTGACCACAATAGCTGAAACTGTAAACATTTTCACAAGTGCAACATATGGAGAATATCATGAGGGACCACCAGCTTTTCAGGAAGCTTCACCCTATAAGACTACTTTCCTACTATCCCAAAATTTGTAAAGGCCCTACAAACCTTGGCGCTAACTTTCCCAAACTACGAAACCTCATAACATGTCTCAATGGAGAGGCCTACTCAAAAACCATGTCGCCTATTGCGAACTCCAACTCCATGTATCTCATATCAACACACGATTTCTGCCTTTCTTGCACAGTCTTCATCCTCCTACGGATCAAACTTTCTTTAAAGTGTCTCCAATCATGTTAGCCTAAGAATACCGTAACAACCCCGTTGTTAATTACCTAATTATTTAAGTTTAGTTATGGATAATTAATTTTAAAATTATAATTTGTGAAATTTAATTATGAAGTTTAATCTAATTTTTGTGAATAAATGATTTAATTTAATTAAGAAATGAGTTTCATTTCTTAATGAGAATTTAAATTTAAATTTGAAATATGATTAAACCAATTACTTATATTTGACATTTAAGAAAATTGTTAATATTGGAATTATTGTTAAAAATGAGATTTTTGAAATATTAATCCATTTTATTAAAATGACAATATTTTGTAATTGCTAAAGTTGGATTAAATTTATATAAAACATTTTATATTGATTTAAAATGGTAATTTCTAACGGATTAGCAATCGTCAAATTTTGTGTAATCAAGTTGGTAACTTATAAAACCTTGTTTAGTGTAATTGGATATCTAATAAGAAATAAAACAAAACAAAATAATTGCAACACTTTTTAAAGAATAGAAAATTATTAACATTTGTCATCGGGTTCATACCCAAACCCTCTTGACCTAAGAAAATAAGAATAAGGAATGAGAAGAAAAATACGAAAAGAACTCTTTTCCATATTTTCTATTTTCTGCCGTGAGCAAAAACTCAAAGCATCCTCTAACCCTAGTTCTTAAATCTCCGATTTCTAGTTCAAAATCAAAGGGCTTTTAGCAGTTCTTGCAGGAATCATTCGAAGGTAATCTTTCTTAACCTCTAGCGTGTTTAATTTACTGATTAATCTCAATTTTGATTAGGGTTATAATATTTCTTTTTGCAACTTCTGAAATCAAAACCTAGATATTTGCCGAAAGGTCTTAGCCTAGGAAAATTTAAGTTCTTTGCAACTAATTCAAGCTATAAAGGTGAGTTAACAACTCACACAATCTATCTTTAGATTTATATTGGATGTATTTACTGTTTTTGATAATTGGATATCGAATCTATCTGAATTGCTTAGGGTGTTTGCATTTTCTGTTATGGAATTTACTGTTATTGGAAACCCTTGGTTATATGATCCTATAAATCATCAAATTAAAGTTGTTTGGTTGCTTGCATGATAGCTAATTTTGTGTAGTTGAAGTGTAGGTTCAATTCAGCAAAAAAACCCCGCTAACGGACGATTCAGGAGTTGCATGCATAGCCTGGGACTCAGTCCAGGTGGTGTCACGAGTTCATTAGTCCCTCTAGACGGGTGCACCAATCATGACCTAGGTTGAGCCTATGTCATGCTTGTTTCGCTCCTCGATTGCTCCATTCGCTCGTCTAATTGCCCGTTTGTTTCCTTATTAATATTTGCTCATTTTTATGTCCTATTTCGTGTCGTTTTGTGATGATTTCAATGTTATGCCATATATTGGAATTATGAATTTGTTTTGGAATGGTTATACCGTAGAATCCATAACACAACATCAAATCTCCGTTGCATGTTTTCAACAAGGATTTTCAAAGAGAATGGATTTTCAAATTGAATTATTTCTACTTAATCTGTAAGTAGAAGGTTATGTTATTTATAAAGGAATTTCGAAAGTGTAAATAGATGTACTTATTATTATTTATATAATAAGAATGATTTTGAGATGTAAATAAATTTATTTCTAATTAAAGGCTTAAATATTTATATGGTTTTGGATAAGAGTAAATATGGACTTTATAAAATACAAGGACTTATATATATATTTTCGGAACATGATTTATTAAATAAATATTCTATATGGAATTTAGAGATAAATATATAAGTGGATTTTTGAAATAATTCAGATTTATGTAATATTTTATCAAATAATGAATATTATATAAAGTTGAATAATAATTAAATTATGGATTTTAAATAAAGGAACTTGAAAGTAATATTTTATATAAAATAATTTTAGAAAACCGTTATATATATATATATATTAACATTATATTTAATTACTTTCAAACCTTAAACTCTTATAATATTTTCTGTCATATGGCAATCCCGCGTGACTTTTGTTTTTTAAAATGAAAATGTTTGAGAACTTTAATTCTATGATTTGGGAAACAGTAATATTCGACTTAATGTTACCAATGGTTTAAATGCTCTCGAGTATCACTTCATCGAATATTGTACAACTCGTTGAATAGAATGTCCGAGTAATACTTACTAGCCCTTTAGTGAATACTCGAATTTCACTGGGTGGTATGGGAGGCCTTGGTTAAATTCATGTAATTGCTATCAGGAAGTATTTAACGTTTTTAGAGTTATATTCTCTTTTGGTGTGTGACACGGGGATACTAGATCCTTAAGAGAATATAGTTAGGTTTTCTGATGGTATCCATAACGAGTTATATTTACTAGCTTCTAGCAAATACTGGAATTTCACTAAGTGGTATGGGACGTTTTGGTTAAGTTCTAGAGATTACTAAAAGCAACAGTATTTGGCACTTTACAGTATATTTCCTTTTAAGGTTCAGCCGAGGGCCAATAAATCCTTAAAAGATATACTATGGATTTCTTAAATCCTTTTGTGTTGTGCTATATGTTCTATGATAGTTTGGATCGGTACGGACAACTCCTGGTTACGAGCTACGGTTTTTTTATGATATGGACAATCCTTAGTATCAGATCGACATGAGTGATACTTGTTTTTTTCCACGATATGGATGATATTTATGATCGATATGAACAATATAGGTGATCAATATGTTTTGTTTCAATTATCATGGATTTCTAGAGTTTCTGGATTTAAAATATTCTTGAGTTTTGTGATAAGTTTCGTGTTAAATCATTTATGTAATTAGTTTACATTTATAGTACCATATACCTTATATTGCATCTTGTTCTCACCATTGTGAATATTTAGAGATAGTATGACCCATGTATTTTATAATTTTCGGGTAAGGCCGAGACTTTTCAAGTTTCCTGGATGCTCATGTTTTGGGTAGGTGTGCTGGCAGATGATGGACATTTTGACGTCTTTGTTTATCTTCTGTTGTATATATTCACATGATGTATTATTTGAGATAGTTACTTATTTTGGACGTATATTATGTAAGTTTAGTATTCATTTTATGGACTCACCTTATGTATTGTATATGATGTAGATTATCCACTATGATCTTTGATTGTTTTTTATATGATATATTGTTCTGATTTTGAGAAATCGATGGGTTTATTTCTTTAAACTGAGGTTGTACACGTAATTTTATTCCAGACATTTAAAAAAAAGGGTAAGCATGATGTGTTGTGTTAGATTAAAGATATATTCACATTTGGTCTTAAAAGCAGTATTCCCCGTATTATTAAAAGGACATTATTTGTAAATTTTTTTAATAATATGGGTGTTGCTGTGAGGTCATTACAATTGGTATCAGAGCAATGTCAAAACATTATAACATATCATATCATAGATCTGAGACCTAAATGACTTAGTGTCCCATCCCTTGGGTTGTGTGATAGATAGTTAACTTAACTACCTATTTAAGGATAGGAATATAAAATGGTTATGGGATAATCATTTGGGACATATTTTTGAACTTTTAACTTATTATACTAAAAATAATATTAGAGTTTGGATTATGCAGTTAGAGTAAGGCTGGAGACAGACTTAGAGTTACATCAGGATTGACTGGTAATCTTAGAACATAAGGGATGTTTTTGACTCCTGAGTAGATTACAGAAATTATATGCGCTGCCCAAACTGCTACTTCTGAGGGTTAATTGGTTCTTGTTGATTTTGCTCACTCTTGCAGGGGCTTTTGATGTTTAGGAGGTAAGCCCTTTAAGGTAACAGAGAAATTCGTTGAGATTCAAGCTTGTATAATGGCATGTGAGAGGATCTTTTCTCGCATGAATCTAATGATACCCAAAGGATTTAAGTGGCCTCTAGCTAGTTACAAAAAGATCATTAAAATGGTATGACTTGTTTGTAGCGAAGGTTAAGGAGGTTCAACTTACTTGGGCTTAGTATAGAGAGATTAGAGTAGAAGTTTATTCCAGAGGTAGAAAAGGAAGCAATTATAGGAAATTTATTGAGCTTTGGTAGAATCAGATTTCTATTACGGAGTATGTAGCAGAATTTGAGGCACTATCCAAGTATGGTTTGGATTTCATCAATATCTTAAGAAAGAAAAATCAGAAGTTTATTTATGGATTACGTAAGTCTTCGAAGAAAGCTCTATTACTTCAAATGGATATATCTTTCGAGTCTTTAGTTAGCTCAAATCTTCGTCTTGTGGTGGCTAAGAGGGATAGTGAGGAGAAAGAAACTCCTAGGAAGCAAAAGCAAGAGTTTATCCTGAATGGAAACAACCGATTGAGCAAAGGAATTTCGAAGCTAAGGGTAAAAAGAAGAAGAATGACGATTCTGGTTCCATCACAACATATAAGAGTCAAGTTGCATGTTTCAATTGTGGAACCATGGGCCATTATTCGAGTGAGTGTTGGAAGACTAACGTTTCTTCTTCAATGGGTGTTTGTTTCTATTGCAATAAAGAAGGGAACTTGATAGCGGCTTAACCATATAAAAAAGGAAGGAAGGAAAGGGGAAGGTCGTTAGTACTTCCGATGGATCGGCTTAGCTAGGTATATTTTTATTTATTTTAGAAAGTGTTCTTTCTTTTTTTAAGCTGCCTTAGAGTCAGTTTTAGAAATAGTTAAGTACCTTTTTATGAGTCTTTTCATGCATGGATTAGGAATTAAGATAAAAGTTGTTTGTTTTTAGTTGATGGTTTGTTATGAATTAATTGTTTAGTTATATTCATTCAACATGGAGGCATGGATGCTATTAATAATAAAATAGTTATAACTAAGGGAAAATTTGTACCTAATTATTGTGTTAACTTGTCCGATAATTGTTTAAAGATTTTGATCAATAAATGCGACGCCATACTATCGACAGGAATTTCTAGACATCAATCAAGACAGTTTGACAAGAGGGTCTAAAATAATTGTTTTAGGAAAATAATTTTAGTTAAAAATAAATTGAAATAATATTTTCACCATAAAATATTTATGTGAAGTGGAGGGATTTGATAAGACATTGTTGATAGCTTATGCGATCAACTTTCTGAGTAATGAAGTAAATCATAATAAATTCGCGGCTTAATATTATTTTATTTGTGAGAAAATTTTTAATCCATAATTTATGAATTGGTTGGAAAATTCAACAAGTCTCTTGAAAAATAAAAGGCAGGATATCTTAATTATCTTTAGTGAAAGTTAAAATTTTAATTTATAGACTACTTTCTTTAAGGAAACCACGGGTAGGCAATCTTCTTAAGGGGGAAATCTGTAACAACCTTGTTGTTAATTACCTAATCAATTAAATTCAGCTATGGATAACTAAATTTCAAATTTTAATTTACGAAATTTAATTGTGAAGTTAAATCTAAGTTTTGTGACTAATCGATTTAATTTAATTTAGAAATGAGTTTCATTTCTTAATGAGAATTTAAATTTAAATTTGAAATACGATTAAACCAATTATTTATATTTAGCATTTAAGAAAATTGTTAATATTGGAATTATTATTAAAAAAGATTTTTGGAAATATTAATCCATTTTAGGATAATATTTTGTAATTGCTAAATTTCGATTAAATTCACATTTTTATTATTGATTTAAAATGATAATTTCTTACGTAGTAGTAATTGTCAAAAAAATTTATAATCAAGTTGCTAACTTATAAAACTTTGTTTAGTGTAATTGGATATGTAACAAGTAATAAAACAAAACACAATAATTACAACATTTCTTTTAGAATATAAAATTAGTTGCACTTATTATTGGGTCCATCCCCGAACCCACTTGGCCTAAGAAAATAAAAATAAGGAATGAGAGGAAAAAAAATATGTATATAACTCTCTTCCTCATTTTCTACTTTTGACCATAAGAAAAATTCAAAGCATCCTCTAACCCTAGTTCTTAAATCTTCAATTTCTTGTTCAAAATCAAAGGGACTTTACTAATTTTTTGTAAGAATCATTAGAAGTAATTTTCCTTACCCTCTAATGTGTTTAATTTACTGATTAATCTCAATTTCGATAAGGGTTATATATTTCTTTTTGCAACTTCTGAAATTAAAACCTATGTATTTGTTGAAAGGTCTTAGCCTAGGATAATTCAAGTTCTTTGTAACTAATTCAAGCTATAAAGGTGATTTAAAAACTCATACAATCTATCTCTAGATTCATATTGGATGTATTTTTCGTTTTGGATGAATCAAATGTCGAATCTATCTAAATTGCTTGGGGTGTTTGCATTTTGTGTTATGGAGTTTACTATTATACGAAACCCTTGGTTATATGATCCTTCAAATCATCAAATTGAAGTTGTCAGGTCACTTGCATGATAGCTAATTTAGTGCAGCTGAAGTCTAGGTATAATTCAGCACAAAAAACCTCGCCAACGGACGATTCGGGAACCATGTGCACTGCCTGGAACTTAGCCCAGGTGGTGTCATTTGTCCACTAGTCCCACCAGACTGGTGCATCGATCATGGCCTTGGTTCAGCCTAGGTCGTGCTCGTTTCTCTCCCCGATCGCTCCGTTCGCCGTCTGCTTCCCCATTTGTTGCCTTGTTGATATTTGCTTGTCTTTGATGTCCTATTTCATGTCATTTTGTGATGATTTCAATGTTATGCCATAGATTTTAAATTATGAATTTGTTTTCTAATGGTTATGCCATAGAGTCCATAACACAACATCAAACCTCCGTTGCATGTTTTCAACAAGGATTTTCAAAGTGAACGGATTTTCAAGTTAAAGCGTTTCTATCTTGTAAGAAGAAAGTTATGTTATTTAGTGTAAATAGATATACTTATTATCATTTATATAATAAGAATGATTTTGAAATGTAAATAAAGTTATTTCTAAATAGAAGTTTAAGTATTTATGTGGTTTTTTTGAAAATGGGTTAATTTTATTAAAATTGTAGCTGAGCTTTGCGGCCTAAAGCAATAAAAATGTACGAATCTCAACTATAACAGATAGTAATAAACAAAACAACACATTATTTAACTATGACCTACAAAACCTAAAACATTCCATCTTTAGGGCTCGATTATGGCGGCTCCCAGTTCACTGATTGAGCTAATTCGTTCGGTGCCTTCAACTTCAACATCTCCAATAGCTGTTCTTGTCGTGCCGTTATAGTGGTAAGCAACTTCTTCGAAATCCGACCAATTAGTAGGCTAATGTCTCTGTTTATTGATTTCGTGAGGACTAACTCATCCTATTGACCATCGTTGAAAGCCCGACTGTTCCTTTCCTTCCAGATGTGCCATAAGGATGTTGTGAGGCCAATTTTTCCTGTCTCTTGCATTGACTTCGTGAGGTTGCTCCCTCCGTTCAGGTATTTTACTTCTTCTGTTAGATCTCGTACATTGTTAGTTAGTAGGCATCTTAGCTTTTGTATATTCCATACTCTTTTACTGTATTCACACTCAAAAAATAGGTGTTCATGAGTTTCTTTGGCAGAATTACAAAGATAACATAGTGTATTCTCCAAAATCCCCCATTTATGAAGTCTGTCTTTAGTTGGTAATCTTTTGAGTATGGCTTTATATAGGGTATGAGCCATTTTTGGACTATTAGTCCTACTCCATACCATATTAGTCCAGTTAGCCAAAATGAATTTAGTTCTCGATTCCTTCCACACATCTCTGAAACTGAACTGACCATTTAAGCTTCTCTTCTATATCCAAATACCCTCCACTCTATCTATTGTAATATTTTTGCATTGAATTTCCTCTTTATAGTTTGAACTGAGCAAATTCCTTTCATAATGTCATTCACTGTTATCTAGAATTTCAGCCATTTTGTAGGTAGGAGGCCCATATGCTGAAAAAGCTTCCCAGCTTAGCCCGTCAATAAAAAAATTTAAGTTCAACAAGGGGTCTTTCCATAAATCTATGTTATTTCCATTAGCAATCTCTCTCTCTAAATAAGTATGTAGTTCATTCCTAGTTTTTAGGATATTCTTCCATGTAACAGAGGCATTATTATCAATTTTTATGGTCCAAAAATTATCTTTTAGATACTTTGACCTCATCCAAGTAGCCTATAGATTTTTAGATGTCAGAACATTCCAAGCTAGTTTCAATCCATAAACTTTCTTAAACACATATAGATTTTTCAGCCCAACTCCTCCTTCCTCTTTCTTTCTGCACAGATCTGAGTACTTTACTTTGTGCATTCCCCCCTTCCATATAAATTATGCACAGACTGAATTAAATTTTTCAAAAGAGCAGTCGGGTATTTGAAAGGATTGCAGCAAGAATCTGACTTTGGATGTGATAACAGTATGAACCAATTTAGCTCTACCCACAAATGACAACAATTTGGATCTCCATACTTGTAGTTTGTCTCTAATGGCATCAACTTAGCTTACCACATTCCAAATCTGTAATAGTGTTATTTGAAAGTGGTACCCCCAGATATTTAACTGGAAGGTAGCCCTTCGAGAACCCCCATCTCTCTAGTATAGCCTGCTTATTTGAACAAAACTTATTGAACTAGCACTTGGTTCTTACCTCGTTTAATTTAAGTCCAGCTAGCATCTCCAAGTGAGTAAATATAGACTTGATCTTGTCAATAGCCTTTGTATTGCCTTTTAACACTAATAAATCATTAGCATATATTAAATGGGTTACATTTAGGAGGGTATTGTATATAGGTTGAATTGTAATAGCATGCCAACTCCATTTCAAGAGTAAACCATTCCATGGCTATAAAAAATAGATATGGAGAAAGAGGGTCACCTTGTCTATTCCCACGATTACTCTGCATATAACCTTTAGGCACTCCATTTATCATGATAGAGAAAGTTGGAGTGTCTAAATAGTACTTAATCAGTTTTAGTAACTTTAATGGAACCCCTATAGAGTCAAGCATGTGGATAATGAACCCTCTGTTAACCCTGTCATAAGCTTTTCGTAGATCAACTGTTGTGACGACCCGTCTCCTCGACCCTCAGAAATCGACACGAATACATCCACGGTATTCACGTGCCGTAAAACCAAGTGTCGGGGAGGCAAATTATTAGGGGTGTAAAAGAAAATAAAGATAGAAGATAACAGAATAATAAAATCTCACATCACATTCAATATTTATAACTATACGTAATGATCAGAGTCAAATACAAATCTAGCGGGATAGTTATAACTGCCTATCCGTACATACGATAAAAATACATACTACATAACACAACAGAAAATGGGTAGATAACTACATAAGGTACTTCAGCTTCATAGCACCAAAAAATTTGTCCAAAATGCTCCACAACGTGCTCTAAAATGCTCCTAAGGTATCCTGACTACACGGCTACCCGAAAAATAGGGCACCCAGAGTTTAAAGGGAAAAACAAACTCCGGGTCAGTCATGGGACTGGTGTGAGAATTCAAAGTACGATGTTTTGAAAACAAAAGGTATCTCATAAGACCACGCCGCACATAAACACGGAACGGGTTTTTACCTTATGATAACCAAAACTCTTTATTACGCAAAATTTAGAGATATTACTTTTAATGGCATTCTTTGAAAACATTTTCAAATAAACTTATTAATCTTAGCCGAAATTGTTACCATTATTAAATTCCAGCATACTAGGTTCTACAAACAAAACCACAAGTTCTTATTAGAGAATGGATTTCCATACAAAAGACCACGTGAAGAGACTACCTTTCGATGGTTACACCTCTAGATGGATGTCCCGAGGAACCATCACAAAGCTCCTCTACCAACACAAGACCGGCCTATCTCTATAATTAGATAGTACCGAAAATGTCATCCCCCGGTCGTTACCGACCTTTATTCGAGAGCTCTCTTCGCATATATCCACATTAATTTACATCCCAAACGTCATAGCGGGAAAAAATATATCTAGAAGGGGATAATCATACCCTAATTGGGAATAAACCACTTAACATTGCTGCATTTAACCCTGTTTCGATCATTTCCGGTTGATGAGGCTCGAGACTACGATTACCTTTCCACATAGCACATCTTCTTTCACTTTGAATGCCACATTGCCATTCCACATTCACACGACCGATTTCTATAAACGTATAACTTCCTGAGCTCGTATGTCTCAGGAAAGGGTGTTAAGCTAAGAGAAGGTGTCTTCTCCGCCACCGACTGATATACTTTTATAGAAACCACTCATTATGATTTGGAATGCGAGGTCAGACATTCATCCATACAAGTACATTCTGGGACCGAACGAAACCGAAGGCACTTTCCTCGGCCATTATTAGGCGAGAAGCCCTTGTGGTTTTGAGGTTTTTCATAACCAAGAGACCACTGCTATAATATAGTGCATCAGGAGTTTATCCCTAATTAATCAACAAGTAGTCCCTCGCTATTATTCGTCTCAATATCTCCGTATTCAAACATCTTCATTCTTCGAACACGTAAACTGGTTCGAAGTGGTTTTCGGATAGGAATTGACGTAATTCGACCACGGTTCCTTCGAAATCCAATCATCGAAAAAATGATGTAATTAGGTGATTGTTTTCGATTCATTCATTTCCTTTACCAAAATATCTTCGAGAGATATATATTTTCAAAACATTCTTTTAGTGAATACGGAATCATTTAAACATCTTTTTGAATATTTCTTTAATCATTTTTAAAGAGTATCTTTTGAGAAAATAGGATTATAGAAATCATTCTACTTTTATCTAAAATCAACTTCCGTATTCAACAAGTACTATGGGCGGAATAATGGTGAGATCACCTTTTCAATTCCACGAATAGGACAAGTTCCCTTTTCGAATTTTAATAATGAGTATAAGAAGATTATTTCTATAAAATCCAAGTTGAGCATCCAGGCTTTCCATTCGATATGTTCCACCCCTCACCTAAAAGAAAAAACTAAGGCCAGGTAAGTTCAGGGCACTGGTTGCTCCATCCCCAACCTTAGTTACACACCTTGTTTCCACTTTTAGATCTCACAGGCATGACAAATGTACTAGTCGTTTCCGCATACTTATTTTTCCATTTTAAATCACTTAACTTCTTGTTTAACCATCTTTGAAATAATGTTAAATTGTTCAAATTTCCTTTGAAATGCTTTATTATTTACTTAAAAACATTTACTAAGGATTTGGAAAAGAATTATTAAGTTTCAAACTTTATTTCAAAAGTTATTGAAAAACGTTTGCAGACAGTGTTGCAAAAGGGGCTTTAAAAGCTATATTCTTCGAAACAACTTTTATATCATTTAGAAATTCATCTTTTCAACTTAAATCACTTTTAAAACATTTTAAAAGATTTTTAGAATTTATACCATTTTTTAAAACGATTATTTTATCAATTTTCAACTTTGATCATTTAGTGCAAAAACTGGATTTTCTTGAAAATTGATTTTGCCATATTTCAAAATATATAAGATTAAATCTTGATTTTCTTTTTTTATGAAATATATAGATAAAAGGATTCGAAAAATTCTTACTTCGAAGAATTCCGAACTATATTCCACTTCGTATATTCATTTGAATTTTTGACGCGTAAACACGACTACCGTTACGTGACGCGTCAAATTTTAGGCGTATTTTGAGATTCATATCCAAACTTTGTCGAGACAAGTATAAACACTTAGGAATCATTTCTAAAGTATTTTCAAATATTTTTCAAAGGTATAAATGATTCCATATCACATTTCGTTTCTTGTGGAAAGTGATTTCCATGTGATTATACGTCGTATAAATTCGTGACTTATTTCAACATATATAATCAATATACAACTAATAAACATCCAAACAATGTTTATAACCATTTTAATATGTCATATAAACTTGCATATCAATTTAAAAACATTTTTATTACTAACATAATTCTCATTTATGTACATATTTGCTTACTAACTTTTGCAAATGACTTAAAGGTGGTTGCTTTCTTTTTCAAACACTTATCAAACATCATTATTAGCAACCCAATAACATTTATAACTTGCAAAACATCATACAAATATTTCCTACTTAACAATTTAGAGTTCTCACTTTGTTTGGTTTTGGCGAATGGAAAATCGGCTATAGCTTCGCCACTCGACGCTTTTAGCTTATGATTCCTTAAACACTTCAACTTAGATAGCTCGCCTTGGCTTAGGGAAGGCTAAGAGTGCTCGGCCAAATGGAGGAAGAGGAGGGCGTGAGCAATGTGAGGAAGGAGGAGGAGTTTGAAGTGGTTCGGATGGTGTTTTGTCGATATTTTCTTTATTTTATTTTTGAAAATATTTTGGCATAACTTTGTTAAGGTTGGAAGCCATTAAAGGAAGTAAGAAGAAGCTTAAAATTTTGAGAAGAAGAAGTGTGGAAGGAAGTGAGAAAGTGGATATATATTTGTAGAAAATATTTGAGAATAAAATACAGATTTGTGTTTTTACTTAAATAACCTTCCTTAAGAATTAAGTAAACTTATTAATTCAAAACTTATCATCCACATCACATCACACTTTTTAAATTCAAATACTTTTGAGCTAAGTAAAGAATAAGAATGATTACTTTACTTTATGTCACATTTCTTTACTTTATGTCACTTTTCTACTTTATGTCACTTTTGATGTGACATGTGTTTTGTCTTTTTTAGTTTACTTTTGCTCTAGAATTTTATAAGTGTGATTACTAAAAGTAACCTTGTTTAGTTAATTGTTAACTATCTTTATATGTTACTAAATTTATTAAATTGTATACATAAAGGTGCAATAACGTTGTGACAACTTTAAATTGACAAAACGTTGATTTTTGACAAAATGTTTTACAGTCATATTTTGACGTTTTAGTTAAACTATTTATTTATGTAAACCAAATTTAAAAATAAATTTATATAATTCTATTTAAAAATATAAACACTCATAAATAAATTAAAATTATTTATTTAACCATTGAAACTTACTTTTCTAAAATTAGCATTTTGTCACTTTTGTCGATATATGTAAATGTTACTATTTCTGTGTATACTTCTCTTTCCAAATTCTATATAATATTGTATGAATCATATAACCTTACCTATTTTATATTTAAAATCACTTTAAATACTATATTTTAAAGTGGATAAATTTTGGGTCGTTACAATCTCCCCTACTTAAAATAATTTCATCCTCGAAATTAAATAAGAAGAAAATAGCTCAAAAGGAATATATATTCAATAAGATGGAATATATACAATAAGTGATTACACTACATGCGGTGAGTAACTCAAACGATAGATAAAGTCTATACATCGATCCTAAACTCGGGATATTCTTTTCTAATTCTATCTTTTGTTTTCCATGTGCAATCATTAGCACCCCGCTCCGTTAAACTTTTACCAACCTTACAACCTTCCTTCTTAATCGTTTCTCATCTTGATCCACGATTCGAATAGGCTTTCTAATAATAGCTAAGTTTGGTTCTATCTCCAAGTCATCCTGAGCAGGTGTTTCTATGATTTGTTCTGGGTCATATATGTGCTTAGGCAAATGTGATACATGAAAAACATTATGTACACCAGACAATCTTTCAGGCATTGTACTCGATAAGCTAGCAGGCAATTCGTTCGAGAATGGAAAAAGGTCCAATATATCAAGGTGCTAACTTTCCAGCTCTTCCAAATCTTACTACACCTCTCATTGGAGAGACTTTCAAAAAGACTGAATCTCCAACTGAGAATTCTAAATTTCTACGCCTTCGGTCTGCATAACTCTTTTCTCTACTTTGGGCTTCTTTTAGTTTCTTTCTAGTCATATCAACTTTCTTTGAAGCTTCTCGTATCATATCTAGGCCAAAGCACTAACCGATCCCCTGTTTCTATCCAACATGCTGGCCATTTACATGGACGACCATATAAAGCTTCATACAGAGCCATGCCGATACTAGCTTGATAGCTATTATTATAGGAGAACTCTACTAAATGTAAATGATTCTCCCACGAGCCTCCAAAGTCTAGAATACAGGCCCTCAAAAGATCTTCCAAAACACGTTAACTCTTTCCGTCTATCCATCAGTTTGGGGGTGATATGCAGTACTTATACTCAGCTTGGTTCCAAAAGCTGTCTGTAGTGCTTCCCAAAACTGATTAGTGAAGATTGGATCACGATCGCTTACTATACTGCTTGGAACTCCATGCAATCGGAAATCTCCTTCATATATATATCTGCAAGGCTTGCTGCAGTTCTTGTTGGCTTAACTGGAATAAAGTGTGCACTTTTGGTTAATCGGTCTATGAGAACCCAAATGCCTTCATTTCCTTTCCTTGTTCGAGGTAAGCCATCAATGAAATCCATGAATATTTGATCCCACTTCCATGTTGGAATCTCCAGAGGTTGAAGTAATCCTGCCATCTTCTGTTGGTCACTTTTGATTCTTTGGAAATTTTTATAACGGATGATGTAGATAGATATGTCCATCTTCATGCTTCTTCATTAAAATGTACTCTTCATGTCCTTGTACATCTTATGAATCCCCGGATGAATGCTAAGTTTGGCTATGTGGCATTCAGCTAGTACATCTTGCCTAAGATTTTCAACATCTGGAACACAAATTCTTCCATTTAACCGCAATTCTCCATGGCTATCTATTTTGAAGCTTGAATTTCTTCCTTTGGCTGCTTTAATGTATTTCTCAAACCGTTTATCTTCTCCCTGTTTATTGGCAATCCTTTCCAGAAGTGTTCGAGTTACTACCAAATAAGAAATAGTAGCTAACTTCCTATTCAATGCATCAGCTACTACGTTGGCTTTTCCAGGTGTATATAGAATATCTAGATCATGTGACACAAGAAATTCTAGCCAGCATTGCTGTCTCATGTTCAAATCCTTCTGGATGAAATTCAAAGATTTGTGGTCCGTGAAGAGTTCGAATATTTCACCTAATAGATGGAATATTATTTACTAAGGTCAATTCAAAGTTTTATTGAAATAAACTATGAAAGATTCTTACCCAGGAAATAATGTCTCTATATCTTTAGAGCGAACACAACGGCTAATAATTCTAAGTTGTGTGTTGCATAATTCTTCTCATGTGTCTCCAGTTGTCTACTTGCGTAAGCAATCACCTTCCCATCTTGCATTAAAACTGCGCCAACTCCTTCTCCACAACCATCTGTATAAACGGTCAATCCACTATTTTCATTTATAATTGCTAAAAATAAAGCGATTGTCAATCTCTTCTTTAGTTCTTGGAATGCTTCTTCACACTTAGGAGTCCAAATAAATTTTGCATCCTTTATTGTTTCGTTAGGTGATAAGCAATCTTAGAGAAGTCTTGAACGAATCTTCTATAATATCCTACCAACCTAAGAAGCTATGAATCTCTTTAGAAGTTTGTGGCTGCTTCCAATCTTGAATAGCCGCAACTTTCCTTGGATCTACTGAAATTCCATCCCTTGATATTATATGTCCAAGGAATCTTACCTCATTCTCCTAAAAAATGGCACTTTGAGAATTTGGCTTTTAGCACATTATTTCTCAATATCTCTAACACAGCTTCTAGATGCCTTGCGTGTTCTTCTTCTCTCTTTGAGTAGATGAGGATATCATCAATAAAGACTAACACGAATTTGTTTAGCACATCTCTAAACACTCGATTCATAAGGTCGACAAAATAAGCGGGTGCATTAGTTAGCCCCAAAGGCATAGCCAACCGCTCATAGAAAGTATTCGGACCTTTGAATGCAGTTAAATGGATGCAATCTTCTACGATCCTTAACTGATGGAATCTTGTAGCTAGGTCCATTTTAGAGAAAACTCGAGCTCCATGTAACTGGTCAAACAAGTCATCCATTTGGGTAGAGGATACTTGTTCTTAATGGTTTGCTTATTTAGATCTCGATAGTCTACACACAATCTCAATGATCCATCTGACTTAGCAACAAAAACTACGGCTGATCCCCAACTTGAACGGCTGGGTCTTATCAGTCCTTTCTTTAATAGCTCTTGGGTTTGGTTACTCAACTCATCCCTTTCTTTCGGAGCCATCCTTCTATCTTGCTGTTTAATTGGCATCACACCAGGAACTAAATCGATATGGAATTCAATTTCTCGGTGTGGGGGAAAACTTTTTTACTTCCGCAAAGACATCTGCAAATTCTTTAACAACGGGTATTGTTTCTAATCCTATTTGGGATGTATCTAAAGCATAAAGAAAACTATCCCTTCTTGGACTAGGACCTTCATAAGACATTTCTATGATTTTTCCAAAGATGCTCCATAAAGATATCGTTCTATTTTCTCAATTGAGCACAACTTTGTATTTATCCAACCAATTTATACCGAGTAAAATTTAAAATCCAATAAAATCTAAAATGAAAAGATCAAAAGGAAAGTGATGGGGATGTAGGAAATTGGGACTTTTCACAGAGCATACAAAGATTAGTGGAACCTCTTATAGGATTTGTTACGCAGATAGGGTCGTCAACAATTTTAGGTTTAAGTTACAATTCTTCTACAGTTGTTTTAGAATTAAAACTATGAGAAGCTCCTATATCAAATAATACTCTAACTAAAACATCTTTGATAAAAATATTACCTTCCAACACTCCTTTGCTCTTTACATCTTTGGAGGTTGAAGGCTCATCCTTGATAGCGTAAACTTTGGCTTGTTCTCCATTCTTCATTAAGGGACAATCCTTAATCAAGTGTCCTGATTGATGACAATTAAAGCAGCTTCTTGGTGTTGATTCTTAAGTTCCTTGAGTTCTGGGTTTTCTACAATGAGTGTATAGATGGCCCTTTTGTTGGAAATTATAGCAAGTGACATTTTTAAAGCGGCTATCCTGAGATCCTCCTTTGGGTTTTCCCTACCATGGCTTCTTGCCATTGAACTTCCTCTTCTTCCAGTTATTGTTGTTGCTTTCTTGTACTACGGGTGGATCTATCTTATCCAAAACTTCATATCTGTATCCCATGTCTATTAAGTCTACAAATGGATCTTTCACATGCCCAGTCATCCTGACATGGTATTGCTTCTTCATTCCAGAAATAAACTTTTCATTCTTTTTTAGGGGCGTATCTATCAATCCAGGCCCTAAACGAGATAGTTCGTTAAACTTGTTAGCATACTCCTCAAGCGACATTTCCTCCTCCTGTTTAAAATCCATGAAATTTCGGTAAATACGGGATTTTCCTACTTCTGGCATATACTGCTCCTCAAGAACTTCTTTGAATCGTTCCCAAGAGAAATCGTCTTCTGACTCATTCTTAGTAATAGATTCCCACCAAACTAGAGCTCCATCTTGCAGTTGCCAAGAAGTTAAGAATCTTTTCTGCTCATCTCCAATATTCATTCCTTTGAAAATTCTTTCACATGAGCGGATCCAAGCTTGTACTTCAATGATGGTTTCTGTTCCTTTGAAAGGTTTACCACCAAGGCTAGTATAGTTCTTGCATAAAGTTGCAAAGTTAATTTGGGGCTGCATTGGAACTACTACTTCCTCGACTACTGCAGCTGCGGGAGTTTGACCATTTGTGGCATTACTTCCTCCCCTACCTCGTATTCTTCTTCCACTTATTTTCTACTATCTGTATGTAGCAAGAAAAAGATCTTTAGGATATATAGACGAGATATCTTAGGGAATGCTATACAGTACGAATATACTTATTCAAATTATAAGTTTTAATTATGCGCTCTCTCAGACTAAACTCATTTTAGGGCATTACTAACCCTATCTCTAATGAGTCATACCCCAACAAAGCCAAGGTTCCCACTTAACCTTTAGCTCTGATACCAAATGTGACGACCCGTCTCCTCGACCCTCAGAAATCGACACTAATACATCCACGATATTCACGTGTTATAAATCCAAGTGCCGGTGAGGCAGATTATCAGGTGTGTAAAAGAAAATAAAGATAAAAGATAACAGAATAATAGAATCTCACATCGCATTCAACATTTATAATTATACATAATGATCAGAGTCAAATACAAATCTGGCGGGATAGTTATAACTGTCTATCCGTACATACGCTAGAAATACATACTACATAACACAGCGGAAAATGGGTAGATAACTACATAAGGTACTTCAGCTTCATAGCTCTGAAAGATTTGTCCAAAATGCTCCCTAAAATGCTCCAAAATGCTCCTAAGGTATCCTGACTACACGGTTGCCCGAAAAATAGGGCACCCAGAGTTTAAAGTGAAAAAAAACTCTGGGTCGGTCATGGGATTGGTGTGAGAACTCAATGTACGATGTTTTAAAAACAAAAGGTAACTCATAAGACCACGCCGCACATAAACACGGAACGTGTTTTTACCTTATGATAACCAAAACTCTTTATTACGCAAAATTTAGAGATATTATTTTTAATGACATTCTTTGAAAACATTTTCAGATAAACTTATTAATCTTAGCCGAAATTGTTACCATTATTAAATTCTAGCATACTAGGTTCTACAAACAAAACTGCACGTTCTTATTGGAGAATGGATTTCCATACAAATGACCAGATGAAGGGACTACCTTTCGATTGTTACACCTCTAGATGGATGTCTCGAGGAATCATCACAATGCTCCTCTACCAACACAAGACCGGCTTATCTCTATAACTAGATAGTACCGAATATGTCATCCCTCGGTCGTTATCGACCTTTATCCGAGAGCTCTCTTCACATACATCCACATTAGTTTACATCCCGAACGTCATAGCGAGAAGAAATATATCTAGAAGGGGATGATCATACCCTAATTGGGAATGACCCACTTAGCCTTGCCGCATCTAACCCTATTTCGGTCATTTTCGGTTGATGAGGCTCGAGGCTACGATTACGTTTCCACATAGCACATCTTTTTTACTTTGAATGCCACATTGCCATTCCACATTCACACGACCGATTTCTACAAATGTATAACTTCCTGAGCTCGTATGTCTCGGGAAAGGGTGTTAAGCTAAGAGAACGTGTCTTCTCCGCCACTGTCTGATATACTTTTATAGAAACCACTCATTATGATTTGGAATGCAAGGTCAGACATTCATCCATACAAGTACATTCTGGGACCGAACGAAACCGAAGGCACTTTCCTCGGCCATTACTAGGCGAGAAGCCCTTGTGGTTTTGAGTTTTTTCATAACAAGGAGACCACTGCTACAATATAGTGCATGGGGAGTTTATCCTCAATTAATCAACAAGTATCCCTCGTTATTATTCGTCTCAATATCTCCGTCTTCAAACATCTTCATTCTTTGAACAGTAAACTGGTTCGAAGTGGTTTTCGGATAGGAATTAACCAAATCCGACCCTGGTTCCTTCGAAATCCAATCATCGAAAAAATGATGTAATTAGGTGATTGTTTTTCGATCCATTCATTTCCTTTACCAAAATATATTCGAGAGACATATATTTTCACAGTATTCTTTTAGTGAATACGAAATCATTTAAACCTCTTTTTGTATATTTCTTAAATCATTTTTAAGGAGTATCTTTTGAGAAAATAGGATTATAGAAATCATTCTACTTTTATCCAAAATCAACTTCCGTATTCAATAAGTGCTATGGACGGAATAACGGTGAGATCACCTTTTAAATTCCATGAATAGGACAAGTTCCCTCTTTGGATTTTAATAATGAGTATAAGTAGGTTATTTCTATAAAATCCAAGTTGAGCATCCGGGCTTTCCTTTGGATATGTTCCACCCCTCGCCTAAAAGAGAAAACTGAGGCCATGTAAGTTCAGGGCACTAGTTTCTCCATCTCTAACCTTAGTTACACACCTTATTTCCACTTTTAGATCTCATAGGCGGGACAAATGTACTAGTCGTTTCCGCATACTCATTTTTCCATTTTAAATCACTTAACTTCTTGTTTAACCATCTTTGAATAATGTAAATTTGTTCAAATTTCCTTTGAAATGATTGATTATTTACTTAAAAACATTTACTAATGATTTGGGAAAGAATTGTTAAGTTTCGAACTTTATTTCAAAAGTTATTGAAAAGCGTTTGCAAAAAGTGTTGCAAAAAGGCTTTAAAAGCTATATTCTTCAAAACAACTTTTATATCATTTAGAAATTCATCTTTTCAACTTAAATCACTTTTAAAACATTTTAAAGATTTTTAGAATTTATTTCATATTTTTAAAATGATTATTTTATCAATTTTCAATTTTGATCATTTAGTGCAAAAACTGGATTTTTCATGAAAATTGATGTTGCCATATTTCAAAATATACAAGATAAATCTTGATTTTCTTTTTTTTATGAAAGATATAGATATAAGGATTCGGAAAATTCTTACTTTGAAGAATTCCGAACTATATTCCACTTCGTATATTCATTTGAACTTTTGACGCGTAAACACGAACTACCGTTACGCGACGCGTCAAATTTTAGGCGTATTTTGAGATTCATATCCAAACTCTGTCGAGACAAGTTTAAAAACTTAGGAATCATTTCTAAAGTATTTTCAAATATTTTTCAAAGGTATAAATGATTCCATAACACATTTCGTTGGGAAAGTGATTTCCATGCGATTATACGTCGTGTAAATCCGTGACTTGTTTCAACATATATAATCAATATACAGCTAATAAACATCCAAACAACGTTTATAACCATTTTAATATGTCATATGAACTTGCATATCAATTTAACAATATTTTCATTACAAGGTCACATAATTCTCATTTATGTACATATTTGCTTACTAACTTTTGCAAATGACTTAAAGGTGGTTGCTTTCTTTTTCAAACACTTATCAAACATCATTGGTAACAACCCAATAACATTTATAACTTGCAAAACATCATACAAATATTTTATGAAAAGTGTGTGATCGTGCACGTGCTAGTATAGTACACACGGATCGTGTAATATGGACTATAATATAAATGCGGAAATAGATGATAATAGCATAGTAAATAAAAATAGAAAAATCACACCAGAGATTTTTATACTGGTTCGGAGCACCGTCCTACGTCCAGTCCCAGACTTCTATCTGGATTTTCACTATTAACTACCTCGCTTCACCCAGAGGAACAGGTTTACAACACCCGAGCAAACGAACGGGATTTCACGCCTCTAATACACTGAGGACTTCAACACTTGCCTCTTACAACACAGAGGACTTCAACAAAAGAACAAATACAATTGTTGTTGACAACTTGTGCTCTTGAAAACACGGATTTGTCACTAGTAGTACACCCTTCCTATAATCTTATCCTCAAAGTATGCGAATGATGTTTTGAAAAGATTAAGGAAAGTATATTACTTATTGAATCAAAAGATATGAAATAGTTTCAATGATTCAATAAATAATTGAGAGCTTTTAGAATGCAGGAGTATGTAGAAAGTAAGATCAGAGATTAGAGTAAAAAGCATATTCAATCATGTTGTTTTAATCAATGATTTAGATGAGTTTATATAGAGAAGAATGGTTGTAACTCTTTGTGAGCAGTTGCCATTAAGAGATATGATCTTTGATGAAAGGTAAGAGATGCAACCTTTGGAGAAAGAAGTGTCTTTTGGAAAAATTGCTTTCTGTTTAAAAACGGTCGACAGGTCAAAAAATGACCAGTAGACAGGAATTCATATATATTGTAACATTCCCGTTTTTGAATCGAATTTAAATTGGAAATTTAATTAATTTTAGAAATTAAATTGTGAATTAACTGGATATTTTCCAAATTTAAGTAGATATTTGTTTGTCATTTATGTAAATGGATATAAAACAAGAAATAAAAATTTAAAAATAATATAAATATAGATAATGATTTATTTAAAAGGTATACTAGTTTTAATTCAAAAATAAAAATAAACTAAGCTTATAAATAATATTGGTTTAAAAAGTAATTTTATAAAATTGATTTAATAAATAAGTTTACAAAAGCTTCATAAACTAAGAAATGTATATATATGTGTGATTTGTTTGTGAGTGTACAAATTGTTTTAAATTCATTTCTTTTTAAAAATTTGTAAAAGTAAAATAAATACATATGTTAGTATCTCAAGTTTAAAATGAGTGTTTTAAAAAAATGAGTAGCATTTAAAAATTTGTTAAGATATAATATATGTATATATATTAATATACATAAATATTGATTAAATTCTTTTAACATTGAACATGTACATACTACATACAAATGAATAAACAAATACATTTATTTACAAAGCATAAACAAACACATACATAAGGAAGTAAACATCACATGGGGGATAGAGTAAAGGAGTTAGCAAAATCTAGAGTTATGATATCTTTGTTTACAAATGGCATGAAGACATCATTAAGTAAATAAAATAATTAAATAAAAAAAAAAACCTTTCCATTTCCCCACATGTAATTATAATATCTTTCAGAAATCTGAAAACAAACAGTATCAAAGATTGAGCTTCTCAAATCTATAGTACAAAAGTAGTAAAAAAAAGAAAATCAGAAAGAAAAAAAGAAAAAGAAATAGCAACCTGGAAAAGCAAATCTGGGTTCAAAGCCACCAAACTGAGCAAATCAATGAAGGCAAGTGAAACTTCTTTTAAAAATATGAATTTAATATTGTTAATCAATAAGTAGAGCAAGAATCTAAGTAATAGTATCAATCTAAGTTGCAGGAACAAGTCAAGTTCAAGGCAAAAGATTGATTTCTGTTTTCAACTGCAGTATGAAAAAAATTTCAGACAGTAAGTAATTAAGAATTGTTTGTATTTAATGGATTGAGTGAATTAATACAATAATGAATAAGCAAAGATTTTTATTTACATAGTTCCAGATTCAAGTTTTTAGGCAAGCTGAACAAAAAAATTAAAGTTCAAGAGCAAAAGAGATAAAAAAAATCATCATTTCCAGATTTCTGCTTTGCCTCTGTCTTTCTTCAAATATCCAGGTGAGCAACCCTTTAATCTTAAAGCCTTAGGTTTGTTTGAATATCTGTTGCATGTGATGATCTGATTATTATGATGTTGGGTTATGCCTCTGTGTATATATCTTCTTTATGCATAAATATGGAAATAGATATTAAGGCCTCTGGTAGGAAAAAAGGAAAAAAAAGAAAAAAAAATTGTGAGCAAAACCTTCTACTTTGAACCTGTTGTTATTGTTGTGAGTAAACACCATGCTTTATCCTATTATTTGTGTTTTAATTCCTGCATGAATGTGAGTGGCTTTTGCTTGTAAATAAATTGCTAGGCTTGAGCTTTTCTTTGCCTGAAAGTGTGATTTCTACTTCCTGTTTTGATACTAGGTTTTAAATTTTAAAACAAAATGCTAGTTCTCTTTTATATGATCATTATTAAACCTTGCTTAAACAAATTAGCTGAGTTTAATTTAAGCTAGGATTTAAAAATATGTTCAAGTGTTTTAAAATTTAAACATGTTAGAAATAGGTGTTTTTGTGTGAACATATACAAGTATGTAATTGTCAGTATATATATGTATAACTGTAGAGGGATGTGCAGGCCTCTGTGTTCTATTTTTTTTTCCCACAATCATAATCTTTCTTCAGGAAAAAAAAAATGTTTTGGGTATAGGCTGTTTCAGGTTGTAGTTGAAAACTTGAATTCAAATTCAAGATTGAATTCAGGGGATCTGGGGGTTTAAGGTTGAAGTGTAGTCACTATTTGATGGAGGATGGCCAGAGTTGGTGGTCAGTGATGGCCGGAGAGAGAGGATGGGTGCACAGTGATGGTGTTGTGCAGGTTTGTGATGTTGTTGGTTGCAGGGATTTTGACTCGGGTTGGTCTCGGGTAAAAGTGGAAATGACTCGAAGTAGGATAGCATTTCTCTCGGGTAGCTTTTGTTACAGGTTGTACCTGAAACCTGAACTATTTTCAGGTTTTCAAATTTTTAAAACTAATTTGAATCTGAAAAAAAAAGAAGGCTAAGCAAGTTTAAGTCTAAACTTAAAGAAGGATTTAAACTATGAAATCAAATAGATTTTGAATTTCAGAATTTAAAAAAAAAAAAAATCAAGATTTGCAGAAAATAAAATATTTAAAAATTTAAAAACCTGCACAGTTTTTATTGAGTGTGTCCTGTAACCTGAACTGTTTCAGGTTTTAATTTTTTTTTTTTTTTTAAACTAAATTTAAAAGAGAAAAGCAAAGCCTGATTTAAAATAGGGATTGAAGCAAGTTTGAGTTATGGATTCAAATTAGATTTGGATTTTAGTTTTTGAAATAAATAAATTTATAAAAAGGTGAAATAGTTAGCAACTTAAAATCTGCACAGTTTTTTTTTTAAAGAATTTATATGTCTGAATTTAAGATTTAAACCAGATTAAAAATTTAGTTTAAATCTGAATTTGAAATCCTGGATTCAAATTTGAATTTGAATCTGAAAGTTTCAAAAAGAAAATTTGGTTGATAAATTCAAATGATATATTTTAGTTTGAGTATTTTATAAAATCTGAAATGAAGATTTAAACAGAGTTTTAAATTTTAATCTTTGGATTTAAACCTGAAGCATGAATTTGAATTTTGGTTGCAATGTAAATAAGATTTGAATGTAAATGTTTAAATGTCATTTGAAATATTTAAGATATTTTAAAATTTAATTGAATATAGGCTAAAGTTAAATGATTTTTTTCTAAATTTGCGTATGAAGAATCACAGTTTTAAAAAGTTTAAAATTAAAACAAAGTTCAAAGGAAAAAGAGGAGAGGTTTGGATTGGGGAAGACACAGGTTTAACTCATTTTGGCTCGGGTAATAATTTTCCCAGTCTAAAGTTTAAAAACATATTGATTTCTAAGAAAAAATTGATCTTTATAAAATGACAATTGTTTGTTAAGTGGGATGTGAAGTTAAAAGGTTTTGAAATAAATTGTCTTTAAATAAATCAAGTTAAAGATGTTTTAAACTTGTATTTTAAATAGAGTTATTTCAAATAAAACTTAACAAAGTGATTAAGAAGTTAATCAAATGTTTTTTTTTATTTTAACTTAAAGGTTAAGTTAATTTAGATTGTTAATTATCATTACGTAATTAATTAAGGGCTAATTAATTTATGAAGGTGATTAAAGGATAATTAATTGATTTAGGGTTGATCAATAAATTAAAGATAATTTATTAAATGATGAATTAAATAATTTACGATTAATTACTAAATAATTAAAGGTTGATAAGTTACAATTAAAGGTTAATTAATTTATTATAGATGGTTAATTAATGATTAAAGAAAAGTTATTACAATGATTTGTAATTTATTAATATTAATCAACAAGGATTAGTAATTATTCGCAAGTAATTAAAATTGATTTGAATCAAACAATTAACAGATCTTATTTATAGATGTTTGATTGTAATTAGATGTTGTGTGATGGATTGATATATTTGATATGTGATGTGATGCTATGTGATAATTTGTGCTGATCTGCTATATTTATGATGAATATATTGTCATATGAATATGAAACCCCTTGACCCGTAGAATGCCATTTGGATTTCGATGCGACAGGGAGTCGGATTCCAGTCGGTTATCCGAAACCCACATCGAATCATATTAGTTAATCTTTGTGAATGATATTTTATTTTATCTATGAATCTGTGAATATAGATAAGCGTTATGGGTTATACCGCTTGTCGATATGATTGAATCTGTGATAATGGATGTTGTGCACTATTGTGTTGAACCCCTGGACCACACGTATACACACACAAATATGGATTGCACGTGGAAATGGGTTAAGTCACAGATTTTTGAAATATATTTAAAATTGTATTTTTGAATCCAAAATAGTTTTGGAATTAGAATTGAAGCTTTTGAATAAAATGAATTTCAAAAAAATAAAAGTTATTTGAATAACTTGATTGAGTTTTGAAATTTAAATAATTTGATTTAAATTTGAATTCAATATTTGAAGTTGAATTCTATAATTTGGGAACTAGGGTTTAAAAAGTTATCCAACTTATAAATGGATTTATATGGGTTTTTAAACCATTTTAAAAAGTGATGTTTGGAATTTAAATTTAGCCCAAGATTTTCAACTTGTATAAATCGGACTTTTCTGAAACGAAAACTGTTGTTTCCAAATAATAGAAGCTTTCATATAAGAAATGGATTTCCAATATGTGTTAAAAGGAATTCAAGTTTTAAAATGAAAAGGGTTTTCCAAGTTATGAATAAATCTTTGGAACGTGTTTTGAAAGCTATAAATTAAATCTTTAATTTAAAGATTTATCGAGTTAATCCAATTGGAATGGAAGTTGTTTTGAATCTAGAGATAGACCTTTATGAAATTTGGTGAAACTTTGTGAAATTAATCTTTTTATTTAAAGATTTAAAAGGGTAATTTGTTTAACCATTTGAAAGAAAAGCTTTGGATTTTTAAGTTGTGACTTAACCGAAATCCCATATCCATATGTTTTTAAATTTTGCGCTCACTATTCGGTTTAGCCGGGAGAGGACCTTTGTGTCATATAGCCCATTCCGAATATGTGATACGTCGTTATGGATAGCATTGAAGACCGGTGGTGAAGACCGGGTATCTGTGAGAACGATAGGATAACCTATCGATTGACTCTGCACTGAGTTGCTCCGGTATAGAGTTCTCCTTAGTGATGGGAAGTCCGATCGGGATTGGGGATACCCGGATTTGCAAGGGCTTCTTCGGAAGTGCCTTCGGTTCTGTTCGAACCCGGAACAGACTTGTATGGTTGTATGTCCGACATTACACTTTGAGATGTTATCTGATTTCTATCAAATACATTTCTGCTTGGTGGCGGAGAATTTATTCTCTTAGCTTAACACCCTTCTCTGAGACGTATGAGCTCAGAGGTTATGTAGTTGATATTTATCAGTGATATTCCCAATTTGGTAATGTGGCATGCTGAGTGCTGCTGTGTGATGATCATTGGTTGATCATTTGTGATATGATCATTTGTTTGATCATTTATCTTTGTGATCATTGCTTTGGTCATCTGTTGACCCAGAGCATGGCTTTGTGCCAAAGCGTAGCTTTGTGGACGAGACTGCATCAGGACCTCACTCCCCGGAAATGGTCGAAACAGGAAAGATGCGGCAAGGTTATGAGGGTCGCTCCCTTTAGGGTGTGTCATTCCCTTCTGGTAAAGGGTGGTATCAGGTATGGAGCCCTGGTATTCAACCTATGTGGTTGCTCCAATCTCATTTACTGTGTGGTTGTTGCTTTGAGGCGCCTCGGATAAAGGTCCCAAAGGACCGGGGGATGACATATTCGTGTAGTAGTTACCTAGTTACAGAGGTAACCCGGCCTTGTGTTGGCAGAGATCTAACCGTAACGTTAGTTCTCGGGACGTCCCGCCAGAGGCAATCCCATGTGGCAGTAGGAAGTTCCTTAGCCTGACCATTTGTTGGAAATCCATTCATCCAATACGCGCCTTTTACGGTTTTAGTTGTAGAACCTGCCATTTAACATGGCAGCTATAGTAGGCATAGTATCATGGTACCTATGCTGGCTAGGATTTATATTATACTTTCGAAAGATTTTCCACTATGCACTAGTAATAATATCAAAGAATTTTCCTCGTAGTAAGCATGTTTGACTATCATAAGGAGAAATCTCCCCCATGTGTGCGTTTGCATTGTGTGTGTGCCGGGAGGCCTTATGGTAGTTTCATTTTCCAAAAAGCATTGCGGATTTCAAATTTAAATTTTGTTGTTTGTTTTAAAAGACCAAATGCTTTTGTTTGCTCATACCAGTCCCATGACTGACCTGGAGTTTATTGTTCCTTTCCTAAACTCTGGGTGCCCACTATTTTCCCACACGGGCAGTCTAGAGTTGGGTTTTCAGATGATCTATTGTAGATGTAGATTCGATAGCTTTCAGCCTTAGGATTTGGCAATCGCATTTGGATCGAGTTGCTTCTCTTCATCTTGATTTGGGAGTCCGAGCTATCGCTGGATTGGTGATTTGGAGATGGAGATTACCGAAGCTGGAGTTCTTTCTTGAAGCTACATTGGAGATTTTGTTCCGCTGCTAGTGTTATCTTATATTTCCGCTGCTATTCTTTGTATCTCTGATAATGTTGATATCTATTGTACCATTCTGTTGTATCATTCATGTGTATCAGTTATTGTATCAAATGCTGTATATGAAGTATATTATTCATTTCTTCCGCTGTGTTATTTACTTAATGTGTTATAAGCTCCGGCGAACCAGGTTCGACGTTTGGATCTGCGGCATTTGAATACGAGTGTCGTATTCGGTGCCGATTTTCGAAGGTCGAGTCAGGGTCGTCACAATTTGGTATCAGAGCTGATGGTTAAAACCTTAGCTCAGGAGTATAACACATTGAGTAGCTCATTAGAGATAGGGTGGAGTATACCCTAGAATGAGTATATCCTCAAGATATCCGTTCGAATGCCTCAGTAAATTCTCTTGCTATCCACCAATAGTAAGTATGAGTGCGAGGAGAGGACGAGATAGGGGACAGGGGAGTACCACTACAAATGGTCAATACCCTGCAACAGTGGAAATATCTTTTCTCTATCAATCTCCTTTGATTCGATTTCGAATTCTTTTGATTGCTTCGTAGCAGCTCCAGAAAGAAGTTTCGGTGTGATGATGGCCATACGTATCGTTGTAGAAAATTCTTACTTTGTATCTTCATCGATTTCTTATCAGCTTTTCGATCTAAACTCTAATGAATTTGAAATTGAAAATATTAAATAAATTGGAAATTTAAAATTGAGTAAATTGGTTAACTAATATGAAGATTTGATCTATCTATCTATTCTCTGGGATCCGATATATTCTACGAACGATTAGTTATCCCTTCGAACTAATCAATGCCCTTACATATTCGTAGACCAGTGGACCCAAATATCTTGTGAAATAATTATATGAGTTTGTTCTCATATTGTTGATATTCTGATTTGGTAAACCGAATGCAGAATAAATATCTCGATTCTGATCTGATCAATCATTTCTTTATCTATTATCTTTTCTTTCTCGTCTTCCTGGCAAATTTCGGGGACGAAATTTCTTAAGGAGGGGAACCTGTAACATTCCCGTTTTTGAATCGAATTTAAATTGGAAATTTAATTAATTTTAGAAATTAAATTGTGAATTAACTGGATATTTTCCAAATTTAAGTAGATATTTGTTTGTCATTTATGTAAATGGATATAAAACAAGAAATAAAAATTTAAAAATAATATAAATATAGATAATGATTTATTTAAAAGGTATACTAGTTTTAATTCAAAAATAAAAATAAACTAAGCTTATAAATAATATTGGTTTAAAAAGTAATTTTATAAAATTGATTTAATAAATAAGTTTACAAAAGCTTCATAAACTAAGAAATGTATATATATGTGTGATTTGTTTGTGAGTGTACAAATTGTTTTAAATTCATTTCTTTTTAAAAATTTGTAAAAGTAAAATAAATACATATGTTAGTATCTCAAGTTTAAAATGAGTGTTTTAAAAAAATGAGTAGCATTTAAAAATTTGTTAAGATATAATATATGTATATATATTAATATACATAAATATTGATTAAATTCTTTTAACATTGAACATGTACATACTACATACAAATGAATAAACAAATACATTTATTTACAAAGCATAAACAAACACATACATAAGGAAGTAAACATCACATGGGGGATAGAGTAAAGGAGTTAGCAAAATCTAGAGTTATGATATCTTTGTTTACAAATGGCATGAAGACATCATTAAGTAAATAAAATAATTAAATAAAAAAAAAACCTTTCCATTTCCCCACATGTAATTATAATATCTTTCAGAAATCTGAAAACAAACAGTATCAAAGATTGAGCTTCTCAAATCTATAGTACAAAAGTAGTAAAAAAAAGAAAATCAGAAAGAAAAAAAGAAAAAGAAATAGCAACCTGGAAAAGCAAATCTGGGTTCAAAGCCACCAAACTGAGCAAATCAATGAAGGCAAGTGAAACTTCTTTTAAAAATATGAATTTAATATTGTTAATCAATAAGTAGAGCAAGAATCTAAGTAATAGTATCAATCTAAGTTGCAGGAACAAGTCAAGTTCAAGGCAAAAGATTGATTTCTGTTTTCAACTGCAGTATGAAAAAAATTTCAGACAGTAAGTAATTAAGAATTGTTTGTATTTAATGGATTGAGTGAATTAATACAATAATGAATAAGCAAAGATTTTTATTTACATAGTTCCAGATTCAAGTTTTTAGGCAAGCTGAACAAAAAAATTAAAGTTCAAGAGCAAAAGGGATAAAAAAAATCATCATTTCCAGATTTCTGCTTTGCCTCTGTCTTTCTTCAAATATCCAGGTGAGCAACCCTTTAATCTTAAAGCCTTAGGTTTGTTTGAATATCTGTTGCATGTGATGATCTGATTATTATGATGTTGGGTTATGCCTCTGTGTATATATCTTCTTTATGCATAAATATGGAAATAGATATTAAGGCCTCTGGTAGGAAAAAAGGAAAAAAAAGAAAAAAAAATTGTGAGCAAAACCTTCTACTTTGAACCTGTTGTTATTGTTGTGAGTAAACACCATGCTTTATCCTATTATTTGTGTTTTAATTCCTGCATGAATGTGAGTGGCTTTTGCTTGTAAATAAATTGCTAGGCTTGAGCTTTTCTTTGCCTGAAAGTGTGATTTCTACTTCCTGTTTTGATACTAGGTTTTAAATTTTAAAACAAAATGCTAGTTCTCTTTTATATGATCATTATTAAACCTTGCTTAAACAAATTAGCTGAGTTTAATTTAAGCTAGGATTTAAAAATATGTTCAAGTGTTTTAAAATTTAAACATGTTAGAAATAGGTGTTTTTGTGTGAACATATACAAGTATGTAATTGTCAGTATATATATGTATAACTGTAGAGGGATGTGCAGGCCTCTGTGTTCTATTTTTTTTTCCCACAATCATAATCTTTCTTCAGGAAAAAAAAAATGTTTTGGGTATAGGCTGTTTCAGGTTGTAGTTGAAAACTTGAATTCAAATTCAAGATTGAATTCAGGGGATCTGGGGGTTTAAGGTTGAAGTGTAGTCACTATTTGATGGAGGATGGCCAGAGTTGGTGGTCAGTGATGGCCGGAGAGAGAGGATGGGTGCACAGTGATGGTGTTGTGCAGGTTTGTGATGTTGTTGGTTGCAGGGATTTTGACTCGGGTTGGTCTCGGGTAAAAGTGGAAATGACTCGAAGTAGGATAGCATTTCTCTCGGGTAGCTTTTGTTACAGGTTGTACCTGAAACCTGAACTATTTTCAGGTTTTCAAATTTTTAAAACTAATTTGAATCTGAAAAAAAAAGAAGGCTAAGCAAGTTTAAGTCTAAACTTAAAGAAGGATTTAAACTATGAAATCAAATAGATTTTGAATTTCAGAATTTAAAAAAAAAAAAAAATCAAGATTTGCAGAAAATAAAATATTTAAAAATTTAAAAACCTGCACAGTTTTTATTGAGTGTGTCCTGTAACCTGAACTGTTTCAGGTTTTAATTTTTTTTTTTTTTTTAAACTAAATTTAAAAGAGAAAAGCAAAGCCTGATTTAAAATAGGGATTGAAGCAAGTTTGAGTTATGGATTCAAATTAGATTTGGATTTTAGTTTTTGAAATAAATAAATTTATAAAAAGGTGAAATAGTTAGCAACTTAAAATCTGCACAGTTTTTTTTTTAAAGAATTTATATGTCTGAATTTAAGATTTAAACCAGATTAAAAATTTAGTTTAAATCTGAATTTGAAATCCTGGATTCAAATTTGAATTTGAATCTGAAAGTTTCAAAAAGAAAATTTGGTTGATAAATTCAAATGATATATTTTAGTTTGAGTATTTTATAAAATCTGAAATGAAGATTTAAACAGAGTTTTAAATTTTAATCTTTGGATTTAAACCTGAAGCATGAATTTGAATTTTGGTTGCAATGTAAATAAGATTTGAATGTAAATGTTTAAATGTCATTTGAAATATTTAAGATATTTTAAAATTTAATTGAATATAGGCTAAAGTTAAATGATTTTTTTCTAAATTTGCGTATGAAGAATCACAGTTTTAAAAAGTTTAAAATTAAAACAAAGTTCAAAGGAAAAAGAGGAGAGGTTTGGATTGGGGAAGACACAGGTTTAACTCATTTTGGCTCGGGTAATAATTTTCCCAGTCTAAAGTTTAAAAACATATTGATTTCTAAGAAAAAATTGATCTTTATAAAATGACAATTGTTTGTTAAGTGGGATGTGAAGTTAAAAGGTTTTGAAATAAATTGTCTTTAAATAAATCAAGTTAAAGATGTTTTAAACTTGTATTTTAAATAGAGTTATTTCAAATAAAACTTAACAAAGTGATTAAGAAGTTAATCAAATGTTTTTTTTTATTTTAACTTAAAGGTTAAGTTAATTTAGATTGTTAATTATCATTACGTAATTAATTAAGGGCTAATTAATTTATGAAGGTGATTAAAGGATAATTAATTGATTTAGGGTTGATCAATAAATTAAAGATAATTTATTAAATGATGAATTAAATAATTTACGATTAATTACTAAATAATTAAAGGTTGATAAGTTACAATTAAAGGTTAATTAATTTATTATAGATGGTTAATTAATGATTAAAGAAAAGTTATTACAATGATTTGTAATTTATTAATATTAATCAACAAGGATTAGTAATTATTCGCAAGTAATTAAAATTGATTTGAATCAAACAATTAACAGATCTTATTTATAGATGTTTGATTGTAATTAGATGTTGTGTGATGGATTGATATATTTGATATGTGATGTGATGCTATGTGATAATTTGTGCTGATCTGCTATATTTATGATGAATATATTGTCATATGAATATGAAACCCCTTGACCCGTAGAATGCCATTTGGATTTCGATGCGACAGGGAGTCGGATTCCAGTCGGTTATCCGAAACCCACATCGAATCATATTAGTTAATCTTTGTGAATGATATTTTATTTTATCTATGAATCTGTGAATATAGATAAGCGTTATGGGTTATACCGCTTGTCGATATGATTGAATCTGTGATAATGGATGTTGTGCACTATTGTGTTGAACCCCTGGACCACACGTATACACACACAAATATGGATTGCACGTGGAAATGGGTTAAGTCACAGATTTTTGAAATATATTTAAAATTGTATTTTTGAATCCAAAATAGTTTTGGAATTAGAATTGAAGCTTTTGAATAAAATGAATTTCAAAAAAATAAAAGTTATTTGAATAACTTGATTGAGTTTTGAAATTTAAATAATTTGATTTAAATTTGAATTCAATATTTGAAGTTGAATTCTATAATTTGGGAACTAGGGTTTAAAAAGTTATCCAACTTATAAATGGATTTATATGGGTTTTTAAACCATTTTAAAAAGTGATGTTTGGAATTTAAATTTAGCCCAAGATTTTCAACTTGTATAAATCGGACTTTTCTGAAACGAAAACTGTTGTTTCCAAATAATAGAAGCTTTCATATAAGAAATGGATTTCCAATATGTGTTAAAAGGAATTCAAGTTTTAAAATGAAAAGGGTTTTCCAAGTTATGAATAAATCTTTGGAACGTGTTTTGAAAGCTATAAATTAAATCTTTAATTTAAAGATTTATCGAGTTAATCCAATTGGAATGGAAGTTGTTTTGAATCTAGAGATAGACCTTTATGAAATTTGGTGAAACTTTGTGAAATTAATCTTTTTATTTAAAGATTTAAAAGGGTAATTTGTTTAACCATTTGAAAGAAAAGCTTTGGATTTTTAAGTTGTGACTTAACCGAAATCCCATATCCATATGTTTTTAAATTTTGCGCTCACTATTCGGTTTAGCCGGGAGAGGACCTTTGTGTCATATAGCCCATTCCGAATATGTGATACGTCGTTATGGATAGCATTGAAGACCGGTGGTGAAGACCGGGTATCTGTGAGAACGATAGGATAACCTATCGATTGACTCTGCACTGAGTTGCTCCGGTATAGAGTTCTCCTTAGTGATGGGAAGTCCGATCGGGATTGGGGATACCCGGATTTGCAAGGGCTTCTTCGGAAGTGCCTTCGGTTCTGTTCGAACCCGGAACAGACTTGTATGGTTGTATGTCCGACATTACACTTTGAGATGTTATCTGATTTCTATCAAATACATTTCTGCTTGGTGGCGGAGAATTTATTCTCTTAGCTTAACACCCTTCTCTGAGACGTATGAGCTCAGAGGTTATGTAGTTGATATTTATCAGTGATATTCCCAATTTGGTAATGTGGCATGCTGAGTGCTGCTGTGTGATGATCATTGGTTGATCATTTGTGATATGATCATTTGTTTGATCATTTATCTTTGTGATCATTGCTTTGGTCATCTGTTGACCCAGAGCATGGCTTTGTGCCAAAGCGTAGCTTTGTGGACGAGACTGCATCAGGACCTCACTCCCCGGAAATGGTCGAAACAGGAAAGATGCGGCAAGGTTATGAGGGTCGCTCCCTTTAGGGTGTGTCATTCCCTTCTGGTAAAGGGTGGTATCAGGTATGGAGCCCTGGTATTCAACCTATGTGGTTGCTCCAATCTCATTTACTGTGTGGTTGTTGCTTTGAGGCGCCTCGGATAAAGGTCCCAAAGGACCGGGGGATGACATATTCGTGTAGTAGTTACCTAGTTACAGAGGTAACCCGGCCTTGTGTTGGCAGAGATCTAACCGTAACGTTAGTTCTCGGGACGTCCCGCCAGAGGCAATCCCATGTGGCAGTAGGAAGTTCCTTAGCCTGACCATTTGTTGGAAATCCATTCATCCAATACGCGCCTTTTACGGTTTTAGTTGTAGAACCTGCCATTTAACATGGCAGCTATAGTAGGCATAGTATCATGGTACCTATGCTGGCTAGGATTTATATTATACTTTCGAAAGATTTTCCACTATGCACTAGTAATAATATCAAAGAATTTTCCTCGTAGTAAGCATGTTTGACTATCATAAGGAGAAATCTCCCCCATGTGTGCGTTTGCATTGTGTGTGTGCCGGGAGGCCTTATGGTAGTTTCATTTTCCAAAAAGCATTGCGGATTTCAAATTTAAATTTTGTTGTTTGTTTTAAAAGACCAAATGCTTTTGTTTGCTCATACCAGTCCCATGACTGACCTGGAGTTTATTGTTCCTTTCCTAAACTCTGGGTGCCCACTATTTTCCCACACGGGCAGTCTAGAGTTGGGTTTTCAGATGATCTATTGTAGATGTAGATTCGATAGCTTTCAGCCTTAGGATTTGGCAATCGCATTTGGATCGAGTTGCTTCTCTTCATCTTGATTTGGGAGTCCGAGCTATCGCTGGATTGGTGATTTGGAGATGGAGATTACCGAAGCTGGAGTTCTTTCTTGAAGCTACATTGGAGATTTTGTTCCGCTGCTAGTGTTATCTTATATTTCCGCTGCTATTCTTTGTATCTCTGATAATGTTGATATCTATTGTACCATTCTGTTGTATCATTCATGTGTATCAGTTATTGTATCAAATGCTGTATATGAAGTATATTATTCATTTCTTCCGCTGTGTTATTTACTTAATGTGTTATAAGCTCCGGCGAACCAGGTTCGACGTTTGGATCTGCGGCATTTGAATACGAGTGTCGTATTCGGTGCCGATTTTCGAAGGTCGAGTCAGGGTCGTCACATATATAGTCGTTATGTGCATGTGTGCACGTTCAGTGTGCAAATTATACAGGAACGGTCGACCGCCTATTTTATGACCGGTCGACCGGTCCCTGTAAAGTTGCACACTAAATGTGCAACTGCAATTTAGTCGTATATATATTGATTTCCTTGAAATGCATGATTATTTGATGATAGATTTTAACAAGTTTATCACTATTACAATATCAAATAATCAACCTAAAATCTAGAGTACCATATGTAGCTCTTTATAGCCATAATGACCTTGTTTTGTCGATTGCCTTTATTTCTTTGTCAGAAATCAAAACCCTCATAGAACTTGTGACTTCAACATTCTCCCCCTTTTTGATTGATGACAATATATATCTGAAAATCTGAATCTCCCCTTGAGTATGTGATCTCCCTCTTTGAATTTATATATATATGTATGTTCCTGCAATCAATTTTTAGCCCTTTCTCCCCCTTTGTCATCGACAAAAAGGAGTAACAGATACTGGAATAATATAGGAGTGTAATCCCCATAATGTGCATAGCAAAATAAAACTTAACACATCCAAAACATACCAGAGTATAATACAGACCATAATATCAAATGAAAAATAAAAATAACGACACTATTTAGTACAAGTGTCGATTGATGTTTTTAAAGTACTTAACCATAATAGACAATAGAATCTAAGACGAGGCAGATCCTATCTCCTCTTCATCATCATCATCATCGTCGTCGTCATCTTCTTCTTCTTCTTCTTCATCATTGTTCCCTCTAGATGATTCGCCATGTCCATGTCCACTCATACCAGTAGACTCCTCAGATGATGTCCAGTTGAAAACAGGAGGAGTAGGACGTTTTCCTGGGTCTTGTGCTTGAACAGAGGTGGATGTGGTACATGATATAGCATCCCATAGCATACCAAAGAATGACTTGACCTTATTGAAGCGTTTATCAATTTTAGAGTCCATGCGCTTGAGACGTGATTCAAGCAAAAATTGGTTACGCGCAATAGTTTCAAGTGATTCTTTTGTGGATGATTTTGATTTTAACAGTTTCACTTCATCGGAACGAGGTCGAGAGGAAGTTGCTTTTTGTTTTCTTGGACCTCTTTGTTGCCATTCTTCAAAAGGCATAATCTCAAGATAAGGTGGAGGGAGCTTCATGCGTTTGATGGTTATGGAATCAATACATTTTGGTTTCGAGGTGGCAGAGTCAGGAGGCTTTACCCCACAAGCTAACAAAAGACGCATGATATATTCATTGTAGAAGAAATGAGGTCGTGTAGAGTTACTTACCTTGAGAATTTCGTCAAAAAGCATATGAACCCAATTGATTTGGATTTCCCCATAAATAGCATAGAGAGCCTTGAAGTTTTCTTTATATACAGCATCATAATTTCCAAGTCTAGGAAACAGAGAATGCATCAAGACGCGATGAAGTAGTCTGGCGGTGGGTCGAAGTCCAATTGACTTTGTGCCATCACTATTGTCCTCTATGAACTGATGACTGATGCTATCGCGAGTGAAGACTTCACAGAAAGTAGATGAAAACTCATCGTCTCGATTTGGTATACCAAGTATAGAGGCAATCCTATCATGAGTAATAAAAATTTGTTTGCCACAGACGACAGACCAAATGACTCCGTTCGGATTATCAGGTTGATACTCGTCGAGGTTCATGTTGGCGTAGAACAATTTTATCATCAAATGATTTATTTCCACATTATTTTCTGAAAAATCTATCAATGGAGAAATGTTGGAGTTATTGGCTAACCTACGAATTCCATAAGACGTGAAATCATCAAACTTGATGAAAGAGCCCGGATGAAACTTGTAGTTAGTCATTTGATTCCATCTTGTTATGGCTACCGGACTTTGAAGCCATTTCTTGGCGGAGATATTAAGAGATGAAGTTTCGGAGGATGTTTCTTTCTTGGATTTCTTTTGTGGTGGAGCCATTGTTAGAAGATTTGGAGATTTGGAAATTGAATTTGAGAAACTAGGGTTTTTTTTGGAGTTTGGGGAAAATAGCTGGTTGAGTCAAATGAAAAGGAGGATAGAAAGAAATTGACGTATAGGATATATATAAAAAAACTGGAAATACGTCAACCGGTCGACCTATGGATTATGGCCGGTCGACCGTTCTCAACCAGAGAGCAAACGGTCGACCGGTCATATTTTGGATGGTCGACCGGTTTTGCTTGCTGAAGAAAAGCAGTTTGTATTGCAAGTTTTTTAGAATATATCAAGCTATATAAATTATATTTCACTCTTATTATAAAATATAAACGTTATTACAAGAGTGATAGATGGAAAACGATACAATAAGTATATATATAAAGCTAAAGAGAAGCGGTAGGTTCGTCATTAGAATTTTTATTATCGTCAATACGTTTTGACCATGGACTCCAGTTTTTATGAGCACCTTCATTCATCTCATAATTCCGATCCCAAGAGTTAGGACTTTTAGATGTTGATGGCCTAGACGGCATTGGTTCATGTACGCCATGCTTGTTGGAACTACAGAAGAATGATGCTACCTTTTCTAAAACAGATAATCGTGCCGATGTCCGTTGTTGCTCGTGATAAAGTTGGCTTTGCCCATAATGGAGCTGTCTCTGAAGATCTATCTGATGTTTCTGATAGTGATGAATCTCGTCGATCTGTGCTTTGGTATGAGGAGAACAAAACAACGTCTTTTTAACCCGTTTTGAGTTTGGTGTATTACCAGAAATACAAGAGCATTGACGATGATAACATGGTTTTTGTTTTGGTGTTTTGGGAGAATAATATTCCTCCGACTCAGAACTCGTAATGGAAATGTGTGATTCTTGAGCGCATTTATCACAAACGTGAGCCATAGAGAATTTTGTATAGAATCTTATGGTCGGATAAGAAAAGATGAATAAAGTAAGAAATTTGGACAAGCTTATATACAAGTTTCTTATGTATAAACGTATGGAGGTGAGTGAACAAAAAATTTTGACCATGAAAACAAGCAGAGGCTTATGTTAACTCTAAAAATAGATCTCTGAAGTTATAAAATAAGAAAAGAAAAGACGATCATTAAAAGAAAGGATGATCGTTAGTATTTATTAGTTTAGATCATTTCTTGAGATTAAACCAAGCTCCCTTCGTAATCTAATAAAGCTAGATTCGAGCAGAGGCTTATTAAAGATGTCTGCTAATTGATTGTCAGTTTGGACATATTCAAGACATATATTTCCTTTTTCAATATTATCTCGAAGGAAATGATGACGGATATCAATGTGTTTGGTTCTAGAATGATTCACCGGATTCTTAGAGAGATTTATAGCACTTGTGTTATCACAGTATATAATTGAATTTGATAAATGAATATCAAAATCTTGAAGAGTTTGTTGTATGTATAGCACTTGAGTACAAGCAAGAGCCGCTGATATATATTTGGCTTCACATGTTGATAGTGAAACACAATTCTGTTTCTTACTAAACCAAGAGACAAGTGATTTTCCAATAAAATGGCACGTACCACTTGTACTTTTTCTATCCGTTCGTGATCCGCCAAAATCAGCATCACTATATGATACTAATTCAAATGGACATTCCTTTGGATAAAAAAGACCGAAATCTTTGGTATTATTAAGATAACGAATTATACGTTTCACTGCTCGTAGATGTGATTCTTTTGGATCTGCTTGAAAGCGTGCACATAGACAAACACTCATCATTATATCTGGACGACTAGCTGTAAGATAAAGAAGAGAACCAATCATGCTTCGATATAATTTCTGGTCAACACTCTTACCATTTTCATCTTTTTCAAGATATGTAGTTGTACTTATAGGAGTTGGTTTACCGGATGTATTTTCTAATCCGAAGCGTTTGATAAGATTTCTGCAATATTTTTCTTGATTGATAAAGATACCATTCGGAAGTTGCTTGATTTGAAGTCCAAGAAAATATGATAGTTCTCCCATATGAGACATTTCGAACTCTTTGGTCATAATACTTGCAAATTCTTTGCAGAGTTTATCGTTTGTTGAACCAAAGATGATGTCGTCTACATATATCTGGATAACTAGAATATCCTTTTGAGAATGTTTAATAAACAAGGTTTGATCGACTTTGCCTATTTGAAATCCTGAGTTAATAAGATAGCTACGTAATCGTTCATACCAAGCACGAGGTTCCTGTTTTAAACCATACAGAGCTTTCTTAAGTTTGAACACATGGTCAGGATATTTTTCATGTAGGAACAAAGGAGGTTGTTCGACATAGACATTCTCTTTGATAAATCCATTGAGAAAAGCACTTTTGACATCCATCTGATAAAGTTTGAAATTATGGTGACAAGCAAAAGATAATAGAATTCTAATAGCTTCTAGTCGAGCAACTGGTGCAAAAGTTTCTTCATAATCGATACCTTCTTCCTGATTATATCCTTGTGCTACTAATCTTGCTTTGTTTTTGGTGATATTTCCTTGTTCGTCGGCCTTATTTTTATAAACCCATTTAGTACCAATAACTGACTGATCAGTTGGCCTTGGAACAAGTTCCCAAACGTCATTGCGCTCGAACTGATTTAGTTCTTCCTGCATGGCAATGATCCAGTAATCGTCTGTAGCAGCTTCTTTTGGATTCTTAGGTTCGATATTTGATAGAAACGCAACATGACCCATTTGATGTAATTGATTCCTAGTTCTTACTTGTGAGTTAACCTCGCCAATTATATTTTGAACTGGATGGTGTCTCAATAATCTTGGAGGGGAACGTATCTCACAAACTGGTTGTTGTTGGGAAATATTGTCAATAAGATTTTCAGAGTCAGAGTCATAATTTGTGGTGAGAGGAGTGTCAGTAAATATAGTTTCGACATTATCTGGTTTTGACTGAGAAGGTTTAAAGAATTCATCGAAAGAAACATGAAGAGATTCTTCAATAGTTTTGGTTCGTTTATTGAAAATACGATATGCTTTGCTTCTTTCCGAATAACTGACAAATATACCTTCATCAGCTTTCGGATCAAACTTTCCGAGATGGTCTTTTGTATTTAAAATAAAACATTTTGAACCAAATACTTTGAAGTAAGATATATTTGGCTTCCTTTCGTTAAATAATTCATAAGACGTGTTTTTGGTAAGTGGTCGAATAGACACACGATTTAAAACATAACACGCAGTAGCGACGGCTTCTGCCCAAAAATGTTTTGGTAAAGTGGATCCATTTAATAACGTTCTTGCACATTCTTGTAATGTTCGATTTTTCCGTTCTACAACTCCATTTTGTTGTGGAGTTCTAGGAAACGAAAAATTATGGTTAATACCTTTTTTGTACAAAAATGTTCAAATTTGTTATTTTTGAATTCACCACCATGATCACTTCTTATGTTTTTAACTTTTAGCTCTTTTGATTTTTGAATTCTTTTGACGAAAGATTTGAAATGGTCAAAAGTGTCACTCTTGTTTTTCAGAAAAATAGTCCATGTATAACGAGAATAGTCATCAACAATTACAAATACATATCGATTATGGTTTATTGACTGAACTTGTGTTGGTCCGAATAAATCCATATGTAGTAGTTCAAGTGGCTGTAATGTTGATATGACCCTTTTTGACTTGAATGAAGATTTTGTCAATTTTCCTAACTGACAGGCATCACAAAACTATCGTTTTTATAACTAATTTTGGGTAGACCTCTAACTAGATTGTTTTTGGCCAGCTTGTCAATAGTTCTGAAGTTTATATGACAGAAGCGTTTGTGCCATAGCCATGGATCATTATCATTAGCCACAAGACACATATCTGAATTATGATTAATATTCATATTCAGAATATAAATATTTCTGTCTCTATAACCTTCGAAAACTAAATTGTGGTCTCTATCTAAGATACTACATTTATTATTCGAAAAAGAGATTATAAAACCTTTGTCACATAATTGACTAATACTAAGTAAATTGTGTTTTAAATTTTTAACTAGCATGACATTTGTAATAAGAGGTAAGTTAGATGTACCGCAATTGCTCACATCGCCTTTGCCGATGATATAGCCTTTCGAATTGTCTCCAAAAGTGACGGAGCCACCATCTGAGTATGTAATATTTGTTAATAAGCTCTTGTCTCCCATCATGTGCTTCGAGCAATCACTGTCCAATATCCACTTTCCTCTTTTCTTAAGTGGGACCTGCAAAAATAGGATTAAGTCCATGGTACCCACTTTTTATAGGGTCCTAAGAGTTAGGTCTTAGGAGTCCAAACCCATATGGGTCCGGTATCCCCTTTATATATATAATTATTATTAAGATGCACAGTATTCATGAATTGCTGAATGTATTTGTTCCTAATCAAATTGTTATTTGTTTTAGGAACCCATATTTTGATAGTCTTTGTATTTTTCTTTTGAAATTTCACAACTGGCTTTGGTTTGGAATATAATAAACTAAGATTTTTCTTAACTTCAATCTTTTGTACCTTCTTCTTTCTTTTATTACCCCTAATCTCTTGTTTCTTATACCCCAGACCTTGTTTATTTGATGCAGATTGTGAGTATTCAATGATTTTTGTCAAATTTTCTCGACCTTTGTTAAAGTTAGAAACATTTTGAGTAATGCCATCAAACTTCGTTTGTAAACTAGCTTTTTCTAGGTCTAGAATTTTGACTTTTGCCTTAAGCTCATGATTTTCAGTAGTGAGAGCATTATTTTTCTCTTTTTGAGCTTCTATTTCTTGACTCAAAGGAGATAGTTGAGAGTCAACATTAGATGATGATTCTTGATTTTTTTCAAGTTCCTCTTCTAATATTTGCTTCTCATTTGTTAACATATCTCGTTCAAACTCTACTCTACTTAAATCTGCTTTGACTACTTTTAATTGACGTTTTATGCCTTTATATTTGACTATCAATTCAGCATTAATATCAAGTAATTCATCAAATGTAGGAATTTGTACCTCATCTTCTGTTGCCATAAAACAAACATTATCTTGTTCATTTTCCGAATCACTTTCACTTTCTGATGAAGATGACTCTGAATCATCCCATGTTACTGAGAAGGCTCGTTTCTTTGATTTGTCCTTCTTACATTTGAATTTGTCATTTTCTGACTTCTTCTTTTGTTCTGGACAATCCTTCTGCATGTGTCCCTATTTGTGGCAGTTAAAACATTCTATAGCAGATGAAGATGGTTTATTTGATCCAGGTTTTCTTTTATTGTAACGACTGGCTTTTCGATATTTTAAGAATTTTTTGAATCCTTTCGCAATAAATGCCAAATCTTCGTCTTCAGAATCTGATTCATTTTCATCTTTCTCAACATGAAATGCTACAATTTTCTTTTCTTCTTTCTGTTCTTTTCTAGCCTGCTAATTTGCTTCATAGGACATTAAATTTCCTGTCAATTCATCTGGCTTCATGACGGAAAGGTCATTAGCTTCTTCAATTGCTAATACTTTTCCTTCCCATTCACTAGTCAGAGAATGTAGGACTGTTGAAACAACATCAAAATCAGAATATTTTTGTCCTAAGCCAATAAGTGCATGGTGGATAGTTTGAAATCGTGAATACATATCATTGATTGTCTCATTTGGTTTCATTTTGAAATTTTGAAATTGACTTTTCAGCATGGCTATTTTGGCTTGTTTAACCTTGTTAGTACCTTCATGAGTGGTTTTTAGCGTTTGCCAAATTTGATATGCAGTAGTGCAGATACTAACACGGTTATATTCATTTTGGTCTAATGCACAGAACAACATATTTATTGCTCTTGCATTTACGGCCGCTGCCGTTTTCTCAGCCGCAGTCCATTCTGAATAATCAGTTGTTGGATTCACTATTTCTCTTTGAGTGGCATTCCAAGCATCATAGCTATTTGATTGCATAAAGAATGACATACGTGTTGCCCAATAACTATATTTAAGACCATTGAAAAATGGAGGTCTTTGTGTCGATTGACCTTCCATGTACGTGGTGTTCTGAGTGCTAGTACTTGCGTTATTTGCCATATTACAAGAATATATCAAATAACTGTGTTACGGTTATGTGATAACCTTGCTCTGATACCAAATGAAAAGTGTGTGATCGTGCACGTGCTAGTATAGTACACACGGATTGTGTAATATGGACTATAATATAAATGCGGAAATAGATGATAATAGCATAGTAAATAAAAATAGAAAAATCACACCAGAGATTTTTATACTGGTTCGGAGCACCGTTCTACGTCCAGTCCCAGACTTCTATCTGGATTTTCACTATTAACTACCTCGCTTCACCCGGAGGAACAGGTTTACAACACCCGAGCAAACGAACGGGATTTCACGCCTCTAATACACTGAGGACTTCAACACTTGCCTCTTACAACACAGAGGACTTCAACAAAAGAACAAATGCAATTGTTGTTGACAACTTGTGCTCTTGAAAACACGGATTTGTCACTAGTAGTACACCCTTCCTATAATCTTATCCTCAAAGTATGCGAATGATGTTTTGAAAAGATTAAGGAAAGTATATTACTTATTGAATCAAAAGATATGAAATAGTTTCAATGATTCAATAAATAATTGAGAGCTTTTAGAATGCAGGAGTATGTAGAAAGTAAGATCAGAGATTAGAGTAAAAAGCATATTCAATCATGTTGTTTTAATCAATGATTTAGATGAGTTTATATAGAGAAGAATGGTTGTAACTCTTTGTGAGCAGTTGCCATTAAGAGATATGATCTTTGATGAAAGGTAAGAGATGCAACCTTTGGAGAAAGAAGTGTCTTTTGGAAAAATTGCTTTCTGTTTAAAAACGGTCGACAGGTCAAAAAATGACCAGTAGACAGGAATTCAAATATATAGTCGTTATGTGCATATGTGCACGTTCAGTGTGCAAATTATACAGGAACGGTCGACCGCCTATTTTATGACCGGTCGACCGGTCCCTGTAAAGTTGCACACTAAATGTGCAACTGCAATTTAGTCGTATATATAGTATATATATTGATTTCCTTGAAATGCATGATTATTTGAGGATAGATTTTAAAAAGTTTATCACTATTACAATATCAAATAATCAACCTAAAATCTAGAGTACCATATGTAGCTCTTTATAGCCATAATGACCTTGTTTTGTCGATTGCCTTTATTTCTTTGTCAGAAATCAAAACCTTCATAGAACTTGTGACTTCAACATTTTATACTTAACAATTTAGAGTTCTCACTTTGTTTGGTTTTGGCGAATGGAAAATTGGCTATAGCTTCGCTACTCGACGCTTTTAGCTTATGATTCCTTGAACGCTTCGACTTAAATGGCTTGCCTTGGCTTGGGGAAGGCTAAGAGTGCTCAGCCAAATGGAGGAAGAGGGGGGCACAAGCAATGTGAGGAAGGAGGAGGAGTTTGAAGTGGTTCGGACAGTGTTTTGTCGAAATTTTCTTTATTTTATTTTTTGGAATATTTTGGCATAACTTTATTAAGGTTGGAAGCCATTAAAGGAAGTAAGAAGAAGTTTGAAATTTTGAGAAGAAGTGTGGAAGGAAGTGAGAAAGTGGGTATGTATTTATAGAAAATATTTGAGAATAAAATATAGATTTGTGTTTTACTTAAATAACCTTTCTTAAGAATTAAGTAAACTTATTTAATTTAAAACTTACCATTAACATCACATCACACTTTTAAAATTCAAATACTTTAGAGTTAAGTAAAGAATAAGAATGATTACTTTAATTTATGTCACATTTCTTTACTTTGTATCACTTTTCTTTACTTTATGTCACTTTCGATGTGACTTGTGTTTTGTCTTTTTTAGTTTACTTTTGCTAATTACTTTCTAGAATTCTCTAAGTGTGATTAATAAAAGTAACCTTGTTTAGTTAATTTTTAACTATCTTTATATGTTACCATATTTATTAAATTGTATATATAAAGGTACAACAACGTTGCGACAACTTTAAATCGACAAAACGTTGATTTTTGACAAAATGTTTTACGGTCATATTTTGACGTTTTAGTTAAACTATTTGTTTATGTAAACCGAATTTATAAATAAAATTGTATAATGCTATTTAAAAATATAAACACTCATAAATAAATTAAAATAATTTATTTAACCATTGAAACTTACTTTTCTAAAATTAGCATTTTGTCACTTTTGTCGGTATATGTAAATGTTACTATTTTTGTGTATACTTCTCTTTCCAAATCCTATCTAATATTGCATGAATCATATAACCTTACCTAGTTTATATTTAAAATCACTTTAAATACTATATTTGAAAGTGGTTAAATTTTGAATCGTTACAACTGTGATGCACATTTTATCAACCCCATGTTTGTTAAAATCTTTGATTAATTCATGTGTCATCAATGAGTTTTCAGAAATGAGCCCACCTTTAATAAAGGCACTTTGACATTGTGAAACTAAATCAGGAAGAACTCTATTTAGTCTCATGCGTATAATTTTTCTGAGTATCTTATAGGTGACATTACAGCAAGCAATAGGTCTGTAGTAGTCGTCAATCCTCTCTGGTTTCTTATTTTTTAGAACGAGAGATATGAAAGTGTGGTTAATTTCTTGTACAAATTCCCTAGTCTCTAAGGCTTTATTGTAAGCTTTAAGCATATAATCTTTCAGGTATACCTAATACATTTTAAAGAAGGCTGCCCCCATACCATCAGCGCCGGGGGAGGAGTCACTGTGGATCGAGCAGATAGCTTTCTTCAATTCCCCTTCCAAAATCCGAGTTGTCAGCATGTTAGCACCAGCAGAGAAGATCTTCTTCCTGCAGTTGATGTGAGGTAAGTGATTGTGATTTTCTCCATTATACAGGTTTGTGAAATAGGTGATAGCTTGATCTTCACTTTAATATGTATAGAGGCATTGTCGTTCATTTAGATAGTTGTTAAGATTGTTATGATGTTGTCTTAGTGACATTTTAGTATAAATTTTTTTATTGCATTCGTCTCCCTGTTGTAACCATTTCTCTTTGGATTTTTGCTTCGACTCCACTGCTTATTTGTTTAGTTCTACTTTGAGTTGTTTTCAAGTGTGTAGAAGTCAACATTTAGGCCCTCATGTAGTGGATCATTATCTAGTTGATTCTGTATATTTCCTAATTGTTGTTGGATTACTGTGATGGTGTCAACGGTCTTTGATCTGCACTTGTTCCAGTCTTTATGTCTATTTTTCATGATTTTGATGAGCATAACAAGTCGGTACATGTGATTGCCTGGAGGAATTCTCACTGTGTTAAAGTTCATTACTTCATCGAAGCCTTCAATCAGAGGCCAATGATTTTCATATTTGGAAAGGTTTTCCTTTATGTATATCTTCATCATCACTGAATTGTATCAAGAGGGGACAGTAATCACTTGTAGAAAAAGGTAGAACAGTTACTTAAAATTTGGGATTTTGTTGAATAGTTCAGTATTGCCAAGTGCTCTTTCTAGTCTTGAAGTGATTTTCCTAGCCTCACCACTTTTCCATGTGAATTTTAGGCCTGAATGGTGTGCTTCTATGAGTCCACCGGAAAGTACACATTTATTGAATCTAGCAACCTGTGCTACTCTCAGAGTAAGATCCCTGTTTTCTCACTTGTGCTTAAAATTGCATTAAAATCACCTGTGACCACCCAAAGATTGTTGATGTTTTTCGAGTTATCAGTTATTTGTTTCCATAGCTCAGTTCTTTCAGAAGCTAGGTTTTTAGCATAAACAAAAGTGGTTACATCTCCAGACCATCTATATTATGAAACTTAATGGTTATTTGTTGATCATCCATATTCATTATATTACCATTCCAGTAGTTGCTTTCCCAACCAACCAGAATTCTGCCCTTTTCTTGAGTTGTCGAGTTATGAGTAAATGTCCATTGATTCCCCATTTGATATCTAAACATCTCTATATTGTTGTTATTAAGTTTTTTCTTAAAAGTGCTAAAATAGTAGGCCTGAATTTGACCTTGATGTTGTGGAGGTCTAATTGTCATATGTCATTATTTAGACCTAGCACATTCTAGCATAAAATGGACACTTATGATTTTTTGGTGGTTTTGTTCTGTGTAACTGGAGTAGAACCTACCATAACTTATCTATTAGTCCTTTTCTTATCACCAATGGTGAACTGATTCTCATATTCCATATTACATTCAGTGTACTTATTGATATCCTCAGACACATCTTCATCTTTCTCATTCTCAGATGAATCCAATTCAATGCCCATCTTGTGGATATCAGATAGGGAACCTGGCATCTCCTTCTCCCTCTTATCATGATCTGTAGTTAGTGGATCTAGGACAAGTGGAGCCACATGGGCAGCAACTGGGTGAGAGCTACCTTCAAAGTGTTCCAAGACATGTGGAACCACTAGATCAGCAAGTGGGCAAGGGCTACCTTCAGAATGATCCACTAGGCAAGGTGTATTCACCTACTGAGTAGGAGATAAATGAAATGCTTGCTCTGATCCGTAACCAAACTCCATAAATTTTGATGTGGATATTTTAGTGAAGCATGGGTAGTAGGGGAGGTGTTATGTATATTATTTTTTGTAATCTCCTCATCATTTTTTGAATAACTAGTCTTAGGTAAACTGTTGTAGCTTCTGTTGTGTTTTTTAATTTTTCTACCCATACTTACTTTGTCTTGTCTACCATGATATGCTAGCGCTGCTGGTTTATGTGACTGAAGCACATACATTCCCTACATCTAGGTGGGACGAACTGATATTCCACCTCTTGTATTTATTCATTGCCTTGTTTGTTTATAGCTTTGACTATTTTTGGCAACACAGTTTTGGCTAAGATCTCCACCAAAACCATATCATATTTAATACATCTAACCTTCCTTTTGTTTTCATCAATATCTATAGGCTTGCCTATCAGGCTTGCTAGTTTACTAATACATCTCATATTCCATATTGCAAGATCCAAGTTGTTAAATTTGACCCATATAGGGTAAGTTATTAACATTGCACGTTCAAAATTGAATTCCGCCTCCAATTTACGCATAAAAATTAGCTTGCTATCCATGAACCACAGACCACCCTTAATGATTCGTTGATAGTCCTCTTCCAGTTCAAACTTGATATGGTAAAAACCATTATCTCGAGGAGAAACATCCCATGACCCTTTTGGGCTCCATGTTCTCCTGATATAGGCGTTAAAGTGTATATAATAGAGATGTTTACCTGCCATATAGGCGTAGATTGAGTGTTGCCATAGTCGCTTGGATTTGGTATAGTCCTCCTTATCAATCAACTGGTATATTTCTTCTCCATTTGATTGAGGTTCAAAGTAATTCGCATTACCTTTGAGTTTGATTTTGCTGCCTGCAGCCTCTATCCACGATTTCGCCTTTAAGATACATATATTAGGGTTATGTTTGAGCACATTTACGAATAATTTCTTTGTCTTTCCCCTATTATTAACCTCCTTCCATCCTTCTCCTTCGTCATCTTCCTCTCTAACGCCTAGGGTTTCGGGAAAGCCTGAAGCTGTCGCCATTAATATATATATATATATATATATATGTGTGTGTGTGTGTGTGTGTGTGTGTGTGTTTATGTGGTTTTGGATAAGAGTAAATATGGATTTATAAAATACAAGGACTTATATATAGTTTCGAAACATGGTTTAGTAAATAAATATTCTATATGGAATTTGAGATAAATATACATATATAAGTGCATTTTTGGAATATTTTGAATTTATATAATATTTTATCAAATAATGAATATTTATATAATGTTGGATAATAATTAAATTGTAGATTTTAAATAAAGGAACTTGAAAGTAATACTTTATATAAAGTAATTTTAGAAAACCATTTTATACATATATTAAGATTATATTTAGTTGCTTTCAAACCTTAAACTCTTATAATATTTTCTGTCATCTGGCAATCCCATGCCACTTCTCTTTTAAAATAAAAATGTTTTGAAAACCATAATTCTATAATTTGGTAAATACTAATATTCAACTCAATATTACCAACTGGTTTAAATGCTCTCAAGTAAACTTCATCGAATATTATATAACTTATTGAATAGAATGTTTGACTGGTACTTACTAGCGAATATTCGAACTTCATTGGGTATTATGGGATGCCTTGGTTAAATTACTATGATTGTTATTAGGAATTGTTTAACACTTTAGAATTGTATTCTCTTTTGTTGTGTGGCATAGGGCTACTAGATTCTTAAGAGAATACAGCTCAGGTTTTTTAGTGGTATTCGTAATGAGTGAGATTTACTAGCTTCTAATAAATGTTGGAATTTCACCAAGCGGTATGAGACGTTTTGGTTAAATTCTAGCGATTGTTGAAAGCGATAGTATCTGACACTTTAGAGTATATTTCTTTTAGGGTTCAACCGAGGGCCGATAAACCTTTAAAAGATATACTTATGGATTTCTTAAATCCTTTTGTATTGTTCTATCTGTTCTACGATCATTTGGATCGAGACAGACAACTCCTGGTTACTAGCTAGGGTTGTTTTATGGTATCGACAATCCTTATTATTAGATTGGCATTGGTGATACTAGTTTGTTTCCACGATGTGAACGATCGTTATGATTGGTATGAACGATCTAGGTGATCGATTTATTTTGTTTCGGTTACCGTGGATTTTTAATTTTTCTAGATTTAAAATGTTCATAAGTTTTGTGATAAGTTCCATATTAAATCATTTATTTAATTAGTTTACGTTTATAGTACCATATACCATATGTTATATCTTGTTCTGATCCTTGTGAATTCATAGAGATAGTCCGACTTGTTTATTTTACAATACTTGGGTCAGACCGAGACTTTTCAGGATTCCTGGACGCTTAGTTTTTGGGTTGGTATACTGGCAGATGAAAGACATTTTGACATCTTAGTTTATCTTCCATTGTATGTATTCATATGATGTATTATAGGATGAATAATTTGATACAGTGACTTGTTTTGGATGTATATTATGTGAGTCTAGTATTTCATTCTATAGACTCACCTTATTCATTGTATACGATGTAAATTATCCGCTATGACTGTGATTGTTATTTATATGACATATTGTTCTGATTTTGACCCTTAGCAAGTCGTATTCTCTATATTATTAGATGACATTATTTGTAATTTTTTTTAATAATATGGGGATTGTGGTGGGGTCATTACAAGTACTCCTATATGCAGTGTCCCACCAATAAGATATAGATCTGCATAGTGTGACGACCCAGAAATTTTGACGAATTAAATTGAAATAATAATTGATTTTAAAATATTTAAAAGTTAATTTTAAATTGAATTCAGGATATCAATATTTACTTGATAATTAAATCATTGAATTATATAGTTTAAATATCGAATTTAATAATTGAAAATTGGGTAGATTGTTGAATCTAAAATTTGTAAGCCTGTTTAAAATAATTTGAAGACTTATAAAATTTATAATGATAATACTGAAGATAATAGAATTGTTGAAATTAAAATTAAAGGTGATTTGTTCAATTTTAATAATATATCGTTTAAATCGATATTTAAAAATAGCCTTCCGAGGCACAGTCTCGGAATTCGACGAAACTAGTTCCATTGGATCCGTAATAGTTAGTTATCATCGGATTTCAATTTTTTTAGCAATCGGAGTTGTCGTTCGACCCTGGCAACTCAAAACGCTTAGAAATATTTTAATCAATTAAAATTAAAATTTATCGTTTACTTCCGTAACTCGCGCATACGTTCAAATTGGCCTCCGAAACACGTTTCATTGTGTTCGGAACGCGGGTAAACCCTATTAACGTCTTTCGGCATGTCTGATTTGGGGTTCGGGATTTTTCGTTATGTAACTCCAGATATTTTTAATATTTAATTTTATTATGTCAGCGTACTTTAGAAGCCGTTCCTTCCTTCCCAAACAAGCCTCTTCCTCTGCCTAAAATCGTATCTTTCTCCTTAGTTTCCCAAAAATCGAAATCAAAATTCATAGAAGTAATTTATGGCCGAACTTATAAAAAAAAATGACTTCCTCCTATTTCTTACACGCGCTCTCGTTCCTCTCCACTTTTCAGCTGATTCGAGCATGGATAAAAAAAAGAAAAAAAAAGAAAAAGAAAATAAGGGCGTTCGAATCGTTGACAAGTTCGAGGAGGCGTTCGAATCAACTCGCGAGCGAGGGAGTGGTAGTTGGTGGTTCACGTTGCGGCTGGAGTTGGGCACGAGGCGGTTTGGGCTAGGGTTCGTTTAGGGCAATTTAAAGTTTGTTCGTGATGGGGGGCGGCTGCTAATGGTGGAGCGATTTGCGACATTGGTGAGGACGCACGCGTGGGGCCAGGACAACAAGTTCATGCGATTTCGAATCGCGAAAAGGCCTTTGTGTCCAGGGGGAGAGGCGACTGTGGTAGAGTTGATTTTGAGATCTGGAAGATAGAGTTCGCGATGCTTGGGTTTATGGTGGTGAAGGAAGAAGTCGCGCAGGGGTTATAGCAGCAGTTCGGGGTTGGGGCTTCTCATCTCCGTGCTGTGAGTAAATTTATTTAATTGTTTTAAATCATTTATAAATTCTTTAAATTTAATGTCTATTTCGAAATTTGAATTAAGAACAGTTTGAATTATTATCAAATTAAGTATGTTAAACACTCTTAAAAAAAAAATATTTTAAAACTTAATTTTTACTAATAATGTTAAATGTTAATGTGATTAGTATTTAAATAAGAGGTTGTTTACTTTAAGAATAATTAAGGTTTGATAATTTATGAAATAAGATAGAGACTAATTAAGAAATTGATTTGTAATTAGTGATTGAATAATTCGTAAATTGTGATTTACAAATTGGGTAATTAGGTTTCCTAATTAATAATGAAGGTTAATAATAAATAGTTCGGGAGTAATGAATTAATAATTACTTGGGAAAGTAATAAAGTAATAATCACTGGATGGAATTAATTGGATGAAGGGATTGCAAAATTTTAGGGGGGGCAAAAGGTGAGTAAATCTCAACCTGATGGATTTTTATTTAGTTTTATATGGTTAAATTTAAATAACTGAATGATTGGTTGAGTTGATTTGATATGCACTGATGATGATGTGATCTTGGTTTTGATTTGGTTCTCGAGTTAGCTGTGGTTTAACTCGAAGTATTCGGATTTTAAAATTGTTTAAACTTGAATTATAATAAGAAGTTTACTGATTGGTGATTCATCGAAATTTGTATGGTAATTGAAATGAATAATTTATTTATTTAAATTAATTAATAAATCGAGTTGATTAATTAGTAAGTAAAGGTTTGAATTCATTTTGGTTAAGTTAATTTAGTCGAATTAATATAGAGTAAATCAATGGATGGTTTGATAGATAATTACTTAATGAAATTAATAAAATAAAATTTCTTTACGAAATTAATCAAGGAATAAATTAAGATAGTTAATTAAGGAATAATTGATTTCTAAATGAAGTAAATAAAAGTATAGTTAATTACCGTTGGAATTAATCGAAAATGATTAATATTGAGGTTTGATTAAGGTAGTTAAATTTGATCGGGATAAATTAAAACATAATTGGCAATCCTCAATAAAAAAATGATACGATTAAAGATTTGATTAATTAAGATTTATTAATTAATAAATAGGTGATTTTTGAGAAATCAATTAACGTAAGTAATTAAGGGTTAATGAAATTTAAATAGTTAATTAATTCGAGAAATAATAAAAGATTACTTATCGATTTTGGTGTGAAGAATTAATATCATAAAATTATTCAAGGTTAATTACTTTAATGGAAAAATTGAAAGGAAATTAATCCAGGGTGATTAATTAAGATAAAAAAATGAAGGAATGGTCGATCAATTGATTTGAAATGAAGTAATGTTAAATGAAGAAATCTAAGAGGTAGAGGTTAGTAACTCAGTCAGGATTAATTAAATCAAATTAGTATGTGATTAAGTTTTGCTGATGTATGATTGAATAGTATCGGATGCTTTGAATGAGTTAATATGAAATATTGTGTATTTCATTGGATAACTTATGGTAGAATGACATGTGACTCGAAGGGGCTGGAATCGGATATTGGTAGATACCCAAAACCACTTCGAATTTTGTATAAGTTGACATGAGGAGTTGACAAGTTTGAGTGAAAGGATATGAATCGGATTATTTAAATTTAAATTTTGACACTTAGAAAACTTATTTGAAAATAAGTCAGGTCGATATCTTGTTGTGACTTTGTAATTTGATTTGAGTTACCCGGGTTATATAAGTTGTTCGCTTTGCATTGTATGTTGGTTGAATTTACTCACGCTGGTTTCCAGCCTGACCCGGGTGTTACTTTGGTGTAATGCTCGGGTCAGACCGAGTATTACAAATTTTTAGGTAGGACGTTCTGGAGTTCAGGAGGAGAGCTGGATGGCAGGAGCGTATAGAGTATTTCCGCTGTATTTATATTATTGTTAATCCGAGTCATGATAATTGTAAATATTCAGTGACTGTATATTATGTGAAACTCTGATGTATATTAAATGTAATCGACAGTTATAATATTCCTTTGTAAACTGTTATTATTTATTATTATATTTTATCCGCTGCGATTGTGAGTTGTTTGGTGTTTCTGTTCTTCTTCTTCTATCTCTTTCTTCTTTTTCATAACTATCTGGAATTTTCGGGTTAGAAAATTTCGGGTCGTTACATTTGGTATCAGAGCTGAAAGGTTAAGCGAGAACCTGGGCTCTGGTGGGGATTACTCATTAAATAGAGTCTGGAATACTCTAGAATGAGTTTTATATATATATGAGCGCGTACTTGTTATTTTCTGATATAAAGATTTTAAATGATTTTATATAAAATATATATTTTTGATATCTAAAGCAGGAATTCCTTCTAATAAATATTAAAGTGATTGGTTGTTAAATTATTAGAATTAAATTAAGAAGTAATATAATACAACCATATTAAAATTTAAATCACTTGGAAATGAAATTCTAAATCCTATCCCAGGATTTGAAAATTTTGTTTCAAAGTAATGAATAACAATAACTAAGTATTATTTGGATAACTGAGATTTGTTGCAAACAATGGGTTGTTTGAAATTTGATTTGAATTTAAAACCAAGGGTGGTTTAAAATTGTAAAACATGGCTGGGAGGGCCAAGAAATAAACATGTATATATATGGATATACACGATATCAAAGATAATTTGAAATAAACTCCAAGAGGTTGAGTTTTGAGTATTCCTGAAGTGTGATGTAAAAACCCAAAGTGATATAAGTTTTGAACTTATAAAAGGGAAAGAATTTTGAAATACAAAGCGGAAATTCAACTTGAGTAAGGTTGATTGGATTAAGTAAATTGGAATTTAACTTAGAAAAGTTAAATAAGTGTAGAAAAAGCAACTAGAATCGGAAATTTCATGATGAAATTGGAATTTAACTTGGGAAGTTAAATGGTATATTTGAATTGGGAATTTGTGTGATCTCAAAACGGGTTTGAGATTTAAAATTTGAAAATAGATGGGCATATTAAAATAAATTGGATAATATCATCCTATTGTTAATAAAAATCTTTAAATTGAGAATGATATTGTATCAATAAAATAAATTTGAATAATTGAATTGTAAAATAAACTTGTTTAAGAACTGGCTTCAAGCGGGAAGATAAAATGGAATAATAAATTAAATTCTTAAAATAAAATTGAATTGAACCTTAAAATACATAGATAAAATCCAATTGGATTGGTGATTGAAGATGTATAAGTTTTAAATTTGAAAAGGAAATTAAATTGGATTATTTTGAAATAATTTGAATTGAAATGGGTTAAATGGATAATAATTCAAATTGATTGGAACAATTTGAAATTATAATTAAAGTTGAACAGGTTTAGAATCAAATGGAATTTGATTTAAATTGGAGAAGGAATCAAGATTGATTCAACTTGAATTGGGGATTAATCAAGTCCAATGGAATTTGGAGTTATTTGAATTGAATTGTTGGGAAAGAGAACAGTTTGACTCTTGATTACTTTCAATATAGATTGTTTTCATATAAACTTATTTTTCTAAGCTATTAAATATATACAACCTTTCTTTTTTTAAAGCTAACTTATAATATATTTGTTTTACCATTATTTTTGGAGCTATGTAACCATTTTTCAACCCTTTCCTAAATTGATTACTAATTTTCAACTATGTTATAAATTAATTACTATCTTACTACTATTTTGCAGTTATCCTAAATTTAAGAAACTATTTAACTATTTTCAACTATTTTACAATTAGTTAGCTATTCTATAGCTATTTTGCAAACTAATAATTATTTTTCCACTACTTATTTATTTAAAAAAAAATTTCAAGCTAATTTCTAAATATACAGTGGTCGAAGTTCAAACTGTTATTGATTTAAATACCCAACTGAGATAAGAACTGATGTGATAATCCAATTGGGGATTAAGGCAATTGTAAATAAGTGACGGGAAATTTAAGGAAATGTGAATAGAAAGGAAATTGATTTGGCCGATAATAGATGGAAATAAATACGTAGGATGTACGTATATTATTCTATTCGCATAATGGTTTGATCCAGATTCGAGCACAGAATTTCGAGATAGTTTATCGATCCGAGTTGGGATTTTTTCAATCGATTTTTGACGGCGAACCTGGATATGGATTGTTGATTGGTTCTGGATGTTCTCTATCATAGTTATAGCTATGCAAGGAGAATGACGGTTTCTAATCAAGAAACCAGATCTGAGTCCGCACTAGGAAGTCGGGTGGACGATACTAGTTCGGAAGAGAAATTGTGTGATCGAGTGAGCGATCAGATTGGTATAGCGTACGGATGATATGTGTACATCGTACGGATTTAAATGAAATTGATATTGGAAAGAGTAATCAAATTTGAATATTTGATTTTTAATAAGCAAAGTTATATATCTTTGTTATGTAAGATAAATCTTTCCTTGTGGAATTTATTTCTGGAAGAGAAAAGGGGTTTTTGAAAATGTTGAAGTATAAAAGGAATTTTATACAAGTTTGAAATGATCCAAAGTTTTAAAAATTATATATATCTGTGTATATATATATATATATATATATATATATATATATATATATATATAAAGGATCTTATAAGGATTTTGAAAAAGGTTTTGAGAACCTTTGGATTTGGAAAGGCTTTTGATTTTTGGGTAAAATCAATATTGAATTTGGAAAGCCTAGTTTGAGAATTATCGATTTTGGGATAATCGATTTAGTATAAATGAGCTTTGTATGAGATCATACTAGGTGTATGATTTGAAGATACTATGTGTATAGTATAAAATGTTTTGATGATGGCTCTAGGGAAAAAGGCGCTCCCTTGAAATGAACTTCTCGGGAGTGCCACCGGGTGGTGCTGCCTTGAGCCCAAGGGGTTCTAAAGTTGACCTGTGAGGAGTCCGGACAAAACTAGTTCCTGTGGATTATCGGGTAGCGTAAGTCGATGGCGTTGATGCCTACAGAGGCATTTGGGTTATGCTGTGACGACAGTGTAACTCGATGTCGCTGCGATCTACTGTGGGGACCATAGCGAAAATCGTGTGGAGGATGAGTGTCAACGGTCTACACTTGATTTTGCCGGGAAGACAACGCAACATCGGTAGGCTGCGATCTATGGTCAAGTGGAGTGGAGAAGTTTCATTTTTGGCAGCGAAATTCGATGGCGCTGATGCCTACAGTTATATGGGTTTTTGCTATGATGACTACGTAACCCCAGTTGTAGCTGCGATCTGTCGTGGGTTCCATGGTGTAATCGAAGGGCGTGGAGACCTACAGTTATCTGTGGATTTTGTTGGGACGACAACGTAACCATCGGGTTAACTGCGACCATGGATGGGGGTGATGATTTCCAGAGCATTCACACCAAAGATATTTCCTCTATTTTCAAAAACTGTTTTCTGTATTTTTCAATAAAATAAAGTTCCAAATATTTTCACTGAGTGTCGAAAACGGGTTTACCAAGTACTTATAGATTTTCAGTTCTATGCCTGATCAACGTATGACTGAATTTCTGTGACAACAAGGATAGACTGGTTGAGACATCGAGTTATAAAGGGTATTTTTATAAAGAGTTATTTTAATAGTATGATGTGAAATTAAAAGCATTTCTAAGATTTTTAAATAAAGATGTTCGAACTTTGGAAAATCGAGGGAAACCCAAACTGAAATTATAAAATAAAATTGAAACTCGGGAATTTTAAAGAAGTGATTTTTATTATTTAAAATTGAATATTGATTTGAAGATTTAAAGTAAGATAATTGGTTAAATAATTGTTTGATTGAATATGTTATAATTCTTTTTTAACTTTGGTAAATAAATGGATTGTAAATGAATAATGGAGTTTGGAAATGAGTTAGAATTGTAAATAGAATTCGAGTGGGATTTGATAATGAATTAAATAAGAGAAGTGATTATAATAGTAATAGTTTGAGTTACAAACAAAACCCAAGTGAATAGAAATAAATTGAGAATAGCCTTGTATTAATAAAATAAAGTGGGTAAATTAAGAAGTTAAAATGGGTGTGAATAAATTAAAATGGATTGGAATTAAATAAAATTGAGTTGGAATCAATTTTAATTGGTTATAAAACTTAAGTAATTACTGATTCACATGGATATTATCAAATTGCGTAGAAATGATTGTCGTTCAACGTAAACGAGATTTAATTAAATTCTATGAATTAGTGAAAGCAAATATAATTGATTTTTGAATCAATTGTTATGAATACGAGTTGTTTTGCTTAAAAATGAATTGAATGCAAGCAACTACATTGTAAACCCTTAAATTGAATGAAATGGCATATGAATTGGTTGAAAACAATTGAATCAGCTTTAAGATTATATAAATCTCTTATGGAAAGGTTTTGGTGCTTGTTGCTTATGATATACATGTATTTAGCTATTGAAAGTAAGTGAGAAACTAATAAGTTTTCAATATATGGCACTTACATATTTAAATTGAGTAAGTACAGGTACAGGGAAGCCGTTTGGCTAGATTTTGGATATGCTAATTGCTAAAATAAATAAGCTGCATGCTTAAAATGCTAAATAAGGTACGCCTACGCAATAAAAATAGGAAATATGAACTGTTTTTGCTTTTTCCGACCGTGTGGGTCGATGTATACATATTTATATATATTTTCAAATTGCAAAAGCTCCTCCGTACAAAGGAGACTGCCAAAATTTTTTGAAAATTTTGGGAGTTAGAAATTTTTGAAAAAATTTGGTTAACAACAAAACAATTTCAAAATTGGAAATTGCAGTAAACTAGTAAATGGAACTAATATGAATCAGTTAAATGAAGGATAAAACTCAATAATAGAAATCGAAGATAAATTGAATTCATATGAAACGGCGAAAACAAATTTGAATAGAAGTGGGTATGAAACTTATCTAAAGAGATGTATAAAATGATTTTGGAATATTATGATTGGATATTAGTGCTAAGCAGGATATGCAGGTATTATAAAAGAGAAAAGGAAATTGGATTTGATTCCAAATGATAAATGTGAATTGCCCGACAAAAGGTATGTATTTAAATATATGTATGGAATTGGATTGGGTTTTTGATGTAGCCACTTGGCTTTTTGTTTTCTTTTTGGAATTTGGGAGCCCGTAGAGGCCTTTTGTAGTAGTACCGAGCTAGCCGCGCAAAGGGAACGCTGGCAAAAAATTTCAGAAATTTAGGGAGTTAGAAAAATTTTTGGGAAAAATTTTGATAATTCAAAATTTGGTTATAAATTGAAATCTAAAGAAGTGAGCAAAAGGGTATTGCGTGGAAGCTATAGAAGATTTTGGGAAGTTGATTAATGATAGTGGGTCTTTAATAAAAGATAGTTGGTAGGATGTTGAATAGTGGGTTTTGGGAAAAGATAAACGGGTATTGGACCATTCTTCCTAATTAGTAATTTCGGGGACGAAATTCTTTTAAGGGGTGAGGAATGTGACGACCCGGAAATTTTGACGAATTAAATTGAAATAACAATTGATTCTAAAATATTTAAAAGTTAATTTTAACTTGAATTCAGGATATCAATATTTACTTGATAATTAAATCATTGAATTATATAGTTTAAATATCGAATTTAATAATTGAAAATTGGGCAGATTGTTGAATCTGAAATTTGTAAGCCTGTTTAAAATAATTTGAAGGATTATAAAATTTATAATGATAATACTGAAGATAATAGAATTGTTGAAATTTAAATTAAAGGTGTTTTGTTCAATTTTATTAATATATCGTTTAAATCGATATTTAAAAATAGCCTTCCGAGGCACAGTCTCGGAATTCGACGGAACTAGTTCCATTGGATCCGTAATAGTTAGTTATCATCGGATTTCAATTTTCGTAGCAATCGGAGTTGTCGTTCGACCCTGGCAACTCAAAACGCTTAGAATTATTTTAATCAATTTAAATTAAAATTTATCGTTTACTTCCGTAACTCGCGCATACGTTCAAATTGGCCTCCGAAACACGTTTCATTGTGTTCGGAACGTGGGTAAAACCCTATTAACGTCTTTCGGCATGTCTGATTTGAGGTTCGGGATTTTTCGTTATGCAACTCCAGATATTTTTAATATTTAATTTATTATGTCAGCGTACTTTAGAAGCCGTTCCTTCCTTCCCAAACAAGCCTCTTCCTCTGCCTAAAATCGTATCTTTCTCCTTAGTTTCCCAAAAATCGAAATCAAAATTCATAGAAGTAATTTATGGCCGAAATTATATATAAAAAAAATGGCTTCCTCCTATTTCTTACACGCGCTCTCGTTCCTCTCCACTTTTCAGCCGATTCAGCATGGATAAAAAAAAAGAAAAAAAAGAAAAAGAAAATAAGGGCGTTCGAATCGTTGACAAGTTCGAGGAGGTGTTCGAATCAACTCGCGAGCGAGGGAGTGGTAGTTGGTGGTTCACGTTGCGGCTGGAGTTGGGCACGAGGCGGTTTGGGCTAGGGTTCGTTTAGGGCAATTTAAAGTTTTGTTCGTGATGGGGGGCGGCTGCTAATGGTGGAGCGATTTGCGACATTGGTGAGGATGCACGCGTGAGGCCAGGTCAACAAGTTCATGCGATTTCGAATCGCGAAAAGGCCTTTGTGTCCAGGGGGAGAGGCGACTGTGGTAGTGTTGATTTTGAGATCTGGAAGATAGAGTTCGCGATGCTTGGGTTTACGGTGGTGAAGGAAGAAGTCGCGCAGGGGTTATAGCAGCAGTTCGGGGTTGGGGCTTCTCATCTCCGTGTTATGAGTAAATTTATTTGATTGTTTTAAATCATTTATAAATTCTTTAAATTTAATGTCTATTTCGAAATTTGAATTAAGAACGGTTTGAATTATTATCAAATTAAGTATGTTAAACACTCTTAAAAAAAAATTTAAAACTTAATTTTTACTAATAATGTTAAATGTTAATGTGATTAGTATTTAAATAAGAGGTTGTTTACTTTAAGAATAATTAAGGTTTGATAATTTATGAAATAAGATAGAGACTAATTAAGAAATTGATTTGTAATTAGTGATTGAATAATTCGTAAATTGTGATTTACAAATTGGGTAATTAGGTTTCCTAATTAATAATGAAGGTTAATAATAAATAGTTCGGGAGTAATGAATTAATAATTACTTGGGAAAGTAATAAAGTAATAATCACTGGATGGAATTAATTGGATGAAGGGATTGCAAAATTTTAGGGGGGGCAAAAGGTGAGTAAATCTCAACCTGATGGATTTTTATTTAGTTTTATATGGTTAAATTTAAATAACTGAATGATTGGTTGAGTTGATTTGATGTGCACTGATGATGATGTGATCTTGGTTTTGATTTGGTTCTCGAGTTAGCTGTGGTTTAACTCGAAGTATTCGGATTTTAAAATTGTTTAAACTTAAATTATAATAAGAAGTTTATTGATTGGTGATTCATCGAAATTTGTAGGGTAATTGAAATGAATAATTTATTTATTTAAATTAATTAATAAATCGAGTTGATTAATTAGTAAGTAAAGGTTTGAATTCATTTTGGTTAAGTTAATTTAGTCGAATTAATATAGAGTAAATCAATGGATGGTTTGATAGATAATTACTTAATGAAATTAATAAAATAAAATTTCTTTACGAAATTAATCAAGGAATAAATTAAGATAGTTAATTAAGGAATAATTGATTTCTAAATGAAGTAAATAAAAGTATAGTTAATTACCGTTGGAATTAATCGAAAATGATTAATATTGAGGTTTGATTAAGGTAGTTAAATTTGATCGGGATAAATTAAAACATAATTGGTAATCCACAATAAAAAAAATGATACGATTAAAGATTTGATTAATTAAGATTTATTAATTAATAAATAGGTGATTTTTGAGAAATCAATTAACGTAAGTAATTAAGGGTTAATGAAATTTAAATAGTTAATTAATTCGAGAAGTAATAAAAGATTACTTATCGATTTTGGTGAGAAGAATTAATATCATAAAATTATTCAAGGTTAATTACTTTAATGGAAAAATTGAAAGGAAATTAATCCGGGTGATTAATTAAGATAAAAAAAATGAAGGAATGGTTGATCAATTGATTTGAAATGAAGTAATGTTAAATGAAGAAATCTAAGAGGTAGAGGTTAGTAACTCAGTCAGGATTAATTAAATCAAATTAGTATGTGATTAAATCAAATTAGTATGTGATTGAATAGTATCGGATGCTTTGAATGAGTTAATATGAAATATTGTGTATTTCATTGGATAACTTATGTTAGAATGACATGTGACTCGAAGGGGCTGGAATCGGATATTGGGAGATACCCAAAACCACTTCGAATTTTGTATAAGTTGACATGAGGAATTGACAAGTTTGAGTGAAAGGATATGAATCGGATTATTTAAATTTAAATTTTGACACTTAGAAAACTTATTTGAAAATAAGCAGGTCGATATCTTGTTGTGACTTTGTAATTTGATTTGAGTTACCCTGGTTATATAAGTTGTTCGCTTTGCATTGTATGTTGGTTGAATTTACTCACGCTGGTTTCCAGCCTGACCCGGGTCTTACTTTGGTGTAATGCTCGGGTCAGACCGAATATTACAAATTTTCAGGTAGGACATTCTGGAGTTCAGGAGGAGAGCTGGATGGCAGGAGCGTATAGTGTATTTCCGCTGTATTTATATTATTGTTAATCCGAGTCATGATAACTGTAAATATTCAGTGACTGTATATTATGTGAAACTCTGATGTATATTAAATGTAATCGACAGTTATAATATTCCTTTGTAAACTGTTATTATTTATTATTATATTTTATCCGCTGCGATTGTGAGTTGTTTGGTGTTTCTATTCTTCTTCTTCTATCTCTTTCTTCTTTTTCATAACTATCTGGAATTTTCGGGTTAGAAAATTTCGGGTCGTTACACATAGCCTCAGGTACCCTCAAATTGTGTCATTCCAATATTTTCCTAGGAGTTGTTATTATTAGTAGAAAATCGATCCATTCATCCATCCATGGGTGATAGGTTGTACTCAAATTTAGTTCAGTACCCAAAGCCTCCTCAAAAATTCACCAGTAAAAAGTGGATCTCGGTCAACAATAATACTACAAGGAATTGTGTAGTCGAACTACATCTCTTATATATATATTCGTCGAAGATACGGTTGTCCTTATAATTCTAAATGAAACAAATTGAGCACATTGGCGATTAAATCAATAATAATCCAAGTACTTTCATTTCCCTTTTGGCTCCTAGGTAGTCCATCAAAAAACCCCATAAAGATGCTTTATCATTTACACTATGGAATATCCTAAGGCTGTAATAGTCCACTAGGTTCTTTATGCTCTAACCCTTAGATTTGTCATATAATTCGAATCAAACTCCGCTATATGTCTCTTCATACCTATCCGGTAAAATAGGCTTTTCGTATCTGGATACATTTTTTCGACCCCAGGATGAATGGTTATTCTAGAATGATGGGACTCATATAGTACAAAGACAATCAATTCCTTAATAAGTGGAACACACAACCTACCCACTCTATACTCCCATCCTCTAGAGTTAATGGAATAATGGTCCAAGTGACTCAAATGATTACCCTTTTTTGGCTTCTTACAAACACCTAACAATTCGTGCCTTGCTTTTAACTCAAACAGAAATGGTTCATAAGTGGAAGCTGAACATCTGAATCTACTAATAACCCTGGTGCCAAATCCGACGAAGGTCGAAAACCAAATATAGAAATAAACTCAAGTGCTTCTACCCCTAAAAACATAGGGTCTAGCATCGCTTGTCTCGTACTTAAGACATCGGCTACTACATTGACTTTGCTTAGGTTATACGAAATACTGAAATCATACGATGTCAAGAACTTCATCCACCTCTACCACCTCAAATTCAAATCAAACAAATAATTTAGGGATTTCTGATATGTAAACATCTTAAATTGTTCCCCTGAAAGGTAATTCCTCTAAGATTTGGGAGCAAAAACATTAGCTGCCAACTCAAGATTGTGAGTTTAATAATTTTTCCAATGTACTTTTAAATATCAACTAACACAATAGAAAATTCTACCTTCTTACATTAAAATAGTGCCAAGCCATGTACCTCATGCATTGGTATTCACAATAAATGGCTTCAAATCATTGGGAAGTATTAAAAGATATGCACCAGTTATTAACTCCTTTAGCTTAATAAAAGCATGTTTGCACTCCGAATTCAAAGAGAAAACTAAATTTATCTTAGTAAGGATGTCAATGGCATAGAGATCTTCATGAAATCTTTAATAAACGTCCAATGATAGCCATTTAAACTAAGAAAATTTATTACCTCTGTGGCATTTTTCGATGCATGCCAATCTTAGATTAAAGAAACTTCAATTGGATCGACCAACAATCCATGCTCGGAAAAAACATGATGGAGAAATCAAACCTTCTTGCACCAAATGTGACATTTGAAAATTTTCGCTCGGCTTATGCCTACGCAGAGTATTGAGCTCTTCTCCTAAATGCAACTTGTGCTCTGCCTCACTTTTCGAATAAACATGCATATCATCTTCAAATACCACCATGAATTTATTTAGCAATCCTCTGAAGACTCGATTCATAAAGTCGACGAAATATGCTGGTGCATTCATTAGTCTAAACGACATGACTAGCTACTCATAAAGTATGTTAGGTGTATAAAAAGCGGTATTATGACTACTATCTACACGTATTTGATAGAATCCAGTAGCCAAGTCAAGTTAAGAAAATATTCTTTCTCCAACTAACTAATCAAACAAATCATTAGTATGTGGTAGTGGATAATGATTTTTTTCATCAGCTTGTTCAATTCTTAATAATCGATACACAACCTTAAAGGGCCATCTACCTTAGTAGCAAAGACAATTGGTGCTCCCCATTCTAAAACACTACTTTGGATAAAACCATTTTCTTATAATTCATTCACATGTTACTAAGCTCACATCTTTCTATAGAAGCCATATGTCTAAGTGTTAAGGCAGGAGGTCTAGCATCCTTTCTTTAAATAAATCCAAAAATATAATCTCCCTGTGAGAAGGGGCAAAAACGACTAGGATGTCCTGAACTATAGGAATGGTATCTAACTCATCATGTGATGGGTCTAGGGGATGCATACAACCCGGCATAATAGAATTACCAGGATAATATTCATCATCGAGGCTAAGCCTACTACAAGTACCCAAGCAAACAATATTCCAATCACAACCCAATACCATTCCACATATTAAACATCCATTCCATTTGAACAATCAATCCAAAATAGTAAATCCCAATACAAGAGCATCGCAATCAAATTTCATCCAAAATATATACTTCAAATCCCTACATATCATAGATAAATGGATTAATCCTCAAAAAGGATCTGATACCACAATAGGGTCCATACTATACTAGTCCCTAATGCAATTTATCTACTGGCTCACTCAAAATAAACAAGTGAGATGCTCCAGTGTCAAACAAAGTGCAAATGTATAAATTAAAAAGAGCAACACACCTTATATGGCGACTTTCTTTCCCTTTCCACAGTTGGAGCTGCGCTTGAGCTAAGGGCAGTATCAAGTGCATAAGGTGGAACCACCTGAATAGTAGGAAAGGTCAGACACTCCCTCTTCATATGTCTAGGAAAGTTGCAGTTGAAGCATTTGATCTTTGTAACATTCACTTTGCAATCCATTGCCATATGTCCCCTCATATTGCACTTTCTACACTTAAGTCCAGGTTTCTTTATTGCTTGAGCTCCTATTTCACCCTTGATTTTGTTCTGTTAAAGTGGCTTTCCTTTTACCTATTCAGGCTCTTCTTTAGCATCCGAATTTAGCAATGTCACTCTACCAGGCTCTCAAAAGTAGCTTTAGTGGATACATGGCTTAAAGTAGTATCCCTTAAAGACTTGTTCAACTCCTTAGCAATTTTGTTGCCTTCTTCATTGGTGTATTAATAAGGTTTATGCCATACTTCGCTAGTAGGTCAAACTCATTGACATACTCCTTAACACTATAGTCACTCTTCTCCAAACGAATAGACTTCTCCAGCTCCACCCCATTCAACCTTCGATGTAAACTTAGCTTCAAGGCACCTCCTAAAACTAGTCCAAGTAATCTCATTCTCTTTGTTCTCTATAGTGATAATATCCCACCAGTTCAAGGCCACCCCCATAAGTACCATGAAGTCAACTGCCTTTTCACTACACCATCTATGCCCATAACAGGAAATATCCTATCGCACTTCCTCAACCGTGCCTGAGCCTCAATAAATGATTCAGTCCCCAATAATTCTTTCCACCCAAACCCTGGAATTCCCAACATAATTTGGGAAATTCCAAAGTAGGCAGAGGAGTAGGAACTGCACCATGTGCTTGAGCTGCCGGTCCTCCATTAGGGTTAATTTCTGCCTGGCCTCTTGCCTAAAGATACCAGTGGAACCATACTGGAACATTCACGCTTGGAACGTCAATTACCGCCTACTAGAAATTCCAATTTGATTGCTTATTTTCATTATCTGTAAGTAGGAATTAATAGCAACTTTACTCAAATATTACTAAAACATTACTAGAATTTTATATAAGTGTAACCATGTTATCATTACATAATTTTTGAAATACACAAGTATGCTCTCTCAATACGCCCTTGATCTCCATGAAATTCTAAACCTAAGCTCTGACACCAAATGTAACAACCCACACTTCAAGACACAATGATTTAACACCTATAAGTGACGGTTGAACCCGCGTGGTGCCAAGAAGTATATATTGTTAGGGCTTGATAATCGATGGTACATAGATAAGTATAAATTTTAAACATTTTACACTTTCAAATATCACAATGGAAGGAACAAAATTTAAATAACTGAAATATCCAAATTTTCTTTTTTTAAAACAGTAGTGACCAATATATGAAACAAATAAATAAAAATTCCTAATAATATCCAACTAGAAATATAATAAGCAACTGATTGAAAAAAGCAACAAGATACATATCGAATGAATATAAATAAAGCAATTCCTAAGCGCATAATCAGCTCGTTCATGTATCTTACTCTCTCTTGTCACACTATCCTACTATCCTTTCAACTAGTACGTAGTCATAAAGAGGGTTAGACATAGTCAGTGAGTAAGAAGTATCACCAGTGGCACGGTGCTAATACATAAGTAAATTATCATTTATAATCTACATAACCTAATGGTGTTTTTCCTCACTTGTACATCTACGTAAAATGAGCCAACCGATCAAGTATAGGGTAAGAAACCTATAATACACCTAAAGTCTGATAATATCCCATTTAGATTCCCATCCGAAGGTTGGACATTCGAAGACTAGGTAAACCTAACAATATGTTGAGTATACAGTCGTTATATTAAAACACTTATACTATATAATACATCGAATATATAGTTATGATGGTATACCATGCAATGATATATTATGTTAACAATCTCAACGGTAACCACCCAAGGCATGAACCTAGTATACAATCTCAATGGTAAACTAACTATCGAAGCATCAAGAACATGACTTTAATAGTAAATTTGGCCTATGCTCCATACCATTCAACTGATAGCATACAAGGATCGAACAACAAATCGTTTTCCCATTCTCCCAACGATTCACGTATTGAAATGTGCAACTATGACACTAGCAGTAATAACTAGAGCAACTAATTGTATAACAACCGCCTTTTCGACCATCGAAAGTCGACATCAAATACATCCACGGCATTCCAATGTCAAACATTCAATCATCGAAAAGGTAGATTATTAGGGTAAAAGAAAAAGAGAAAGAATAGGAGAAATATAACCTCACAACGGAACAATCACATATAATAGACAAGGACAGTAAAACCTATCACTCTAAATACATAATATATCAAAATTAAAAACAAACCTCATCAGCCTGGACATACATAACTTCCTAACCTTACAATTGATGAGTATACATAGAAATACATCGAAAATAAAAATATTACGGTAGGTGAACATCCAGCTCTGCTCCATTAGCTCCATGTCCTACCAACGACAACCTAGAAAAATACTTGTTCTGACTCAAGAATTATAATAAACTAACACCCAGATCAGTCAGGAAAACCCACGTGAGAAACTCTAGTAATATGATGAACATGTAATAATTTTGTGAGACGACATCACTAATCGCAGAACGTGTCTTACCTCATAAGAACAACATCCGCACATAAATGAATGGAAACATATTAAAACAAAACACAAAACTTGAAAGAATAGGCATAAAAAAGATTAAAATCCAAACTTAAAGAATGGACAAAAATAATTAAACATCGAGAAGAATCCCAGTCACTTCGATGCAATTAAGAAAAACAATTTATAGATTTTGAATCAACAATAAGAAAAAGAATTTTCCAACAATGACTTGGAGGGTGCACCTCCTTACCGAAAGTATACCTCTAGAAAATACACCCGAGGGTCATTTTCTCATGCGACTCTCTCGGAAATGTACAAGTCAAACCCCCCAACCTTATGGAGTTTCAAAGTATTCAACATCTCTGCACGCATACCGCCAAATCTAATCTAGGGTGGATGTAAAGATACCATAATAGGAACAACCCCACATAGATTGACATCCATTCGCTTTCTGGGTTTAACAATTCTCCAGCAAAGGAATCAATGCACAAATGAGCAATAAAGCATCTTAAATTGACGATAAACAAAGAAGAAAGCTGAATCGATAGTCAATAAATCAACTATTAGGAATAGTCAAAATGATCATATATGGAAATTAAGTTTCAAGCCATTACCACTACCCGTCGATTCCAAACTTGTATTATCCATTGGATGAAAATGAAGCCGAACAAGTTAAAGTAGTGTTACCTCTAGGCATTGCCCGGACAACAATTTTAACTTTCGAGATAAAAACGAGTTTCCATACTTCGACATTTAGTGCTAAGAGTATGAAAAAACATTTCCATATAAGCGATGTTGTTTAAGAAAATTATATTTTTTATCCTTTCCATAATCAAATCAAACCTTTTTAAACTTTTAAAACCAAAACTTGCGCTTGGTTTTCATATCACAAGTATTTGTTGAACACTTTAAAAACACCCTTTAAAATATTCTTTTAAAGAGTAAATTATATTCCTAAGTGTATTAAAAAGATGGGTCAAAAACAAATGTGATTAAAACATTGTTTACTACAAACCCAAAATAATTTACACTTACTTTTATTTTTGAAAACAGTTCCTTTCAAACGATTTTTCTCATTTATAAACTATCATTTGTAAATTTCAAACAACATTTATCATCCCGAAAGATAATAAATCAATTAAAATGCTTTTATTTTAAACAGTGTTAATCATTTTGAAAAATAATTGATTTAGTTCTTGTAAAAGTTTAAAACCACATTTACTATCCTAAGAGACAATTAATCAACTTATAGCTCCTTTAATAAATCCATTAATTAACTTTTAATCACCTTTATTAAAATAGTTAATTAAATTTAAACACTTTTATTAAATTAGTAAATTAATTTTAAACGTTTATTAAATCAGTTAATTAACTTTAAACATCATTATGAAAAATGATTGGTTAATTTTAAACATCATTATTTAAAATGATTAATTAAATTAATAATCTATTAATTTAAAAGAACGTCAATTATCCTGAAAGATAATTAATCCAATTTATAGCCTTTTTATAAATTTAAAACACATTAATTATGTGAAAGATAATTACTTAAATCTGTAATCTTTTTATAAATTTTAAACAACATTAATTATCCTAGAAGATAATATCAAATTTATAACTTCTTTTATAAATTTTAATCAATACTTATTTTTATTTTCAAAATTCCTATTTTTTTTAAAAATGTAGTTTATACAATTGTCAAAATGCAAAAACACGTCCAAACATTTATTTTGTAAAATCACAAGCTCTACACACAACAAGGGAAGGAGATGATGTTTCATAAGTGACGGTATAGTGATAATCGTTGTAACGACACTTATACAATCAAACAGTGTGTCATACATATTTCAACCAAGCATCAACATGAGCAGCATAAGAGTCGAAGTAAATAAATGAATATTGGCGAGAAACCCTTTTGAGTCTCTCTACAAAAGTCCCCTGTGAATAACATAGATGAATGTGCATTTTTTGAAGTACTCCGCAGTGACCTATGTTCTACGTACATTTCGACCATCTCTTGCTTTTTCCCCCTGCCTCACAATGGTTACTTATGCCATCCGCTTTTTCAAGTAGGGATTTAAATCCAAACAAACAATCAAACAATAATATAAACTATCATCCAAGCATTCAACAATAATTTATAACAACATAGACGTCATATAGTTTATTTAAAGGTGTGTAAACTCACAGAAATTCCAACGGACTCTTTCACGTTTCGGTTTGGTCTAAAAATTGAAAGATTTTCAATTTTAGCCTAAAATTCCACTTACTTCAAATTGGACGAAACCAGTTCCAACGCATAGCTAATATTCCTATAAGTCCATTGCAACTTACTGCGTCCAAATCCGACCTCGTATGAATAAGTTATTGAATTTAAGATTTTTGAATTAATTAAGCAATTAAATCGCTTAATTACTTGATTAATTACATTAATCAAACAACTACTACCCAAAACAATTCTCTTACCTAATTCAATTTCACGACCTATACATTGACTTGGCCGTGCTTGCACCACTTCGACATGGACCATCGCTCTATGATATCAACTTCCATCGCCTCCATCGTCTTTCCCTCCATGAGCTCAACACCTCCATCACCATGAATCAAAGGTCGACACACTCCACCATGATGCGACCTGGGAGCTCGAGCCATGACAAATGAAGGTCACGATTTACCTATGTCGTCGCACTTCACTAGAGTCCATCCAAAGATGCTCCTCCACAACACAAATCCAATGCAACCAATGATTTCTCCTAACTTAGCACCTGCCGCCACCATCTAAAACCTTAGTAAAGGCCAAGACAGTCGATTATCTCAAATCACCGTTGCATATAACAAGGAGCATATAGATTTGAAACATAGGCCCAAACAAGTTCAAAGATACAAAAAATTTATTTTTTGTTGACAATTTTATTTGATTTCGAATTTTTAAATATGCGGCCATTATTGTTTTAGTTTAATGGAATGGAATGAAATAAAAAAAGAATAAGTGGGTAGGATGAAAATTTTGGATAATGAGCAAGTATTGACTTTACTTTTTTTTCTTTTTATAAACAAAGCAACTTCTTTTTCTTCATTTTCAAGTTAACCAAAAACTTCAACCATGCCATCATATCAATCAAATCATCAAGTACAAAATTTTGAATTTTGATTTAATTGTTTAAAACGTTTTGAAAATTGGGTTTTTATCCGCTACCCAATGTCCTGTTTGCATATGAACGCGAACGACATAAATAAAAATATGATCGTGTACCAAAATGTGACACAATTACAAATCAACAATAAAATACATCGGTTATTTTATCCTACGTGTTTTCAATAATATCATCGTTTACTTTAAATTACATCAAACAAAAATATAATTATTTTTGAAACTAAAAATTATGGAAAAATCATCTAAATTAAATTAAGAATACGTTATTAAGAACCAATTCGATTTAACAACCATTGATTTTCTTGTTATTTATTCGAGCTATTTATTATTGTAAATAAACACTCAATACGAGTTCACAGTTTTTATTTATTAACTAAAAGGAGTTAAATAAGGCTGTTAAATCCATTTAATTAATATTCAATTCACAATTCAAATATTTAAATAATCACTATATTTGAATATACGTTACTTAGATTTGTACATACCAATTATTTAAATATTTAAAATTAATTAAATAGTCAAAATTATAAAATTTCGAGATGTTACATTCTCCCCCTAAAAGAATTTCTTCCCAAAATTACCAAAGGAAGAGAATGTCTCCTAACCTTAAGCTTTCACAATCGATTAGTTGAAATGTGTCGTTTAATTGTGTAAAGTCTCAAATGTTACAAAAAATTTCGACAGCGTCTCCTTTACGCGACTGGATCCGAAAAAACTACAACTTGCCACAACTGGTCCAAAACAAACAAAGAAAACAAAAGCCAAGTGCCCTCCCATATTTGGGGCATAAAACCATTAATAAATCAGAATTCTAATTTCAAATCCACTACACACCTCTTTTGCGTTTGATTTTTACTTTTGCAAGCAACTCACTATGTCGATGCGAATGCAGGTGCACAAGAAATCAGATAGCAATCTCTTGCTTTCCTGTACTTACATAATCAAAAGAGAATCATGTTGATAAAAGAGAAATGCACAAGCTATTTCTGTCTAAGCAATAGCAACATAAACACGATAACAACCATATGCAACAAAACCAAAATCAATTATGACAAGGAGGGGGATCCTACTACTAAAGCATGGTATAACTCTAGAATTAAACAACATAGAGCATCCAGTGGTATTCTAGTTCCTGCTAAAATAACAACTACAATAACAAATATACCCAGCGAATCTTTTAAATTAAAAAACTCCCAATCGCCCAACTTTAGTCATTACCCAAAATATTTGAAAAATCACTTCACAAAACCCTTTCCATATATCCTAAAATAATAGTACTTCATTAATATTTTCAAAAATACTACTATTAATATTTCATTCTCAAATTATTTCGAAATCATTTTTTCAAAAGCACTAAGATTTAATTTCTAATAAACAACAATTTATGAAATATAGTCTATAAAATCGCACTATCAATCAAATCAAATTCCATAAAGAAATAAACTAACACTTAACATCACTTAAAATGTTAAATGACTAACAAACAATATTTAGAATTTTTCTTAGGTTCACAGCTTTCTTAAGTCATACAACAAATCATACACTATGCTTAAGCCCGTATGACATACATAAATCCTCCATATGCAATATTTGATCCGACCGTTTGATCAGATACATAGAATTCACTTTCGAACCAGTATTACTCACTCGACCTCCTTAATGGGGACTCCGATCAGGATCCTCGATTAGAAACCTCCGTTCTTCTTACATGGCCATATACTATGATAAAAAACTGTGAAGACCCAAATTATTGAGATAAGAATAATTTTAATAAAATCAGTGAAAGGAGAATTTTCAAGAAAAAAAATATAGTTTGAAAATAAATATTGAGAATGAGTTAAATATATATTGAAGGGGATAGTTATTTGCAGTAAAATAATAATCAGAAGAAAATAACTAGGTATGAGTAAGTCTTATATTCATATGTATATATATATATTGAATATAAATAGTCAGAAATGAATAAAATGATAAAAGTAGACTTTTATAGTAATTAAAAATAAATAATAAGAAGGAAATGTTATTTTAGAGAGAAGGAATGAGGAAATGTGACTGAGTGTATATATGGATTATACATTACCATATGTTATATTTTTACAACCAGGAAAAATATAAAGTAATAAGGAAAACACTATGGTAATTAAATATATGAATACATTTTATATATATCAAGAGAAAACAAATAGCTTGGAACATTAACAAAGAATTAATTGATAAGAGGACATACATGTATACGTTATAGATTAGTCCTAGAAAAAAGTATACAGTGAAGTAAGCCACATGAAAATAATATGTAAGAGAATCATGCAAATGGCATGCATATAGAAAAGCAGAATAACAACTGCCTTTACCAGAAAAGGAAAATAAAAAGAAAATGGCATTTCTAGCCATAACATCATATGCAGAATCTTCTCATTTGTGTGGGGATAAGATGGGTTTTTCATTCTACTAAAAACCCTGAACAATGTTTTAAAAATCAAAGGGGTAGCAGCAGTCTCATTTTAGGAAACAGAAAATATTAAGAAAAGAAATAAGATTAAACCAAAGCCATTTTCAAGTTAAAGTATTCTCGGGGAAAAGAGGAAGGAAGGTGAGTGATTAATAAATCTTATGAGGTTTAAGGCACTAAGACCCAAGTTAAGGGCAGCCATATTATTTTATAAAAACCATACCATGTTTGTGTTTGATCTATTTTTCTGAATAAGTGAATGCTGAGAATGGTTGGTGCTTTGATAAATCTTTGGTTGATGCTTTGATTTGTTTTGACTGATTGTTGATAAGAAAAATACCCTGATCACTAATATGGATCCAGTACCTTAAACATCAGTTTATAAATATGTTTAGTAAGATAAATACATTTTTATTGAGAAGTAGGGTATTACTGGGAAATAAACTAGGCAGTGTGAATAAAGGAGATTCATGCTTATGTCTAGATTGTTTTGAAAATGAGATGAACAATGAAATAAATTATTTATGTGCTAATTTGTTCAGATCTTAAGCAAAAATGTTTTATGGGGTTTTCTCAAAAACCTTACCCTATGTTCACAGTAGAATTGAGTATAAGGATTTTATATGATTTCACTAGATTTGTTTAAGTGATCATGATATTCCTGGATATAGGAGACATGCAAGTGTTAAAACTTACTCTGAATAAAATAACTGGAAGAATGAGATCTGGTATTCTTTTCATGAATGTTTTGTATGGTTGGCTGAAATCCCTGAGTGAATTTAACTCTCTTTGACTTATGAAAAGAAGAAAAGAATATAAAAACATTTCAAGAGTTAATAAATTTTTCTAAAATAAAATGTGAATGGTCACTAGATTATAAAGCTAATCTAAGAGTAGAGCCTTGATCTATTCATCATAAGGGGGATGATGGGTATGTGCATGGCTTGTTAAGTCCTGTAGGCCTCTGTGCAGGGGTTAACAGAATTGTGTCCCTTGCAATGCACACATGGTGTTCAATGGCAAAGAGTTAAGACCAATTTAAATTGATAAATTGAGATTGAGAGTTGAGATATGGTATTAAAATGAGTTAATCCATAGGAGTATGTATCATGTGTACTGAATTGAATGAATGAATGGATGCTTGTGTGCATGAGTGTTAGTAGGGGCTTATATATATATACACAGTTTACATTATAAACCCAAATAAGCATCAAGTATATAAATTCTCTGCACAATAGTTAGAAAATGACAAGTTATTATGTTTTGATTTCACTCATACCAGAATTTATTTCTGACCCTATTTGTTGCCTTTGCAAACTATGGGGTGTCTCATTATCATTGAGGCAGTTCAAGGTATTGCTGCAGGGAAAGAGGCATAGTAGCTCTGCTTGCATGGGTGTTTGAAGAACTTGCTATTTTAAAATACTTTAGAGAAGTGGAAGTTTTTATTTGTAATAAATAATCTGGGCAAAAACATTCTTAAGGATTATGTGTGTCCAGAATTCCTAATGCTTTGTTTCCTTGTAATGAATATATAAGACTTATGCATTTATATGTGCTTGTGAGTGGTTGATCAAAGTAATATGCTCTGGGATTAAATCCAGTAAGCTATGATGAATGAGAAGTATACCATATAATCTGATATATGGACATATTCTCTTTGCTATTATTGATTAAGTTTCAGATAGGATTATGGGTTGTTTTTGAATGAATGATTAGTCAAAGTAATTAGTTGATGGGTTTGAATTTGGTCTTGGCTAGCCAGTAAGATTTTTACATGTCTTGTAACTAATACAAGTTCATGTGTAAGCTTGAAATCACTGAAGCAAACAAGACCATAGTACAAGTTAGTTTGAATTGCAACTAAACCTTGTATTAGTAGTTAAGTTGTGTTAAAAGAGAATGTACAAGAGTTACAGTAGATGAGTTTGAGCTTGACCATGGCTAACCAGAAGGGCCTATACATGGCTTGTAATTGATACAAGTGCATGCATATGTCTGAAGCCATATGCTTCAACTTTCCGAAGCAAGTAAATCTATAGTGTAAAGCTAATTTGAAAAGAAATCAAGTCATAAGTTGAATCCAGAATAATACTAAGAATGTGATGTTATAAAACCTGGAAATCATAGGTAGCTAAGGTTTTTAGGATTTGAATTTTTGATAAAATCTTGAAACGACATCAAACATATGATTGAAGTAACAATTTAGTAAAAGAAGCAGATCAAAAGATTCAATGCATCAAGTAATAAAATAGAGTAATTTGGTCAAGTATTTAGTCAAGGACATTACTTTTGCTCACTTATCATTCAGAATATGTAAAGATCTTTCAAAACCAAGTTCAATATGTTTTCCATTTTTATTAGCAAAGTGTGCATGATTTCTAAATCAACACACAACCCTGTCATTTACATGATCATTACATGTTTTATAAAACCTGAATGTATGCATTTTGATTGAACTGAATTGCTTGAGCATGTTTGGTGCATGTTTGTGTATAAACCATGAATCTGGGCTAGATAAACCTTGAATCATTAATCACATTATGTTTTGACATCTTCTATCATTTCTAAATAACAGGTATGAATTACTGAAACCCCAGGATCAAACCCATGGGATATTAGACCACAAATCAAATAATTTGTTTTAAATGAAAACTCTGGAAAACAATACAAATGAAAATATGAGGAACTAATACTTTATTTTTGTATTAGTCAATCTTGAGTCATTATAAAAGAAGATAAAATCTGAATTATGCATTGGTCAATCTTGAGTCTCATTAAGGTGATAATATTTATATTTAGTATTAGTCAATCTTGAGTCAGTGAAGAGATATAAGTGTAGAAACAAGCTATGTGACACAAGACATTTCAACTATGAAAAATATTGTGTGAATTAAAACTCTTTGCTACTTTAAACACTCTGATTTGCAAGGAAACATTTATATATCCTCATATATATAAATGATAGGAATTGATTTAAACACTGATATATTTATATTAGTAAAATTCAGGATCTTGGGTAATTAGTTAAAAGAAATAAAAGGAGCAAGAAGAGAGGTGATCCCTTAGTAAAAAAAAAATATAGGTGAAGAAAAGTGGGTCACTTCAGTTGGTATTAGAGCTATGTTGTTAGAACATAGCATAAATATATTATCCAATCTCCTTGTATGGATAAAAATTCAAAAATAAATAAAAATAAATAAATATAATATATACATACAATAATGATAGAAATAAATATCCACAGTAGAAATAAATTGCAGAAAACAATTAACTTAGAAATATGACTAACTAGCTATGCAATTGAATAGTGAATCATGGTAGGATGACCACCAAGCACTGGAGCAGGACCCTCAAATGCTGCAACATTTGTTAACTTGCAAGGTTTGGTGAGGGCATCTAGGGAAGGAGCAGTGCAGAGGGAGGAAAACCCTCATGGGGAATTAGCTAAGCTCTTGAAGACATTCTCAAATTTTGGAGGAAGGGACTTTGAAGGCACTGAGGGAGTTAAGGGAGTGCAAACATGGTTGAGAACATTGGAAAGAATATTTGCAGATATGCAAATAAATGACCAAAGAAAAAGGCAGATAGCTTCAAGGAGGCTCAAAGGAGCAGCATTAGATTGGAGGGAGGTGATCATCATTGGAAGGCCATAAAATGAGATAACATGGGATCAATTCAAAGAAATGCTTGAGGCAAGATTTGTCCCAGCAACAGCTAAGGCAACACTGCTTGAAGAATTCATAAGGCTGAGGCAAGGATCAATGAGTGTGACTGAGTACACTCAGAAATTTGAGAGTTTATCTAAGTATGGAGCCATGCTCATAGGGAATGAAGAATCAAAGAATTCAAGGTTCATTCAAGGACTTAATGCTGGACTGAGTAGAGCAATGTTACCATACAAAGACAAAACATTTGATCAAGTCATAGACCTCACTCTCTCTTTTGAACAACATGATAATGCCAGAGAAAAATTCAGGAACATGAGAGCTAATAATCAATAGAAAGGGAAGAACAAAGCACATCCTTATGACAAGAAGAATGTAGACAAGAAGGTTGAAGGAGCAACCAGTGGAGAAGTCAAGAAGAAGATCATTTGCTACAATTGTGGCAAGGAAGGACACATGAGTAATAGGTGCCAAGCAGCTAAGAAAACCCCATTCAGTTGCTACAACTGTGGGAAAGAAGGTCATATTAAAAAGAATTGTCCTGAATTCAGAAAGGGAGCAAAGGTAGGAGCACTTGAGGGCAAAGAAAAAGCAAATGCAGTAGGAAATTCTGGACAATTGGAAGGTATACTTCAAATTAAAGATCACCCCATCTCAGTTATATATGACACTGGAGCAACACATTCACTAATATCCCAAGACATAGTGAATAAATTAACTCTTACATGCTATTTAGTTGATAATCCCTTGTTTATTCAGAGCCCACTAGGTAGTTCTTGCATGTTAGGGATTAAATGTTTAGGAGTAGATTTAAACATAGGTGGAAATATGTTTAATTCTGATTTTTTTGTGCTAAAATATCCTGGAATAGGAATTATTCTAGGAGTAGATTGGCTAAGAAAATACAAAGCAATTTTAAACTTAGAAAATTTTACTATTTCTTTGAGAATAGAAAATGGTAAAAATATTATAGTTATGAGTGAAATTGCTAAAATCAATTACCTTAACCAAATATGTAGCATGACTGAGAAAGGACTAACACTGGAAGACATAAAAGTTATAAACGAATACCCAGATGTCTTTGGTGAAGTCATAAGTGTTCCAGAAAATAGGCAAGTAGAATTTCAAATAAGGCTAATCCCAGGAGCAAGCCCAATCATCAAGAAGCCTACTAGAATGGGTCCTAAAGAATTAGTGGAGTTGAAACATCAGTTGGAAGAATTGGAGCAGAAAGGCTTCATAAGGCCTAGTAGTTCAAGCTGGGGTTCTCCAGTTGTATATGTGAAGAAGCAAGATGGTACTTTGAGAATGTGCATTGATTATAGAGAATTAAACAAAGTCACCATTAAAAATAAATATCCACTTCTCAGAATTGATGATTTGTTTGATCAATTAAATGGAGCAAGAATTTTCTCAAGGCTAGACTTAGCCTTTGGATTTCACCAAATGAAGGTTGAAGAGGAGAGTATTAAATACACAGCATTCAACACAAGGTATGGGTTATATGAATATTTAGTAATGCCTTTTGGGTTGACAAATGCACCATCTTATTTTGTAGATCTAATGAATAGGACATTCAGAGATTATTTAGAAAAATTTGTAGTAGTTTTCATTGATGACATATTAGTGTATTCAAAATCAGAGGAAGAACATACAAAACATTTACATCTGGTTTTGTCTAGACTGAGGGCATATGATTTAAAGGCCAAATTTTCTAAATGCACATTTTGGCAGAATGAAGTAAAATTTTTGGGACACATTATATCACAACAAGGAGTTAGTGTAGACCCAACTAAGGTGATGGCAGTGCAATCTTGGAGCAGGCCAAAATTAGTGACTGAAGTAAGATCATTTTTAGCTATGGCAGGCTACTACAGAAGGTTTATAAAAGACTTTGCAAGAATAGCCATTCCATTGACCAAGTTAACAAGGAAAGAGCAGCCATATGTATGGACAGAGAAGTGTGAACAAGCCTTTGCATTATTGAAGAGAGCATTGATGGAAGCTCCAGTCTTGCAAGTGCCAGAGGGAAATGAAGGTTTAGTGGTGTACACTGATGCTAGTGGGACTGGTTTAGGGGAAGTACTCATGCAACATGGGAAGGTTATAGCCTATGCATCAAGGCAACTTAAGCCAAATGAAACCATATATGCCACACATGATTTAGAGTTAACTGCCATAGTTTATGCATTGAAGCTATGGAGACACTACTTATTGGGTACTAAATTTGAATTGTTTACAGACCATAAATCACTCAAGTATTTGTTTAGCCAAAAAGACTTGAATATGAGACAACATAGGTGGGTGGAATTTTTAGCTGCCTATGATTTAGATATATTATATACTCCTGGAAAGGCTAATAGAGTGGCAGATGCATTAAGTAGACATCAAGAAAGATTAGCAAGCTTAATGATGACTGAGTTTAATGATTTAGCAATCCTTAGTGAGGTGGAGATGAAGGAAGAAATTAGTGCACCAGACAATGTGCCTGATGATATGATTGAATATGTAAGATTGAGTCTTATCTCCTTAAGGTCGACACTGGTTGATAAAATAGGAAATATGCAAGATCAAGACTCAAATTTAAAGGAGAAGAAAGACATGATTTCATAAGGAATATCAGTGGAAAATTATGAAGTTGATGATAGAGGCTACCTAAGGAAGAAAGGGAGACTCTGTGTACCCAGTGTAGAAGAACTGAAGCAAGAAGTTATGAATGAGCATCATAAGACAAAATAAACTATACATCCAGGTGGTACTAAGATGTACCATGATCTCAAAAGAAGCTATTGGTGGCCAGGCATGAAAGGGTGGTGGCCAGGCATGAAAGAGGCAGTGGCAAGATATGTGGCAAAGTGTTTAACATGCCAACAGGTCAAGGCAGATTATCAAAAACCTTCAGGCCTATTACAATCTTTGGAAGTGCCTACCTGGAAATGGGAAAGCATTTCAATGGATTTTGTGGATGGTTTGCCAAGAACAAGAAGAGGCAATGATAGTATTTGGGTAGTAGTTGATAGACTCACAAAGTCAGCCCACTTTATTCCAGTGGACTCAAACAGAAATGCTTACAAATTAACACAATTGTTTGTGAAGGACATTGTAACAACCCGATATTTTCAACCATTCGCATCCGCACATGTCGGACTTGAATTGCTTAAAATACCGCGTTGTAAATAAAATTTGGCAAATCTCAGAATATACAGTAAATAAAAATCACAGAACACAGACACAGAGTAAGAAATGCAGCGGAAGTAAAGAGATAGCAGTTCATGAAGCTACTATGTAAATATATCAGAGTTAAATAAAATACAACAGACTAAATAAAGTACAACAGAACTCTTAAGATGATAACCAAGTACAAGATGAATAGAACAACAGAACTGGAATAGATAAAACTAGATAAGCAGATAATCTCCAGCGATTCCAATCTCCAGAAAGTGGAATCCAAATCTGTGAATAACTCAGGCTGACCCGAGCATAAATAAAAATACAAACACTCGAGTCAGGACAATATATACTTATCTAATGTAAACCAACTCAAGTGAACTGTAATAAGGTACAAGTAACTTAAAGGATGTCTGGGACCGCCCATCCTCTAAGGATCCGTCAAACTATTTACTATGTAGTAATATTTCGCTATTATAATAATGTCTACAGTAAAATAAACATACTTTTAAATAGCGTTCCAGGCTACCCATATCACCCTTCACACATAATAGTCCCAGTAGTCCATCCAATATCATGCCATCTCCACTCCGGGTGACTGTCAGAGGATACCACACGGGCTACGGGAGAAAAACAAACTCGTAGTAAAGGCTCGGTATGGTAGGTGACACGGCACACAAGGCAATGCCAGGGTAGATATACCAATTACGCACACGGGCTGGTGGTAACGCAGCAGCCACATACGCCCACCTCGGAACACACTCCCAATGAAAATCGAAGGATGGCCATCTAATCAATCACAAGTAAGAGTATATTATCGAAGGAATGTGTCCGATCGGAGGAATGACCTCACTTGGCCCGAGATCGCTCCTGTTTTAGCCACCTTATGCCAACTCACGGGAGTTGGGTCCACGTAATATACCTCAAGAACGTCGCCACCATCCTACTTCATTCTGGAATCTCCACCGCGCACACGGTTGTCAAAGTGGTTTTCGGTATCGACAGAGAGTATGCCAGATATCCGATCCCGGTCTCTTTGCCAACCAATCGTTATTATAACCCGTAGTTATAACTTTTAAAATAGTGTTTATACTTCAAAATAGGTTATCATTTCAAATCCAAATCTTTATCAAAATAATGATTAAATTAATTCCAAACCATTTTAAAACATCATATCTTTCCAGAAATTCTTGTCAAATCATTTTAATATATCAAAATATCATATCTTTTCAAAACCACATTTCAAATCATTTTAATATATCAAAATATCATATCATTTCAAAACCACATTTCAAATCATTTTAATATATCAAAATATCATATCATTTCAAAACCTCATTTCAATCATTTTAATATATCACAAATATCATATCCATTTCAAGTCATTTCAATCATTTTAATATATCAAAAATATCATATCCATTTCAAGTCATTTCAATCATTTTAATATATCAAAAATATCATATCTTTCCAAAACTTCATTTCAAATCATTTTAATATATCAAAATATCATATCTTTCCGAAACCACATTTCAAATCATTTTAATAAACCAAAATATCATATCTTTTCAAAACCACATTCATTTCAAATCATTATTCATTTTATTCAATTTAAAATACCATTTCAATTTACATTTCCAAACAGTTTATATTTCAAAAATCATTTTAAATCATTAAAATGAAGTTATTATATTTAATAATTAAATTATTAAATTTCCAAAAATTTCAACTTTCAAAGTTCATTTATTCACTTAAGTTTATCAAACCAGTGAAAATTCACTTTTCGCAGCATTTAGAAAACGCTACGGAAAGTTACATTCAAAACAGTTCAATTTAACAAAAGACAGCATTTTTAAAAATGTTGCAATAGGGTTTATTTAATATTTCAAATAAACTTAGTTAAATTCAACAATTATAGCACTTAAAAAGATTGCTATAATAGCCTTTAATTCAATTTAGTTTTTTAGTTCATTATCATCAACTACATCATTTACAAATGCTGTAATATCATTTAAATTGCAATTAATAGCATTTCAAAAATGCAGTTAATTAACTTCAAATATTCAATATAACTTCACAACCAATTATATTTTTATTTAAAACATTTTTATCTTATAAAATCATACATTTTCACATTTATAAACAACATTTAATTTTCCTTAAGTTCATGATTTTATAAAGTTAAATTTCCATTCAAAAATCAAGATTTAATAATAATTCACTTATTAAATTTCAACATTAAAATTTAAATTCATTAAATTAAATTTCAACTTAACACTTAAGTTTAAATTTCAAAATATAACTTAATTTCAATTTTATTCACTTAACTTAAAATTCACTTTTAAGCCAAATTCACAAATTCCCATTTGGTTATATTTCAAAATTTCAACTTAAATAATCATCCCTTTCATTTTTTTAACTTTACTCAAAAATCATTAATATATTGTAAAATCATTTTAAATTCAAATTATCATAAATTTATCATAATTTCATATTTAATTTAATTTCCAATTATAATTAAATCAAAATTTCCAAAATAACTTACATTTAAATTTTCTAACCTTTCCATAATTTATTTAACCTATAAATTTCCAAAAAATCAATAATACTTTACAAAAATCATTTTTAATTATGTTTTAAATCAAAATATTATAATATTTACATTTCAAACATATTTTCAAAAATTTTAGAAAAATATATTTTAACTACGGGTCTATATATAATTTTCTAGCCTAGGTAAAGTGATACGGGTAATGTATCATTTCAACCCATAATTTACAAAGAAAATCCGGGTTTTATCATTTCAAACCCGCAGTCCCAAGTAAATGAAATAAAATGAAAATCGCTCAGGCCTATCATTTCAGCCCATAACGATTTTCCCCTATTCTAAAGTCTGTTCGGGTATGTATCATTTCAACCCATAGTGATTCTAATCTAAAGGGAACTTGCAGTGTGATAAACTGATAAAAATAACAGAATAACATAATATAACAGTAACAGATGTTATAATAGGTGTTTAAGCATGGGTGAACATCATAATATAGCATATGTAACATGATAATGCATTTTACAGATTCAAAAGGGGACAATTTACTAGTTATATATGTACATATTGTCTGGTGAGGATAACTCACATGTTTGAGCTGGGGACACAACAACGAATGCACGAATGAGATCCCAACAAGAACGATAACACGACACAAAGATGAGTGGGAGAGCCAAAGTATCAATTCCCTTGGATACATTCAACAAAACAAGTATAATAACACATAAGTTTCAACACAAAATACCATTAAACAATGATAGAATTGGATGCATAAACAAATCCAAAGTGTTTGCACTTGCTTTCTACCACCTATGCTTCAGCTCCAGATCTGAAATGGCACGGCTAAAGGCATGGTTTGGATCTGGTCTGGGTTTCTAAAGGTCGGCCTAGCATGGGAAAATGATGGAGCAAAGTATGGTAGAGAGATAGCTGCATGGAACTAACACTATAATGCAACTACCATGGATCCTATGCAACATATGGGTTCGGCCACAAGCTAGCATGGTGCGGCCATCACTGTAGTGGGCTGTAGGATGGTGTGGCAGCGGGTTCCAGGTCATCCATGGATGGTGGAGGTGGAGTAGGTGGCGGCCAACGGGTGGTTGAAAGTGATGAAGGCATAGGTGATTGGCTATGGTGCATATAGGTGAAGTTTGTGTAGATATTGTTGGATTTGGTCACATGGGTGCAGGGCCAGTGGCTTGGGGCTGTAGAGGAGGTGGTGGAGGCTCGCTCAGGTGGTGGTGGTGGCAGCCATGGTGAAGGAGGAGCAAGGGGCTGAGCTACAAAGGTGAGAAAGCAAGTGAAAACAACATAAACAAGTAGAAAAGCAATGGAAAAGAAAAGGAATTTTACCAAACTCTTGGAGATGATGGAGGCTGAAATTTTCAGAGATGAGAAGGAAGAATTTTCGTGAAAAATGAAGAAAAAAAAAGATACGGATGAAGATAGTATAAGGAACGGCCATAATTGAATGTAAGTGGAGGTTGAAAAATGAAAAGGCAGGGAGGTGAAAAGTCAAAGGTAAATGAAAGGTTTTAAACTCTTCATATTTCTCTAATTCTTTTTGTAATTTTAAATACATTTAAAATACTGATAAATAAAGATAAAATAAACTCAGAAATAAATTAAACAAGTAAACAAAATAAATAAATATTAATTACATATAATTTAATTAATAAAACAGCAAAAATTGCAAACTAGTCTTGAAAATATGAAAAATAAATGCAATGAACTTTGGAAAAAATTTATGTACTTGTAAAAATATTTATAACAAAGATAATAACATAAAATAAAATGCATTCACAAACAAATATATAAATTTTAATTTCAATATAATTTAAATGAAGAAAATAGCAAAGAAAATAGAAACTAGGCTTTAAAAATTGAAAATAAATTCAATAAGCTTTGAAAAAATTCAAACATCGCTTTAAAAATATATAAAAGTCAAAATATACGTAATATAACATAAATATACAAATTAGAATAAGATTTATCAAGTAAAAATATCATTTATATAAATTAAAACAAAGAATATTGTTAAATAACCTTATATACACACAATATTGTAAAGGGTATAACTTTCACAATTTAAATTCAATTTCGACGAAACAAAAAGCAATATTCATGATATTAAATCTATTTTCATAATAAAAGACAAAATTAAAGAATTCAAATATTTAAATTTAAAATTTAAAAGTCAAAGTTTGACCAGTTTTGACCACAAATCCATATTTCAGGGAAATATTCAATTTATACCAGTTTGAAATTATAATTAAAATAATAATCAAAATTTATATTTAAAAATGAAATGTTTGAAATAAACAAGTTTAAAATAATTTCAAAATAAAATAAAATCAAATTTAAATTATATGCAAAAAATATAGGGTTGTTACACTCTCCCCCACTCAAAACTTTTCGTCCCCGAAAAGGAATGAGGTACGGGAAAGCACAGAAAAAGATAAAATGAAATAGTATTAAGATAAGATGACAAGAAGATTAAAATTATACCTGATAACTGTTGCTATAGGTAAGTTTAACAATGTGGAGATGATCTTTCCAAGATCTTCCAAAATCAAGAACACAAGCACGAAAAGATCCTTTAGAATCTGATTCACTCTTCCCGCTTGACCGACGGTCTGTGGATGGATAGCAGTGCTCAGATTCAAAATGAGTAGCAAATTTTATCACAGATTATTTCTAATTAGAAAGATTATAGAAAGATTTCTAAACAGAAAGATTATAAATAGATGTCTATACCAGTCTATAGCAAGATGAGGAAAAAAATAAGGACAACTAAAGACAATTTTGAGAACAAAATAAGATAATAAGTTTGAAACAATGGAATTTTCAACTTAAATTGATAATTAATTTTACACCAGTTAAATAAATCTTAACTATCTATAATTTCATTATCTTATCATCTAATTTTCATAAACTGACCATTTTCCAAAAATCATGGATTTGAAAATCATTATTATACTCAAAATGTACACAATAAATTTAGTTCCTCTTTATACCTAATTAAAATTAAGTTTTTCCCCCTCAATATATTTTATCACCTATGCTAAATATACTTACATTATTATAATTATATTAACTTATTCTTATTTCCTTTAACATCATTTATATTGTAAATTATTCAATTACCTTTTTATTCTACTTACCTCAGTTAATCTTTTTATAACTAAAATTTAAGTGTATAACATTTATTATAACCACTCAAATTTCATTTATAAATACTTTTTATATTATATATTATCCAATTGCATTGTTAACTTCTGAAAATTAAGGTAAGTTATATTGGAATGAATTTGTGTATTATACGAATAAAACTTTCTAAATTCAATTATCTCAAGTTTGAATAATTTATCCAAATTTTTGATTTTCTTTCTATAATTGAAATTATTCTTCAAGCTAAAATTTAAGAACTAAATTTCCGATTGCCTTCAAACCATTTGAAGATAAGTAATTATATATACATAATATGTCAAATCAAATTTTAAATCATATATCTATATAAACCAAGTCATATTTTAGAAATTCAAATCAATTAAATTCCCAAAACAAAGCTGTAGCAGGACAACAGAATAGTCTCTTCACTTCGAAACTCGAAAATGAACGTCGATGATGCTGCAGTCATCATCGAAGTTATTTTCCAGTGACAAAGAGAAGAGCACTAATTTTAAACTTTAAAATTCTTCGGAAACAAATTTCTATTCGAAAATACTTTAAATAAGATATCCTTTTAAAACTTGAAAACACATGGTTTGAAACCATCGGAAATTAAATTCTCAAATTATTGATTTAAATTCATTTCAGTTCCCAAATCAATTTATAAACAACTATTTATAAATTCATTTGTAGAACAATAAATGGTAAATCAAGTATTATCATTTCAAATGATTAGTTTAAATCAATTTATTAAGTTCCATAAATTTACTTATATCAAAATTTATTTCATTAACATTATTTTTTAAAATAATATTATGTCAGTTTGTTCTGTCAAAGTGTTTTAGAAATCCTATCGATAGCGTTGATCAGACGAATCGATCGGAAACCCAAATCAACATCAACAACTCAAACAACACAATATATAAAACATAGATTTACAAGTATAGTTCAAAATGTTTGGAGATGGTTTAGAAACAAAAGACAAGATGGTCAAACAGAGTAGGGAGATGGATAGGCTTAAATAAATCGCGGGCAACCTTAACCGGGTTAACCGTGACTTAAAGAATAAGATCAATGTGGATTTTCTGGGGTAAATCTACCTTCAATCTCAAGAGATAGAGTTTGAAATAATAAAGATATTAGCATCTAAACTAAGGATAAAATCTCTGGTGAATCGATGCTAATTGTAAAGGAGTTTCACCCCTTTACATGAAAATTAGAATATTGGCGAGACCGCCAATTCACTATAAAGATCACTCGAAATGGAGTTATGGGATACTCCAGAATCAAAAGAAGATGAATAGTGAGGGACAAGAATGGATTTTGGAACCGCAGGGAACGTTTCAAAATTCAAAAGAAAACGAACAAAAAGGAAGAGGTTTAAACTCGAATGAAAGTGATTCTTTAAATACATTTACCCTATATACTGAGTTTTGCCTAGAGCTACCAAAGCTCTGATACCAACTGTAACAACCCGATATTTTCAACCATTCGCATCCGCACATGTCGGACTTGAATTGCTTAAAATACCGCGTTGTAAATAAAATTTAGCAAATCTCAGAATATACAGTAAATAAAAATCACAAAACACAGACACAGAGTAAGAAATGCGGCGGAAGTAAAGAGATAGCAGTTCATGAAGCTACTATGTAAATATATCAGAGTTAAATAAAATACAACAGACTAAATAAAGTACAGCAGAACTCTTAAGATGATAACCAAGTACAAGCTGAATAGAACAACAGAACTGGAATAGATAAAACTAGATAAGCAGATAATCTCCAGCGATTCCAATCTCCAGAAAGTGGAATCCAAATCTGTGAATAACTCAGGCTGACCCGAGCGTAAATAAAAATACAAACACTCGAGTCAGGACAATATATACTTATCTAATGTAAACCAACTCAAGTGAACTGTAATAAGGTACAAGTAACTTAAAGGATGTCTGGGACCGCCCGTCCTCTAAGGATCCGTCAAACTATTTACTATGTAGTAATATTTCGCTATTATAATAATGTCTACAGTAAAATAAACATACTTTTAAATAGCGTTCCAGGCTACCCATATCACCCTTCACACATAATAGTCCCAGTAGTCCATCCAATATCATGCCATCTCCACTCCGGGTGACTGTCAGAGGATACCACACAGGCTACGGGAGAAAAACAAACTCGTAGTAAAGGCTCGGTATGGTAGGTGACACGGCACACAAGGCAATGCCAGGGTAGATATACCAATTACGCACACGGGCTGGTGGTAACGCAGCAGCCACATACGCCCACCTCGGAACACACTCCCAATCAAAATCGGAGGATGACCATCTAATCAATCACAAGTAAGAGTATAATATCAAAGGAATGTGTCCGATCGGAGGAATGACCTCACTTGGCCCGAGATCGCTCCTGTTTTAGCCACCTTATGCCAACTCACGGGAGTTGGGTCCACGTAATATACCTCAAGAACATCGCCACCATCCTACTTCATTCTGGAATCTCCACCGCGTACACGGTTGTCAAAGTGGTTTGCGGTATCGACAGAGAGTATGCCAGATATCCGATCCCGGTCTCTTTGCCAACCAATCGTTATTATAACCCGTAGTTATAACTTTTAAAATAATGTTTATACTTCAAAATAGGATATCATTTCAAATCCAAATCTTTATCAAAATAATGATTAAATTAATTCCAAACCATTTTAAAACATCATATCTTTCCAGAAATACTTGTCAAATCATTTTAATATATCAAAATATAATATCTTTTCAAAACCACATTTCAAATCATTTTAATATATCAAAATATCATATCATTTCAAAACCACATTTCAAATCATTTTAATATATCAAAATATCATATCATTTCAAAACCACATTTCAAATCATTTTAATATATCAAAATATCATATCATTTCAAAACCTCATTTCAATCATTTTAATATATCAAAAATATCATATCCATTTCAAGTCATTTCAATCATTTTAATATATCAAAAATATCATATCCATTTCAAGTCATTTCAATCATATTAATATATCAAAAATATCATATCTTTCGAAAACTTCATTTCAAATCATTTTAATATATCAAAATATCATATCTTTCCAAAACCACATTTCAAATCATTTTAATAAACCAAAATATCATATCTTTTCAAAACCACATTCATTTCAAATCATTATTCATTTTATTCAATTTAAAATACCATTTCAATTTACATTTCCAAACAGTTTATATTTCAAAAATCATTTTAAATCATTAAAATGAAGTTATTATATTTAATAATTAAATTATTAAATTTCCAAAAATTTCAACTTTCAAAGTTCATTTATTCACTTAAGTTTATCAAACCAGTGAAAATTCACTTTTCGCAGCATTTAGAAAACGCTACGGAAAGTTACATTCAAAACAGTTCAATTTAACAAAAGACAGCATTTTTAAAAATGTTGTAATAGGGTTTACTTAATATTTCAAATAAACTTAGTTAAATTCAACAATTATAGCACTTAAAAAGATTGCTATAATAGCCTTTAATTCAATTTAGCTTTTTAGTTCATTATCATCAACTACATCATTTACAAATGCTGTAATATCATTTAAATTGCAATTAATAGCATTTCAAATATGCAGTTAATTAACTTCAAATATTCAATATAAATTCACAACCAATTATATTTTTATTTAAAACATTTTTAACTTATAAAATCATACATTTTCACATTTATAAACAACATTTAATTTTCCTTAAGTTCATGATTTTATAAAGTTAAATTTCCATTCAAAAATCAAGATTTAATAATAATTGTAACAAACGGAAAATTTCGACTTCCGAAAATTCAACATCGATACTCACTTTATCGACTGCCGAGAAATCGAAGGCCAAAAACCCGAAATGTTATGGTTTAAGAAAAATTTAGGAAAAGGAAAAGGGAGAAGAAGAGAGGAAAGAAAATAGAAGATAGAACAGAAAGAAAACAGAATATTTTAAAATAGAAGAAAAAGAGAATAGAGAACATAGAAAATAGAACGAAATTTTAAAATAGAACAAAAAGAGAATAGAACGGAAGAGAAAACAAAAGAACAACATCAGAATCTCACAATTCGCAGCGGAACAACATATAATAATAACTGAATAATCTTTAAACAAAGAACTATATCAGTTATTACATTACATCACATTTCATTACATCATATCATCAGAGTGTACAACAACAACAACAAACAGTGCAGCGGAAAAAGAAATACTATATAACTAGTAATACGCCATGCCATCCAGCTTGCCTCCAGCAACTCCAGAATATCCAGAATATCCTGATAAACCTAACTCTTGACTGCCCGTGTGGAAATTGGTGGGCACCCAGAGTTTAGGAAGGAAAACAATAAACTCCGAGTCAGTCATGTGACTGGTGTGAGAACTCAAAACAGTTTATTTATCTTTAAAAATCAAAATAGAGGAATATTTTTATTTCAATTCGCAATGCTTTTAAAAATGAGACTACCATAAGGCCTCCCGCACACACACACACACAATGCAAACGCAGAATCGGAGGAGATTTCTCCTTATGATAGTCAAAGATGCTTGATACGCATTAAAAATAACATTTGATATTATTACTAGTGCATAGTGTAGGGGAAATTCATTTCGAAAGTAGAATATAAATCTTAGCCAACATAGACATTTCGAACTATGCCTACTATAGCTACCATCCAAACAGTGGTGACCACCATAAGTGAATGGCAGGTTCTACAACTAATACCGTACAAGTTTCGTATTGGGAATCGGATTTCCAACAAATGGTCAGTCCAAGGAACTTCCCATTGCCACATGAGAATGCCTCTGGAAAGACATCCCCGAGAACCAAACAGGAACTCTGCCAACACAAGGCCGGGTTACCCCTAACTGGGTAACTACTGACACGAGCACGCCATTCCCCGATCGTAAACGACCTTTCTCACGGGATCCCGAAAACCAACAACCACAAAGTAATAAATTCGTAGTAACCACAGGTTAAATATCTGGGCTCCATACCATGATACCACCTCTATCCAGAAGGAAATGTACATACCCTAAAGGGAGCTACCCCTCATAACCTTGCCGCATCTTTCCTGTTTTGACCATTTCCGGGGTGTGAGGCTCGACGAAGTCACGTCCACAAAAACATACTTTATACAAAAGCCATGCTTTGGGTCAACAAATGATCAACACAATGATCACCAAGATAGACGATCAAATAAACGATCCTATCACAATAATCAACACAATGATCATTTACAGCAACACTCAGCATGTCACATTACCAAATTGGGAATATATCGCTGATAACTTCAACTATATAACCTCTGAGCTCGTACGTCTCAGAGAAGGGTGTTAAGCTAAAAGAATAAATTCTCCGCCACCAACAGAAATATATTTGAAAGAAATCGGCTTTATATCTCAACTTGTAATGTCAGACATACAATCCATACAAGTCTGTTCCGGGATCGAACAAAACCGAAGGCACTTACAAAGAAGTCCTTGCAATCCGGATATTCACAATCCTGATCGGATTTCCCATCACTTAGGGAGTCTCTATACCGCTGCAACTCAGTGCAGAGACAATCGACAGGTCATCCTATCGCTCTCGCAAATACCGGGTCTTCAACACCGATCTTCAATGCAATTCATAACGACGTATCACATATTCGGAATGGGTTATACGACCCCATGGTCCTTTCCCGGTTAACCCGAATAGTGAGCGCTTATTCAAAAATAAGTGTAGCATTCACATTCAAACAAATCACATCCATTACCCATTCAAAGGGAAATATTGATAGTCGGTTATTGAACTATCACTGGATATGCACACATCACCAGATTCCAAATAATTTTCCAAATTATTTATTTTCCAAAAATATCTTTACAAGATATATTATTTCATACTTCAAAAATAAATCAATATTTATTTTTAAACCAATTCCACTTTCTTTTATAAATTCCTTAGTGAATTTATAATCCAAAATATCTATGAATATTTGATTTCAATTATTCATTTTAAATTTATCTTCAAAAAGATAAATTCTAAATATCACTTCATATTGGAAAACAATTCTATACTTATTTAATAAGTAATTCACAAATTTTATTTATTTTCAACATTTGGAAAATATTCAATATACTTAAATCAAAAATAAGTATATATTTCATTCTTTAAGGAAATCATTCTCTTAAACATATTTATTTGGGCCAAAACGAATGTTACGTAAAACATCGTTACGACAACCCAAATTCACTAGTATAGGGATTCGAAATTAAAATTGATATATAAATCCCAATACTATGCAAAACATTTCCTTTCGGAAATCATTTACTATAACAACAGTGTTATAGTCCATTATTTCCTTCTATTTCTCGAAAACGTATATTTCAACAATAAATGTTGAAATCTATGGTTTCGAATCTCAACACATTTTAAAACATCGTTAGATCGTTTTAATTCAATTTAAACATCTCATTCAAACATTTTCTTTAACATATTATTCACTATTCAAAAACGTGAATATTCTTTGTTAACAAATTTCATCCTTTTATTCATTTTATTTCAAAGGATTATTCACAGTTAAAAAACGTGAATATAACTCCATTAATAGGTTTCAACAAATTTTCTTGTCAAAATAAGTTGTTTGCGAATTTATAAAACAACGTTTATAAATTCCATTTCTATTTATTTTATAACAACTTCCTTTATAAATCTCCTTTATTAGCCTATTCGATTTATATCCCAATTATGAACTAAAAGTCCATATTATAAGTTAAATGCTTATAAAACGATTATTTTACAAAATCGTTCTTTTAAACTTCATAGTTATAAATCTTATAACTTATAAGATTCAATTATTCATCCAAATATATTCTTTAATAACTTCACAAAATTTATAAATCTTACTATTTATAAATTTCACTTATAACTTCATCATTTATAATTTTATAAATTCCATTCACTTATGCAATCCATTTGCACTTCATTCAAACACTTATAAAAACTCGTTTTATAATGTCAATATTTCAATTTATAAATATCCATTTATAAATCTCTTAATATAAATCAATTTATATTAATATTTTAAAAACGTCTTTAAACTCCTTTATAATTTCATCATTTTGATTTATAAAATAATTAAATTTTATAAATCCTATATTTCAACTTTTCATAATAAATTCAAAAATTCCGATTTAACTATTTTATTAAATCATTAATTCCTTATTTTCAAAAATCAGCTTTTAACTATATTTCACAAAAATCATAATTTTCATAACATTAAAAATTATAACGTTTATTTATTTAAAATGGATCAATTCCAAAATTATTTTATATTTTCAAAAATCACTTTAAAAATCATTTTAAAATCCCAAAATTTGGGTCCAATGATGCTACACACCAAATAGTCAATCACGACAACAACGATATCATATATCGATATGATAATCAATCAAATATCAAAATATCTGAAATGAAATAAATACTGTTGAGGAATCCAGTTGGATCCCTCCAACCTGTTTTCCTGCATCCACAAACATTAGCACAATACCAATTTCGTTCCAGTACGAAATTATCGCGGTATATGTTCTTATTAAATATTATCCGCTTAATAACGGCGCAATAGGGTCTCATCCGCTAAACAAAAAAAATGCGGGAAATCAATAATTCCAATATATACATATGCCAATATATATATTGCTATTATATATAATACCAATTTCACTGTTTATGAAATATTCGCGGTATATGTTTTTAATAAATAACATCCGCTTACTAACGGCGTATAATGTCTATTTTAACAATAAATAGATAACAATCACCATTCAAACATGCATTCAAATATTTTAAATCTAACTATTTAAAATAAAATCGAAACTGATTCGATTGAGTGAGAAGTTCTCACCTTGATTTTAAATTCCATTTTAGCGATTTATTTCGAATAAAATTAAACGGACGTTTAATTTTACCCAAAATTCTCACTAACTCCAAACGACTCCAAACCAACTCCATAGCGTAGTGCTCGTCCATACGATTCCAACGCAACTGGTTTCGCGCATTTTCGACCTCGTATGAAAAAGTTATGAATTTTTGAACTTACACGAATTTAAACTATATATAAATTTACAACCTTAATTAACTTTAAAACCTAAACCTACATCAGCCGTTCATTTTCCCATCCTTGCATCTGGACCGCCCCCCCTTCTCTCCTCTTCACGTTCACCATCTCCAGGAATACACGCACAAACCGAACCCATCTAATATCAATTAGGGTTTGATTTTACTCCTCGATCACACGACTACACTTCATCAAACTACCACCATCACGAAGCTCTCGACCCCCCTATGCTCGGCCTTAAGCTCGGCACACTCGGCCCCCTCGCACGCAGTTCGAGAATGAACGCGCGCGCTTCCAGCTCCATTTCCCGTTGATTCGCTCCACCATCTTCGATCTTGACCGTTGAGAATGTAGATTGTAGTGCCCCCTACAACTTTCTAGTTGAAGGTTTGTCGAATCGTTGAGTGGATGAAGAGATAATTGAAGAAAAACGAGGGTGATTTTCGGCCATTGACCCATAACTGGCGGCTAGGGTTTTGAGATGTTTTTTATTTTTATTTTTTTATTATGGGGGTATTTATAGAGAATTTCGAACACTATTCATCCGGAAATTCCGAACTCCGATTTACACGCCGTAACCAGCGTTTCTAGGGTTTACCCCGCGTTCCGGACACAATGGGACAGGTTTCGAAAGCTAATTCGGAAGTATGTGCGAGTTATGGCTATAAACGCTCAATTTGAATTAAACCGATTTAAATCGATTTCTAGGCGTTTTAATTTGTACCGGACAAACGGTAAATCCAATTGACTTGAAATTTGAAACCTTACAATAATATCACATTACGGATCCGATGAAACTGGTTTCGTCGAAATCCGAGACTTTTTGAAAAATGGCTATTTTCACTCGCCAAATTTAAATTAAAAATAAATCGATGCGTTTCGAGCTGCTACGATCAAACGATAGCTCCGATTGACACGAAATTTGAAATCCGGTAATAACTAACTATTACGGATCCAATGGAACTGGTTTCATTCAATTCTGAGACTGTTCAAAAATTGACTATTTTCACTAGTCGATTTAAATATTAAAATATTCAATTTTCACAAATTAACTTTTAATTCGATTTTAAAAGTTCTAAAATATCGTTCTAACTTCAATATGATAAAATAAAATTTTACAAATCATTTTCAATCATATTTAACTCAATTTTCAATTATTTCCATAATTTAACATATTAAATTATCGATTAAATTATCCAATTAAATCCAATAATTCAAATAAAAATTTATTTGACTTATAAATTCACTTATTAATATTTAAAATTAATTAAATATTCAAATTTTAATTACTAAAAATTCTGGGTCGTTACAATAATTCACTTATTAAATTTCAACATTCAAATTTAAATTCATTAAATTAAATTTCAACTTAACAATTAAGTTTAAATTTCAAAATATAACTTAATTTCAATTTTATTCACTTAACTTAAAATTCACTTTTAAGCCAAATTCACAAATTCCCATTTGGTTATATTTCAAAATTTCAACTTAAATAATCATCCCTTTCATTTTTTTAACTTTACTCAAAAATTATTAATATATTATAAAATCATTTTAAATTCAAATTATCATAAATTTATCATAATTTCATATTTAATTTAATTTCCAATTATAATTAAATCAAAATTTCCAAAATAACTTACATTTAAATTTTCTAACCTTTCCATAATTTATTTAACCTATAAATTTCCAAAAAATCAATAATACTTTACAAAAATCATTTTTAATTATGTTTTAAATCAAAATATTATAATATTTACATTTCAAACATATTTTTAAAATTTTAGAAAAATATATTTTAACTACGGGTCTGTATATAATTTTCTAGCCTAGGTAAAGTGATACGGGCAATGTATCATTTCAACCCGTAATTTACAAAGAAAATCCGGGTTTTATCATTTCAAACCCGCAGTCCCAAGTAAATGAAATAAAATGAAAATCGCTCAGGCCTATCATTTCAGCCCATAACGATTTTCCCCTATTCTAAAGTCTGTTCGGGTATGTATCATTTCAACCCATAGTGATTCTAATCTAAAGGGAACTTGCAGTGTGATAAACTGATAAAAATAACAGAACAACATAATATAACAGTAACAGATGTTATAATAGGTGTTTAAGCATGGGTGAACATCATAATATAGCATATGTAACATGATAATGCATTTTACAGATTCAAAAGGGGTCAATTTACTAGTTATATATGTACATATTGTCTGGTGAGGATAACTCACATGTTTGAGCTGGAGACACAACAACGAATGCACGAATGAGATCCCAACAAGAACGATAACACGATACAAAGATGAGTGGGAGAGCCAAAGTATCAATTCCCTTGGATACATTCAACAAAACAAGTATAATAACACATAAGTTTCAACACAAAATACCATTAAACAATGATAGAATTGGATGCATAAACAAATCCAAAGTGTTTGCACTTGCTTTCTACCACCTATGCTTCAGCTCCAGATCTGAAATGGCACGGCTAAAGGCATGGTTTGGATCTGGTCTGGGTTCCTAAAGGTCGGCCTAGCATGGGAAAATGATGGAGCAAAGTATGATAGAGAGATAGCTGCATGGAACTAACACTACAATGCAACTACCATGGATCCTATGCAACATATGGGTTCGGCCACAAGCTAGCATGGTGTGGCCATCACTGTAGTGGGCTGTAGGATGGTGTGGCAGTGGGTTCCAGGTCATCCATGGATGGTGGAGGTGGAGTAGGTGGCGGCCAACGGGTGGTTGAAAGTGATGAAGGCATAGGTGATTGGCTATGGTGCATATAGGTGAAGTTTGTGTAGATATTATTAGATTTGGTCACATGGGTGCAGGGCCAGTGGCTTGGGGCTGTAGAGGAGGTGGTGGAGGCTGGCTCAGGTGGTGGTGGTGGCAGCCATGGTGAAGGAGGAGCAAGGGGCTGAGCTACAAAGGTGAGAAAGCAAGTGAAAACAACATAAACAAGTAGAAAAGCAATGGAAAAGAAAAGGAATTTTACCAAACTCTTGGAGATGATGGAGGCTGAAATTTTCAGAGATGAGAAGGAAGAATTTTCGTGAAAAATGAAGAAAAAAAAAGATACAGATGAAGATAGTATAAGGAACGGCCACAATTGAATGTAAGTGGAGGTTGAAAAATGAAAAGGCAGGGAGGTGAAAAGTCAAAGGTAAATGAAAGGTTTTAAACTCTTCATATTTCTCTAATTCTTTTTGTAATTTTAAATACATTTAAAATACTGATAAATAAAGATAAAATAAACTCATAAATAAATTAAACAAGTAAACAAAATAAGTAAATATTAATTACATATAATTTAATTAATAAAACAGCAAAAATTGCAAACTAGTCTTGAAAATATGAAAAATAAATGCAATGAACTTTGGAAAAAATTTATGTACTTGTAAAAATATTTATAACAAAGATAATAAAATAAACTAAAATGCATTCACAAACAAATATATAAATTTTAATTTCAATATAATTTAAATGAAGAAAATAGAAAAGAAAATAGGAACTAGGCTTTAAAAATTGAAAATAAATTCAATAAGCTTTGGAAAAATTCAAACATCGCTTTAAAAATATATAAAAGTCAAAATATACATAATATAACATAAATATACAAATTAGAATAAGATTTATCAAGTAAAAATATCATTTATATAAATTAAAACAAAGAATATTGTTAAATAACCTTATATACACACAATATTGTAAAAGGTATAACTTTCACAATTTAAATTCAATTTCGACGAAACAAAAAGCAATATTCATGATATTAAATCTATTTTCATAATAAAATACAAAATTAAAGAATTCAAATATTTAAATTTAAAATTTAAAAGCCAAAGTTTGACCAGTTTTGACCACAAATCCATTTTTCAGGGAAATATTCAATTTATACCAGTTTGAAATTATAATTAAAATAATAATCAAAATTTATATTTAAAAATGAAATGCTTGAAATAAACAAGTTTAAAATAATTTCAAAATAAAATAAAATCAAATTTAAATTATATGCAAAAAATATAGGGTTGTTACAGACATAGTAAAGTTACATGGAATCCCCAAGACTATCATTAGTGATAGAGATACCTTGTTCACCTCAAGGTTCTGGGGAAGCTTTCAAGAGGCAATGGGGACAACATTGTGTCTAAACACAGCATACCACCCCCAAACAGATGGTCAAACAAAGATTGTTAACAAGATTTTGGAGGATTTGCTTAGAGCATGTATACTTGATTTTGGTGGCAACTGGGAAGATCATCTTCATTTAGCTGAGTTTGCTTAGAACAATAGTTACCAATCCACTATAGGTATGGCTCCATATGAGGCTTTATATGGAAGGCCTTGTTTGTCTCCTGCATGTTGGATGGAGGCAGGTGAAAGAGTGTTGCTAGGACCAGATCACATCAAAGAAACCTCTGCAAAAATTGAACTGGTGAGGCAGAGAATGAAGGCAGCACAAGAAGGGCAAAAGGCATATGCAGACAGAGGAAGGAGGCCAGTGGAGTATGAAGTGGGAAATTATGTATTTCTCAAAGTTTCACCAATGACAAAAATGTTAAGGTTTGGCAAGGCAGGAAAATTATCTCCAAGATTTATAGGGCCATATGAGACAATTCAAAGAGTAGGAAATTTGGCTTATAAGCTGAAGTTGCCAGAGGAATTGAGTAATATCCATAATTTATTTCATGTATCTCAATTGAGAAAATGGGTGCATGATAAGGAAGCAATTCTGGAATCACCTACACAAGTTGAAATTCAAGAAAATCTGGTTTATAGGAAGGAACCAGTGGGTATTCTGGCTAGAGAAGAAAAGAAACTGAGGAATAAAATAATTAAATTAGTAAAAATTCAGTGGAATCTGGATGAGAATGATTGTATATGGGAAGCTGAAGATAGGATGAAGGATAAATATCCTAATCTATTTTCTGCTTAGAGGTATGTCTAAAACTATGATGAAACCTTAATATTATTTATGTGTGTTTGAGTGATTTTGAATGAATGAGTTTCTGGAATCTCATTCAATTGAAATTATGCTTTGTATACATTTGGATGGAAATGTATGAGAGAATAATTGTGGGATACAATTCCTTTTAGGAGGAGAGTATGTGAAGACCCAAATTATTGAGATAAGAATAATTTTAATAAAATCAGTGAAAGGAGAATTTTCAAGAAAAAAAATATAGTTTGAAAATAAATATTGAGAATGAATTAAATATATATTGAAGGGGATAGTTATTTGCATTAAAATAATAATGAGAAGAAAATAACTAGGTATGAGTAAGTCTTATATTCATATGTATATATATTGAATATAAATAGTCAGAAAGGAATAAAATGATAAAAGTAGACTTTTATAGTAATTAAAAATAAATAATAAGAAGGAAATGGTATTTCAGAGAGAAGGAATGAGGAAATGTGACTGAGTGTATACATGGATTATGTAACGACCTAGAATTTTTATTAATTTAAAATTTGAATATTTAATTAATTTTAAATATTAATGAGTGAATTTATAAGTCAAATAAATTTTATTTTGAATTATTGGATTTAATTGAATAATTAAATCGATAATTTAATATGTTAAATTATGGAAATAATTGAAAATTGAGTTAAATATGATTGAAAATGATTTGTAAAATTTTATTTTATCATGTTGAAGTTAGAATGATATTTTAGAACTTTTAAAATCGAATTAAAAGTTAATTTGTGAAAATTGAATATTTTAATATTTAAATCGACTAGTGAAAATAGCCAATTTTTGAACAGTCTCAGAATTGAACGAAACCAGTTCCATTGGATCCGTAATGGTTAGTTATTACCGGATTTCAATTTTCATGTCAATCGGAGCTATCGTTTGAGCGTGGCAGCTCGAAACGCATCGAATTGTTTTTAATATTAATTTGGCGAGTTAAAATAGCCATTTTTCAAAAAGTCTCGGATTTCGACGAAACCAGTTTCATCGGATCCGTAATGTGATATTATTGTAAGGTTTCAAATTTCAAGTCGATTGGATTTACCATTTGTCCGTTACAAATTAAAACGCCTAGAAATCGATTTAAATCGGTTTAATTTAAATTGAACGTTTGTAGCCATAACTCGCACAGATGTCCGAATTAGCTTTCGAAACCTGTTCCATTGTGTCCGGAACGTGGGATAAACCCTAGGAACGTCAGTTTCGGCGCGTAAATCGGAGTTTGGAATTTCCGGATGAATAGTGTTCGATTTTTTCTCTATAAATAGCCCTCACTCTAAATAAAAAAATAAAAACCTAATTCCTAAAACCCTAGCCGCCATATACAGAACCAAAGGCCGAAAATTGCCAACCATCTTCCACTCAAATCTCCAAATCCGTTCATCGATTCCAGAAATCTCCAACTACAAAAGTATAGAGCACGAAGAGCTCTATAATATCAACGGTCATGATCTGAAAAGACTTCACGGATTGGCGGCAAATCGTGGTGGAAGGGGGCCGGCTACGCACGGAATTCCATGCTTTAGGGGGGGCCGAACTCGAAGCTACCCAGGCCGAGTGTAGCTCTAGGCAAGGCGAGTCGCATGGAGGAGTTTGATCGGGTTTAAGTTCAACGTGGTAATGGTGATAATTAACCCTAATTCTTGTAATGGGTTCGGTTGTATATGCGCGGCCTGTAGCCAAAACGTGGGGGAGAGGGAGAAGGGAAACACGGCCCTGATGCCTTCAGGTTGAAATCTAACGGCATGTAGAAGTTTGGTATAAAATTAGTTAATTAATGTTGTAATTAATTATAGTTTAAATCGTGTAAACTTCAAATATTTGTAACTTTTTCATACGAGGTCGAAAAAATGCAAACTCAATTGCGTTGGAATCGTATGGACGAGCTCTACGTGATGGAGTTGGATTGGAGTCGTTTGGAGTTAGTGAAAATTTCGTGTAAAATTAAACGTCCGTTTAATTTTATTTGAAATAAATCGCTAAAACGGAATTTAAAATCAAGGAGAGAACTTCTCACTCAATCGAATCAGTTTCGATTTTATTTTAAATAGTTAGATTTAAAATATTTGAATGCATGTTTGAATGATGATTGATATCTATTGATTGTTAAAATAGACATTATACGCCGTTAGTAAGCGGATGTTATTTATTAAAAACATATACCGCGAATATTTCATAAACAGTGAAATTGGTATTATATATAATAGCAATATATATATATTGGCATATGTATATATTGGAGTTATTGATTCCCCGCATTTTTTAGCGGATGAGACCCTATTGCGCCGTTATTAAGCGGATAATATTTAATAAGAACACATACCGCGATAATTTCGTACTGGAACGGAATTGGTATTGTGCTAATGTTTGTGGATGCAGGAAAACAGGTTGGAGGGATCCAACTGGATTCCTCAACAGTATTTATTTGATTTCAGATATTTTGATATTTGATTGATTATCATATCGATATATGATATCGTTGTAGTCGTGATTGACTATTTGGTGTGTAGCATCATTGGACCAAATTTTGGGATTTTAAAAATGATTTTTAAAGTGATTTTTGAGAATATACTATATTTTGGAATTGATCCATTTTAAATAAATAAACGTTATAATTTTTAAAGTTATAAAAATTATGATTTTTGAGAAATATAGTTAAAAACTGATTTTTGAGAATATGATGCTATTGATTTTATAAAATAGTTTAATCGGGATTTTAGAATTTATTGTAAAAAAGTTAAATATAGGATTTATAAAATTTAATTATTTTATGAATCAAATTGGTGAAATAATAAAGGAGATTAGAGACGTTTTAAAGAATAATATAAATTGATTTATATTAAGAGATTTATAGATGGATATTTATAAATTGAAATATGGACATTATAAAACGAGTTTTTATAAGTGTTTGAATGAAGTGAAAATGAATTTTGTAAATAAATGGAATTTATAAAATTATAAATGATGAAGTTATAAGTGAAATTTATAAATAGTAAGATTTATAAATTTTGTGAAGTTACTAAAGAATATATTTGGATGAATAATTGAATCTTATAAGTTATAAGATTTATAATTATGAAGTTCAAAGGAACGATTTTGCAAACGAATAAATTTATAAGTATTTAACTTATAATATGAACCATTGTTTTATAATTGAGTTATAAATCGAATAGGTTAATAAAGGAATTTATAAAAGGAAGTTGTTATAAATAAATAGAAATAGAATTTATAAACGTTGTTTTATAAATTCGCAAACAACTTATTTTGATAAGTTAATTGTTGAAACCTATTAATGGAGTTATATTCACATTTTTGACTGTGAATGATCCTTTAAAATAAAATGAATAAAAGGATGAAATTTGTTAACGTAGTATATTCACGTTTTTGAATAGTGAATAATATGTTAAAGAAAACGTTTAAAATGTGATATTTTAAACAGAATTAAAACGATCTAACGATGTTTTAATTGTGTTGAGATTCGAAACCATAGATTTCAACATTAATTGTTGAAATAGACGTTTTCGAGAAATGAAAAGGAAATAGTGGACTATAACACTGTTGTTATAGTAAATGATTTTCAAAAGGAAATGTTTTGTATAGTATTGGGATTTATATATCTATCTTAAATTTCAAATCCCTATACTAGTGATTTTGGGTTGTCGTAACGATGTTTTACGCAACATTCGCTTTGGCCCAAATAAATATGTTGAAGAGAATGATTTCCTTATAGAATGAAATATATACTAAATTTCAATTTTAGTATATTGAATATTTTCTAAGTGTTGAAAATAAATAAAATTCGTGAATTACTTATTTAATAAGTATGGAAATGTTTTCCAAAATGAAGTTAATATTTAGAATTTATCTTTTTGAAGATAAATTGAAATGAATTATTGAAATCATATGCATGGATATTTTGAAATGTAAATTCACTAAGGAATTTATAAAAGAAAGTGGGATTGGTTTAGAAAAATAAATATTGATTTATTTTTGAAGTATTGAAATTATATATCTTGTAAAGATATTTTGGAAAATAAATAATTTGGAAAATTATTTGGAATCTGGTGATGTTGTGCATATCCATTGATAGTTCAATAATCGACTATCAATATTTCCCTTTGAATGGGTAATTGATATGATTTGTTTGAATGTGAATGCTACACTTATTTTTGAATAAGCGCTCACTATTCGGGTTAACCGGGAAAGGACCATGGGGTCGTATAACCCATTCCGAATATGTGATACGTCGTTATGAATTGCATTTGAAGATCGGTGTTGAAGACCCGGTATTTGCGAGAGCGATAGGATGACCTGTCGATTGTCTCTGCACTGAGTTGCAGCGGTATAGAGACTCCCTAAGTGATGGGAAATCCGATCAGGATTGTGAATATCCGGATTGCAAGGACTTCTTTGTAAGTGCCTTCGGTTTTGTTCGAGCCCGGAACAGACTTGTATGGATTGTATGTCTGACGTTACAAATTGAGATATAAAGCAGATTTCTTTCAAATATATTTCTGTTGGTGGCGGAGAATTTATTCTTTTAGCTTAACACCCTTCTCTGAGACGTACGAGCTCAGAGGTTATATAGTTGAAGTTATCAGCGATATATTCCCAATTTGGTAATGTGACATGCTGAGTGTTGCTGTAAATGATCATTGTGTTGATTATTTGTGATAGGATCATTTATTTGATCGTCTATCCTGGTGATCATTTCTATGATCATTTGTTGACCCAAAGCATGGCTTTTGTATAAAGTATGTTTTTGTGGACGTGACTTCGTCGAGCCTCACACCCCGGAAATGGTCAAAATAGGAAAGATGCGGCAAGGTTATGAGGGGTAGCTCCCTTTAGGGTATGTGCATTTCCTTCTGGATAGAGGTGGTATCATGGTATGGAGCCCAGATATTTAACCTATGTGGTTACTGCGAATTTATTACTTTGTGGTTGTTGGTTATCGGGATCCCGTGAGAAAGGTCGTTTACGATCGGGGAATGGCGTGCTCGTGTCAGTAGTTACCCAGTTAGGGGTAACCCGGCCTTGTGTTGGCAGAGTTCCGGTTTGGTTCTTGGGAATGTCCTTCCAGAGGCATTCTCATGTGGCAATGGGAAGTTCCTTGGCCTGACCATTTGTTGGAAATCCAAAGAAACAATACGAAACTTGTACGGTATTAGTTGTAGAACCTATCATTCACTTATGGTGTCGCAACACTGTTTGGATGGTAGCTATAGTAGGCATAGTTCGAAATGTCTATGTTGGCTAAGATTTATATCTTTATTTTCGAAATAATTTTCTACACTATGCACTAGTAATAATATCAAATGCTTCTTTTTAATGCGTATCAAGCATCTTTGACTATCATAAGGAGAAATCTCCTCCGATTCTGCATTTGCATTGTGTGTGTGTGCGGGAGGCCTTATGGTAGTCTCATTTTTAAAAGCATTGCGAATTGAAATAAAAATATTCCTCTATTTTGATTTTTAAAGATAAATAAACTGTTTTGAGTTCTCACACCAGTCTCATGACTGACTCGGAGTTTATTGTTTTCCTTCCTAAACTCTGGGTGCCCACCAATTTCCACACGGGCAGTCAAGAGTTAAGGTTTATCAGGATATTCTGGATATTCTGGAGTTGCTGGAGGCAAGCTGGATGGCATGGCATATTACTAGTATATAGTATTTCTTTTTCCGCTGTTTGATGTTGTATGTTGTTGTACACTCTGATGATATGATGTAATGAAATGAAATGTAATGTAATAACTGATATAGTTCTTTGTTTAAAGATTATTCATTTATTATTATATGTTGTTCCGCTGCGAATTGTGAGATTCTGATGTTGTTTTGTTGTTCTGCTGTTATTTCTTCTGTTCCGTTCTATTTTAAAATTTTCTATTTTCTTTTCCCTCTATCTATCTATCTTCTACCTTTTCTCTCTTTTTCTTTTCTTAAATTCTTTTTAAAAAACCCTAACTATTCGGTTTTTCGGCAACGAAAAATCGACATGTTACATTTGGTATCAGAGCTTATGGTTAAGCGACAACCATGGTTCTGTTGGGTATTACTCATTAGAGATAGAGTCAGTAGTACTCTAGATTGAGTTTGAGTGTAATAATAGATATGAGAGCGTATTTGTTAGTGAATATAAAAATTGTTTTATATTGTGATGATTGGTTTGTTGAGTGGTATATAAATTCTGGTTAATACGAGTAATTAACGTTGTTGATAGGGATCTATAAACACTTGAATAGAACAATTCGACACAGTATTGTTTAAAATTGGGTAAATGAAATAATTTTACCTTAAGTATATTTTATATATAAAGGAATAATTTTTCAGAATTATTAAAGTGTATATAAGCTGATTGTTTAGTTGTTTGAATAATCTAAATAAAGGAATAATTGTATAAGCAAAGGAATTATAAGAATTGAATTTTAATTAAAGTGATTTACAATTGTGAAATAAACTTATATATATAAGAAGTGAAACTATATGAATATATTTATGAATATGAGTAGTAAATAAAAATGAATTTAAAGTTAAATGGAAAATTTACTTAGAATTGGAAGCTGAATTGATTTATAAATGGGAATTTAAGTTAAGTAAAACCAAGTGATAGATGTGAACTTGAGTTATGTAAATGAAATTCAACTTTTGTAATTGAATTAAATTAATGGATTGAATGTTAATCAATTAAATGTAAATAATTGATATGGAATAATGAATGTAAGTGAAATTCATTAAAATATAATGTTATTGGAAGTTGAATAAAAATCAATTAATTAAACCAATTGTAAGCAAAGGAATTTGGTTGTAATTAATATACATTGATTGTTATATGATTGTTAGTTGATTGTATATAATTCATTAAGTGTTAATGAAATTGATTTAATAAAATTGGAAGCTAAAGTAATTGAAATTCAATTGGAAGTTAAGTGAAACTTAAATAGAATTGAATTTGAATTGGAAGTGAACCAACTTGAATATGAATTAGTGAATATAAGAAAATTGAAAATGAATGTTAGTAAACCCAATGTAAATGAATCAAATGTGATTAAATTGAAAACCAATTCATTGAATATTAATGAGAATATAAATGAATATTTATTGGTTATGGATGTTAGTTGAATGATAGTTGGTTGATGTTTGCATTTGTTGCTTTTGTTTCAGTTGCTATATGATGTATATTGATACTATTGTCTATATGCATGTTCTCATGTTGTTGTTGAGTAATTAGTAGGTGCGGATCGCGTTTGCTTCGCATTTGGAGCTCGCTTTCGCGCTATATTAGCCGTATATGCTTGCTAATAAAATATAAGGTACATATCTCGGATTACATACCGTACTTTTATACTTTTTCCCTTCGGGATGCCTCATTACTTGATGAGATGTATATTTGTGATATATATACTGTCATTTTTTTTTCGGATCGAGCCGCGCAAAGGAGACTATGGCGAATTTTTCCGAAAATTTAAGGCGTTAGAAAATTTTTGAGAAAATTGGAAAATTTAGTAAAGATTTGTAAAAAGTTTAATTATGAATTTTGGGAAAATTAATAGCTTCTGTAATTTTTCTTACTTGATAATTTCGAGGACGAAATTCTTTTAAGGGGGGAAGATTGTAACGACCCAGAATTTTTATTAATTTAAAATTTGAATATTTAAGTAATTTTAAATATTAATGAGTGAATTTATAAGTCAAATAAATTTTATTTTGAATTATTGGATTTAATTGAATAATTAAATCGATAATTTAATATGTTAAATTATGGAAATAATTGAAAATTGAGTTAAATATGATTAAAAATGATTTGTAAAATTTTATTTTATCATGTTGAAGTTAGAATGATATTTTAGAACTTTTAAAATAGAATTAAAAGTTAATTTGTGAAAATTGAATATTTTAATATTTAAATCGACTAGTGAAAATAGCCAATTTTTGAACAGTCTCAGAATTGAACGAAACCAGTTCCATTGGATCCGTAATGGTTAGTTACTACCGGATTTCAATTTTCGTGTCAATTGGAGCTATCGTTTGAGCGTGGCAGCTCGAAACGCATCGAATTGTTTTTAATATTAATTTGGCGAGTTAAAATAGCCATTTTTCAAAAAGTCTCAGATTTCGACGAAACCAGTTTCATCGGATCCGTAATGTGATATTATTGTAAGGTTTCAAATTTCAAGTCGATTGGATTTACCGTTTGTCCGTTACAAATTAAAACGCCTAGAAATCGATTTAAATCGGTTTAATTTAAATTGAACGTTTGTAGCCATAACTCGCACAGATGTCCGAATTAGCTTTTGAAACCTGTTCCATTGTGTCCGCAACGCGGGATAAACCCTAGGAACGTTAGTTTCGGCGCGTAAATCGGAGTTTGGAATTTCCGGGTGAATAGTGTTCGATTTTTTCTCTATAAATAGCCCTCACTCTAAATAAAAAAATAAAAACCTAATTCCTAAAACCCTAGCCGCCATATACAGAACCAAAGGCCGAAAATTGCCAACCATCTTCCCCTCAAATCTCCAAATCCGTTCATCGATTCCAGAAATCTCCAACTACAAAAGTATAGAGCACGAAGAGCTCTATAATATCAACGGTCATGATCTGAAAAGACTTCACGGATTGGCGGCAAATCGTGGTGGAAGGGGGCCGGCTGCGCACGGAATTCCATGCTTTAGGGGGGGCCGAACTCGAAGCTACCCAGGCCGAGTGTAGCTCTAGGCAAGGCGAGTCGCATGGAGGAGTTTGATCGGGTTTAAGTTCAACGTGGTGATGGTGATAATTAACCCTAATTCTTGTAATGGGTTCGGTTGTATATGCGCGGCCTGTAGCCAAAACGTGGGGGAGAGGGAGAAGGGAAACACGGCCCTGATGCCTTCAGGTTGAAATCTAACGGCCTGTAGAAGTTTGGTATAAAATTAGTTAATTAATGTTGTAATTAATTATAGTTTAAATCGTGTAAACTTCAAATATTTGTAACTTTTTCATACGAGGTCGAAAAAAATGCAAACTCAGTTGCGTTGGAATCGTATGGACGAGCTCTACACGATGGAGTTGGATTGGAGTCGTTTGGAGTTAGTGAAAATTTCGTGTAAAATTAATCGTCCGTTTAATTTTATTCGAAATAAATCGCTAAAACGGAATTTAAAATCAAGGTGAGAACTTCTCACTCAATCGAATCAGTTTCGATTTTATTTTAAATAGTTAGATTTAAAATATTTGAATGCATGTTTGAATAATGATTGATATCTATTGATTGTTAAAATAGACATTATACGCCGTTAGTAAGCGGATGTTATTTATTAAAAACATATACCGCGAATATTTCATAAACAGTGAAATTGGTATTATATATAATAGCAATATATATATATATTGGCATATGTATATATTGGAGTTATTGATTCCCCGCATTTTTTAGCGGATGAGACCCTATTGCGCCGTTATTAAGCGGATAATATTTAATAAGAACATATACCGCGATAATTTCGTACTGGAACGGAATTGGTATTGTGCTAATGTTTGTGGATGCAGGAAAACAGGTTGGAGGGATCCAACTGGATTCCTCAACCGTATTTATTTGATTTCAGATATTTTGATATTTGATTGATTATCATATCGATATATGATATCGTTGTAGTCGTGATTGACTATTTGGTGTGTAGCATCATTGGACCAAATTTTGGGATTTTAAAAATGATTTTTAAAGTGATTTTTGAGAATATACTATATTTTGGAATTGATCCATTTTAAATAAATAAACCTTATAATTTTTAAAGTTATAAAAATTATGATTTTTGAGAAATATAGTTAAAAACTGATTTTTGAGAATATGATGCTATTGATTTTATAAAATAGTTTAATCGAGATTTTAGAATTTATTGTAAAAAAGTTAAATATAGGATTTATAAAATTTAATTATTTTATGAATCAAATTGGTGAAATAATAAAGGAGATTAGAGACGTTTTAAAGAATAATATAAATTGATTTATATTAAGAGATTTATAGATGGATATTTATAAATTGAAATATGGACATTATAAAACGAGTTTTTATAAGTGTTTGAATGAAGTGAAAATGAATTTTGTAAATAAATGGAATTTACAAAATTATAAATGATGAAGTTATAAGTGAAATTTATAAATAGTAAGATTTATAAATTTTATGAAGTTATTAAAGAATATATTTGGATGAATAATTGAATCTTATAAGTTATAAGATTTATAATTATGAAGTTCAAAGGAACGATTTTGCAAACGAATAAATTTATAAGTATTTAACTTATAATATGAACCATTGTTTTATAATTGAGTTATAAATCGAATAGGTTAATAAAGGAATTTATAAAAGGAAGTTGTTATAAATAAATAGAAATAGAATTTATAAACGTTGTTTTATAAATTCGCAAACAACTTATTTTGATAAGTTAATTGTTGAAACCTATTAATGGAGTTATATTCACATTTTTGACTGTGAATGATCCTTTAAAATAAAATGAATAAAAGGATGAAATTTGTTAACGTAGTATATTCACGTTTTTGAATAGTGAATAATATGTTAAAGAAAACGTTTAAAATGTGATATTTTAAACAGAATTAAAACGATCTAACGATGTTTTAATTGTGTTGAGATTCGAAACGATAGATTTCAACATTAATTGTTGAAATAGACGTTTTCGAGAAATGAAAAGGAAATAGTGGACTATAACACTGTTGTTATAGTAAATGATTTCCGAAAGGAAATGTTTTGTATAGTATTGGGATTTATATATCTATCTTAAATTTCAAAGCCCTATACTAGTGATTTTGGGTTGTCGTAACGATGTTTTACGCAACATTCGTTTTGGCCCAAATAAATATGTTGAAGAGAATGATTTCCTTATAGAATGAAATATATACTAAATTTCAATTTTAGTATATTGAATATTTTCTAAGTGTTGAAAATAAATAAAATTCGTGAATTACTTATTTAATAAGTATGGAAATGTTTTCCAAAATGAAGTGAATATTTAGAATTTATCTTTTTGAAGATAAATTGAAATGAATTATTGAAATCATATGCATGGATATTTTGAAATGTAAATTCACTAAGGAATTTATAAAAGAAAGTGGGATTGGTTTAGAAAAATAAATATTGATTTATTTTTGAAGTATTGAAATTATATATCTTGTAAAGATATTTTGGAAAATAAATAATTTGGAAAATTATTTGGAATCTGGTGATGTTGTGCATATCCATTGATAGTTCAATAATCGACTATCAATATTTCCCTTTGAATGGGTAATTGATATGATTTGTTTGAATGTGAATGCTACACTTATTTTTGAATATGCGCTCACTATTCGGGTTAACCGGGAAAGGACCATGGGGTCGTATAACCTATTCTGAATATGTGATACGTCGTTATGAATTGCATTTGAAGATCGGTGTTGAAGACCCGGTATTTGCGAGAGCGATAGGATGACCTGTCGATTGTCTCTGCACTGAGTTGCAGCGGTATAGAGACTCCCTAAGTGATGGGAAATCCGATCAGGATTGTGAATATCCGGATTGCAAGGACTTCTTTGTAAGTGCCTTCGGTTTTGTTCGAGCCCGGAACAGACTTGTATGGATTGTATGTCTGACGTTACAAATTGAGATATAAAGCAGATTTCTTTCAAATATATTTTTGTTGGTGGCGGAGAATTTATTCTTTTAGCTTAACACCCTTCTCTGAGACGTACGAGCTCAGAGGTTATATAGTTGAAGTTATCAGCGATATATTCCCAATTTGGTAATGTGACATGCTGAGTGTTGCTGTAAATGATCATTGTGTTGATTATTTGTGATAGGATCATTTATTTGATCGTCTATCCTGGTGATCATTTCTATGATCATTTGTTGACCCAAAGCATGGCTTTTGTATAAAGTATGTTTTTGTGGACGTGACTTCGTCGAGCCTCACACCCCGGAAATGGTCAAAACAGGAAAGATGCGGCAAGGTTATGAGGGGTAGCTCCCTTTAGGGTATGTGCATTTCCTTCTGGATAGAGGTGGTATCATGGTATGGAGCCCAGATATTTAACCTATGTGGTTACTGCGAATTTATTACTTTGTGGTTGTTGGTTATCGGGATCCCGTGAGAAAGGTCGTTTACGATCGGGGAATGGCGTGCTCGTGTCTGTAGTTACCCAGTTAGGGGTAACCCGGCCTTGTGTTGGCAGAGTTTCGGTTTGGTTCTCGGGAATGTCCTTCCAGAGGCATTCTCATGTGGCAATGGGAAGTTCCTTAGCCTGACCATTTGTTGGAAATCCAAAGAAACAATACGAAACTTGTACGGTATTAGTTGTAGAACCTATCATTCACTTATGGTGTCGCAACACTGTTTGGATGGTAGCTATAGTAGGCATAGTTCGAAATGTCTATGTTGGCTAAGATTTATATCTTTATTTTCGAAATAATTTTCTACACTATGCACTAGTAATAATATCAAATGCTTCTTTTTAATGCGTATCAAGCATCTTTGACTATCATAAGGAGAAATCTCCTCCGATTCTGCGTTTGCATTGTGTGTGTGTGCGGGAGGCCTTATGGTAGTCTCATTTTTAAAAGCATTGCGAATTGAAATAAAAATATTCCTCTATTTTGATTTTTAAAGATAAATAAACTGTTTTGAGTTCTCACACCAGTCACATGACTGACTCGGAGTTTATTGTTTTCCTTCCTAAACTCTGAGTGCCCACCAATTTCCACACGGGCAGTCAAGAGTTAAGGTTTATCAGGATATTCTGGATATTCTGGAGTTGCTGGAGGCAAGCTGGATGGCATGGCGTATTACTAGTATATAGTATTTCTTTTTCCGCTGTTTGATGTTGTATGTTGTTGTACACTCTGATGATATGATGTAATGAAATGAAATGTAATGTAATAACTGATATAGTTCTTTGTTTAAAGATTATTCATTTATTATTATATGTTGTTCCGCTGCGAATTGTGAGATTCTGATGTTGTTTTGTTGTTCTGCTGTTATTTCTTCTGTTCCATTCTATTTTAAAATTTTCTATTTTCTTTTCCCTCTATCTATCTATCTTCTACCTTTTCTCTCTTTTTCTTTTCTTAAATTCTTTTTAAAAAACCCTAACTATTCGGTTTTTCGGCAACGAAAAATCGACATGTTACATTTTGTTATACATTACCATATGTTATATTTTTACAACCAGGAAAACTATAAAGTAATAAGGCAAACACTATGGTAATTAAATATATGAATACATTTTATATATATCAAGAGAAAACAAATAGCTTGGAACATTAACAAAGAATTAATTGATAAGAGGACATACATGTATACGTTATAGATTAGTCTTAAAATAAAAGTATACAATGAAGTAAGCCACATGAAAATAATATGTAAGAAAATCATGCAAATGGCATGCATATAGAAAAGCAGAATAACAACTGCCTTTACCAGAAAAGGAAAATAAAAAGGAAATGGCATTTCTAGCCATAACATCATATGCAGAATCCTCTCATTTGTGTAGGAATAAGATGGGTTTTTCATTCTACTAAAAACCCTGAACAATGTTTTAAAAATCAAAGGGGTAGCAGCAGTCTCATTTCAGAAAACAGAAAATATTAAGAAAATAAATAAGAGCAAACCAAAGCCATTTTCAAGTTAAAGTATTCTCGGGGAAAAGAGGAAGGAAGGTGAGTGATTAATCAATCTTATGAGGTTTAAGGCACTAAGACCCAAGTTAAGGGCAGCCATATTATTTTATAAAAACCATACCATGTTTGTGCTTGATCTATTTTTCTGAATAAGTGAATGCTGAGAATGGTTGGTGTTTTGATAAATCTTTGGTTGATGCTTTGATTTGTTTTGACTGATTGTTGATAAGAAAAATACCCTGATCACTGATATGGATCCAGTACCTTAAACATCAGTTTATAAATATGTTTAGTAAGATAAATACATTTTTATTGAGAAGTAGAGTATTACTGGGAAATAAACTAGGCAGTGTGAATAAAGGAGATTCATGCTTATGTCTAGATTGTTTTGAAAATGAGATGAACAATGAAATTATTTATGTGCTGATTTGTTCAGATCTTAAGCAAAAATGTTTTATGGGTTTTTCTCAAAAACCTTACCCTATGTTCACAGTAGAATTGAGTATAAGGATTTTATATGATTTCACTAGATTTGTTTAAGTGATCATGATATTCCTGGATATAGGAGACATGCAAGTGTTAAAACTTACTCTGAATAAAATAACTGGAAGAATGAGATCTGGTATTCTTTTCATGAATGTTTTGTATGGTTGGCTGAAATCCCTGAGTGAATTTAACTCTCTTTGACTTATGAAAAGAAGAAAAGAATATAAAAACATTTCAAGAGTTAATAAATTTTTCTAAAAGAAAATGTGAATGGTCACTAGATTATAAAGCTAATCTAGGAGTAGAGCCTTGATCTATTCATCATAAAGGGGATGATGGGTATGTGCATGACTTGTTAAGTCCTGTAGGCCTCTGTGCAGGGGTTAACAGAATTGAGTCCCTTGCAATGCACATATGGTGTTCAATGGCAAAGAGTTAAGACCAAATTAAATTGATAAATTGAGATTGAGAGTTGAGCTATGGTATTAAAATGAGTTAATCCATAGGAGTATGTATCATGTGTACTGAATTGAATGGATGAATGGATGCTTGTGTGCATGAGTGTTAGTAGGGCTTATATATATTTTCCCAGTTTACATTATAAACCCAAATAAGCATCAAGTATATAAATTATCTACACAATAATTTGAAAATGACAAGTTATTATGTTTTGATTTCATACCGGAATTTATTTCCGACCCTATTTGTTGCCTTTGCAAACTATGGGGTGTCTCATTATCATTGAGGCAGTTTCAGGTGTTGCTGCAGGGAAAGAGGCATAGTAGCTCTGCTTGCATGGGTGTTTGAAGAACTTGCTATTTTAAAATACTATAGAGAAGTGGAAGTTTTTATTTGTAATAAATAATCTGGGCAAAAACATTCTTAAGGATTATGTGTGTCCAGAATTCCTAATGCTTTGTTTCCTTGTAATGAATATGTAAGACTTATGCATTTATATGTGCTTGTGAGTGGTTGATCAAAGTAATATGCTCTGGGATTAAATCCAGTAAGCTATGATGAATGAGAAGTATACCATATAATCTGATATATGGATATATTCTCTTTGCTATTGTTGATTAAGTTTCAGATAGGATTATGGGTTGTTTTTGAATGAATGATTAGTCAAAGTAATGAGTTGATGGGTTTAAATTTGGTCTTGGATAGCCAGCAAGATTTTTACATGTCTTGTAACTAATACAAGTTCATGTGTAAGCTTGAAATCACTGAAGCAAACAAGACCATAGTACAAGTTAGTTTGAATTGCAACTAAACCTTGTATTAGTAGTTAAGTTGTGTTAAAAGAGAATGTACAAGAGTTACAGTAGATGAGTTTGAGCTTGACCATGGCTAACCAGAAGGGCCTATACATGGCTTGTAATTGATACAAGTGCATGCATATGTCTGAAGCCATATGTTTCAACTTTCCGAAGCAAGTAAATCTGTAGTGTAAAGCTAATTTGAAAAGAAATCAAGTCATAAGTTGAATCCAGAATAATACTAAGAATGTGATGTTATAAAACCTGGAAATCATAGGTAGCTAAGATTTTTAGGATTTGAATTTTTGATAAAATCTAGAAACGATATCAAACATATGATTGAAGTAGCAATTTAGTAAAAGAAGCAGATCAAAAGATTCAATGCATCAAGTAATAAAATAGAGTAATTTGGTCAAGTATTTAGAATCAAGGACATTACTTTTGCTCACTTATCATTCAGAATATGTAAAGATCTTTCAAAACCAAGTTCAATATGTTTTCCAGTTTTATTAGCAAAGTGTGCATAATTTCTAAATCAGCACACAACCCTATCATTTACATGATCATTACATGTTTTATAAAACCTGAATGTACGCATTTTGATTGAACTGAATTGCTTGAGCATGTTTGGTGCATGTTTGTGTATAAACCATGAATCTGGGCTAGATAAACCTTGAATCATTAATCACATTATTTTTTGACATCTTCTATCATTTCTAAATAACAGGTATGAATTACTGAAACCCCAGGATCAAACCCATGGGATATTAGACCACAAATCAAATAATTTGGTTTAAATGAAAACTCTAGAAAACAATACAAATGAAAATATGAGGAACTAATACTTTATTTTTGTATTAGTCAATCTTGAGTCATTATAAAAGAAGATAAAATCTGAATTATGCATTGGTCAATCTTGAGTCTCATTAAGGTGATATTATTTATATTGAGTCAATGAAGAGATATAAGTGTAGAAACAAGCTATGTGACACAAGACATTTCAACTATGAAAAATATTGTGTGAATTAAAATTCTTTGCTACTTTAAACACTCTGATTTGCAAGGAAACATTTATATATCCTCATATATATAAATGATAGGAATTGATTTAAACACTGATATATTTATATTAGTAAAATTCAGGATCTTGGGTAATTAATTAAAAGAAATAAAAGGAGCAAGAAGAGAGGTGATCCCTTAGTAAAAAAATATAGGTGAAGAAAAGTGGGTCACTTCAAAAACCTCAGTATCATATCGAAAATCTGAATCAAGTGTTCACTGACAAGAATCAAGCGAGAAATGTTTTTTTGGGACTGGTGTGAGTCACCCCTAAGTTATGTACTCGAATCTTAGATCAAGAACCGTGTGAATAAAATGATCTTCGTATAACTTACTTAATCCGATCGGTTTCTTAATTACACAAACCACTTTCTAAATTACTTTCGTTTTCATTTCTAGCATTTCGTGCAATACTAAAATTATTTGTGAAATGTTATATAAATTTTCACCTAAGTTTCTCAAACATTTTCTAGAGACTCATCTTCATAAAACATTAAATTAAAAACTCATTCCACTTTATTTACTTGTATAATGCTCTTCCACATCCTAAGAGTACATACAAACCGTCAATTTCATTTTATTTTTTTATTATTTTTCAAATTCAAATGGATGCACAAACATAATATTGGTCTTAAAACAGATTTGGCTACTTCAACTTTGTTTAACTTGGAGTGTTCTAAGGAAAGATGTTTTTACACGCTGAACTAATAACATCAAGCAATTTACACAACTTAGATTTCAACCAAAACTATGGTTTTAATAAAACAATGCTTATTAAAACCTTTCTATTCAATTTAACCCATTATAAAAAGCTTGAGTTAAATTTTCTCTTTTTTCATCCAACAGTTTAAAAAATTTCATTTGTCAAGTTATTCTTCTCTCAAAATACCTCTTTATTTTATATCAATTTCCTTTAAGGAAACTTAAGAACTAGATATTCGGTTTTCATTTTAAACCCTTTTTGAAATCATACTATGCATATATTCCATACTTATAAAATAATCTTAATAATTTATTAACTAACACTCGCTTTGGGTTCTTTAGATTTGAACTCATTTCTATCACACAACGATAAAGAGAATAATCTACTAAGTGCACTATGACGTACGCCTAAACAAATATCTAATTGACACTTAGAAGATTAATCAAATTACCATAACACTAATCAATTCCCCGAACTATCCAAAGAAAATGTATTTTTATTAAAAATTCACTTTGAAATATTTATACTCATAAGTATTTCCAAGTAATATTACCATTAATTTTCTCAATAATCCTTTTTGAATCTCTTCAAGCAATACTAGGATTTAAATTATTAAAAAAAACTCCTTTCACTTATAAAACACCTTTTAAATCATTTTATGTACCATACTTATATAAAATGAACCTTTTAAAAATCATCTTATTTTTGTAATAACTTCCCTTTATTAAAATAAACTCTTCTTAAACATTTTTTATAAGCCAAATTTATATAAATTTTCCTTTATATAAAATCATCTCATCTTATATAATAATAATTCTCCTTTAGTATATGAAAATTTTCTCAAATATTCATCCTCTAAATGTATTATCTTCCCACTTAGATTATACTAAACAATTTTATTAAAAGATGAATTTTAATTTAACATTCTCTCCAACTACCTTATAGTCAAACTGTGAAACTCAACGCTCAAGGGGTTCATTTCAATGTACTCACAATTATCAAATACTAAATGCTCATAAACCGATCGAGCATATATTTGAAATTAATAAACCATAGTCAATGCTCCTAAAGTATTTGAGCATGACAAATCAAACAATAATATTAATAAAGAACCATTATCATTACCAAACAAACACTATAAACAACTATATAAATTTGAAAACTATTCTTTTATATGTATAAAATATATAATCCTAGGAAAAATATTTCATTTAGCACTTTTTCAATAGTCAATAATCAGTATCATGTTCGTTTGCCTTGTTTGGGTGTTTAGAAATACCTATCAACACCATGACGTCCCACATCTCGACCATAATTCATAAACAACTCAGTAGACCAATTAACATAATATGTTTTTATGGCAATAACAAATATGCTCTCGTATATATAATACTCTCAAACTTATTATAGGGTGTCACTTACCCTATCTCTACCGAGCCATACCCTACCAAAGCCAAAGTTCTCACTTAACCTTCAGCTCTGATACCAGCTGTAACGAATGCCTTTGACCATCCAAAGTCGGCCCTAAATATATCCATAGTATTCCAATACTGAACATCCAATAATCGAAATGGTAGGTTGTTAGGGTGAAAAAAGAGAAAGAAATAGAACAGGAGAAAAAGAATGTCACAGTGGAATGATCACATGTAATATACAAAAACAGTAAAAGCCGTCACTCTAAAATAACTTGTATATCAGAGTTAAAAACAAAACTCATCAGCCTGAACATTTATAACTTCCCAACCTTATAATTTCTAATGGGTATACATAATAATACAGCCGAAATAAAAATACTAGAGTAGGTGAACATCCAGCTTTATTCCATAAGCTCCATATCCCACTAACGACAACATGGAGAAATACTCAGCCTAACCCAAGCATTATAATAAAATAACACCTAAATCAGTTTGGAAAACCAACATGAGAAACTCAAGTGATATGATGAATATATAATAATTCTATAAGACCGCGTCGCTAATCACGGAATAGGTTTTACTTTATGATAACAACTTCCACATATGAAGTAATGGAAACAAATTAAAAAAATCCAAAACTTGAAAGAATGTGCATAAAAAAGTTCAAAGTTCAAAATTCAAATTTACAGAATTGACACAAATAATTAAGCATCAAGAAGAAACCCAGTCACTTCTAGATGTAATTAAGAAACAAAATTCACAGATTTTGAATCGACAACAAGGAAAGGAATTTTCCAACAATGACTAGGAAGGCGCGCTATAACACCCCTAATTTTGATTAACATTATTCAGGAGATTTAACTAGATTAATTAAATAGAATAATTTTTTGTGTAGTGTGATAAGGGAGTTGAGATTTGATACTTAATAAGTCAAGTCTTAATTAACTAATTGGACAATAAGACTATTTTATAACTTAAGATAAAAGAGAATACATGTGAAAGGTAAAATAGGAATATCCATCCTTTTATCTCTTAAATCTTCACACCTTCATGTTATTCTCAATTTTCATGACTAAAATAAAAAAATCAAAGAATACAAGGCTGACCATTATATAAGAGGAAAGGAGGAAAAAGCTTAGAGATTCAAGAGAAAACTTTAAACAACCATCAAATCTCAAGTGTACTTATCTAATCAAGGTGAATAATGATAAAATCTACCTCATTTTATAATTGTTGATTTCAAATATTGATGATTTTAATTCGTGCATGGTGTTTGAATGCTATGCCCATGTCGATTTTTCCATGTTTTGACTAATAACGAAATAAATGGATTTTATGAAATTAAAGGATATGTTTAAAAGCAGAACGTTAGTTAATGACCTTCAAATGACTTGATTTTCAATGTTACATGTAAAATAATAATTTGAAGATGTATTTTTAATTTAGTAATTTTCCATGCTATATTAAATTTGTTATGAATTTCCTAAGGTAGAAATCAGGTTATTTTTGGGTTTTAATTATTAAAAATAATTTAATATGGTTTGTGGTCTGAAATTTTTATATGATAAAAAAAATAACATTTTTAAATTTTTGTAAGTTTTTGGGATTTTTCCCAAGTGATTATGATTTATTATGAAATTATTATGCTAGATAAGCATTTAAATTAATCATTAATTAAGGATATTAATTAATTAAAGTTGAAAAAATGTTTTGGAAATTGAATAATGTATGCGGTAGTTTTTCTGAAAAGAATATGTTGAAAGATGTTTTTGTGCAATAGAAATTGGGCAAGCGTTACGGCTTGGTGAATATGCTTTTATTAGTAAAATATCAGTTTTCTTGATAATTACGATCATGCCATGCCACTTGTGTTCTCACTGAGCTTAAACAATACCACCTTTATGAGTGTCACTATTGATATGGAAGGAAGTTTATGATGGCTACTTCGGTAGCTATGGAAGGGTTCCAAAAATGTCGGCACCGACATCATCGACAACCTATGTAGGGTGGTATCGCTACTTCGTGATTCATCTAACTTTATCTATGTTTTAACTAATGTTTCATACTATTGTATTGAATGCTTTTGAAGTAATCTATACCAATACAGTGACGCTGCATGTCTTGACTTCGACCCTATATATCTATTAAGCGGCATAATAGCCGAAGTGAACTAAGTAAGTTTTTATAACAACGCCGCTTGTCCTAGTGCTGCTATTCATCAAGGTTGGCGAGGTTCATTGCATTGCTTTTATAATGATGTAATGCAACATTATTGCCGTGATCATTGGTGTCGACATAGTTAAATAGGTGGATAACCTAGAGAGTATGAAAGTCGATAACATCATTTTCGATAAGAGTTTTAATACTTAAAAGGATTTAATTTTTTAGTCTTCGACTTTGGATATAGGTCGACAATGGTTTTAACACCATGTTTTATGATTATCTTAATAATGGTGGAGAGCCTTAAGCCTCTTTGTCAACATTTTATTGACATCGACACTGATCGATATTAACCTATTTTAAGGCAGTAACCACATATTACTTTCAAACATAAACATGGAAATGCAAAAGGTGATTAACAAAATGGCATAAGACTTTGGTAATATAAAGAGCTATATGTTCCCTTGAACTAAATATGAGTTAAAAGGATTAATAATATATCAATATGAAATTGGTTTCAAGGAATTTAAAAATGGTTTAGCCTAAATTTTAAGAAAAATAAGAGAATATTGAGATCAAGTAATTACGAAACATAAAAGATTAGGAATGAACATATCTGAATAAAAGATGCTATATGTTCTTGTATTTATTTGATCAGTTATCATGCATAGTTGTTATTATCACACTCGCGTCATTTATGATCCATAACTGTATTTTGGGGGTATCAAGGCAAAATAATTAGCTAGTTTAACCCAGTAGTGGGTGCAAACAAAGTTTACTCCTAAGTGAGTAGAATTGCATCTAGGAGATTAGGTAGATCAAAAATGAAGGTTGGCCCGAACTAATCAAAAGATTATTGATTTAGATAGGTTATTGGAAATGATCCAATAGGTTCAAGTAAGCCCATGAAAACTATAATTGGATTGTTATTGAACGGTAAAACTATGAAATGAGAGAAGTTATTGGAGAATCCAATAGGTTTACAGTAAGCCCATGAAAACTATGATTGGAAGATTATTGGTAGAAACAAATAGGTTCTTAGTAATCCCATGAAAACTAAGAAGTCGAACAGATTGTCCCTAAGGTTTAAGACAAGTTATTAGTTAGTCTACGAAAACTAATAGGTTAATAGTGACCCTAGAAAAACTATAAATTAAGATAGATTGATAGATAAATTTCAAACAACATATATTATCCCAGAAGATAATAAATCAACTAAAATGCTTTTATAAATTTTAAACAATGTTAATCATCTTGAAAAATAATTGATCTAATTCTTTTATAAGATTAAAACCACATTAATTATCCCAAATGACAATTAATTAACTTATAACTCCTTTAATAAATCCATTAATTAACTTTTAAACACCTTTATTAAATTTGTTAATTAACTTTAAACACTTTTATTAATTCGGTAAATTAATTTTAAACACTTTTATTAAATTAGTCAATTAACTTTAAACATCATTTATTAAAATGATCGATTAATCTTAAACATCATTATGAAAAATGATTAATTAATATTAAACATCATTATTTAAAATGATTAATTAAATTAATAATCTATTTTATTAATTTAAAACAACATTAATTATTCTGAAAGATAATTAATCCAATTTATAACCTTATTATAAATTGAAAACAATATTAATTATACGAAAGATAATTAGTCAAATCTATAATCTTTTTACAAATTTTAAACAACATTAATTATCCCAAAAGATAATCAATCAAATTTATACCTTCTTTTATAAATTTTAATCAATATTTATCATTTATTTTCAAAATTCCCATTTAAAAAAAAAATATAGTTTAAACAATTGTCAAAGTGCAAAAACACATACAAACATTTATTTGTAAAACCACAAGCTCAAGTTCAACACACAATAAGGGTTTAAGGAGATTATATATCATAAGTGACGCTATAGCAATAATCATTGTAATGACACTGATACAATCAAATAGCGTGTCGCAAATATTTCAACCAAACATCAATATAAGCAGCTATTAACCAACCTTTTGCCAGGGTAGTATACAGATGGATTTAACCCAACAGACTTCGCGACTATTGAGGTCGATAAGCTAAAGTGTTGATTGTGGGACCAGAAATCAAGCATATATAATATGAATTAAATATTGAGTGGAATTAATAGATATGCAAGCACGAATGTTCGAAGTATGGAATATGGTTCAACACATTGGAGCAAGTGCATTTCGATAGAAAACATTTAATAACTCAACAACAATAAGAGGGATCGAAGTGAAACTCTAGAAACAGGAAGTGGGGACCCTAGGGAGATCTCCTTAGGGGTCACACCCGAAAACATGAAACTTGAAGGGATCGGTACCGATCCCTCCATGGGGGTCGGTACCGATCTCTCTATAGGGGTCTGCACTCTTCCGTTGTATGGATTGGCTATATTCAAATTCTAGCGGAGATTAGTCAATATCTCAATATCTACTGATCCAGTTGAAATGAAACTTGGTGAACAAGCTAATTACAACATATGGAACACCCTATAGGGATTGCATATCATTTGGAGTAAGTTGGAGGGATCGGTATTTATCCCTACATAGGGATCGGCTATAATCAATCTTCACAACTTATTGCAATAAAGATTGATCAATAACTTGAGTTCTACTAATCCAATTGATGTGAAAATTGGAGGCTAAGCATAATAAAAATATAGAGAAGCTCCTTAGGGATCGCATGGCATTTACAAGAAATTGGAGGGATCAGTGCCTATCTCTCTAGGGGGATTGGCAGAAATCAGAATTCAAGCAATTCCACTTCATGGAAAATGGGATATGTCACAAACGTAAGTCAAAATGGCACGAAATTTGGAGGGAAAGTAAATAATGTCAAGGAGCATCGGTCATAAGGATCTCAGCCCATTTGGACACACTAATAGGGAATGGTATCGATCCCTATTGTGAGCCCTAATGGGCCAGGAAATTATTGGGTGGCCTTGTTTTTGTCTCCTGAACCTTCTGTCAAATTTCAACTCGATCCGTGCATGTCTTCCCCTATAAATATAGCAGGCATAGCATCAGAAAAGGGATCTTATTTCTTCTTCTCTTTATTTTCAACATAGGCTACACTCTGCCAATTTTATTCTTAGATTTTGGGTTGTAACTGTAAACAACATGAGTATAGTAAACAAGATCATTTGGGAGTGAACGTAGGTCGGAGTTAGCCGGACCGCTATAAATCTTATCTCTTTTTACTTGCTTTCTGATTATTTTAATTTTGTTTTTCATTTATTTCTCTTCATATTTCAATGATTGGATTGGATATTGATACTTTACGTAATTGGGTGTTGGTTGCCAATTTTTTCGCCAACATTTTGGTGCTTTCACTAATAAAGCTAGCCCTTGTGGTTTGGAGTTCAGATTTGGAATAAATTAGAGAGGTTGGATTTGGAGCAATGTTGAGACAATCAACAAGGAGGCAAGCAGCAAATAGGAGCCACAATGAAGGGAGTCAGGAGGCTTCCTCAGGAGCTAGAGCTAATCAAACATCTATCTACATCACCAGAGATGAAATGGGAACAATGATGGATGCTAAGTAGGACCAGATTCTAAAAAGATAGGAGAAGATGATGTAGAATCTACTTCGACAGATCAAACAGGCTGAAGCAATATGAGCTGCTGGATTGCAAAACCAAGGAGTTGGAACGATAGGGACTATTAGAGCTATGGATCTAGAAATTAAGGCAGCAAGATTCACTGGAATTTAGAACTGGGAGCATGGAGATAGAGCTATTGGACAAAGGAGTGGAACAGAGCAGCTGGGGGCAGTCCCTGGCCATCTTAGTGGGATCGACACCGATCCTTCCAGAATGATCGACCCAATCTCTAGTGATCGTCACTGATCCCTAAAGACATGGTGGCATGCCCTCAGGTCATGTCGATCGTGATGCCAGAGGATCTACGGTCAATCCTATGGAGCTTGGTGCGAATCAAAATTTGGATGCTCATCCAGAGGAATGCATTCCATAATTCTATCGTAGACTCGGAGGGCAGATTGGACATGATGATAGGAGACTACATCTGGAAGACAATTATAGGTTTGCAAAGATGATCAAGCGAGCTATGCGTAGAAGATTAGTGAACAAGGATCTGTAGGATGTAAATAGAAGTCCATTTGCTCCTAAGATCAGGAATGCTAGGAATTCACCAGAATTCAAACTACCAACACTAGAAGTTTATGATGGAAAGTCGGATCCAACCATGCATATGATGAGGTATATACCACACATGGAAGTGCTGGGGGAATGGGAAGAAGTTTTGGTACGATGCTTCCCTCTGCACTTAACGGTTGTAGCTTTGTCATGGTTCAGACATTTGGAGAGTTGTTCTATTAGCATATGGATGGAATTAGTCGAAAGATTTATGAAGAAGTTTCGGGTTCACATTACGAGACCTAAGAATGTGATGACATTGACATCAGTAAAGTAGTGGGTAGGAGAATCACTCAAGAATTTCTTAACCAGGTTCAATAAGGCAGTTGTTTCGGTGAATCAACGAGATCCAACGATGGTTTTGATGGCGGCAGTGTCAGGAGTTGTAGATAATTTAGATTTTTATGATATCACTGATACAGGATCCGTCGATTGATCTTGGGGAATTCTACCATGAAGCAAAAAGGCTTCTATGACAAGAAGATGCGAAAGCTGATAAAGAGGCATTAGAAGTGAATATGGTATGGGGTGGTGAACTGCCTGGTGAGAGCTTAGGAAAGGACAAGGGTAAATAGAACATGGGTAATAGCTATAATGGATTGAAGCGATAGAAGGGGAAACCCAAATTCTCTTCTTACTCGAAATTGAATGAAACCCTAGAGCGGATATATCTGGATACTCGAGGACGCCTTCCGTATTGAAGGGCGGCAAGGAGAGAACCATTCAAACGCGAACGAACATCAAGAAAGCATTCCACGTGATGGATTGGCATAATACAAATGAATGCAGGTATTTGAAGGATATCATTAAGGAACACGTGAGGAATGGTCAGTTACAACAATACGTGAGGACTCGGGTTGCGACGGTGGAACATGAGCAGCTACCGTTCTCCCCGAATGAAAATGGCACTGGATCAAGGCATCACAATCAACTTGTCATCAGTTGATCGGGATGGCATGGAATAAGTAACAAACTCTGCAGTATGACGGCTAAGTCACTTACAAATGTACGGGATTGAGGACGATCCTCAGGCATGCTCTGAGATGATGATAAACCGCAGTGCTTATGTTTGTAAAGTTAGTTTTTATTTTTCTTATTTTTCCTTTTTTGTTTGCTTCGAACTCTTGTTTATTGGTTGTATGGGCTCTTATTTTATATTTTACCAAATGGAATTAGGAATGTTTAAATTTGGTTCAATGTAATAGATAACGCAGGTCATCAGGTATGGACTATGCCTGGCAAGGGGTAAGTCGCTTCGCTCGAACGCAATGGATCGGCCTACTTAGATCGTTGTAACATCCCTAATTTTTGACAACATTATTCAGAAAACTTAATTAGATAAATTAAATAGAATAATGATGATAAGGAGATTGAGATTTGAATAAATTAGACATATAGGGCCATGCTTATTAATGAAATAAATAGGCTTAAAATTGGTTTATAAGATAACTAATTTACATAAAGCCTTATTAGTAAAAAATAGCCACATTTTATTTTCATGGCTATACATTTGTCTTTGTCCTTTCACATTCATTTTATTTCTCAAATCAGAAAAAACGTAAATAACCCTAATATAGCCGGCCATTAACAAGGAAAGAGGAAATTTCAATCAAAAGGTAAGATCAAAGCTAGGAAGGATTAAGCTACAATAAATCTCAATATGTTATCAAATCTAAGGTAAATAATAATCTTATACCATCCTTATTTTTATTCTATGATTTTATGGTTTCGGATTTATGATTTAAATTCGGTTTAATGATAAAATGGATGATGATATGCTTGAGTTATATTGTGATAATTTGTTTTAATTAATAAGCACAAGAATTTGCACGATTTTGACATGAAACTGCGAATCTATGATTTTAGATTGCTAAGGAAAAAAATTTTGCTAAGTAAAACATGATTTTGGAGATGGGTTTTAATTTTCAGAATTTTCCAAGCTATGGAAATTTTATTATGAATTTTTGATGCAAAATAGGATGTAATTGAGTTTAAATTTTGTTTTGAGAATTTCAAAAATAAATTGGGTCTAAAATTTTAATATGTTTGATTACATGTTGAGATGGAATTTTTGTGATTTTTGGGTTTTTTTCCCAATTGATTTACTAGGGGAAATAAATTATTTTAAAAGAAGGGCTTTTTAGCAAATGTCAGTTTTTGGTTATATGGGAAGGCTTTAACGTTATAACCATTAATTTTGGATCTGAATAAATGCATTGTTAAATGGCTAATTTTCTATCGAGTTAGAACATAGTCAAAAAATTTCAAATTAAAATAACCACACGCGCACGGTATATAAAAGTTAGCATGTGGCGAGTACGGGTCGATCCGCAGGGAATTGTGAGATTTTAAATTTTTTTTAATCAGTCAAATTAGACTAAATAGAGGAGAAATTGTTAACTATAAAAAAGAAGCTAAGCTAGAATTAAAATGTGATTAAAAAAACTATTGAACTAGAGAACAATTTAGGGATAAATCCACTATCATATTTTTGTAAATCTACAAACAATAATTTATGATCTCTAGCTTTGGTATTAAGTGAAATAATTATTGTGTTTATCATAAGTATGGTTTGCTTATGTTATTAATTAACATAACTCAAACCATCAAACTATTATACAACAATTATACCACTTATAATTCTCATGAAAATGAACCCAAAGCAAAAGCTATTTTAAGAATGATCTATTTACTATTGTAACTAGTAATATAGATCATCAAATTTCATTTTTATTTTCATTTCAAAATCAAAAGTGGATTAGCAAATGATGATGCAAATTGTATTTATGTTTAATAAGAAAAGCTCATTTGCAAGAGAAACATAAGCTAACAAACCCACTTGTATAAACTTGCATCAAAATTCACTCTCATGAAACAAAAACAAAAAGAGATCATAAATCAAAGAAATGTTGAAATTACATAAAGTTAGAGAGCTTCATTACTCCTAAATTGAAGGGGTATAGGTACTCAATTGTGTTATGGAATCAACACTTGTAAATTTCAACATTAAAAAGCAAAGAAATTAAAACTAAGAAAAGGAAGAAAGAAGATAAACTGCTAACTATTTGCATGAAAATTAAGCTGCACTACTTGCATAAATGTAAATCTAAGCTATGAATATTAAAAGAAAGAGAGCATTGAAATAAGCATTAACATAAAAGCAAAGAAATGTATATAGACAAGAACAGAGGAAGAGGCTTAGAAGCCATTTTTATTTCATGAAATATTGCCATTGCAACTTGCTCTTTTAATTTCCTAACTAATGTGAAAGAGTAGATGATATGTTCATGTACATAAGATGTAACGACCCGCAGATCCGTACTCCTTGAGTCAACACTATTCTACATCAATCAACTCAAGTTGAACAGAAATACGAACCATTAGGGTTAAAGAAGAAGAGGTAGAATAATAAAATAGAAAACAACATCAGCATCTAACCATCGCAGCGGAATAAAATATAATAGACAATAAATGATCTTCACACAAAGTCAAATATATCTGTTTATATTACATCATCAGAGTACATTAATCACCGTTCAACAACGATAACATACAACTGGAAACATAGCTACTCACACAGCGGAATATATATAAAACAAGTACGAAAGTACGTATCGTCATCCAGCTCGTCTCCTGAGCTCCACAGCATCATATCCTGTATCCTATAATACGCGGTCAGACCCGAGCATTACAGTTAAATAACACCCGAGTCAGTCTGGAATACCAGCATGCACTCAAATTGATTATTAGAGTTTCAAAAATCCTTTTGAAAAAAAAGCATCTCGTAAGACCACGCCACAAATAAACATGTCGGGTTTTTACCTTATGATAGCTAAAACACTTCTTATTAAAATCCTCTGATATTATAATAGGGTCTATTTACAAATACTTATAAAATAGCCGAAATTGTTACATGATTAAATTCCAGCTACTATCCACAGAGTGGTAATACAAACTAAAATCGTAAAAGGCTCGTAGGGAGAATGGATTTCCAACTAATGACTAGGCACTGGGGTACCAACATTCACGGTACGTGGCCTAGATCACAGTACCACGGATCACTTCCGACCCCCTGCAACAAAAGACCCGGACTAATCCTTACTGGATAGTCCCGAGTAAGATCACCCTGCAGTTGGGATTAGCAACCGCACCACTAAGCCGAATAAAAGGGACATCTAGACAGGGATGACCTTACCCAGAAATGGGTGCTGCCCACCAAGTCTTGCTGCATAACCCCTGATTTTCAGTCATTCCCGATTGGTGAGACTTGAGGTTAAGCATTACCTTTTTAGAACATATCCCTTAGAATACCTATCGTCCACCTGACGATGTTCCGAAAGCATTCATCCATACAAGTCCGTCCCGGGTTCGAACGGAACCGAAGGCACTATTCCTACTACATCCATTTTGGAAATATCCTCAGGATTAGTAGCGACTAGCCCTTGCACTTCACTGCTCCATCTTCGAATCGAAACTCGTTTTCCCATGAAAACGTACAAACCGGATCGAAGTGGTTTTCGGAAAATTAATCCCGATCCCGGTCTCTTCGAAACGATCAACGCATTTGTCCAATATTGATAGTCGATTATTTAACTATCAATTAACATTCACAAACATCCATAACACAATAAATAATTTCCCAAATTATTTATTAATCCCAAAAAAATATCTCACAAGATATATTTCCACCTTTCAAACCCATTTGAAAACAGTTCCAAATGTCTTCCTTTCTCAGAATAAATTTCCCAAATAGTTTCTATTTCCACTGAAATCACCAAGTACAAAACTTTAGATTTTTAAAATAATTTCAAACGCTTTACTTTGAAATATACTTTAAAACATTTAAGTTAAAACTACTTCAAAAAAATTATTAAAAATACATGCTATATGAATATTTGAAATATGGTTACTTAATAAAATATAAAACTAGATTTTCACTTTTTAAAACAAAATACTAGGTCACCTTTTAAATAATTACTATGATAATAGATTTGAAAAATATTTACTTTAGAATTTAGATATTTAGAAATAGTAAATTCCTAAAACATGCTTTTTTTAAAACAACATTAAAACTTTTTATCTTATATTTAAAAATTTACTTTGAACGTACTTGGCTATCCAGAGAAATATACTTCTCCTCACATTCTTCTTTAAAATTTCAATTTTCAAACACTTGAATCAATTTTCAAATTGATTTCCAATTTACTCCCTTTTATTTCAAAATCCATTAATTTCAGATTATATTCCTCAATTATGATTCAAAATACTTTTAACTGAAAATACCAATTTTAGATTTCTCAAATTACTTCTTAATCCCTTTAAATAAATTTAAACTAAATTTTAAAGTAATTCTTTATTCCTTTAAAATAATATTATTTAATTTTACAATTCATTAATTTCTGTTTATTCAAAAAAAATTCATTTTTCATTTTATACTCGAAGTTATTTATTGGTATTTTAATATCACTTCCATTTCTTTTCGATTCATTCTTAATTTATTCAAATTTTCTATAATTATTTCGCTTACAAATTCACTTCTTTTATTTTCTTTCCAAAATCCAATTTATATATTTTTGGTAACTCATTATACCCAAATATATTCAATCAATCCATAGCATTCCATATTCCAATATAATTCATCATAGAATATCAAATAATCACAACAGAGAATATTAAATAATTTAAATAAATGTTGAGGGATCCAGTTGGATCCCTCCAACATGTTTTTCCTACATCCACAGATGTTAGCACAACATAAAATACCAATTCCACTTCGAGGTGGAATATCGCGGTATATGGGATTAAATATAACAACATCCGCTATTATGTAGCGCATAGGGTCTCATTCGCTATATAATGCGGGAAATCAATCATTCCAAGATATATTATATGCTACTATATATAATATTGCATATCCAATCAAATCAATCAATCAACCAATTATTTAAATTTAACCATTTAAATTTAAATTTAAATTCAGCTGAGTGAGATTAACTCACCTTTGATTTAGTTTTGCAATCCACTTCAATATTGCCTTGGATTTCCAGATGTTTGACCTTAAATAAACAATTTATATAATTTATTAATATTCGAAATATCGAACTATTAATTACCGTTTAGTAAATTTAATTAATTTTTAAAATTAACTATCGATTTAGTTCTAAATGAATGATTTATAATTTAAACTAAATCCCCTTTATATTTTTATCAACAAAAATAATTAATAAGTTTATTAAGTACTTAAAAAAACCCATTTTATTTTCCATATATTTTCTGTTTTTGAAATCAATATTTAAAATTTACTGCAATAAATTTTCCTTTTTTGTTTCTACTATTAGTTTCAACTAAAATGGTTTAATGAATTCCCAAGTTCACAGTTAAAGCCACAGATTCCATTATTATCATTTTCATTTCATTTTTTTTTAAAAAAACTAGACAAATGAATTAAAAACAGAAAATACCTTCCCCTCAGATTTCCAAACGCACTGCCTCACCCATAGCTATCTCGCGAGCTCCTCCTCCAGCTTCAACGTCGACCAAATCTTTCAAACAAGGCTTGAGCACAAACCCTAACAAAGATCACTGCCGCTCTCCCTCCATGCGGCGCCACCTCATTGCTTAACCTCGATTGTCTTGTTGTGCCCTCAACGACCGCTACTAGGCCCCAACGTTGGGCCCTTCGCCACGCAAACGTCGACTGCCTCGTCGATACCCAATTCGTTCGCGCCCAAAGATTCGAACGCGGCTATGAACGACGCGAAGCCCTAGCTTGAAACTCCAAGCTTGAGCTCGAACGAGAAGATGTCGGCACAATCAATTTTGAGAAGGCTTCCACGATTTCGGCCATTATTTGATTTTTTTTTACAGAAGAAAGGGCCAAGCGATTTATTATAAAACAAAGTAGCCCCTTTTTTTTCTTCGGTTCTTTATAATTTTCTTTCGAATTTGGGGAAGAGAAAGAATTACTTGATCGAACGAGAGAACAACATTTTATTCGGCTGTAAATTTTCTTTTGATTCTAAGACTTGTGAAAATGAAATGAACGAAGACGTGATATAAATTTGAAAGAAGCATGTTGCAGAAGGGAAGCTACAGTGCTTCTGAAGTGAAAGAAAAACGACAATGTAAAATTATTTCAGCTGGTTGACGAGAATATAAATATATATTACTTTAAATTCAAATTTGAATACAAATTGTCTCGATTTACGTAGCCTAAAATCATGTACTCCTATCGAGGCATGCCACTAGGCGTTTATAACGTTATACACCTATTCCGAACACAATGGAAAAAGTTTCGAGTCCTAATTCGATCGTATGGAGAAGATAGCTTTCTGAATTGATTATTATCAATTAAAATTTCGGCGCGTTTATATATCGTACGCTCACACAATAACTCCGATCACTATGAAAATTGAAATCCGATAATAATACAATATTACGGATCCAATGGAATTGGTTTCATCGAATTCCGAGACCATGCTTCGGAAGGCTATTTTTAAATTCAATTTAAAACGATAAAATTTCGTAACTGAACAAATCACTATTAATTTCAATTTTACAACTTCTATTATCCTCAGTATTATCAATATAAATTTTATAAGCCTTCAAATTATTATCAATAGGCTTAAAATTGCAGATTCAACATTTTACCCAACTTCAACTTATTTAATTCAATAATTTAATTATCAAATAAATAGTGATATTTGAATTCAAGTTAAAATTAACCTTTAAATATTTAAAAATCAATTAAATATTCCGATTTTAAATGCTCAAAAATTTCGGATCGTCACATTCCTCCCCCTTAAAAGAATTTCGTCTCCGAAATTACTAGTTAGGAAGAATGGTCCAATACCCGTTTATTATTTTTCCAAAACCAAACAGTTTTATCAACTTGCCATAACATATCTTTTAATAAAGGCCTACTATTACTTCAACCAACTTCCCTAAACCTTCCATGATTTTCAAATAACTTTACTTATTCAACCATTCAAATTTAAATTTAAATCCAAATTTAAATTATCAAAATTTTCTCAAAAATTTTCTAACTCTCTAAATTTTTGAAAAATTCCGCCAGCGTCTCCTTTGCGCGGCTAGCTCGGTACAACTACAAAAGGCCTCTACGGGCTCCCAAATTCCAAAAGAAAACAAAAGGCCAAGTGGCTCGATCAAAAACCCAATCAAATTTCATATCGAAATTTAAATACATACCTTTTTTCGAGCAATTCAAATTTATCTTCTGAAATCAAAACCAATTTTTTTGTTTTCCCTTTATATTATCTGCATATCCTGCTTAGCACTAATATCCAATCACAACTTTCAAAACATTTTATTGACTTCCTTACCAATGTCAATATCTATTCATCCCAAATATTAATCTTAGAATATATTTGCAATATCAATTTCCAATCAAGAATTCATCATTCCTTTCTTAAGTTTAGTATAAACATTTTATATGTTTCTTTATTTATTTTCACTTCACCACTTTAGTTTATATCTATTTCTATTCAGATTGATTCTTTCATTTCCATATGAATTCAATTTATCTTCAACTCTGAATATTTGAATTTTATTTTCCATTTATAACTAATTCATGTCATTATTTTAAATTAGTTTTATTTACTAATTTATTTCAATTTCCAATCTGAAAACGTTTTGTCGTTAACTACAATTTTTCAAAAATTTTCTAACTCCCAAAATTTTCGGAAAATTTTGGCATAGTCTCCTTTGTACGGAGAAGCTTTTGCAATTTGACAAAAGATATAAATATATATACATCGACCCACACGGTCGGAAAGACCAAAACAGTTCATATCTCCTATTTTTATTGCGTAGGCGTACCTGATTTAGCATTTTTAAACAAGCGGCTTATTATTTTTGCATTTTGCGCAACCAACTCCAGCCACACGGCTTCCAGGTACCTGTACTTACTCAATTTAAACATGTAAGTGCCATATGTATGAAGTTTAACAACACTTCACCTATTTGCAATAGTTAAACACATAAATTCTAATAGCAATGCACATTAAACACTTTCCGTAGGCAATTCATATAGTTTTAATACTAATTCAGCTGTTCATATACCATTTTTATTCAATTTGCATGGTTTACAACCCACTTGCTTACATTCCATTCATTTTTAATTCTAAACAAATCCATATTATTCCAATTGATTAAAACATCAACTCTATTCACCTCTGTTAGTACATTTACTTCCATTTACGATAGAATGACAAATTTTCTAAGCACATTTGAGGTTATTCATGCAAATAATAATTACTTAAGCTTAAAACTATTTTAAATTGATTCCAACTCAAATTATTATTTAATTCTTTCTATTTAAAATTCGTTCACAACCATTTTATTCAGCTCGACACATTCCATTTCAATTTTACTCACGATCCAATCATTTGTGTTTCATTTCTTAGCCGCATTCATTTAAAACCATTCTATTAAACTTAAAAACATTCTATTTTTCTTATTGTCTCTAAGTTATTTCAATTCATTAACAATTTAAATGGTTTACAATTATTTATTTAATAATTTCATTCCCTTAAATATTATCTATAACTTACCGAATTTTATTTCGATTGAAATTCATTTTCACTTGATTTATATCCAACCCAATATCATTAAACTTAGTTAAAGTTGACTTCAATTCAATTCTCCTCCATCCATTTAGCTTAAGTTAATTTACTTAAATTATTCAAATTTTATACTTAAGCTCATTCTCATTTTGCAAATAAATTTCCCTTTTTAATTTAACTTGATTCTATTTCAATCCAGTCTCATTTCAAACTACAAATTTATTTGATTAGTTATTATAAATTTTAAATTTCCAAATTCGATTCATTCTCAGTTCATTTAAATAAATTACAAGGACATTTCAATTTATTTCTACTTATTTGGATTTTATTTGCAATACAAACCATTACCGCTTTAATCCAATTTCTTTTTATTTGGCAACAGTTTCAATTATTTTTAAATTGTGAACACTTCAAGTCGAATTTTAATTAATAACTCAAGTTTTGATTCTACCGTTCACTTTTAATTTACCATCCAATTTTATTAACTCACAATTCAATTTCATTTGATTAATTATTATAAAATTTAAATTTTCAGATTCAATTCATTTAATTACTTACAAGGCTATTTTCAATTTTATGCCCATTCATCTGGGTTTTATTTGCAACCAAAACAATCCCTACTTTAATCTATTTCCAATCATACTTACTTCACTAACAATTCAAGTCGAATTTAATTTATAACTTGAGTTTTATTTCCAAACTACATTATTAACTCACAAATCCAACTTCTCTTTGACTACATTACGTTCCATTTATACATTTCATTACCTAATTTATTATCTGATTAGTTCTTCCCCTGGTAAAAATTCAATACTTGATTTTTGATCTCAAAATCTCTTCATTAAAATTTCTTAAGTTCAATTTATTTTATAATTCAAGTTTTATTTTCCAATTCATCAAAAATATTAATTTTGGGTTTTCTATCCCACTTTTCAAATTTTATAAGTCACAACTTATTATTTTACACGCTTCCATTCATTCTAGGCTAGAATATATTCTTCCTTTATTTTTAACTCAAGCCTTATGCTTATTTATAACCCAAGCATATTTTATTCCATGGATTTTTAATTCTTTTACAAGTTATTCCAATTTATTTATTTCAATCCAATCCTTATCCAACTTATTTTCCATTTATTCAGGTAAGAATCTAATTCCATTCAATAACTCAACTGAAATTTTATTCCAATTCAATTTTATTTTCTTCATCAGTCCAAGTTAACCTTATTTTTAACCTTTCACTTTAAATTTAAATTCCAACATTCAAAGCTTATATTTCCTTCCTGATTTAAAAATCATCTTAATTTATAAGCTTATGACCTATCTCATCAGGATTTTTAAACACCCAACTTTGGTTTCAAATCACTTTGAAATCTCCAACATCTCAAATCACACTTCTCAAAAAATTTTAATCCAATCCGGGTTTTTATTCCCAACAAATTTCCTTTGAAATTTCAGAAATAAACTAGTTCTTCTGAACAAATCAATTTGGCAGCAATCCATCACTTAGAAACTCGAAAATGAACATCGATGATGCTGCAGTCATCGCCGAAATTATTTTCCAGCGACTGAAGTGAGTTCAATGCTATATCCCTTCCCTTTTTTTTTTGAAAATCCTTTTCAAACCCAAAGGAATTTAATTTTCAGATTTTCAAATCCTTTTAATCTATATTCAAATATTATTCTGAAATTTTATCTTATTATTATTTTTTAATTATTAATCATATATAATTCACATTTATAGTTTACATTTACAAATCCCATTTATTTTATCGATTTATTCCTTAATCTTTGGTTATTATTTCAATTCTAGTTAAATTTCCACACAATAATGATAATAATTTAAATATCATCATTCCTAACATCCAAGCAACCGTATATTAGCTAAAATAGTTTACAAAACCTTTACTTTATACCAAAATATATTTTGGGCAAAATTATTTCATTTACCCACATTTAAAATAATACCGTGTCAAACTGTTCTATTTAAGTGTTTAGAAACCCTTTCGATACAGTTGTCCAGACTATGCCGATGAAGGTTCATATGCCACTCAATAAACCAATCAACACAATATTAAAACAATTTTTATATCCACTAACAAATACACGCTCATATCTATTAATACGCTCAAACTCATTCTAGAGTACTACGGACTCTATTTAATGAGTAATCCCTACCAGAGCCAAGGTTTTCACCAACCTAAGCTCTGATACCAAGTGTGACGACCCGCAGATCCGTACCCCTTGAGTCAACACTATTCTACATCAATCAACTCAAGTTGAATAGAAATACGAACCATTAGGGTTAAAGAAGAAGAGATAGAAGAAGAAAATAGAAAACAACATCAGAATCTAACCATCGCAGCGGAATAAAATATAATAGATGATAAATGATCTTTACACAGAATCAAATATATCTGTTTATATATTACATCATTAGAGTACATAAATCACCGTTCAACATCGATAACATACAACTGGAAACACGGCTACTCACACAACGGAATATATATAAAACAAGTATGAAAGTACGTATCGTCGTCCAGCTCATCTCCTGAGCTCCACAGCATCATATCCTGTATCCTATAATACTCGGTCTGACCCGAGCATTACAGTTAAATAACACCCGAGTCAGTCGGGAATACTAGCGTGAGAAATCACACTCCAATTGATTATTAGATTTTTAAAAATCCTTTTGAAAACAAAAGTATCTCGTAAGACCACGCCACAAATAAACATGTCGGGTTTTTACCTTACGATAGCTAAAACACTTTTTATTAAAATCCTCTTATATTATAATAGGGTCTATGTACAAATACTTATAAAAATAGCCGAAATTGTTACATGATTAAATTTCATCCACTAACCACAGAGTGGGTAATACAAACAAAACTCGTAAAAGGCTCGTAGGGAGAATGGACTTTCAACTAATGACTAGGCACTGGGGTACCACCTGTCACGGTACGTGGCCTAGATCACAGTACCGAGGATCACTCCCGACCTCCTGCAACACAAGACCCGGACTACCCCTTACTGGATAGTCTTGAGTAAGATCACCCCACGGTTGGGATTAACAACCGCACCACTAAGCTGAAATAAAAGGGACATCTAGACAGGGATGACCTTACCCGGAAATGGGTGCTGCCCACCAAGTCTTGCTGCATAACCCCTGATTGTCAGTCATTCCCGGTTGATGAGACTTGAGGTTAAGCGTTACCTTTTTAGAACATATCCCTTAGAATGCCCATCGTCCACCTGAAGAAGTTCCGAAAGCATTCATCCATACAAGTCCGTCCCGGGTTCGAACGAAACCGAAGGCACTATTCCTACTACATCCATTTTGGAAATCTCCTCAGGATTAGTAGCGACTAGCCATTGCACTTCACTGCTCCATATTCGAATCCAAACTCGATTTCCCATGAAAACGTACAAACCGAGTCGAAGTGGTTTTCGAGAAATTAATCTCGTTCCCGGTCTCTTCGAAACAATCAACACATTTGTCCAATATTGATAGTCGGTTATTTAACTATCAATTAACATTCACAAACATCCATCACACAGTAAATAATTTCCCAAATTATTTATTAATCCCAAAAAAATATCTCACAAGATATATTTCCACCTTTCAAACCCATTTGAAAACAGTTTCAAATGTCTTCCTTTCTCAGAATAAATTTCCTAAATAGTTTCTATTTCCACTGAAATCACCCAGCACAAAACTTTAGATTTTTAAAATAATTTAAAACGCTTTACTTTGAAATATACTTTAAAACATTTAAGTTAAAACTACTTCAAAAAAATTATTAAAAATACATGCTATATGAATATTTGAAATAAGGTTACTTGATAAAATATAAAACTAGGTTTTCACTTTTTAAAACAAAATACTAAGTCACCTTTTAAATAATTACTACGATAATAGATTTGAAAAATATTTACTTTAGAATTTAGATATTTAGAAATAGTAAATTCCTAAAACATGCTTTTTTTAAAACAACATTAAAACTTTTTTATCTTATATTTAAAAATTTACTTTGAACGTACTTGGCTATCCAAAGAAATATACTTCTCTTCACATTCTTCGTTAAATTTTCAATTTTCAAGCACTTGAATCAATTTCCAAATATATTTCCGATTTACTCCCTTTTATTTCAAAATCCATTAATTTCAGATTATATTCCTTAATTATGATTTAAATACTTTTAACTGAAAATACCAATTTTAGATTTCTCAAATTACTTCTTAATCCTTTTAAATAAATTTAAACTTTAAATTTTAAAGTAATTCTTTATTCCTTTAAAATAATATTATTTAATTTTACAATTCATTAATTTCTGTTTATTCAAAAAAAAATCTTTTTTCATTTCATACTCGAAGTTATATCACTTCCATTTCTTTTCGATTCATTCTTAATTTATTCAAATTTTCTATAATTATTTCGCTTACAAATTCACTTCTTTTATTTTCTTTCCAAAATCCAATTTACATATTTTTGACAACTCATTATACCCAAATATATTCAATCAATCCATAGCATTCCATATTCCAATATAATTCATCATAGAATATCAAATAATCACAACAGAGAATATTAAATAATTTAAATAAATGTTGAGTGATCCAGTTGGATCCCTCCAACCTGTTTTCCCTGCATCCTCAGATGTTAGCACAACATAAAATACCAATTCCACTTCGAGGTGGATTATCTCGGTATATGGGATTAAATATAACAACATCCGCTATTATGCGGCGCATAGGGTCTCATCCGCTATATTATGTGGGAAATCAATCATTCCAAGATATATTATATACTACTATATATAATATTGCACATCCAATCAAATCAATCAATCAACCAATTATGTAAATAATCATTTAAATTTAAATTTAAATTCAGCTGAGTGAGATTAACTCACCTTTGATTTAGTTTTGTAATCCACTTCAATATTGCCTTGGATTTCTAGATGTTTGACCTTAAATAAACAATTTATATAATTTATTAATATTCGAAATATCGAACTATTAATTACCGTTTAGTAAATTTAATTAATTTTTAAAATTAACTATCGATTTAGTTCTAAATGAATGATTTATAATTTAAACTAAATCCCCTTTATATTTTTATCAACAAAAATAATTAATAAGTTTATTAAGTACTTAAAAACACCCATTTTATTTTCCATATATTTTCTGTTTTTGAAATCAATATTTAAAATTTACTACAATAAATTTTCCTTTTCTGTTTCTACTATTGGTTTCAACTAAAATGGTTTAATGAATTCCCAAGTTCACAGTTAAAGCCACAGATTCCATTATTATCATTTTCATTTCATTTTTTAAAAAAAAAACTAGACAAATGAATTAAAAACAGAAAATACCTTCCCCTCAGATTTCCAAACGCACTGCCTCACCCATGGCTATCTCGCGAGCTCTTCCTCCAGCTCCAATGTCGACCAAATCTTTCGAACACGGCTTGAGCAAAAACCCTAACAAAGGACACTGCCGCTCTCCCTCCACGCGGTGCCACCTCATCGCTTAACCTTGATTGCCTTGTTGTGCCCTCAACGACCGCTACCAGCCCCCAACGTTGGGCCCTTCTCCATGCAAAAGTCGACTGCCTCGTCGATATCCAGTTCGTTCGCGCCCAAAGATTCGAACGCGGCTATGAACGATGCGAAGCCCTAGCTTGAAACTCCAAGCTTGAGCTCGAACGAGAAGATGTCGGCACAATCAATTTGGAGAAGGCTTCCACGATTTCGACCATTATTTGATTTTTTTTACAGAAGAAAGGGTTAAGCGATTTATTATAAAACAAAGTAGCCCCCTCTTTTTTTTTCTTCAATTCTGTATAATTTTCTTTCGAATTTGGGGAAGAGAAAGAATTACTTGATCGAACGAGAGAACAACATTTTATTCGGCTGTAAATTTTCTTTTGATTCTGAGACTTGTGAAAATGAAATGAACGAAGACGTGATACAAAGTTGAAAGAAGTGTGTTGCAGAAGGGAAGCTACAGTGCTTCTTAAGTGAAAGAAAAACGACGATGTGAAATTATTTCAGGTGGTTGACGAGAATATAAATATATATTACATTAAATTCAAATTTGAATACAAATTGTCTCGATTTACGTACCTAAAATCACGTACTCCTATCGAGGCGTGCCGCTAGGCATTTATAATGTTATACACCTATTTCAAACACAATGGAAAAAGTTTTGAGTCCTAATTCGATCGTATGGAGAAGATGCCTTTCCGAATCGATTATTATCAATTAAAATTTCAGCGCGTTTATATATTGTACGCTCACACAACAACTCCGATCACTACGAAAATTGAAATCCGATAATTATACAATATTACGGATTCAATGGAATTGGTTTCATCGAATTCCGAGACCGTGCCTTGGAAGGCTATTTTTAAATTCAATTTAAAACGATAAAATTTCATAACTGAACAAATCACCGTTAATTTCAATTTTACAACTTCTATTATCCTCAGTATTATCAATATAAATTTTGTAAGCCTTCAAATTATTTTCAACAGGCTTAAAATTCCAGATTCAACATTTTACCCAACTTTAACTTATTTAATTCAATAATTTAATTATCAAATAAATAGTGATATTTGAATACAAGTTAAAATTAACCTTTAAATATTTAAAAATCAATTAAATATTCCGATTTTAAATGCTCAAAAATTTCGGATCGTCACATAAGAGGGCTATTTATACATGCACAAAACCCTAATTCTATTTTTAGGGTGCTTCCCAAAATGCCCTTTAGGAAGTGTGGCCACCAATAACCACTAGCCACAAAGTAATCCCTCATTAAAAGTGCATGAAGTTTTATCCTCCACCTAGTTGTCCATTAACTTCTAATTGTAGATTTAGGCAAGTGGGTGGGGTCTATGGTTTTGAATTATTTGCCTCTTCTTTCCTTTGTATCCATTTGTGTATGCATGTATCTTCATATAAGCCTCTTCCATATGCATCCAAATTCCTAAATAAATTATCAAAAAATGTCCAAGAAAAAATTCTCAAATTTACGCACGCACAAAAATGAACATTTTCCCCTGAATGAAGATGAATATATGTTGATTTGAAAATAATTGAACTATAGTTTAAACATGTTAAAATGCCCAAATATGACTTTTATTTAAATAAAAATAGATAAACTATGGATGTAAATATATGTCATTTACGTGCACATCAAATACCCCTACACTTATATTTTTATTCGTCCTCGAATAAAGAAAAACTAAGATAAATCCATTTTTGTAGGGCAGCCAGGATCTTTGTATTTAATGGGCATGGACTGGGGCAAGACTTCTCTTAAACTGGCGACTGAGAAGACTTTTCTGGACACTTGAGTATGCCGCTTTTGGGTGCACAAGTCCTTAAGAAATTTCGCGTACGTGGTGACTTGTTGAACGATGTCAAGAAGCAACATGTTAACTTTGACTTGTTTAAAAATTTCCAATATCTTTTCCATTTGGTTCGAGTGTTTCTTTGGTCGAAGACGATGTGGAAACGGAACACGATACTCGGTAAGCGGGACTACTCGAGTAGAAGAAGAAGAATCTTGATTGGAATTCGATTCAATGTTTGGCTCCACATTCTCTTCTGAGTTGTTCACCATTTTAGAAGTGTCGAGAAAAGCTTTCAGTAAATCAATCGGGTTATCGACTTGATTATCGATTTGTTTACTGGAGTGTAGAGTTGTGATAACCTTCAATTGGGTGACATTACTATCTTGAACAACATGAGCTTGATATGAATTTGCGTTTTGATTTCTTGGATTTGGAATTGGCTGGCTTGGGAATGTTCCTCGTTCACATTCGCTCATAGATGTGGCTAATTGACTCATCTGCATTTCAAGTTTAGCAATTGATTGGTTTGTATTTTGCATATATGAGGTCAATAAATTTTGCAAGTTGCCGTTTGATTGAAGGCTTTGAGTAATTGCTTTAGCCAACGTTTCAAGAGTTTTCTCAAGCGAAGTTAAACGTTTATTGTCTTGGGTAGGATGAGAAGAATTTGATTGAAAATTTGATTGTTGCGGTTGATTATGAGACAGACCCGCAAAATTTGGTTGAAAATTATTTAGGCTGAAAGTGAGGAATCGAAGCATTATTCGAGAATGCTTGAAAATTGGGACGAATCGTATTGGTGTTGGGATTGTTTTGGTTCCATGCAAAATTCAGATGATTTCTCCAACCAGGGTTATACGTTGGAGAAAATGGGTCGTTTTTGGCTTTGTTGAAAGCATTGATTTGTTCGACAGAATTGGGAGACTGATCGGCTATATGATTAGGATCGTTGCATTTATAACACATCGGTTGGGAAGCTTGGTTCATTTGATTGGTGAGAAAACATTATCGAATTTTTTAATCATTGCGTACATCTTAGCTTCTAAAGAAAAAGAAGATCCTATTGAGTGTGCACTTGATCGTGAGTAAATTGATTTTTCGTTCGATCGTTCCCATCAGGATGATTTTTCGGCGAGATTTTCAAGAAATTGCCAAGCATCGTCGTAATGTTGGACAAGAAAGTTGCCTTGGCACATTGATTCGAGCATTGTTCGTGAGCTTTTTTCGAGTCCATCGTATAAGCTTTGGCAAATCATCTATTTTTCAAAGTTATAGTGTTGACATTTTATCAAAAGCTCTTTGAATCTTTCAAAATATTTTCCGAATGGTTCACCCTTGAATTGATGAAAATTTACAATTTCGTTTCGAATTCTACTCGTTTTTTCCATGGGGTAGAACTTTTTTAAGAAAGCATTAACGAATTCTTCCCACGTTTTAAATAAGTTCGATGGTAAGATGTACAACCATTTTTCAGCATAATCTGTAAGAGATAATTGGATTAATCAAAGTTTAATTCCGTCATCGGAAAGTTGTTGGAGTTTAATGGTTGCACAAACTTGTTCGAATTTAGTCAAAAAGATGTATGGGTCATCACGTTCGAAATTACCAAATTTCAAAAGCGTGGCAATGTGGTTCGAGTGGATTTTAAAATGGTTACCCGTAGGGGCGGGTAACGTGATGCAAGATGAAATAGAAACTCTATCGGGAAAGATTCTATCCATAAGAGTTAGAGAGGCGTTTTCGTTCGCCATTTCGGGAGGATCTCTGTTCGAGTTAAACGGTTTGTAGAAGGGTCGCGAATCCAACGATTTGTTGCTGTGTCACGAGTCCAAGTACTCATGCACAAGTGAAAATCGAGGAGAGAAAGAAGTAAGAAACGAGTTTGGAAAATGAAAGAAGATTTGAAAAACAAAGTGAAAAATATTTTTTGTTTTTTTAAAAGGAAGAAAAATATTTACCAACTGAAATTTATTTTCAAAAGAGAAGTCTGATTTTTGTTTTGTTTTTGGCTTTTCAAATTTTTATATGTTTTTTTTTTGTATTTTTTTTTTGAATTTTTGTTTAATTTTCAAAGGAAAGGAAAAATGATTTTTTTGGTTAAAAACTAAGTAAAGTAAAACTTTCAATTTTTTTTTGGATTCCGAATTTTTGATTTTTTTATATACGTGAACTAATGCAACTAAATGAATGCAAAAAACTTAATCACAATTTTCTATCCTTAGTAGCTCCTAACCCAAAATTGGATAATTACACTTTGTCTTAAATCAACAAAAATATTTCTCAACTAGGTAACGGACAGAGGTTATCGATGCACCACGAATCGCCGTAGCAATGCAACCGAAAGTTTAAGTACATTCAGAGAAACAACCAGTATAATATTTACGAATCACCGTAATTTTAATAACCGGTTATTACTTTGCCGTATCCTAGACACTAAGAAATAAATTTGTTCAAAGAAAACAATTGTGAAGATACAATTAAGCCCTAAGTGAGCTCGTGACACCCTTAAGTCCAACGTCCAACCTTTATTATCATTCAAATTATACGATGAAATGCGTTTGTGGGCTAAGAAAATGATGATGAAATCTCCCACCTTATGTGAATTGGGGTGTTGCCCTTTGAAAATAAAACAAGATGAGATGAATGCAAAACATAAATTAAACGTGAATTTACAATGAAGCTAAAATGAAGTTTGTTTTTGTTTTTGAATTTTGAATTTTTTTTGTATAAATGCAAATGCAACCAACCAATAATGCTATAAAAACAAAGGAAAAGTGCACGATAACAGAGCGTGCAGATTATTTAGCAAATTTTTTTAGCGGCATTTTTTTTAGCAAAGCAAAGCAGTTTATTTTTGGCAAGCACTTCTTCCTTTTGAATTTCTGCTTTGGCAACCTGAAATGAAGAATAAGATATATTTACAAGTTTTTTGGATATATCAAAGAAAAACCAAACTAAACAAATGAAAAACAAATGAAAATAAAATAGATTGAAATTTGTTGTTGTTTTTTTGGGAGAACAAGACAAAACAGAACTAAAAAAAATTGAACTAACAAACTAAAACAAAGTATTTATATATATAAAAAAATTTCACTCAGGCCTTAAAAAAAACATTTAACCCGGCCCAGTTAAATTGAACGCAAGCAAAAGCTCATTTTCACCTTCACAATCGAAAACTAACAAAACTAAAAATTTTCAAATTGATGTACTCGAAACTCCAAATTCTCAAATCAAATTTCAATTTTTCCAATCAAAAGTTTCTCTTTTTTTTCTATGGGAGTCGGCTCGCGCTGAGTTGTTTGATGCAGTGCGATTTGTATGGTTCGAAGAAGGTTGGTTAGGAAAAATGTAGAGGATAGGTGTGCAATAGTGATGAGTATGATAACAGAGGTGTTCGATAGTGATTGTAGGTGGTTCAGGAATGATGGAAGATGGATTTGCTTGGGGAGGGAGATATTCGACTTACTGGATACGCGATGTCAGCAGATGCTCAGACAGGTAACTTGCTGAATTGTTCAATTGTATATGGACAGTGTAACCTGGTCGTGGAGTGTGAAATGATTGACAGCAGGGTTTAGTCAGAGAAGTATTGGATTGTACTTGCGGGCAAAGGAAGAGGGCGGTGAAGTTTGTTTGGATGGAGATTTGTGCGAAGAGAGTGTTGGTGGAGGTTGGTAGATCTGGTCATTCGGGTGATGGAGTGGTACTGTGTTTGTTATGAAGTATGTGTGGGTGACTGTGTGGGAAATGGTTGGTGGGGATGCATGAATGGGTAGGGTGGCAGGTTGAATAAATTTGGAGATGAAGTCTGATGTTGAAGTTTTTTGTCAGGCAGGATGAAGTAGAAGTTGTTGTTCAAGTCAGAGGTAGTTACAGTGTACTGGATGTTGATGGCCGTGGTTAGTGAGGTGGCAGTTGACAGTGATGATGAAGTTGTGTAACAGTTTGGTTCAGGGAAGTTGGGTGATTAGAAATGGGAAGCAGTAGGGGTTGCAGGTTGATAATTGTTGTGCAGGGAGGTTTTGAATGGTTGTGTTGTATGAAGAATGGTGTTGAAGTGGAGAGTATGGAAGTAGTATGTATATGGGGTTGACAGAGAATGGTTGTTTTGCAGAACAGTGAAAGGGGAATTTGTACATAAAAAAATGTAAGGAGAATATAGTGCAAATGAAATGTAACTTCACATGTAATTGAAAGTGAAAATGGAATAAATTTTTTTCTTTTGCAATTGAGATTGTGTACTTTTTTTGAAAAAATAATATCCAAGTGCAAATAGAAATCTAGAACAACAACAAGCTCAAAATCAAAAAAAAAATCACAACCACACATTTTTTTTTTTTTTTAAATGCGACCACACACAAAATAAAAACATACAAAAATCAAAGAAAACTAATTCGAAGAAAAGAGAATTAAAATCAAGACATTTCCCCGGCAACGACACCATAATCTTGTTAAACGACTAATTTTCTATCGAGTTAGAAAATAGTCGAAAATTTTCAGATTAAAATAAATGCAAGCGCACGACGTACAAAAATTAGTACGTGGCGAGTACGGGCCGATCCGTTGGGAATTGTAAGATTTTAAAATTTTCTAATCAACCAAATCAGACCAAATGGAGGAGAAATTGTTAACTACAAAAAAAAGCTAAGTTAGAATTAAAATGTGATTAAAAAAACTATTGAACTAGAGACAATTTAGGGATAAGTCCATTCTCATATTTTTGTAAATCAACAAACAATAATTTATGATCTCTAGCTTTGATGTTAAGTGAAATAACTATTATATTTATCATAAGTATGGTTTGTTTACGTTATTAATTAACATAACTCAAACCATCAAACTATAATACAACAATTATACCACTTATAATTCTCATGAAAATGAAGCCAAAGCAAAAGCTATTTTAATAATGATTCATTTACTATTGTAACTATATAGATCATCAAATTTCATTTAAAAATCAAAAATGGATGTGCAAATGATGATGCAAATTGTGTTTATGTTGAATAAGAATAGCTCATTTGCAAAAGCAACATAAGCTATCAAATCCACTTGTATAAACTAGCATCAAAATTCACTCTCATGAAACATAAACAAAAAGAGATCATAAATCAAAGAAATGTTGAAATTATATAAAGTTAGAGAGCTTCATTACCCCTAAATTGAAGGGATTTAGCTACTCATTTGTGTTATCAAATCAACACTTGTAAATTTCAACATTAAAAAGCAAAGAAATTAAAACCAAGTAAAGGAAGAAAGAAAGATTAACTACAAACTATTTGCATGAAATTTAAGCTACACTACTTGCATGAATGTATATTTAAGCTATGCATATTAAAAAAAAAGAGAGTATAGAAATAAGCATTAACATAAAAACAAAGAAAATCATGTTGACAAGAAAAGAGGAAGATGCTAGGAAGCCATTTTTATTTCATGACACATTGTCATTGCAACTTGCTCTTTTAATTTCCTAACTAATGTGAAAGAGTAGATGTTATGTTCATGTATATAAGAAGACTATTTATACATGCATAAAACCCCAATTCTATTTTTAGGATGCTTCCAAAAACGCCCTTTATGAAGTATGACCTCCAACTAACCATTAGCCACTAACTAATCCCTCATTAAAAGTGCATGAAGCTTTAACCTCCACTTAGTTGTCCATTAGCTTCTAATTGTATATTTAGGCAAGTGGGTGGGGTCCTCCATGTTCGTGGTCTTGAATCATTTCCCTCTTCTTTCCTTTGTATTCATTTGTGCATACATGTATCTTCATATAAGCATCTTCCATATGCATCCAAATTCCTATAAAAATTATCAAAAAATGTCCAAGTAAAAATTCTCAAATTTACACATGTACAAAAATGACCATTTTGCCCCTGAATGAAGATGAATATATGATGATTTGAAAAAAATTGAGCTATGGTTTTAAACCTGTTAAAATGCCTAAATATGACTTTTATTTAAATAAAAATAGATAAACTATGGATATAAATATATGCATATTTGCGTGTACATCATGCATCAGTTTTAGATGTAAAGTATTTAAAAAGTTTATGGTAACCAATCAGTGTTTTACAATAGGCAAGTTGTTAGAAAGAAATTACTAAAAGTTGCAATAAATCAGCCTTTAAATCATAAAAAGGCGTTCCGCCTCGATTAGTAAGGACCTTTCGACTCCTTTGATTCTGCCTCGTCCCAATCGAAACCAACACAATCGAAACCACCATAGTCGAAACCAATACACAAGATATCACTTAGATTGGTATACAGTGGATTGGAAGGAGGGCGGAAGCCTTAGTGTCGAAAGGCTAGCTTCCGATGGAGTCGAAACCTTGCTTTGTTTTCAAAAGTTAAAGTCTTGCCTTGTTTTACTTAAAGCTTTCGACATAATCAAAACGTATGTTTTCGAAAGAGTTTTATAATTAGCTTTCGAAGAAGGCTGTCATATTATGTTAAAGTAATAGCTTTCGGAGGATTACCATTTTCCTTTATATAATTACTTTCAAAAGGGTAGGTTTTGAACTAGTCGAAACCTAGCTGCTACTCTACCTTTTGACTATATTGACCAATAATGCTTTCGAAAAGGTTAACCTTATTTTTACCTTAAAATAAGCCTTTTTCCTAATTGCTTTCAAAAGGGTTGAGGGTTTTGAAGGCGATGGAGTCGAAAGGGGTTTCAACTCAGTCCTTCAAAGTTTTTGTTTAAAATGTTTTGCTTTCGACTAAGATGGTTCTGACGCCATTAATTTTTCCCCAAACTAAATTTTTGATGGTTTCAAAAGGGATACTTTCGTATATAATCATTTTGACCCAAATGATGTTTTTAAAGAGTAAACTCAATACTTTCGAAAGGGATACTTTCATTTGTTTCAAAGCTCTATATTTTAAAAGATGGTTTGATACCATCGAAAGGTATAATAGGTTTTGTAAGAGAATGTTTAATAAGGGCTTCGAAAGGTATGTATACAATGTCTTGAAAAGAAGTTTTTGCTTTCGAAGGAGGCTATCCAGAGGTTTCGAAAGAGATGTTTTATGGTTTCAAAACATAAACCTAATCTCAATTTAAAGTAATGACCATGGCATAAATGAAGATTTTGGAAATGATATTCAAATTGTTATTAACTCATAACTGTATTTTGGGAAAAGTGTAGAATAACCAGTTAGGTTGACGTTGTAGTGAATATAACTTAACAGATGTTAAACTCTAAATTAATGACATTGGCAGGGGCTAATAGGTTTACAGTAAGCCTATGAAAATTGTATGATATTGGCAGGGGCCACTAGGTTCGTAGTCTGCCCATGAAAACTAAGATTTGATACTGGTAGGGACCAGTAGGTTTGTAGTTAGCCCATGAAAACTATATCCGGATTAAGATATTAACAGTCAGCTAATAGGTTCCTAGTTAGCCCATGAAAACTAGGATAAGGAGTAAGATATTGGAGTTACCAATAGGTTCTAAGTGATCCCATGAAATAATTGGATAGATAGTCCTTAAAATTTAATAGGTTAGTAGAAATCCTAGAAAATGTAATTGAGACAGATAGTCAAAATGAATGGGGTTGGACAATCTAGAATTGATTATTTGTTTTTCATATCATCATATTGTTTTGAAATACTATGTTTTAACCATTGTGGATGCGGGAGCACAGTATATGGTTTTACAAATGTTTTAGGATACTAGTGAGGGGACTAAGCGGCGTGGTCTCACTAGATATCTGAATGGTTTGAGATGGTAAATTATTATTCATACCAGATATTCATACCAAACACCCTGATAGTCAAAATCGAGTGATATTCTCGGTAGAGAATATTGATCAGAGTGCTATACTTAATGCTATAGAGGTAGGAAATGAGTTAAGTCTGGTTCAGGTAGCAAGAGAGCTTGTACATGTCTTTGAGCCAGTCACTGGACTACCCCCAAAAAGAGCTGTTGAGTTTAGAATAGGTCTTGTGCCAGGAGCTGAACCTGTAAGTAGACTACCTAGCAGGATGACATCAATCGAGATGAAGGAATTAAAGGTGCAGCTAGTGGACTAGAAGGAAGGAATTTTTTTTAGACCAAGCACTTCGCCTAAGGAGCGGCCGAAAAAGCCAGATGGGTCGTTAAGGATATGTATTGACTATCGTAAGTTAAACGAATGGGCAATTAAGAATAGATATCCTTTTCCAATAATAGATGATCTTCTTGATTAGTTGAACGAAGCCAGAGTGTTCTCCCAGTTGGATTTGACAACAAGATTCCATCAGTAGAGAGTGGCGGAGGACGGTATTCCTTTGACAACATTTTGAACTAGATATGGTTCATATGAGTGGTTGGTGATGCCATTTGGATTAGCAAATGCACTAGCTTTCTTCATAGAATTGATGAACTGAGTTTTTCAAGAGTACTTGGATAGGTTTGTACTAGTGTTTATAGATGAAATTTTAGTATACTCTAAGGATGAGAGAGAGCATGAAGTTCATCTTAGAGTGGAGCTTGAGATGTTGAGGTAGAATTATCTAAAGGAAAAGTTCACCAAATGTCATTTCTGAAATAAGGAGGTAAAGTTTCTTTGTCACATGGTTTTAGAGGAAGATTGTTTGTCGATCCAGATAAGATCGAAGTTGTGAATAATTGGGAGAGACCAAAGATGGTGACTGAGATCAGAAGTTTTCTTAGACTTGATGGCCATTACCGGAGATTCATTAAGGACTTCCCATGGCTAACAGCACCCTTAACTAAACTAACCAGGAAGGAAGTGAGATTTTTTTGGTCCGATAAATATGAGGAGGCATTCCTTAAGTTCTAGCATTTGTTGACGAATGCAACCATGTTAGTATTCCCAGAAGGAAACTAAGGATTGATGGTGTATACTGATGCATGTGTGACTGGATTAGGAGTGGTGTTGATGCAGAGTGGTAAAGTCACTGCCTACGCATCTAGGTAGGTTAGACCGCATGAAGTTAGATATCATACTCATGATTTGGACTTGGAAGCTGCGATCTTCACATTTAAGATATGGAGATTTATCTCTTAGGGGAGAGATTTGAGTTGTATACCGATCATGATTCTTTATGGTATTATTCTCTCGAAAGGAGTTGAATATGAGACATCAGAGGTGGCTAGAGTTTCTGGCCGCATATGATTTTGGTACAGAATATACATCAGGAAAAGGTAATAAGGTGGCTGATGATCTTAGCAGGAAACATCAGAATGTGGTGTTAGCCATGTTGGCAGAATGGAAAGATTTAGAAGCTTTAATCAGTTATTATGTGCAGTTAAGATCAATTGCTGGTTCTAGCCAGAGTATTGCCAGTTTTCTTGTTTAGAAGTTCGACCCGTATTGGTTGAGAAAATTGCTTCTAAGAAGAAGGAGGATCCAATATTAGCTAAAAGGATCGGAAGGCTTGAGGTTGATGAGATCGATGATCTAATAGATCTTAGCCTTGACCAGAGAAGGTGGCTAAGAAAGAAGGGACATTTATGTGTTCGAAATATGGAGGACTTAAAGAAAGAAGTTCTTCGAGAATGTCATTGGTCCAAGTTTGTGGTTCATCCTGCAGGGACCAAGATGCATTAGGATATGAAGAGAAGCTTCAATTGGGAAGGCATGAAGAAGGATGTTGGCTTGTGATTTAGACAGTGTGAAAACTGTCAAAAAGTAAAACCTAACATCAAAAACCAAGTGGGTGCTACAGCCTTTAGAGATTCCAATTTGGAAATGAGATTTGATATATATGGATTTTATAAATGGGCTACCGAGGTCAAATAGAGGTAATGAAAGTATATGGGTTATAGTGGGCAGATTGACGAAGAGTGCCCATTGCATTCCAATTAAGTCAACCAAAACGGCACCTATTTTAGCTTAGTCATTCCTGAAGAACATAGTTAGACTACATGGAGTTCCTACTAGTATAGTCAGTGATAAAGATGCTTTGTTCGCTAGTGAATTCTGAAAGAGTCTATAGGAAGTAACGGGCACCAAATTTAATATTAATACTGCATATCTCCCTCAGACAGATGGGCATATAGAGAAAGTTTATAAGGTACTCAAAGATTTATTGAGAGCTTATGTATCAGATTTTGGTGGATCTTGGGAGGACCACCTAAATTTGGTTGAGTTTTCCTATAATAATAGTTACCAGACTAGTATAGGGATGGCGCCATTTGAAGCTTTGTATGGAAGGCCATGCAAAACACTAGCATGTTGGTTAGAAAATGGGGACAGATTAGTCTTAGTTTTAGATTTGGTTAGAGTGATGTTAGAGAAGACCGAGCTAATCCGGGGAAGTATGAAGGAAGCTTAGTCCAGACAGAAGAGTTACGCAAATAAAAGGAGTAAGGATTTAGAATTCTTCGTTGGAGATAAAGTTTTCATTAAGGTACCACCTATAAAGGGCGTGATACGATTTGGAAAGTCAGGGAAGTTAACCCTAAGATATGTAATTCCATTCTAAATTATAGAGAGGATTGGAAAGCTCGCATACAAAATAGAGTTTCTGAGCAGTTTGGCAGGTGTCCATAATGTATTTAATGTCACATCTTCGTAAGTATGTGCATGATCCAGAGACTACTATTCCTTTAACAGGGTTGGATGACTTAGTGGTAGAGCCAGATTCGACTTTTGTTAGACAACCAGTTCGGGTTGTAACTAGAGACGAGAAAAAGTTAAGGAACAAGACAGTCAGGTTGGTGAAAGTTCAGTTGAGCGACAACGAGAAGGACTGTACTTGGGAGACAGAGACAAGATTAGAGATATTTATACTAATTTTATTTGAGGGTATGTCTATATTAGATTTATATAGATAGTTGCTAGTAAGTTAGACTATTATGGATGTTAAGTGTTGTTACATATGATCGTTATGTTTAGTATTTAGTCCTTATTGAATTTCGAGGACGAAATTCTTTAAGGAGGAAGCCAGTAACATCCCTAATTTTGACAACATATTCAAGAAATTTAATTAGATAAATTAATTAGAATAATGGTGATAAAAAGATTGAGATTTGAATAATTTATACATATAGGGCCATGCTTATTAATGAAATAAATGGGCTTAAAATTGGTTTATAAGATAATTAACTTACATAAGGCCTTATTAGTAAAAATAGCCAGAATTTATATTTATGGCTATACGTTTGCCTTTGTGCTTTCACGTTCATTTTATTTCTCAAATCAAAACAAATGCAAATAACCCTAATATAGTCGGCCATTAACAAGGAAGGGAAAAAGGAAATTTCAATCAGAAGATAAGATCAAAGCAAGGATTAAGCTACAACAAATCTCATTATCCTTATCAACTCTATAGTGTATATATCATCTTTATTTTTATTCTATGATTTTATGGTTTCAGATTTATGATTTAAATTTATTTTTGTGATAAAATGGATGATGATATGCTTGAGTTATATTATGATGATTTTTTCAGTCATAAGCACAAGAGTTTGCATGGTTTTGACATGAAGTTGAGAATCTATGATTTCAGAGTGCCATGGAAAATTTTTATGTTAAGTAATTCATGATTTTGGAGATGTGTTTTAATTTTTGAAATTTTCCAAGCTATGGAAATTTTATTATGAATTTTTAATGCATAAGATGATGTAATTGGGTTTAAAATTTGTTTCGAGAATTTCAAAAAAAAGTTGGGTCTAAAATTTTAATATGTTCAATTACATGTTGAAATGGTGTGATTTTTAGGGATTTTTCCCAATTGATTTACTAGAGGAAATAAATTATTTTAAAAGAAGGGCTTTTTAGAAAATGTCAGTTTTTGGTTATAAGGAAAGCTTTTAACGTTTAAAACCTTTAATTTTGGATTTGAATAAATGTAGCAGTTTTAGATGTAAAGTATTTGAAAAGTTTTATGGCGGCCAATCAGTGTTTTACAAATAGGCCAGTTGTTAGAAAGCAATTACTAAAAGTTACTATAAATCAGCCTTTAAATCAGAAAAAGGCGTTCCACCTTTATTATTAAGGACCTTCCGACTCCTTTAGTTCCACCTCGTTCCATTCGAAACCAACACAATCGAAACCACTACAGTCGAAACCAAAACACAAGATATCACTTAGATGGTTATGCAGTGCGTTGGAAGGAGGGCGGACGCCTTGGTGTCGAAAGGCTAGCTTCCAATGGAGTCGAAACTCTGCTTTGTTTTGCATATCATCATATTGTTTTGAAACACTATGTTTTAAACTTTGTGGATGCAGAAGCATAGTCTATAATTTTATAAATGTTTTAGGGTACTAATGAGTGGAAAACATGTTCCGTTAAGTGGCGTGGTCTCACTAGATATCTAAATGGTTTGAGATAGTAAATTATTATTCATACTGGGATTTATGTCTGACTCGAAGTTTTTTCCCCTTAAGCTCTCGGGTACTTAATTGATTTTGAGTTGGTTGAGAGTTAAGGTTTCCAGGTTTTTTTAGACGAATAAAGCTTCCGAGAACATGCAGGAGACAAACTTCTTATTAGAGTTCTTTTATTTCCGTTGTTTGTTTTGTTTGTAAAGGAAAATTGTTTCTTGCCTATTTATATACTCTGATCTACCGGGTGCATCTTCGTATGTTGCTCTTGGCGTATTTTGTAATAATTATATGTTATCTGAACATGATTTGCGAATTAGGATTATGTAATCAATTTGAAATATTTTGAAATGGAATGTGGAATTTGTTTTGTTGTTTAATTTTTCTCCATATTCTTGTGCTTTCGTATATCAATGTATCTAATATTGCTGTGTTTGGTCACCGATGATGAATAACTATGGATGACTGTAGCATCCATAGCCATTAGATTTTTGCCTTCAAACATAGGGATGTTACAAGTTGCTATCAGAGCATATGTTAATTAAACTTTAAAAGAAACTTAAGCCTAAAAGATTTTTAAAACATAATCCAATGAATTAGATAATAAGATTGAGGTTTGGGTTAATGCTATAGTAATGTACTTGTATTTTCTATATGTAGTTATTTATGTACAATTACGTATCCCCCGCTTTTTTAGACCATTCTTCTGTATCTTACTAAGGTTCGTATGCCAATTTACGGGAAATAAAATACGAAAGCAGGAAACAGAAGAGGAAATCTCAGTGGAGGAAGCACCACAACTAACGAAAAATGCTCGACCTACTACTAGAAGAAACCCGGGTCAACTGGCTAATGCTAGTAACCAAAATGGTGAAGCCAATGTAGGTGCTGGAAATCCACCTGTAGATATAAGGGTGATGTATTAGTTCTTAGCCAGTTTGGTGCAAGATGGAGCTGATGCTGAGGTTGCCGGAAATAGAGGAGGAGAAAATCATATGGTTCCAGTTTCGGTGGAAAGCCATTATTAGGAACAGAAAGTGCCGTAGAGTTTCAAAATTGGCTGTTGCACTATGAGCGAATATTTACTAATCTGGGTCTGATGGACCAAAGAGAAGGTTGGCCTCTAGGCAGTTACAGGGGTCAACACTACACTGGTGGAATAGTGTTACTACTAGAGTGCCGAAAGAGCAGTTAACTTGGGCTGATTTTAAGATGGGATTTGAGCAGAAGTTTGTATCTGAGTTTGCCAAGTCTTTGCTAATGAGGAAGTTTATGGATTTAGTACAAGGAGAGATGTCATAGTAGAGTATGTAACTAAGTTTGGAGAACTATCTCGATATGGATATGCTATTGTAGATACTGATATCAAAAGGAATGAGAAGTTCATCCGAGGACCGAGGTCTGAGCTTGCTAGAATGACCATGACACATGTCCATGATCCCTATAGTATAGTGGTGGAGACGGTCATTCACCAAGAGGAGTTTCTTGCTGATTTAACTAAAGAAAAGTCAGTGGAAACCCAGGGTTTTCAAGGGAAAATAGGAAGTTCTTTAAAAAGAAGGGAGCCTAGAGGGGAGACACATCTAAGAAGTCAAAGGCTGAGTTAGTTTGCTATAGGTGTGACAAGAATGGTCACTTTGCTAATGAATGCCGGTCAGAGAATGGGAAGAAAGCTGCAGTTAAGAAGAATGTGAAATGCTTCAACTATGATCAAGTTGGGCATTACAAGAATCAGTGTCTAGAGCTAATTAGGGAGGACAATGGAAAAGTTTTTTCCATAGGACCAACTAGGCCTACTGCAGCAGACAAAGAAAAGACTGTTATGGAAGGTATGCTTTTGATTCAGAGTATTTCAGTAAGAGTACTTTTTGATACCGGTGCATCACATTCGGTTTATATCTCAGTGTTTGGTTGATAAATTATGTTTAGAACCTATCTACATGTTACTTCCTTATGGGTTGCGAATCCAATAGGAGGGTATGCAACTTTAGGGTTAAGATGTGACCATTTAGAACTTGACTTGGTAGGTCATAAGTTTGCATGAAGTTTGTATGTTATTAATTTCGTAGATTTTAGGATCATTTTGGGCATGGATTGGTTAGGTAGGTATGAGGCTAGAATATTTTTCTAGGATAAGGAAATATCACTTAGACACCATGATAATATAACAGAGTGATATTCTTAGTAGAGAATATTGTCCGGAGTGCTTATGCTATGCTTAATGCCTTGGAGGCAAGGAATGAGTTAAGTCAGGTTCAGGTAGCAAGAGAGTTTGTACATGTCTTTGAGCTAGTCACTGGACTACCCCCGAAAAGAATTGTTGAGTTTAGAATAGATCTTGTACCAGAAGCTAAATCCAGAAGCAGATTGCTTAGCAGGATGACACCAACCAAGATGAAGGAATTAAAGGTGCAACTAGTGGATCTAGAAGGAAGGAATTTTATTAGACCAACCAGTGCACCTTCGGAGCGGCCGTGGTGTTCGTAAAGAAGCCAAATGGATCGTTAAGGATGTGTATTGACTATCGTAAGTTAAATGAAAGGACAATTAAGAATAGTAACCTTTTCCAAGAATATAATATCTGTTTGATCAGTTGAGTGGAGCCAGAGTGTTCTCCCAGTTGGATTTGGCAACAAGATTCCATCAGTTAAGAATGCAGAGGGCAATATTCCTTTGACAGCATTTTCAACTAGATATGGTTCATATGAGTGGTTGATGATGCCATTTGGATTGACAAATGCACCTGCTTTCTTCGTATATTTGATGAGCTGAGTTTTTCGAGAGTACTTGGATAGGTTCGTCCTAGTGTTTATTGATGACATTCTAGTATAGTTTAAGGATGAGAGAGAGCATGAAGTTCATCTTAGAGTAGGGCTGAGACGCTGAGGCAGAATCAGCTAAAGGTGAAATTTACCAAGCGTCATTTCTGGAAGAAAGAAGTAAAGTTTCTTTGTCACATAGTTCAAAGAAAGGAGTGTTTGTCGATCCAAATAAGATCAAAGCTGTGAATAATAGAAAGAGACCAGAGACGGTGACTGAGATCAGAAGTTTTCTTGGACTTGCTGGCTACTACTGGAGATTCATTAAGGACTTCTCATAGATAGTAGCACCCTTAACTAAACTAACCAAGAAGGAAGTGACATTTGTTTGGTCCAAAAAATGTGAGGAGGCATTCCTTAAGTTAAAGCATTTGTTGACTAATGCACCCGTGTTAGTAGGTCTAGAAGGAAACTTAGGATTGGTGGTGTATACTGATGCATGTGGAACTGGATTAGGAGCATTGTTGATGCAGAGTGGTAAAGTAGTTGCCAATGCATCTAGGCAGCTTAGACCGCATGAATTTAGATATCCTACTCTTGATTTGGAGTTTGCAGCTGTGATCTTCACATTGAAGATTTGAAACATTATCTCTTAGAGGAGAGATTTGAGTTGTATACCGATCATAAGTCTTTACGGTATTTATTCTCTCAGAATGAGTTGAATATGAGATAGTGGCTGGAGTTCCTAGCCGCATATGATTTTGGTACAGAATATAGATCAGGAAAAGGTAATAAGTTGGCTGATTCTCATAGCAGGAAACATCAGAATGTGCCATTAGCTATGTTGGTAGAATGGAAATATTTAGAAGCTTTAGTCAGTTGTGATGTGCAGTTAAGGTCAACTGCTGGTTCTAGCCAGAGTACCGCCAGTTTGTCTTGTTTAGAAGTTCGACCAGTATTATTGATAAAATTGCTTCTAAGTAGAAGGAGGATCCAGTATTAGTTGAAAGGATCAAAAGGCTTGAGGTTGGAGTTGAGGTTGATGATCTAAAGGATCTTAGCCTTGACCAGAGAAGGTGGCTAAGAAAGAAAGGACGGTTGTGTGTTCGAAATATGGAGGACTTAAAGAAAGAAGTTATTGGAGAATGTCACTGATCCAAGTTTGTGATTCATCCTGGAGGGACCAAGATGTATTAGGATATGAAGAGAAGCTTCTATTGGGAAGGCATGGCGAGAGATGTTGGCTTGTGGTTTAGACAGTGTGCAAACTGTCAACAAGTGAAAGCTGAACATCAGAAACCAAGTGGGTTACTACAACCTTTAGAGATTGCAATTTGGAAATGGGATTCGATATCTATGGATTTTATAAACAGGTTGCCAAGGTCAAATAGAGGTAATGAAAGTATATGAGTTATTGTGGATAGAATGACGAAGAGTGCCCGTTTCATTCCAGTTGAGTCAACCAGAACGACACCTGTTTTATCTATGTTATTCCTAAAGAGCATAGTTAGACTACATGGAGTTCCTTCTATTATAGTCAGTGACAGAGATGCTTTATTCACTAGTGAATTCTGGAAGAGTTTACAGGAACTAATGAGTACTAAACTTAATATGAGTACTACATATCTCTCTTAGACTGATGGACAGATAAAGAGAGTCAATAAGGTACTCGAAGATTTATTTAGAGCTTGTGTATTAGATGTTGGTGAATCTTAGGAGGATCGTCTACATTTGGTTGATTTTTAATATAATAATAGTTACCAGACTAGTATAAGAATGATGTCATTTAAAGCTTTGTATGAAAGGCCATGCAGATCACTAGCATGTTGGTTGGAATTCGGGGATAGATTAGTCTTAGGTCCAGATTTGGTTAGAGAGGCGTCAGAGAAGATTGAGTTAATCCGAGTAAGGATGAAAGAAGCTCAGTCTAGACAAATGAGTTACGCAGATAAGAGGCGTAAGGATCTAGAATTCTCAGTTGAAGATAAGGTTTTCATTAAGGTATCACTTATCAAGGGTGTGATGTGATTTGGAAAGTCAGGGAAGTTAGCCCCAAGATATGTAGGTCCATTCTAGATTATAAAGAGTATTGGAAAGCTCGCTTACAAAATAGAGTTTCCGAGCAGTTTGGCAGGTGTCCATAATGTATTTCATGTGTCACATCTTCGCAGTATGTGCATGATCCATAGACTACTATTCTTTCAACAGGGTTGGTGACTTAGTGGTAGAGCCAAATTTGACTTTTCTTAAGCAACCAATTCGGATTGTAACTAGAGATGAGAAATGGTTAAGGAACAAGACAGTCAGGTTGATGAATGTTCAATGGCACGACAACGAGAAGGACTGTACATAGGAGACAGAGACAGGAGTAGAGATACTTATACTAATTTTCTTTGAGGGTACATCTACATTAGATTTGTATAGATAGTTTCTAGTTAGTTAGACTAGTATGGATGTTAGATGTTGTTATAGATGATTGTTATGTTTAGTATTTAGTCCTTACTAAATTTCGAGGATGAAATTTTTTAAGGGGGGGTGCCTGTAACATCCCTAATTTTTGGCAACATATTCAAGAAATTTAATTAGATAAATAAAATAGAATAATCGTGATAAAGAGAGTGAGATTTGAATAATTTATATATATAGGGTCACAATTTATATTTACGGCTATACGTTTTCCTTTATCCTTTCACGTTCATTTTATTTCTCAAATCAAAACAAACACAAATGACCTAATATAGACGGCCATTAACATGGAAGGGAAAGAGGAAATTTCAATCATAAGATAAGATCAAAGCAAGGATTAAGCTATAACAAATCACAATATCCTTATCAAATCTAAGGTGAATAACAATCTTATACCCTCTTTATTTTTATTCTATGATTTTATGGTTTCAGGTTTATGATTTAAATTCATTTTTGTGACAAAATGGATGATGATATGCTTGAGTTATATTATGATGATTTGTTTTAATCCATAAGCACATGAATTTGCACGGTTTTGGCATGAAACCGAGAATCTATGATTTCTGATTGCCATTGAAAAATTTTATGTCAAGTAAAACATGATTTTGAGATGCGTTTTAACTTTTAGAAATTTCCAAGCTATGGAAATTTTATTATGAATTTTAATGAAAAATATGATGTAATTGGGTTTAAATTTTGTTACGAGAATTTCAAAAAGAAATTGGGTCTAAAATTTTAATATGTTCGATTACATGTTGAAACAATTTTTTTTAGATTTTTGGGGATTTTTCCTAATTGATTTGCTAGGGTAATTAAATTATTTTAAAAATTGGCCTTTTTAGCAAATGTCGGTTTTTGGTTATATGGGAAGGTTTTAATGTTTAAAGTCTTTATTTTTGGATCTAAATAAATGCAGCAGTTTTACATGTACCATATTTGAAATTTTTTGTGGCAGTCAATCAGTGTTTTACAAATTGGCAAGTTCTTAGGAAGCAATTACTAAAAGTTGCTATAAATCAGCCTTTAAATCAGATAAAGGCATTCCCCCCTATTAGTGAGGACCTTCTGACTTCTTTAATTTTGCCTCGTCCCAGTCGAAACCACCATAGTCAAAACCAACACACAAAATATCACTTAGATGGTATGCAGTGGATTGGAAGGAGGGTGGAAGCCTTGGTGTCAAAAGGCTAGCTTTCGATGGAGTCGAAACCCTGCTTTGTTTTCAAAAGTTAAAGTCTTGCCTTGTTTTACTTAAAGCTTTCGACATAGTCGAAATGTATATTTTCAAAAGGATTTTATAATTAACTTATCATATTATGTTGAAGTATTAGCTTTCGAAGGAGTACATTTTTCCTTTAAATAATTGCTTTCGGAAGGGTAGGTTCCGACCTAGTCGGAACCTAGCCGCTGCTCTATCTTTCAACCCAGTAATGCTTTCGAATGGTTACCCTTATTTTTACCTTAAACCGAGCCTTTTTCCTAATTTCTTTCAAAAGGGTTGAGGGTTTCAAAGATGATGGAGTCGAAAGGGGTTTCGACTCGGTCCTTCAATGTTTTTGTTTTAAAGATTTTGCTTTCGACTAAGATGGTTCCGACGCCATCAATGTTTCCCCAAACTAAAGTTTTGATGGTTTTGAAAGAGATACTTTCGTAAATAAACATTTTGACCCAATGATGTTTTTAAATAGTAAATCCAATGCTTTCGAAAGGGAAACTTTCATTTGTTTCGAAGCTCTGTAATTTAAAAGATGATTTGATACCATCGAAAGGTATAATAGGTTTCGAAAGAGAATGTTTAATAAAGGCTTCGAAAGGTATGCATATAATGTCTTGAAAAGAAGTTTTTGCTTTCGAATGAGGCTATCCAAAGGTTTCAAAAGAGATGTTTTATGGTTTCAAAACATAAACTCAATCTCAATTTAAATCAATAATCATGGCATAAATAAAGATTTTGGAAATGATATTCACATTGTTATTAACCCATAACTGTATTTTAGAAGAAGGGAAGAATAACCAGTTAGGTTGACCCAACAGTGAATATAACTTAATAGATGTTAAACTCTAAACTAATGATATTTACAGGGGCTAAAAGGTTTACAGTAAGCCTACGAAAATTGTATGATATTGGCAGGGGCCACTAGGTTCATAGTCTGCCCATGAAAACTATGATTTGATACTGGCAGGGGCCAGTAGATTTGTAGTTAGCTCATGAAAACTATATCCGGATTAAGATATTGGCAGTCAGCTATTAGGTTCCTAGTTAGCCCATGAAAACTAGGATAAGAAGTAAGATATTAGAGTTACCAATGGGTTCTTAGTGATCCCATGAAAACCAAGTTATTGGACACAAGTTAATAGTAACCCTAGAAACTATAATTAATATAGATAGTCAGAATGAATGAGGATGGGTAATCTAGAATTGATTTATTTATTTTTCACATCATCATATTGTTTTCAAATACTATGTTTTAACAAATGTGGATGCAGGAGCATAGTATATGGTTTTATAAATGTTTTAGTATACTAGTGAGGGGAAATTCCGTTCCGCTAAGCGGCACGGTCTCACTATATATCTATATGGTTTGATATGGTAAATTATTTTTCATACCAAGATTTACGTTCGACTCAAAGTTTTTGTTTTTCCTTTAAACTCTCGGGTATTCAATTGATTTTTTGTAGGTTGGGAGTTAAGGTTTCCTGGTTTTTATAGACGAATAAAGCTTCCGAGGACGTGTAGGAGGCCAATTTTTATTAGAGTTTTTTTTATTTCCACTACGTGTTTTGTTTGTAAAGGAAAATTGTTTTTTTGCCTATCTATATACTCTAATCTACCAAGGGGGCATCTTCATATGTTACTCTTGGCGTATTTTGTAATAATTATATGTTATCTGAACGTGGTTTGCGAATTGGGATTATGTAATCAATTTGGAATATTTTGAAATGGAATGTGGAATTTGTTTTGCTATTTAATTTTTTTCCTATTCTTGTGTTTCTATGCATCAATGTATCTAATATCGCCATATTTGGTCTTCGAAGATTAATAACTATGGATGACTGCAGCATCCTTAGCCGTTAGTTTTGGGCCTAAAGATAGGGGGATGTTACGATCGTCGAGTATGGATTATACTCGGCAAGGACCCGGAGAGAACAAGGTCGTCAGCTACGGACTATGCCTGGCAAGGGGCAGGTCGCTTAGCTCGAATACGATGGATCGTCCTACTTAGGTCATCGAATATGGATTGTGCTCGGCAAGGATCTCGAGAGATCAAAGTCATCCGGTATGGACTATGCCAAGCATGAAGTAGGTCACTTCGCTCGAACACGATGGATCAACCTATTAGGTTGTCGAATATGGGTTGATTTTGGCAAGGATCCAATGATATCGAGGCTTTGGATTTGGAAAACGATCCAGTAAGATCACAGATTTGGCTATTGGCTTTGGATAGATATGAATTCGGCTAAGGATTTGGAATGTATTCGAAATATGATATTGACTCCGAACAGTCATAGATTCACTAATGAACATGAGAGATTATGGATTTGGATTGGCAACAGATTGGATTTTGGATTGGAAAATATGACTATTAACGGATTATGGATTTTGGATTTACAGTAATTCAAAACACACCTTCCTATCATAGGGCATGTATTAGGAGACAAAGTGTTAACCCACCTTTTGCCAAGGCAATATACAAGCGGATTTAACTCAAAAGACTTTCGATTATCGAGGCCAATGAGCCCAAAGTGGTGACTGTGGGATCCAAAAATCAAGTATAGATAATAACATGACGTTAAGATTGAATAAAATTGATAGATATGCAAGGCAGAATGTTCGAAGTATGGAATATGGTTCAACACATAAGAGAAAATGCATTTCGATAGTAAATAATTAATGACTCAAAAACCACAAGAGGTTGCAAAGTGAAACTCTAGGAATAGAAAGAAGGGACCCTAGGGAGTTCACCCTAAGGGTCGCACCCCAAAACAAGCAACTTGAAGGGATCAGTATCGATCCCTCCATAGGGGTTGGCACATTTCCCTTATATGGGTTGGCTATATTCTAATTCTGGCAGAGATTATTCAATATCTCAATATCTACTGATCCAATTGACATGAACTCGGAGCATAAACTAATTACAACATATGGAACACCACATAGGGGTCGCATATCATTTGGAGCAAGTTGGAGGGATTGGTACCTATCCCTTCATATGGATCGGCTATAATCAGTCTTTACAAATTGTTGCAACAAAGATTGATCAATAACTCGAGTTTTTCTAATCCAATTGGTGAAAAACCTAGAGGCTAAGCATAATACAACATGGAGAAGTTACCCTAGGGATTGCATGGCATTTGGAAGAGATTGGAGGGATCGGCAGAAATCGGAATTCAAACAACACCATTTCACGGAAAATGCGATATCTCACAAACCGTAAGTCGAAATGGCACAAAATTTGGCAATCAAGTAGCTAACATCATAGGGCACCCCTCGTAAGGATCACAGTCTATTTGGACACACTAATAGGGATTGGTGTCAATCCCTATTGTGAGCCTCATTGGGTCTAGAAATTTTGGGTGGCCTCGTCTTGGTCTCCCAAAACTTCTATCAAAATTTCTTCCCGAACCGTGCACATCTTCCCTATAAATACAGCAGACATGGTGTTAGAAAATGGATCTTTTTTCTGCTTCTCTCTATCTTCAACCTAGGCTACACTCTGCCCATTTTATTTTTGGATTTCAGATTGTAACTACAAACAACCTGAGTATAATAAAAATGATTATTTGGGAGTAGACGTAGGCTGGAGTTAGCCGAACCACTATATATCTTGTCTCTTTTTACTTGCTTTCTGATTGTTTTAATTTTGTTCCTCATTTGTTTCTCTTTATATTTTTGTGATTGGATTGGATATTAGCACTTTTACATAATTGGGTGTTAGTGACCAAGACACCAACAACAGCATAAGAATAGAAGTAAATAAATAAATATTGGCAAGAAATCCTTTTAGGCCTCTCAACAAAAGTCCCCTGTAAATAACATAGATAAATGTGTATTTTTCGAAGTGTTCCGCAACGACCTATTTGCTACATAAACTTCGTATATCTTTTGGTTTTGTCCCCTTCATCACAATGGTTATTTATGTCGTCCGCCTTTTTAAGCGGGGATTTAAATCCAAACAAACAATCAAATAACAATATAAACTATCATCCAATCATTCAATAATAATTTATAACAATACACACATCGTATAGTTTATAAAAGGTGAGTAAACTCACTGAAATTTCAATGGACGATTTCACATTTCAGCTTGTCTGGATTTTAGCCTAAAATTCAACTTGCTTTAAATTCGATGAAATCAATTCCAACGCGTAGCAAACATTCATATGAGTCCAGCGCAACTTACAGCATTCACATCCGACCTCGTGTGAACAAGTTATTAAGTTCATAAGATTTTTGAATTAATTAAACAATTAAATCACTTAATTACTTAATTAATTACATTAATCAAACAATTGCTGCCCAAAATATGCGTCTTTCCCAATTCAATTTTATGATGTGCACACTGACTTGGCCGTGCACGCACCACTTTGACACGTAGCATTGCTCCATGAAATTAACTTTCGTTGCCTCCATCGTCTTTCCCTCCGCGAGCTCTACACCTCCATCACCATAAACCAAAGCTCGACACACTCCACTGTGATGCAACGTGGAACTCAAGCCACGACAAATGAAGGTCGTGATTTGACCTAAGCCGGTGCTCTTCACCAGACTCCATCCTAAGATGCTCCTCCACGTCACAAACCCAATGCACTAATGATTTCTCCTAACTCAGACCCTAGCCATCACTATCTGAAACCGTAGTAATGGACAAGACAGCCGATCACCTCAAATCATTGTCACATTCAATAAGCAGCGTATAGATTTGAAGCTTAGTCTTAAACAAGTTCAATGATACAAACTTTTTATTATTTTCGTTGAGAACTTTTTTGATTTTGAATTTTGAAATATGCGGCCATTATGGTTTTAGTTTACTGGAATTGAATGAAATAAAAAAAAGAACAAGAAGGAAGGATGAAAAATTTGGATAATGAGCAAGTGTTGACATTACTTTTTTTTTCTTTTTATAAACAAAGCAACTTCTTTCTTTATTTTCAAGTTAACCAAAAACTTCAAGCCAGCCATCATATCAATTAAATCATCCAGCTCAAAATTTTGAATTTTGATTTAATTTTTTAAAATATTTTGAAAATAGAGTTTTGCGATACTTTGCTATCCAACATCTTATTTGCATACGAAACATGAATAACATAAATAAAAATACGATCGTGTGCCAAAATGCGATATGATCAAAAGTCAACAATAAAATACATGGATTATTTTATTCTATGAGATTACAAAAATAACATCATTTGCAATAAAATACATCAAACAAAATATAATTTTTTTCCAAACTAAAAACGATGGAAAAATCTTATAAGTTAAGTTAAAAATACGTTATTAAGAACCGAGTCATTTTAATAATAATTGATTTTTTGTTATTTATTCAAGTTATTTATTATTATAAGTATGAGTCCACTAATTTTATTTACTAATTAAAAGGAGTTAAATAAGGCTGTTAAACCCATTTAATTAATACTCAATCTATAATTCAAATATTTAAACAATCATTATTTTAAATATAAGTTATTTGAATTTTTAAACACTAATTACTTAAATATTAAAAATTAATTAAATAATCAAGACGATAAAATTCTAGGATGTTACGAATTGCTATATAATCATACGCCTGCATTGAGTATCACATTATATAACATCACGAAGCTATGCGAACTCCATATTGTCATCCAAGTGGGAAACAAGTTCCAAAAAACCTTCGCTTAGCCTGCACCTAGTCTAGATACAAGCTGGTCTAATGTAGGTTTTTAGTCGATTGGAAAATATAACTAGTCAATTAGTACCGGTCGACTAGTTGCATATAGTGGGAAAATGTCTGCTTATTTAATCGACTAAAATTTCATTTTCGATCGTCCCAAATTTTGTTCCTTCTCCGCCTCATTTTATCCTTTTCACCAGTCAACCTGAATTTTCTCCATTCAACTCCTTACTTATAGCATAGGTTCCAATGCTTTAAACTTCATCGTTTCAACCATTTTTGTTTTGCTATTTCATCCAATCTTATCCGAGCTTCGAATATGATATAGAATTCATTATAGGTTCATTTTACTAACATCATATAATATGCTCTAGGGATTATAAATTTATTCAATTATAATCCATTTTCTATAGGAATATTATAGTTCAATCATATAAATTGCACTTTGATTGATATATTCATAAGTTAATCTATATTCAACTCTAATAGTCATGGAATTATTCTATCAATCATTTTTACAAAACCTAGAATAAATTATAAATATCTCAAATTAATCCAAATTAACCCTTCCCAATTTATATCAATTTTATTATTAAAGTGGTAGTCTAAGGTTTTTGAAATTTATCCAATTCATGTATATCATCAACTTGCACATTAAATTAGTTTTTAAATCATATTTCAAAAACTAAATAGACGTATAAAGGAAATTCAATGCAGATATAATAATATAACCATTTATGCACATATATGCATTCCACTTTTATCGACGAGGGGCTAACTTGTCTGTCGCGGTGTAAATCCCAATATCTTTATACGGGTATGTCAAACCATATACATATTACCCAATTGCATGTGCATAAACACACATGCGTGTATATGATACAATTTTTTTTAAATAATATAAATTATATAAAATAAGATTTTATTTATAAATTTAAATAGATTTTTATTTAACAAAAGATTTAGAAAAATTCTAAATGAATTAGACTATATGGGCCCATTAAAGATTCAATAACGGATTTTTTTTAAATTTATCTAGTTACCCTACTGCATGTTGCCCTAATTTCTACAATAACATCAGTGCCAAATCGCTTATGCAGTCTAAATTAGCGATATTAGGGCTAACTTATTAAAACATACCCATATAGTAGGGTATCTAGAAAAGTAGTGTCTAAGGTTAGGTTTGGAGAACAATGTACTTTGCCCTACCTAACTATTGGCCTGACCCAAAAGGATGAGCAAGCCATAGGTAAGCTCCAATATAAGAGGCCCAAATTGATTTAGGCCTTAGGCTAATTTCATAATTGCTTTGAAATCAAAATAAAAGTTTAAATTTAAAAGTTAAATTTAAAATAAGAAAAATATTATAAATGTTATAATAGGTTTTCAAATTGTTTTGAAAATTAAAATAAAAGTTTCAAAATTTAAAAGTCAAATTTAAAATAAAATACATATTATAAAATTTATAATAAAATTTTGTTTAAATGCTTAAAAATGTTACAAAATTAATTTCAAAATTATTGTTTGTTAATAAGATTAATAAAATAAAATAATTAGTTAAATAAGTTAATTATATATAATGACATATGTTATGTTGTCTTGAAATATTTAAGACAATATGAGTATACATGTGTGTATAAAAGAATTTTCAAAATTAATAAAACTTAATTAAGACTATTTAATTAAATAAATTGATTAAATGTTAATTAATAAACAATATAATACATATATATAAGATATATGTGTATAACTATATGTCATAGTATGTAAGTATACGTAATTAAAAATAAATTAAAAACGAATTATTTTAAATTAATTAAATTAAATAATTTAAATTTAATAAAATTTAATAATTTAAAGTTAATTAAAATGTTAATTACTCAAATTAATTAAAGCAGATTTAATTAATATAACGTTATACATAAGACTATTGTATAAGTTAATTAAATCATAAAAGTTACATAATAACTAAAACTTATATAGTATCAAAATTCCTTCTTCCAACTATAAACTATTAAGCAATGGCTTGTAAACGTAAATGGCATCCATCCTCAGATCTCCATTAAACCCTTCCGTTTTTTCTTCTTCTTTCGTCCCGTCCATTCCTCCTCGTCCCTTCCTTTTCCTCCTCGTCCCTTTCAATTCGTCTTAGATTCGAATGGCTAAGAATCGAAAGCTGAAGCCTCAGTTCGTGGCTTCATCTGCTTCTTCATCGTGAACAAGATCTAGTCTTCGTTTCTCGTCCTTTGATTCATCTCCTGCTCCAACTGAATCGGACTCCATCGATCCAACTTCGTCTTTGATACCAAGTGCTCCTTCGCCTTCCACAGTTGTTGATTTATGCTTGCTAAGCCTGCATTCTTCATTGAATATCGCTGCAGATGATGTTTTTTTGCGCGCTTATCCCAAATTTACCTTGCGCAGGGAATGATTTAAGCTCTCAAAACCTGATTTCGCATTTCGCTACTGAGTTAAGTGGCACTTTGCCTGCATCTGTGCCTCTTTCGGGTATTACCTCAGTTACATCTATAACCCTGCTTTCGAATTTTGTTCAGCCTGTTGGCAACTGGATTTGTACTGATCAAATTATCTTTAATGGGGTTTCTTAACCTGCTGAGTTGAATGGAGAGTCTAATACAGTATAGTTAGGCTATGTATCCCCTCAATCTGGTGATAGGAATTCATAGAAGCTATGTAGTTTGCATAATGTTGCTGACTGCGCTGATGCTGCCAGGCTACATAATGGTTCTATCGCACCTCTCCTATAACATATATAAGGAATGTTAATGCTACGGTATCTGAAGATGACAAATCCTGTAATAATCCCGGTATTGATTATGTATATCCAGTTAACATCCCAGTAGTCAATAAGTCTGTGTGGTCTTCGTTGTTTAAATCATTGCCTAGAAATGCTGGTGCATACACCCCACAGTAATTTAGCACTCAAATCATTGATGGGATTAATGTGCTCCCACCTGAAGTGATTAATGAGGCGGCGTGCCATTGGTCTGGCCATCTGGTTAGTTTTTCCTAGATGCCTTGTCTTCTTATTTGGTTGTCCATATGCAATGTAAGTGTGCATGGAAGCTTAAAGGTACTCTTCATGTTCAATTTAATAACTCCTTTTTCTACTTTAAATTTGGAAACAACGTAGACAGACTTTTAGCTCTTGAGACTAACCTTCACATTATTGAGGGGAAGCCATTTATTGTGATCCTTCGAGCATTGGAATAGATAGAGCAAGAGACCAAATACCATCGATTCCTGTTTGGGGCACTTTCTCCAACATCTCATCTGTCTTATAACCATTGATTGGTCTGAACTGGCTTGCGAGCCTTATTGGCGATTTCAAATGCTTTGATGCTAATACCGCCGCTCGTAAGAATTTAATATACGCTAGAGCATTGATTGAAGTAACCCCAACTTTTCCGCTACCGTCTATATTGAAAGTAAGAATCATGGAAGGTTACGAAGTGGAGATAAATGTGAATTACAGCTGGAAACCGATATATGTACAACCTGTCAGTCATTTGGACATTCTATGGAGAAGTGTTTTAGGAACGCTCCTCTATCTCCGACCCGAAAAACCCGCCCTAGGGTGGAAATGAAATAGGTTCCCAATGTTAGAGCTCCACTTGTCTCTGATCCTATTGTTTCTATTTCTCTCGTTGTGGGGACAGAAATTGATTCACTAGCTATTAGCATTTCCATGATGAGGTTGTTATATAGGAACGTGACGTTAGTTCTTGGATTCACGAGGTGTCAAACATGAGGTATGACCCGCAGATGCATAGTTATCACATGTTCTTAGGCGGTCCTAACGAGACTAGGAGGTCAGCATATCATGTTGAGGGTGATGGTCTTACTTTGACGACCACTGAAATTGATGGTGCTAGGAATTGGTGGAAATTCTTAGATCTTACGTGGGACCGGATTTATCTCTACTCACCTCCCTTGAGGTATTACGATCTAAATCTGGCTACATACTTTTCTACTATTCAACATGTTATAGGTCCGGTACTGATGTTATTATCAGTAATGACAGGGGGCTTGTGCCCTTACGATTTGTCTAAACTGTTTGTCTAGCTTCTGTGTTTTCTTTTGTTCTTGTTCTAAGTGGTCTGGACACTATAAAACCAGATTTAGCTATTCAGTGCATGTACAGAACATTTGTTCTTTATTTATATTCATAGTGGAATGGTCCACTTTAAAGCCGGTTGGCTTTGCTAAAAATAAACTTATATAATATGAATTTATAAACTAAAGGTGGAACATTAAAGGAACCTTGAGTAGACATAAGTAATAAATAAATATGTAAAAGTACGTATACTGTGATTTCTGATGTGTTCGACATTTGAATCACCATGGTAGGTTTATAAGAAATACATTATTTCATAATTCAATATCACTCGATATAATATGTTGAAGATTATGAATCTTTAATATAAAGTTGTTCTCTACCATTTATGCATCAATATATTAGTTGCATACTCTCTACTTGTTGAGCTTTCTTCAAGCTAGAAAATTTATGCATAACATTATTAATATATAGACTAGATGTGGTAAGATACTTATACATATTTGTTGAGTATTCCCCGAGGTATGTGGTATACTTAGACCATAGTGAAATGGTGGGCACAAGTGAATAATCTCTTCTGACTTGTTGAGCTTTCCTCTAGGTAAAATCGAGATTATGATAAGGAACCACGGGGTAGGAGTTGTATATGATACAATCGATAAGGAGTTATCCATCGTATATGGGAGTATGATTTGTTGGCCATTCCTTAAGATCAGAATCATAAGGTATACAAGTCCTAACACCCACTAAAGAAGTCAAATGGTTTCTAGGTTTTGTCTTAGGGTTTTGAGAAACAAAATATATAGTAGGAGCCTTATTAGTAAAATGAAATGGTAGTATTAAACTTTCAAATATTGTAAGAACATCTGCTTTATATATATTAGACTGATCTACATCGATAAATTCATGCATTAAATATAAGTGATAAACTGTTTACAATTAAAATATACAAATGAACTGAATTGATATTGACAAACACAAATATAAAATATACCTATCAATAAATTTTTGCATGTTAATCCATGCAAGCGCTTAATTATATGATTACTAAATATGTTTGTGCTTTGTAACTTATGGGTTTACTTGCGCAAGACTATATATATCTTCAGTGAGTTTCAAACTCCAAAAGCAATACAAGAATATGGATATTTAATCCATATACGATCACATATAAATGTTATATGGTGAACAATCATAATTCGTAATGTACAAAACCTCGATGAAATTAATTCATTGAAATAAGCAAGTAAACTATAGTTTGAGATTGTGTATGTTGTAACTAGGCCAACACGCGGTAGGGTAATTGGGTAAATTTCAATTTTTTCAGCTATTTGGATCTTTATTGGGCATATGTTGTCTAATTTATTTAGAACTCTTGTAACGAACCGTTAAATTAATAATATTTAATAAGTTAGATTAGTATAATTTCTAATTTGTTTGGGAATAAATGTAGAAATTTGGTATAGTAGTTGCGTAACTTAGTGTAACAATAAAACATTATGACAATAGGTTTGGTAAATGTAGATGGTCACATTTTGTTGAAAGTTAGTGATAAGAAACGAATGGAAGTTGAATTTATAAAAGTTAATATAAATATTAACTTTAATAGTATTCATGTATACAAAAATGCAATAAGTGTAGATAGAAAAATTTAATGTCTGTAGAAAGAGAAAAATCTAATAGAAACATAAACTTTAATTATATGAAAGAGTATAGATCTGAGCAAATGGATGAAGATTGACAAGGACAGTGTTTGTAATCAGTTTGGTTATTAATATTTGAGATAGAGATGTGTAAATACGTAAATGAGTTATAATGGGAAGGAATGGTAAGAATGAAAATATAATAATAAGCATCTGATTCAATTAAGGGAGTTAAATTATAATAAATGGTCATTTAATAAATTCAACGTTCTGTGAGAAATCATAATAATTGTGTAAAATCAGCACAAGTTGGAAATGCATAAACCTTAATAAACATTCTAACTAAATAAATTTATGCAAATGTGGGAATTAGTTATAAGCGTATAATTATGGGTATGATAACAATTAGTATAAAATACCTATATATTGGAAAGACATTTGTAAAGCATAATTAATTGAGTTGGTGAATTGGGAATGAATTCAAAGTATATGAACATTTATGTTATATAAATAAGAATTAATGCAGTAGCTAAATTTGTGAAATCTAAATCTATGGAACAAAGGGTGTAAGATCTTTAATGATGGAAATTAACGTTACAGGTAGTGTAAATTCCTATTTTAATAAGACTATGGGTTATAGTAAAGATTTTTAAATCAAGATTTAGCTACGTGAATAAAAAGAATGAAGGTAATTGAGTTATTGCAATTAAGAAAATTTAAACGTTTATTAATACGTTAAGTAAAACTTAAGTTGGGATTTAAAATATTTGTGTATATTAATTTCATGCATTTGGCTATAATGGATTTAATAATAAAATTGAAACAGTGAAATCAAATGGATATAAGATTTCAATTATACCCTGAAATTCATATTCACCATAAAAGGTTAATTGGAACCAAAGTAGTTAATATAGGAATTAAGCCTTATTTATTAATTTGGATTTATGGAAATAGTTAATTCCATAAAATAAAGTTAAAGTTAGTTCAAATTTAGTTGGACCATTGTTGATATAACTTTAGAAAGCAAGATTTTATCTATAATTTGAATATTAAATCCAACAAAGGGTATTCACTACAAATAAAATAGAATTAAACGTAAAATATTAAGTTATTGAATTTAAAATGGAATTTGTAAACAATTGAGTGAATTTAATAAATTTATCAAACTTATAATGTTGAATTCATTAAGATTGGAATTAATAATAGTTAAGAAAAATGAGGGGATAATAATTTGAAATCATAGCAATAGATATTAATGTAAGGTTACCTTAAATAAGTTAAGGCAAATCAATGGAAGATACCTTTATAATACGATGATTGTGTGTAAAGGAAATGGGAATAAAAGTTTATTAATAATTTGGAATTTAATGTATGGTAAAAAGTTTATTTGCAATCAAATGAGTTGGAATGGAAATCAAATCTATTTATCTAATTGGATTCAAGTTGAGAGTATAAGAGTATAAGAATTAATAATTGGGTTTTGAGAATAAAATTTTTAATTCCAAATAATAAGAAGTGCAGAAATTAACACTGCAAAATTGATATACTTGTAGATTTTAATCCACATCCAAGCTTGTTAAATCATTTGGAATAGATTGAATTATATAAGGAATGAAATTTGTCCAATATTAGAAGTTGAAATATAAAAATTGGATTTATAATTTATTTTAATTTATTTAATAAAGATTAAAAATAGCCATTTTTGGCCACGGACTCGGATTTCGACGAAACCAGTTTCATCGGATCCGTATCGGTGAATTATTATAGGGTTTCAAGTTTCGGATCAATCGGACCTGTCGTTTGATCGTACGGACGCGAAACGCCTTGAAATCAATTTAATTAAAATCAATTTGAAATCAATTTGGAAATTTTGTTTTCGGCATAACTTCTTCATACGATCGAATTTGGACGTGAAACTATTTCCAACACGTTCAGAATATTTTAAAATACCTATTTCGATATATGGGTTTACCCAATTTAGTTCCGGGGTCAGAACGGGCTTTTTGGGCCATAGTTTGTTCCGAACGTAATTTATCCGGTCCATCTACTCTACCTCTAACCCCTCTATATAAGCACGGTTATAAACCCTAGCCTCCATTCTATTCCTTTTGCTGTACGTTCATTTCTTCAACCCTCTCTCTTCCTCAATGGATGCATTTCAGATCCAATTTCAAAATTCAAATCAAAGCTTAAATTTCAAACCCTCCAGAAAAATTCCAAAAAAATATATGTGGTAGTTTTCATCGATACGAATCTACGGGTGATCTCAGTTTTTGCAATTGATGCTCAGATCAACGACAAATCGCGGTCAAACCTCCAATTTTCGAAATCCATATGGTCAAATTTGGGCGTTTTTGATTCGGGAAGAGATTGGCGAAATCACTTTCTGGGTTTTGGAGAGGTCGGCACCTGGAGTTGTTTGGTTGTGGTCGCATCGTCCATTGTTGGCTGTGGCAATCGAATTTTGCAAATTAGGGTTCGAAAACCCTAATTAGGGGGCGGCGGCGGCGTCAGCTATAGGGGGCCGCATGGTGGCCATTGGTAGAGGGAAGGACGACTTGGACGATGGCGTGAGTGGTGACGGCCGTAATGGCCTAGGGCGGCCGCGAAGTTTGGTCAAAGGGCGACGAAGATGGGTTCGGCTGGGAAGGGAACGTGCGTGATTCACTGTGCTACCTGGGAAGAAAATGTGAGGTGACGTGGCAGGTTGATTGTGTTCCATTTTCCTTTTTATTTTATAATTTATTCAATCACAATTTTGGTTATAACTTTTGCATACGATATCCGTTTTACAAACGGTTTTTTTTGTTAGGATCGTATTAAAATTCCGGACTTGATGACGCAGGTTTAGACGAATTCTGAGACGGGCGAATTTTTGGGTTTAAATCGAATTTAAATTCGATTTAAATTCAAAAGGTGAGTGTTTTAACCCACTCACAACTTCTAAAAGTTTTTATGTTTGTTAAATAAATTTTAGAAATGAATAGAAATTATTTATGAGCATTTGGCATGTTTATTTCATTCATATCTGTTGAATTGCATTTTATTAAATTTAACTGTTAATTTAATTGATTTATTGCGTATTAATTTACTGTTAGAAATTATTGTTTGCATATGAACTGCTAGTTAACAGTTATATAAATTTTTACTGAATATAAAATTGTTAGATTAACAGTTGATAAATTTAATTTGAATAAAACTGCCAGTTATTACCTGTTGCATATTATCAAACACATATTGTATTGATTGATATTGCTTGTGGATTTTGATTGGATGATGGATGATATTGATGGATGTTTATTTATATATCATTATATTGCCAATTATCATGCATATTTATTCATTCGGGATTGTGGTTTGAAATGATATATAACCGCAAATTTTATATCTTTTAAATTGCGGATTGAAATGATAAATATCCGTATCACTTGACCATAGGATAGAAAATTATATACAGGCACCGCGGTCTATATATAACTATTTTAAATGTCATTTCTATGGTTTGGATGGAATACGGTTTATAATAATCTTAAATTTTATAATGTATAATATTTTTCTTCCATATTTATATATATATATGAAATTGAAAATTTTGAAATTTAAAGGTGTATAAATTCCCTTAGTAAAACGGAAGAAAATTTAGAAAACGGAGTTTGATAGATTTATATCCTATGTTTAAATATTAAGTTGGAAATTTTAAAGATATGATATTTATAATTGGATTTTTCCCAAAATATTTTGAAATGAATATTCTAGTAAAATTTGAATTTGGAAATATATATATATTTTACTAGAAATTGAAGTCTTATTAATTATGGATTCTATGTGAATATTCAAGGCTAATTAATAGAACATTTGATTTGAAAGAATAAAATCCAACTTTAGTTGAAATATTTATACTCAAAATGGATATACGCATATATATGAATTTATTGAAATGGTTTTGGAACTTGAAGCGATATTAAATTTTGGTTTTAACTTTAAATAAAGAAATGTATTGTAAAGCCACGAGAAATATTTCTTTTCAAAGTAACATTTAAGTTAAACCACTTATTTTATATACTGTTGAATATCCAAACCATTTAGTTTTGAAAGTAATGGTTTTAAAAACTATGGATTTCGAAGTATTATGTTGAAAGTTAATCTTCAAATATTTGGTTACAAGGAATTATAAATTTTAAAAGTGGCACAATTTTTGGAAAGGATTTATATTTGGGAAATGATATCATTGATTTGGGTTTTATAAAAATAATATCAAAATGAATCTTTTTGGGTTTTAAAGAAGAAATGATATCGTAATATTATGGTTTTGAAATGGATTATATTCTGGTTTTAAAGTATAAACTATTTTTAAATAACCGCGGTGTTATAATAACGATTGGTTGGCAAAGAGACCGGGATCGGATATGGACATACTCTCTGTCGATACCGAAAACCACTTTGACTAACCGTGTACGCGGTGGAGATTCCAGAATGAAGTAGGATGGTGGCGACGTTTCCTGTAAGGTAAATACGTGGACCCAACTCCCGTGAGTTGGCATAAGGTGGCTAAAACAGGAGCGATCGACGGGTTAATGAGGTCATTCCTCTGATCGGACACTCCTCTTCGATATTATACTTTGACTTTGGATTGATTTCAGTGGCCACTTCTATTTTTGATTTTGGGGGAGTTTGTTCGAGGTGGGCGGTAGCTGCGGCTACGCGTTACCATCGACCCGGAAGCGTAATTGGTATATCTACCCTGGCATTGCCTAGTTGTGCCGTGTCACCTACCCTAGCGCGCCTTATACGATTTTAGCTTTGTACCATACCTATGGAGTGCCCTCTGACGACGCCCAGTACGGGGGAGATTACGGTACTGTATAGACTATGGGAATATATTCTGTGTTAAGGGCTATATGGGTAACCCCTTAACGCTATTTAAAAGTAAGTTTATTTTACAATTAGACACTAGTATAATAGCGAGATATACTACATAGTAAATAGTTTAACGGATCCTTAGGAGATGTAAATCCCGAGCATCTCTTGAGTTACTGCACTCATATTTATTTCTGTTAATTTAACTCACATAAGATCTTTTAGTTCTGACTCGAGTGTTTTGTCTTTTCAATTCGCTCGGGTCAGTCCGAGCGTTTCAGGATTTGAAGTTTAGCTCTGGAGGACGAAGACGAAGATTTTAATATTACTACCTACTATTTTATTCCACTACACTGTATTCCGCTGCATTGATATTGTTGGTATGTGAACTCTAATATTTAATTGTATAAAGAAAAATCAAATGTTTTGTAAACAGTTTTATAAACTGTATATTTATTATTATATTTTATCCTTCCGCTGTGAGATTCTATTTGTTTATTTCTTCTCTGTTTTTCTTATTTACCCCATAACAATCCGCCCTTCCGTACGGTTTGAACTGGCACGTGTTCTGTTTAAATCGTACGAAAAGGCGGGATGTTACAACTCTTCTAATTTTCTGGTAAATAAAATCAATATTTTATTTAAATTTATAAATAAAGTTGTATTTTATATTATTTGTATTATGTTTTATATACATATATCGTATACACATATGTGCATGCGTGCAACATGATAAAGTGTACATGGTTTGACATGTTTGTGTGTAGATGCTGTGATTTATACCGCAACGGATATGTTTGCCCATCGTGTATACAATGGATTGTCTAAATGTGTGTGCATGCGTGCGTGCATGAATTATATATGTCTATATTTATGTATTTATGTATGTATGCATGTATGTATGAAAATATAATTATTATAGTATTAGTTACAAATTACTACATAAAACATTGATTAAAATACATGCACATATGTATATAAATATATGAATAAATATAATTAATTTATAAAATTATATTTTAAAATTAATTTGTGAAATAAATTAGAATATGTATAATATAAAATTTGAACTGGAATTCTTTTAATACGCACATGCATACACATATACACATTTATTTTGAAATAAATTAAACCATAATTTATGTACAAATATATAACTAGTTATAATAATGTAATTATATATATATATAAATAAATTTTAAAAGTAATATTATATTTTGCAGCTGTTTTTGGCCTGATAATAAAAATAATTTTTATTATTATTTAATTTTCAACTTAAATAATCTATTAGATAACATTCATAATTAGTTAAAAATCATATGAATCATTTTACAAAATATTAAAAATATTTTTAAAACTATAAAGTTTATTATTTTATATAAAAAATTTCTATAATTTTATGTTATATATATATATATATATGTATGCACAATTTCTATTTGTATAAATAAATTTCGAATTAGATACAAGTATTTGTATATATAATATACAAAAAATAGTTTTTTCCCCTTATAATATCCAAATGCTATACTAACTAAATTAAAATTTATAATGATTTAATATATATGTTATATAATGTTAAAATTTTAAATTAGATTTAATGTTAAACTTTGTATAATATTTTATTATTTAAATTTCAAAATTAAATTTAAATTTTTTAACTATAGTCTAAGAGCATCAATAAATAATATGCATATTTTTTAATACACATAAAAAACAAGCAATATATAACAATCCATTGATATACCGACTCGTGATATTTCTAACAAAAGAATATATATAAAATAATGATAACATAAACATTATTAAACCTAAAGAATACCTTTAACTATAGCCCAAAGCTCGCATCTTGAAACAAAGAAGTTAACTCCTTGAATCGAATTCTAAATCCAAATATTGCTGGCTTTTGAACAGCTTTACCAATGACGATCGAACGGTGGTAATTTGATATGAATTTGTGCTTTAGTGTTTTGGAACATCTAATTGTGTGGCTGGCCTTATATGTGCAACAAGGATGGAGAGCAAAAACTCCCAAGATATGTGAATGTCAGAGGGAATAAATAAAGGAGGGAAAGTGAAATAAGGATTAAGATCCTTATTTTTCTCTTACTAGTTCTCTCCTTTATTCCTTCCCTTTGACCATCAAATGGCCGCATTCTATTTGCTGCCCTATAGCCGACCAAAGCATGCTCCAATTAAGCCTCAAAACGATTCAATCCCGAACAATATTTACCACATTTAAATCCAACTTAAACACTTATAGTCATCAAATATTGATTAGTATTTATATAATTATTATATGCAAAATATTTGTTATTGTTCAATACACATCAAAGAAAATATACATTTATGTATTTTATATTAAATGTACTTATAATTAAATTAACTAACTAATATAACACATTATATCAAATATATAATATAAAAGAGATACCTTTTATTTCAAACAGGATTGGTTATCGAGTTAGATACATATAAAAATTACATCATAACCCATGGTGCATACTCCTAACTCTATCAATCTTCCACTTGCACTTAGGGCCAATTACGGAATATCTATCCCATTCCTTCTATCAGATTGATGAGAAATGATGGAGTTAGACCCTTTATGAATAGATCCGCTATGTTGTTCGATTATCCACTATGTTAATCAACTCTCTCAGATGCTGATAAACTACCTTTATCATTTGGAACTATTTGGAGTATGTTTCTTGACTTCTAGTAAGCTCTTATTACTACATTGTTATCATATAACAATGATGTAGTATTCTTAATACATGGAATCATACTTACTCAGTTATAAATTTGTGCATTTATGTTTATACATTGTTTAATTGCGGGCCTATTCAAAATAATGTACTTAGCCTTTCATTGAATAGGCCACAACCTTTTGTTTAGAATATTTCCAACTTAAAGCTTCTTAGTTAAGTTTGAATGTAAATTTAATATTGACATATTATACTCAATAGAACTTAGGATGTTCAAGTTCGAACACTCCTCCATGAGGAATTTGTTGTTTTTGTAACAATTCTGTAGTGTTTTGTAAATACTTGAGAACACTCTATACTTTCATTTGGTGACCTTAATTTGGATTTGATATTTTCTTCATGCATCGTATACATAAGCAAAATATGATGTTGTAGATAATACAACATTTATGATAATTCCTATTGTCAATGAATAAGGAATCCGTATTACATGTTCCATATTAAACATTTTAACTGGCTGTCTTCGTATATCGTTTGAGACTTCTCTAAATTCTTTGTACTTCATATATATTAATATACAAATCCAATATCGAGTATGAAATAATCAAATTATTACTGATTTTAACATAATTACATCATTAAAAATCAGAATATACTGTTCACTTATAGTCTAGAAATATCGATGTACCATTTAGTGGTTCTTTCTTATGGACACACACTTCGTCTGCATTTTGATCGGAAATCAAACTATTTGATATTTCTACCAAAATACTTACATAATTTTTACGCTTATAGAATACTGCCTTCACATTATTTCTTGGATCATATCGAAAACCCACAAACTCAATATCGTTCTCACTGACTTCGAGACACTTTGGTTGTTATATGCAAATAGTCTATTCTAAATCATTACTTAGAATTTTCCACTTCCATATGTTGGATGTATATCATCCAATGAATTGTTGGATCTGTCTTCCTGTCATATGGTTCTGATGTTGGTAACTTGAAATAAGGCAGATTCCTAGCGTATCGGATATTCAGAGTGAATGGACTCCTGCTCGCATCTTCCAAGCTCTAGTTAGGAAATCCACGCCTCATAGCTCATCTCACCAACTCAACAAGTATATCACCATCATTCAAAGGAAATCTAAGGCTACGTTCTCAGCCTGCCCCCAAACTCCACGAGGGAATTTCGATACTTGCTCATATGGACATGCTTCTGCATTCTGATCGACATTCAAATGCTCCGCTTCAACTCCAGACTGTACATCATTCCTTCTCGAAGCAGGATGTTCCGTATCCTCGAGTCCTTGGGGGTCGGTACTGATTCACGCTTGGGTTTCGGTACCAACCCGTATAGTTTACTCGACGTTTATCCCGAGTCATTCTACCCCACTTCCAGTTTTCTGCACTTCGGCTTTATGTCTTTGATTCTAATTTTATGTAACTCCTATTGTTATCTTCTATCCTATCCTTTTGAAGAAGTTCTCCATCACCTCTTCCTGGCAAGCCATCATCCTCTCTTGTAGTCTATTCATCATAGTTTCCATCTCATCCTGATTATATAGATTCATGAGGAGTGAGATCTTGAGTACGCCTCCTGGCTGTCCCTTTGTTGATTTTTAATGGTAACGATCCTCCTAGTTGATTATCTATGTAACGACCCAGGATTTTTAGTAATTAAAATTTGAATATTTAATTAATTTTAAATATTAAGAAGTGAATTTATAAGTCAAATAAATTTTTATTTGAATTATTGGATTTAATTGAATAATTAAATCGATAATTTAATATGTTAAATCATGGAAATAATTGAAAATTGAGTTAAATATGATTGAAAATGATTTGAAAATTTTTATTTTATCATATGGAAGTTAGAACGATATTTTAGAACTTTTAAAATTGAATTAAAAGTTAATTTGTGAAAATTGAATATTTTAATATTAAAATCGACTAGTGAAAATAGCCAATTTTTGAACAGTCTCAGAATTGAACGAAACTAGTTTCATTGGATCCGTAATGGTTAGTTATTACCGGATTTCAATTTTTGTGTCAATCGGAGCTACCGTTTGAGCGTGGCAGCTCGAAACGCATCGATTTATTTTTAATTTAAATTTGACGAGTGAAAATAGCCATTTTTCAAAAAGTCTCGGATTTCGACGAAACCAGTTTCATCGGATCCGTAATGTGATATTATTGTAAGGTTTCAAATTTCAAGTCGATTGGATTTACCGTTTGTCCGGTACAAATTAAAACGCCTAGAAATCGATTTAAATCGGTTTAATTTAAATTGAACGTTTACAGCCATAACTCGCACATACTTCCGAATTAGCTTTCGAAACCTGTTCCATTGTGTCCGGAATGTGGGGCAAACCCTAGAAACGCTGGTTACGGCGCGTAAATCGGAGTTCGAAATTTCCGGATGAATAGTGTTTGAAAATTTCTCTATAAATAGACCTAAATTTCTAAAAAAAGAAAAAAGAAGAAAAACCCTAGTTTCAACGTTGCAGCCGCCACCTCCTTTTCAACGGCCAGAAAATCATCAACTTCTCCTCCTCTTTTCTCTTCATCCACTCAACGATTCAAGGAACTTACAACTAGAGAAATGAAGAGGGCAACACGAACTACAAGATCAAGGTTGTGATTGGAAACGAAGCTGTAAATCGATGGGTTTTTGACTATGAAGCACGTACGGTCGGGCATGAATTCCCATGCAATGGGGCGACTGAGCTCTATGGTGCTGGGGGCGGTGGTGGAGTCGAGCGTTGGCTTCACGATGGCGCTTCCTGATCGCGTTCAAGCTCGACGTGGAGGTGGTGATATTTAGCCCTAAATTTGAATGGTGGGTTCGGCTATAGCCTGTAGCCGTGCGCACGAAGGAGGGAGAAGGGGGAGGTTACGTCCTAGGGTCCAGATGGGAGCAAGCAAGATCCAACGGCCTGGGTTAGTTTAGGTTATAAAAAAAATTGATTTATGTTGTAATTATATAATAAAAAATCGTGTACAAACTTCAAAAATTCATAACTTTTTCATACGAGGTCGAAAACGCGCGAAACCAGTTGCGTTGGAATCGTATGGACAAGCACTACGCGATGGAGTTGGTTTGGAGTCGTTTGGAGTTAGTGAGAATTTTGGGTAAAATTAAACGTCCGTTTAATTTTATTCGAAATAAATCGCTAAAACGGAATTTAAAATCAAGGTGAGAACTTCTCACTCAATCGAATCAATTTCGATTTATTTTAAATAGTTAGATTTAAAATATTTGAATGCATGTTTGAATGTTGATTGATATCTATTGATTGTTAAAATAGACATTATACACCGTTAGTAAGCGGATGTTATTTAATAAAAACATATACCGCGAATATTTCATAAACAGTGAAATTGGAATTATATATAATAGCAATATATATATATTGGCATATGTATATATTGGAGTTATTGATTTCCCGCATTTTTGTTTAGCGGATGAGACCCTATTGCGCCGTTATTAAGCGGATAATATTTAATAAGAACATGTACCGCGATAATTTCGTACTGGATCGAAATTGGTATTGTGCTAATGTTTGTGATGCAGGAAAACAGGTTGGAGGGATCCAACTGGATTCCTCAACAGTATTTATATTGATTATGGATATTTTAATATTTGATGGATTTTCATATTGATATATGATATCGTTGTAGTCGTGATTGACTATTTGGTGTGTAGCATCATTGGACCCAGATTTTGGGATTTTAAAATGATTTTTAAAGTGATTTTTGAAAATATACTTTATTTTTGGAATTGATCCATTATAAATAAATAAACGTTATAATTTTTAAAGTTATAAAAAATTATGATTTTGAGAAATATAGTTAAAAACTGATTTTTGAGAATATGATGCTAATGATTTTATAAAATAGTTTAATCGGGATTTTTGAATTTATTATGAAAAGTTGAAATATAGGATTTATAAAATTTAATTATTTTATGAATCAAAATGGTGAAATTATAAAGGAATTTAAAGACGTTTTAAAGAATAATATAAATTGATTTATATTAAGAGATTTATAAATGGATATTTATAAATTGAAATATTGACATTATAAAACGAGTTTTTATAAGTGTTTGAATGAAGTGAAAATGAATTTTGTAAATGAATGGAATTTATAAAATTAAAAATGGTGAAGTTATAAATGAAATTTATAAATAGTAAGATTTATAAATTTGTGAAGTTATTTGAAGAATAGATTTGGTTAAATAAATGAATCTTATAAGTTATAAGATTTATGATTTGGAAAGTCTTTAAAAGAACGATTTTGTAAAATAATCGTTTTATAAGCATTTGACTTATAATATGAACTTTTAGTTTATAATTGAGTTATAAACTGGAATAGGTTAATAAAGGAATTTATAAAAAGAAGTTTTTATAAGATAAATAGAAATGGAATTCATAAACGTTGTTTTATAAATTCACAAACGACTTATTTTGATAAGTAAATTGTTGAAACCTATTAATGGAGTTAAATTCACATTTTTGACTGTGAATAATACTTTAAAATAAAATGTATAGAAATGATGAAATTGGTTAACGTAGTATATTCACGTTTTTGAATAGTGAATAATATGTTAAAGGAAATGTTTGGGATGTGATATTTTAAACAGAATTAAAACAAGTTAACGATGTTTTAAAATGTGTTAAGATTCGAAACCATAGATTTCAACATTCATTGTTGAAATAGACGCTTCGAGAAATAAAAGGAAATGTGGACTATAACACTGTTGTTATAGTAAATGATTTCCGAAAGGAAATGTTTTGTATAGTATTGGGATTTATATATCTATTTTAATTTCGAATCCCTATACTAGTGATTTTGGGTTGTCGTAACAATGTTTTACGCAACATTCGTTTTGGCCCAAATAAATATGTTTATGAGAATGATTTCCTTAAAGAATGAAATATATACTTAATCTCGATTTAAGTATATTGAATATTTTCTAAGTGTTGAAAATAAATAAAATTTGTGAATTACTTATGAATAAGTAAGTATGGAAATGTTTTCCAATATAAAGTGAATATTAGAGAATTTATCTTTTTGAAGATAAATTGAAATGATAAATTGAAATCGTATATGCATGGATATTTTGGAATATAAATTCACTAAGGAATTTATAAAAGAAAGTGGAATTTGTATGAAAATAAATATTGATTTATTTTTGAAGTATTGAAATTATATATCTAGTGAAGATATTTTGGAAAATAAATAATTTGGAAAATTATTTGGAATCTGGTGATGTGTGCATATCCAGTGATAGTTCAATAACCGACTATCAATATTTCCTTTTGAATGGGTAATTGATGTGATTTGTTTGGATTTGAATGCCACACTTATTTTTGAATAAGCGCTCACTATTCGGGTTAACCGGGAAAGGACCATGGGGTCGTATAACCCATTCCGAATATGTGATACGTCGTTATAAATTGCATTGAAGATCGGTGTTGAAGACCCGGTATTTGCGAGAGCGATAGGATGACCTGTCGATTGACTCTGCACCGAGTTGCTCCGGTATAGAGTTCTCCATATGTGATGGTGAATCCGATCAGGATTGTGAATATCCGGATTGCAAGGACTTCTTTGGAAGTGCCTTCGGTTCTGTTCGAGCCCGGAACAGACTTGTATGGATTGTATGTCTGACATTACAAGTTGAGATATAAAGCCGATTTCTTTCAAATATATTTCTGTTGGTGGCGGAGAATTTATTCTTTTAGCTTAACACCCTTCTCTGAGACGTACGAGCTCAGAGGTTATGTAGTTGAATGTTATCAGCGATATATTCCCAATTTGGTAATGTGACATGCTGAGTGTTGCTGAAATGATCATTGTGTTGATTATTTGTGATAGGATCGTTTATTTGATCGTCTATCCTTGTGATCATTGTGTTGATCATTTGTTGACCCAAAGCATGGCTTTTGTATAAAGTATGTTTTTGTGGACGTGAATTCGTCGAGCCTCACACCCCGTGAATGGTCAAAACAGGAAAGATGCGGCAAGGTTATGAGGGGTAGCGCCCTTTAGGATGTGTGCATTTCCTTCTGGAAAAGGGTGGTATCATGGTATGGAGCCCAGATACTTACTCATGTTGAAAACACTTTGTTATGATTGTGTGAATTGATTACGAGCGCTCGGTGAAAAGGTCCCAAAGGACCGGGGGATGGCATATTCGGTCAGTTGTTACTCAGTTAGGGGTAACCCGGCCTTGTGTTGGTAGAGATCCGGTTTGGTTCTCGGGGATGTCCATCCAGAGGCATTCTCATGTGGCAATGGGAAGTTCCTTGGCCTGATCATTCGTTGGAAATCCAATTCCCAATACGAAACTTGTACGGTATTAGTTGTAGAACCTGCCATTTACTTATGGTGGTCACCACTGTTTGGATGGTAGCTATAGTAGGCATACGATAATGGTCGTATGTTGGCTAAGATTTATATTCTACTTTCAAAATGAATTTTTCCCCTACACTATGCATTAGTAATAATATCAAATGTTATTTTAAATTTAAATGCGTATCAAGCATCTTTGACTATCATAAGGAGAAATCTCCTCCGATTCTGCGTTTGCGTGTGTGTGTGTGCGGGAGGCCTTACGGTAGTCTCATTTTTAAAAGCATTGCGAATTGACTTTAAAAATATTCCTCTATTTTTGATTTTAAAGATAAATAAACTGTTTTTGAGTTCTCACACCAGTCACATGACTGACTTGGAGTTTATTGTTTTCCTTCCTAAACTCTGGGTGCCCACCAATTTCCACACGGGCAGTCAAGAGTAAGGTTTATCAGGATATTCTGGATATTCTGGATTTGCTGGAGGCAAGCTGGATGGCATGGCGTATTACTAGTTTATATAGTATTTCTTTTTCCGCTGCACTGTTTGTTGTTGTTGTACACTCTGATGATATGATGTAATGAAATGTGATGTAATGTAATAACTGATATAGTTCTTTGTTTAAAGATTATTCATTTATTATTATATGTTGTTCCGCTGCGAATTGTGAGATTCTGTTATTGTTCTGTTGTTTTCTATTCCGTTCTATGTTCTCTATTCTCTTTTCTTTCTATTTTAAAATATTCTGTTTTCTTTCTGTTCTATCTTCTATTTTTCTTTCCCCTCCATTTTCTATTCTCTCTAGTTTCTGTTTCTTTCTCTGTTCTATATTTTCTATCTTCTTATCTCTTATTTTCTCTCCTATCTTTTCTTCTCTAAATTCTCTATTTTCTCTTCTCTTTTCCCTCCATCTTCTACCTTCTTCTCTCTTCTTCTTCTTTTTAAAACCCATAACTATTCGGTTTTTCGGCAACGAAAAATCTCGTACGTTACATTTGGTATCAGAGCTTATGGTTAAGCGACAACCATGGTTCTGTTGGGTATTACTCATTAGAGATAGAGTCAGCAGTACTCTAGAATGAGTAGAGTGTAATAATAGCTATGAGAGCGTATTTGTTAGTGAATATATAATTTTTTTGTATTGTGTTGACTTATCGGTTGATTGTTTATAGATTTCGGTCGATGTAGTCTAGCTAACTATCGTAGAAAGGGGTTTCTAAACTCTTAAACAAGATAAACCGACACGATATGGTTTTAAAAATGGGTAAATGAAATAATTTTACCTTGATTTTATTTTTATATATAAAAGAAATAATTTTTCAAAATTATTAAAGTGTATATTGTTGATTGTTTAGATGTTTGAATAACCTAAATAAAAGAATAATTGTATAAGCAAAAGAATTATAAGAATTGAATTATAATTAAAGTGATTTGCAATTGAGAAATAAACTTATATATATAAAAGAAGTGAAACTATATGAATATGTTTATGAATATGAGAAGTAAATAAAAATGAATTTAAAGTTAAAAAGAATATAACTTAAGTGTTGTTGAATGGAATTGATATTAGTATCAAAGTAAATTATTAAAGTTAAGTGATAAATATGAACTTGAGTTATGAAATGAAATTCAACTTTAGTAATTGAATATGAATTGAATGAATGGATTGAATGATAATCAATTAAATGTAAATAAAGTTGATATGAAATAATGGATATAAGAGTTAATTCATTAAAATGTAATGTTATTGAAAGTTGAATAAAAAAATCAATTAATTAAACCAATTGATAAGTAAAGTAATTTGGTTGAAATTAATAAATATACATTGATTGATATATGGTTGTTAGATGATTGTATAAAATTCATTAAGTGTAAATGAAAGTAAATAAATTTGAAATGGAATTGAATTTGATTTGGAAGTGAACTAACTTGAATATGAATTAGTGAATATAAACTAATTGAAAATGAATGTTAGTAAAAACATCCACAGTTAATGAATCAAATATGATTAAATTGAAAACCAATTCATTGAATATTAATGAGAATATAAATGAATATTGATATTGGTTATGGATTATAGTTGGTTGATGTTTGCATTTGCTATGTTAACATATATAGTTATTATGTTACTATATGTTGTATATTGATACTATTATCTACATGCATGATTCTCATGTTGTTTGTTGAGTGATTAGTAGGTGCGGATCGCGTTTGCTTCGCATTTGGAGCTCGCTTTCGCGCTATATTAGCCGTATATGCTTGCTAACAAAATATAAGGTACATATCTCGGATTACATATCGTACTTTTACATTTTTTCCCTTCGGGATGCCTCATTACTTGATGAGATGTATATTTGTGATATATATACTGTCATTTTTTTTTCGGATCGAGCCGCGCAAAGGAGACTATGGCGAATTTTTCCGAAAATTTAAGGCGTTAGAAAATTTTTGAGAAAATTGGAAAATTTTGAAAACTATTAACTTTGATTTAAAATGGAAAGTTAAACAATAGTAGTTGTTTTTGAAAAGATAACTAAGTATGATTTGAAAACTTAGTAAAGTTTTGTAAGAAGTTTAATTATGAATTTTGGAAAGTTGATAGATTCTATAATTTTCTTACTTAATAATTTCGAGGACGAAATTCTTTTAAGGGGGGAAGATTGTAACGACCCAGGATTTTTAATAATTAAAATTTAAATATTTAATTAATTTTAAATATTAAGAAGTGAATTTATAAGTCAAATAAATTTTTATTTGAATTATTGGATTTAATTGAATAATTAAATCGATAATTTAATATGTTAAATTATGGAAATAATTGAAAATTGAGTTAAATATGATTGAAAATGATTTGAAAAATTTTATTTTATCATATGGAAGTTAGAACGATATTTTAGAACTTTTAAAATTGAATTAAAAGTTAATTTGTGAAAATTGAATATTTTAATATTAAAATCGACTAGTGAAAATAGCCAATTTTTGAACAGTCTCAGAATTGAACGAAACCAGTTTCATTGGATCCGTAATGGTTAGTTATTACTGGATTTCAATTTTCGTGTCAATCGGAGCTACCGTTTGAGCGTGGCAGCTCGAAACGCATCGATTTATTTTTAATGTAAATTTGACGAGTGAAAATAGCCATTTTTCAAAAAGTCTCGGATTTCGACGAAACTAGTTTCATCGGATCCGTAATGTGATATTATTGTAAGGTTTCAAATTTCAAGTCGATTGGATTTACCGTTTGTCCGGTACAAATTAAAACGCCTAGAAATCGATTTAAATCGGTTTAATTTAAATTGAACGTTTACAGCCACAACTCGCACATACTTCCGAATTAGCTTTCGAAACCTGTTCCATTGTGTCCGGAACGCGGGGTAAACCCTAGAAACGCTGGTTACGGGGCGTAAATCGGAGTTCGGAATTTCCGGATGAATAGTGTTCGAAAATTTCTCTATAAATAGACCTAAATTTCTAAAAAAATAAAAAAAAGAAAAACCCTAGTTTCAACGTTGCAGCCGCCACCTCCTTTTCAACGGCCAGAAAATCATCGACTTCTCCTCCTCTTTTCTCTTCATCCACTCAACGATTCAAGGAACTTACAACTAGAGAAATGAAGAGGGCAACACAAACTACAAGATCAACGGTTGTGATTGGAAACGGAGCTGTAAATCGATGGGTTTTTGGCTATGAAGCACGTACGGTCGGGCACGAATTCCCATGCAATGGGGTGACCGAGCTCTATGGTGCTGGGGGCGGTGGTGGAGTCGAGCGTTGGCTTCACGATGGCGCTTCCTGATCGCGCTCAAGCTCGACGTGGAGGTGGTGATATTTAGCCCTAAATTTGAATGGTGGGTTCGGCTATAGCCTGTAGCCGTGCGCACGAAGGAGGGAGAAGGGGGAGGTTGCGTCCTAGGGTCCAGATGGGAGCAAGCAAGATCCAACGGCCTGGGTTAGTTTAGGTTATAAAAAAAATTGATTTATGTTGTAATTATATAAATAAAAAATCGTGTACAAACTTCAAAAATTCATAACTTTTTCATACGAGGTCGAAAACGCGCGAAACCAGTTGCGTTGGAATCGTATTGACGAGCACTACGCGATGGAGTTGGTTTGGAGTCGTTTGGAGTTAGTGAGAATTTTGGGTAAAATTAAACGTCCGTTTAATTTTATTCGAAATAAATCGCTAAAACGGAATTTAAAATCAAGGTGAGAACTTCTCACTCAATCGAATCAGTTTCGATTTATTTTAAATAGTTAGATTTAAAATATTTGAATGCATGTTTGAATGTTGATTGATATCTATTGATTGTTAAAATAGACATTATACGCCGTTAGTAAGCGGATGTTATTTAATAAAAACATATACCGCGAATATTTCATAAACAGTGAAATTGGTATTATATATAATAGCAATATATATATATTGGCATATGTATATATTGCAGTTGTTGATTTCCCGCATTTTTGTTTAGCGGATGAGACCCTATTGCGCCGTTATTAAGCGGATAATATTTAATAAGAACTTGTACCGCGATAATTTCGTACTGGAGCGAAATTGGTATTGTGCTAATGTTTGTGATGCAGGAAAACAGGTTGGAGGGATCCAACTGGATTCCTCAACAGTATTTATATTGATTATGGATATTTTAATATTTGATGGATTTTCATATTGATATATGATATCGTTGTAGTCGTGATTGACTATTTGGTGTGTAGCATCATTGGACCCATATTTTGGGATTTTAAAATGATTTTTAAAGTGATTTTTGAAAATATACTTTATTTTTGGAATTGATCCATTATAAATAAATAAACGTTATAATTTTTAAAGTTATAAAAAATTATGATTTTGAGAAATATAGTTAAAAACTGATTTTTGAGAATATGATGCTAATGATTTTATAAAATAGTTTAATCGGGATTTTTGAATTTATTATGAAAAGTTGAAATATAGGATTTATAAAATTTAATTAATTTATGAATCAAAATGGTGAAATTATAAAGGAATTTAAAGACGTTTTAAAGAATAATATAAATTGATTTATATTAAGAGATTTATAAATGGATATTTATAAATTGAAATATTGACATTATAAAACGAGTTTTTATAAGTGTTTGAATGAAGTGAAAATGAATTTTGTAAATGAATGGAATTTATAAAATTAAAAATGGTGAAGTTATAAATGAAATTTATAAATAGTAAGATTTATAAATTTGTGAAGTTATTTGAAGAATAGATTTGGTTAAATAAATGAATCTTATAAGTTATAAGATTTATGATTTGGAAAGTCTTTAAAAGAACGATTTTGTAAAATAATCGTTTTATAAGCATTTGACTTATAATATGAACTTTTAGTTTATAATTGAGTTATAAACTGGAATAGGTTAATAAAGGAATTTATAAAAAGAAGTTTTTATAAGATAAATAGAAATGGAATTCATAAACGTTGTTTTATAAATTCACAAACGACTTATTTTGATAAGTAAATTGTTGAAACCTATTAATGGAGTTAAATTCACATTTTTGACTGTGAATAATACTTTAAAATAAAATGTATAGAAATGATGAAATTGGTTAACGTAGTATATTCACGTTTTTGAATAGTGAATAATATGTTAAAGGAAATGTTTGGGATGTGATATTTTAAACAGAATTAAAACAAGTTAACGATGTTTTAAAATGTGTTAAGATTCGAAACCATAGATTTCAACATTCATTGTTGAAATAGACGCTTCGAGAAATAAAAGGAAATGTGGACTATAACACTGTTGTTATAGTAAATGATTTCCGAAAGGAAATGTTTTGTATAGTATTGGGATTTATATATCTATTTTAATTTCGAATCCCTATACTAGTGATTTTGGGTTGTCGTAACAATGTTTTACGCAACATTCGTTTTGGCCCAAATAAATATGTTTATGAGAATGATTTCCTTAAAGAATGAAATATATACTTAATCTCGATTTAAGTATATTGAATATTTTCTAAGTGTTGAAAATAAATAAAATTTGTGAATTACTTATGAATAAGTAAGTATGGAAATGTTTTCCAATATAAAGTGAATATTAGAGAATTTATCTTTTTGAAGATAAATTGAAATGATAAATTGAAATCGTATATGCATGGATATTTTGGAATATAAATTCACTAAGGAATTTATAAAAGAAAGTGGAATTTGTATGAAAATAAATATTGATTTATTTTTGAAGTATTGAAATTATATATCTAGTGAAGATATTTTGGAAAATAAATAATTTGAAAAATTATTTGGAATCTGGTGATGTGTGCATATCCAGTGATAGTTCAATAACCGACTATCAATATTTCCCTTTGAATGGGTAATTGATGTGATTTGTTTGGATTTGAATGCCACACTTATTTTTGAATAAGCGCTCACTATTCGGGTTAACCGGGAAAGGACCATGGGGTCGTATAACCCATTCCGAATATGTGATACGTCGTTATAAATTGCATTGAAGATCGATGTTGAAGACCCGGTATTTGCGAGAGCGATAGGATGACCTGTCGATTGACTCTGCACCAAGTTGCTCCGGTATAGAGTTCTCCATATGTGATGGTGAATCCGATCAGGATTGTGAATATCCGGATTGCAAGGACTTCTTTGGAAGTGCCTTCGGTTCTGTTCGAGCCCGGAACAGACTTGTATGGATTGTATGTCTGACATTACAAGTTGAGATATAAAGCCGATTTCTTTCAAATATATTTCTGTTGGTGGCGGAGAATTTATTCTTTTAGCTTAACACCCTTCTCTGAGACGTACGAGCTCAGAGGTTATGTAGTTGAATGTTATCAGCGATATATTCCCAATTTGGTAATGTGACATGCTGAGTGTTGCTGAAATGATCATTGTGTTGATTATTTGTGATAGGATCGTTTATTTGATCGTCTATCCTTGTGATCATTGTGTTGATCATTTGTTGACCCAAAGCATGGATTTTGTATAAAGTATGTTTTTGTGGACGTGAATTCGTCGAGCCTCACACCCCGTGAATGGTCAAAACAGGAAAGATGCGGCAAGGTTATGAGGGGTAGCGCCCTTTAGGATGTGTGCATTTCCTTCTGGAAAAGGGTGGTATCATGGTATGGAGCCCAGATACTTACTCATGTTGAAAACACTTTGTTATGATTGTGTGAATTGATTACGAGCGCTCGGTGAAAAGGTCCCAAAGGACCGGGGGATGGCATATTCGGTCAGTTGTTACTCAGTTAGGGGTAACCCGGCCTTGTGTTGGTAGAGATCCGGTTTGGTTCTCGGGGATGTCCATCCAGAGGCATTCTCATGTGGCAATGGGAAGTTCCTTGGCCTGATCATTCGTTGGAAATCCAATTCCCAATACGAAACTTGTATGGTATTAGTTGTAGAACCTGCCATTTACTTATGGTGGTCACCACTGTTTGGATGGTAGCTATAGTAGGCATACGATAATGGTCGTATGTTGGCTAAGATTTATATTCTACTTTCAAAATGAATTTTTCCCCTACACTATGCACTAGTAATAATATCAAATGTTATTTTAAATGCGTATCAAGCATCTTTGACTATCATAAGGAGAAATCTCCTCCGATTCTGCGTTTGCATGTGTGTGTGTGCGGGAGGCCTTATGGTAGTCTCATTTTTAAAAGCATTGCGAATTGACTTTAAAAATATTCCTCTATTTTTGATTTTAAAGATAAATAAACTGTTTTTGAGTTCTCACACCAGTCACATGACTGACTTGGAGTTTATTGTTTTCCTTCCTAAACTCTGGGTGCCCACCAATTTCCACACGGGCAGTCAAGAGTAAGGTTTATCAGGATATTCTGGATATTCTGGATTTGCTGGAGGCAAGCTGGATGGCATGGCGTATTACTAGTTTATATAGTATTTCTTTTTCCGCTGCACTGTTTGTTGTTGTTGTACATTCTGATGATATGATGTAATGAAATGTGATGTAATGTAATAACTGATATAGTTCTTTGTTTAAAGATTATTCATTTATTATTATATGTTGTTCCGCTGCGAATTGTGAGATTCTGTTATTGTTCTGTTGTTTTCTATTCCATTCTATGTTCTCTATTCTCTTTTCTTTCTATTTTAAAATATTCTGTTTTCTTTCTGTTCTATCTTCTATTTTTCTTTCCCCTCCATTTTCTATTCTCTCTAATTTCTGTTTCTTTCTCTGTTCTATATTTTCTACCTTCTTATCTCTTATTTTCTCTCCTATCTTTTCTTCTCTAAATTCTCTATTTTCTCTTCTCTTTTCCCTCCATCTTCTACCTTCTTCTCTCTTCTTCTTCTTTTCTTCTTTTTAAAACCCATAACTATTCGGTTTTTCGGCAACGAAAAATCTCGTACGTTACAATCTAGCCATTCAAAATCCTTTTCAAGTCTTTAATCTGCTATTTCAAATGTTTTTTTTAGAGAAACACTAAAATGTTTGAATCAAAAATAGCACAAACACCAAATAGAGAATAGAAGAGAATAAAAAGTAAAGAAAACAAATAAAAACAAGGAAGGAATGAATACATGGAGTTATATAGTGGTTCAGCAAACTCCGGTCTACTTCCACTTATTGATTTTATTGCTTAGCTTCTGACTTAGGGGCAGAAGTTCTTAGGGCTCGATATAACTCCAACACTTCGATTTTCAAAATTACAGAAAATATAGGGTAGAGTAGAGTTAGAGCGAAAAGAACCCAACAAATGAGACCTACCCCTCTATTTATAGAGGTAGGGTGCCTTAATCTCGCATAAAATATCTCCAAGCCGTTCTCCTTTCTATAGAGTAGTCCTCCATGAAAATAAGGTGTCACGTCATCACTTTACAATGGGTCGGTACGACTCCAAGGTTAGCGATCGGTACCAATCCCTAAGATGGCCAATTTGGTCATCTTGAACTCTTCGCTTCGGCTCTTGTTGTGGCTAGCTTCTTGATTCCATAGCTGTCTGCATTAATAATAGCTTGTTTTAGACTCTAAATAATGGAGTTATAGACGAATGAAGTTGCTGATTCAAGAGTTCGCGGGGATCGGTAGAGAATTGTATTTAATCAACAAAGAAACAATGGAAATGATGCTTTACACCAAGAAGAGGTCACAGGTAGAAGATGAGGTCCACCTAAGGTGAAAACTGGACTCGGTTTCGACCGCTGGGGATGCGTTGGTACATACCCCATACTTACGGGAGACAGGTCTTTGGAATTTTGTGGTGGTTTAGTATATGCGTTATGATCTTGGTTGTACTTTGGTTTTTAGGCTTCGTGGTCATCTCTCCGAGCGTCCTGCCTTGACAACTTAGAAGTTTGATTCGTCGAGCCTATCCATATACTGCCTGGTCAAAAGGTAGTATAATATTTCCGAACAAAATTTTCTCTTCCTCTATCATCATCTATATATAAATTTTAATGATAGTCAAGGGTTCCAAAACTACAAAAAAGAAAATCAAACAAAATAAAAAAAGTGGTAATATCTTGATTGTTGCAAGATCCTGAGATTGATTCATTGAATCAAGGAATCCTTTCATCATTCAGATGTTTCTCTTGGCCACATCTCATGGTAACCTTCTATTTTTTTAATATACAAAATCATCATGTTTATATGCTTTGAATTCCCACCTTTTGTATCTCTTTCATCTATATTAATTTTTCAATATGATTTAGATCTCTACTTGCCTCGCTTGAATTGATTATATGCTTATCTTATTAATATGTCTTTAACACCTCCTTGTCCTTCTCTTCTACTTTTCATATGCTATCTATGTTAATAATTATAGATCTATCATTGTATTCTTCTCATTTGTTCATATTGTGTATTTGATTTTGATTCGAATCCCATTATCACAAATTTATATATATCTATGTCATCTAATTCCTTTTGTTTAAGAAACTATTGTTTGTACAATTTTTTATTCAAATATTTTTTATTAATTGATTTTGAAGTTTCATGTAATAAAGTTGATAATTGAATACATATATTACAAATTGGTTGAAAATAATTTTATTTATTATTTACATGAGGACAATAGTTAAGTCAATTTAAAATTTATAAGTGGACTTTTAAAGAAAACTTATAACTTTTGATTTTTTTTCCTAAGTTAAAAATCAGATCAAAGTTAGGTAGTTTCATTGTTTAAAGGTATGTCTTTTAAACTACAAATTAATTAAATAAATTTATTACTTAATATTTTGATTTTAAAATTATTGCGCATGTATATGTTGGAACTGGGCTAGCACACAATGGGGGTAAATAGTTAAATTTAAAAACAATATCCATTAGTCTAATTCATTTAGAACTTTTCTAAACTTTCCGTTAAAAAAAATAAATATTTTATTTAAATTTATAAATAAAATTTTATTTGATATAATTTGTATAATATTAAAAACATTTGTATCATATAGGCATGCATGCAATAAGGTAACATGTACGTGGTTTGACATGCATGTATGTGGATGCTAAGATTTATACTACAACAACATGTTAACCCCTCGTGTATACAAATGGATTGTTTGAATGTATCGATGTATGTGCATAAAATTGTTATATATATATTATAAAATGTTAGTTGTAAGTTATTTACGTAACACATTGAGTTAAATAGATATACATACATACATATATATTTAATACATATAATTAGATGATAAAATTATTTCAAACATTAATTTATAAAATTATTTAGAATATTCATAATATAAAATTCAAACTCAAGTTTATAAATAATTTATAATTAAAAATATATATAATATAATATAATTTTCAATATTTGATTTAATATAAAAATATATTTAATTAAATAAATGGGTTTTTAAGTTAATTTTCAATTTTTAAACAATTTATTAGTAAAAAATTAAAATTATCTAATAAAACATATGAAAATAATTTAAAATTATTTTCGAAGCCATAATATATATCTTATGTAACAACCTTGTATTTTATGATTATTTTAATTGAGTTTTTTGATTATTTTAATTGAATTTATGATTTAAAAACTTTATTTTATTTATTAAAATGGATAAATTTTGTTATTTTAAATATAATTTTGATTTTTATGTGAATTAAAATTCCAAACATGAATAAATGGAATATTTTCCAGAAATGTGAATTTTGGTCAATATGGTCAAACTTTGACTTTTAATTTAAAAATTTAAAATTTAAAATTTTGAAATTTGTTTTTCTTTTATGAAAGTAAATAAAATTTTAAGTATACTGCTTTTCGTTTCGTTGAAATCCAATTAATGTTGTGAAAGTTATGCTTTTTAAACCATTGTATGTAAATTGTTTTATTTAACAAAATTGTTTATCTTAGTTTATATAAATAATATTTTTGTTTGTCATGTCATGTTCTAATTTATGTTTACATGTGTAACATGACATGTTATGTATATATTTTATTTTTAAAACATTTTTGAAAGGGTAGTTGAAATTTTCCAACGTTAGTTAGTATTTTGTTTACAGTTTTAATTCTAGTTTCAATTAAATAAAGTATTTTCTTTATTTATTTTCTATTTTCCTAAAACTTTTTGTTTATTTTCATTTCTACTTTATTTTTTTTCATTCCCTTAATTTTTATTTTTATATTGGATTTAAAAGGAATTAGAAATTTGAAGAGACAAAGCTTTTCAACTTGTGACTTTTCATTAGCCTTGTCTTTTCATTTTCTTTGACCTTTCATTTCTTTGCTTTGGTCGTACACTTCCTATGCAATAGCTGTGTGTTTTCAATTTTTATTCACGTGAGAAACTCCTCATCCTTTTCACAACTCACGGCTATCTCATTTCTGAAATATTTTGTAAGCAATGGCTTCTCTTTTTTTCTTATTTTTCTTCTTATTTCCATTGATTTTTACCTTGATCTCTCTTGTGCTTTGCTCGGCCATTACCACTATCATCTCCACCGACCACCACCATCGCCTTCCCTCTATCATCCATGGCAGTAACAACCCCCTCTGCCCTTGCCAGATCTGGCCGTGACCACCAAGTGGAGCCATCACCTCAAACTTTGCAAAACTCCACTAAAACAATGCCTAGCCGACCTATATGTCACCATCACCTTCATGTTTAGCCTTGGCCACCACCTCTAACACCACCACCACCACTTGCTGCCATGACCTCTAACCATCAGCTCCACCTCTGACTTGACCTGAAATGAACACGGCCGAGCCATGTTAGCACCAAAGGCCGAGCATAGGTGCACCAAAACCTTCCATTCCTTGACCCAAACCCTTCCACTTGCTTTCCTTCACCTTCCACTTGTTTTGCCTTGCCGTCTTCCTCTATGGCTGAGCCTAACATGCATGTAAACCACCATGGCTGTGAGTTTCAGGTAGCATCAGGCCCTTGGCCGAGCCTAGATGTGGTGTGACCAAGCCCACTTGATAATGTCCATGCCCACTTGATGTTTAAAGCAAGGTGGTGCCATTTCAATTCTTATCTTTTTCATTATTTTAAATTTCTATTATATAGTTTGTGTTATATATATATATATATATATATATATATTGCTTTGTTTAATTGTTCTATACAAGAGAAATATCTTGGCTCTTCATCCATTCAAAGCTAATCGTGCTTGTCGTGCCTTTGGAATCGTTTTTGTGTGTCGTAGTGCTCTCTAACTTTGGAAAAGGTGAGTCCTTCTCACTCTGACATTATTACTTATGAAATGGTAAATGGATGACAAGTGATTAGTAATTAAAATGTCATGCAAGTTAATGATGATTATATGATATGTTATTCCATGTTATTACTATGTTAACTTTGTTAATTATCACCTGACATATGACAAATGACAGTATATCGTGACATTGACATGTTAGTATATTTGTTTATATTGTTTATGAATATATTCACTGCAAGTTCCCTGTTAGAATAAAATCACTATGGGTTGAAATGATACATACCCGAACAGACATTAGAATAGGGAAAGATCATTATGAGCTGAAATGATAGGCTTAAGTGATTTTTATTGTATTTTTATTTGACTTGGGATTGCGGGTTTGAAATGATAGAACCCAAGTTTTCTTTTTAAATTGCGGATTGAAATGATACATATCCGTATCACTTGACATAGGTTAGAAAATTATATACAGACTTTGTGGTATATTTTTAAATGATTTTTCTTAAGATATGTATTTTTAAAGTATGAAATTTTGATTTAAAAATATATATTTTATCGCTTTAAGAAGGCTAAATATTAAGTTTTGAATTTATGAATTTATGTATGTAAATTTGAAGTAAATGTGATTTTTGACTTTACATTTTATTTTTAAAATGTAGGTAAATAATGGAAATTAAATTTAAAGTTTTGAAACGATATTTGAAGTAAAATGTTAAGTTTTTAGTTTAATTAATAAGTTAAGAAAATAGTGAATTTTGACTTAACAAATGAATTGGGTTTTAAATTGGATATTTAATTATAAAATTTTGTTGTGATAAATCATATGTTAAAAGTATTTAAATGTGAAATTTTGAACTAGAAATTTGATTTTTAAGTTTAAAATAACAAAATTTGGAGTGTTAATGTTTCTGAAGTTATAATAAAATCTGGAATTTTATTAATAGCATTTCCAAAAATGCTGTGGTCTTATGACAACATTTTAAGTGCTGTTGTTTCTGAATTTAACTATGTTTGAAATAACTAAATATCTATTACGGCAATTTATAAATGCCGTTGTTTCTAAACTAAACTATTTTGGAAACTATAAGCTACGATAGCACTTTATAAATGCCGTCGTTGCTAGAATTTGACAATGTTTTGAAATATCATAGATTTTAACACTATTTGAGTTATATTCTAAAGTGTTAAATGATTTGACTTTTGTAATTGATTATTTGTGATATTCAAGGAGTTATGAATATAATTTAATATTTAAATTTGAATTTCAAAGGAATTTAAAGTAAATTTGAATTTAAGTAGTGTTTACTTTGTTATGTGTTAAATGGAATGAAATGAAATGAGATAAATGAATTTTTGAATGAAATTTTGAAATGTATTTTGTAATGATATTAGAAATAATAAATGAATGACATATTTGATTTCAAAATGATATTTAAATTGAATATGTGAATTAAAGAATGATAAAATTTATAATGGATTTGAAAAGGAAATGATTTTGAAATGGTTTTGAATGACATAATCTTTATTTTGATAAAGAACGTGAATTTGGAATGATATTTGATTTTGATCTATTTGATAAATGAATATTTGAAGTTTATATTAGTATGAAAGGATATTTAGTACACGAGGGAATTCTGGTTTATTTAAATGATATTGGATTTATGAAATGAATATTTCAAAACTAAGTAATAATGAAGTTGAATTTGAGATATATGAAATTATAAAATTAATTTTGAAACATGGGATATTAAAGCTTTGAAATATATTAAAACTTGAATAGTTTATTTTGTGGTCCAAAACTGTATTTGAAATTGATAAGATTTGAAATGGTTTGTTAGAAAACTGAATTAAATTGAAACTGGTGGTTTGAATTGAATTAAATTGGAAATTTGAAAATTTGGATTTAATTGAATAAATTTGTAAAATGTAAAGAATTAAAGGAATGTTTCATGATTTCAAATGTATGATTTCGAGATGTTATGATTTCCAAAGTGTAATGATTTCAAGTATTTTTGTTTCGAAAGAGTTATAACTTTGAAAGTATTATCATTTTTGAAAGGTGAATATATGGTTGAAATGGAAATGATATAGTATTGATTTGAATATAGTTTTGAAATAAAAATGATTTTGTTTTCGAAGTATAAACTATTTTGAAAAGGATATAGTTTTGAAATGAAATGATTTGATTTTTGAAGTATAAACTATTTTGAAATGATCACGGCGTTATAATAACAATTGGCTGTTAAAGAGACCGGGATCGGAAGTTGTCATACTCTCTGCCAACTCCGAAAACCACTTTAATAACCGTGTACGCTGTGGAGATTCCAGAATGAAGTAGGATGGTTGCGATGATGTTGTTGAGGTACGAACGTGGACCCGAATCCCGTGAGTTGGCATAAGGTGGCTAAAATAGGAGCGATCTCGGGCCAAGTGAGGTCATTCCTCCTATCGGACACATTACTTCGATACTATATTCGTGTTTGTGATTGATTTGATGGCCATCCTCCGATTTTGATTGGGAGTGTGTTCCAAGGTGGGCGTTGTGGCCGCAACATTACCACCAGCCCGTGTACGTAATTGGTATATCTACACTGGCATTGCCTTATGTGCCGTGTCATCTACCATAGCGAGCTTTGCTAAGAGTTTGATTTGTGTCATACCTATGGAGTATCTTCTCGTAGTCTCCCGATCATGAGATATGCAGGTACTGTATAGACTACTAGTACTATTATGTGTTAAGGGCTATATGGGTAAACCCTTAATGCTATTTTAAAGTAATTTTATTTTATTGCAGACATTATTATAATAGCGAATATTACTACATAGTAAATAGTTCAACGGATCCTTAAAGGATGGGCGATCCCAAGCATCCTTTAAGTTATTGATGCATTTTGTTACTGTTCACTTGAGTTGATTTACAATTCATAAGTATGTATGTCCCGACTCGAGTGTTTTGTGTTTTGCTTTACGCTCGGGTCAGACTGAGTGATTCAGCATTCAAGACTCACCTTCAGAGTTGGAGCTTTACTTAAAGATCCAGCCATCTATTTTGCTTTCAGTATCCAGTGATTCCAGTGATGCATTCTGATTTGTACCTAATGTATCTTGTTACTCTTCTGTTGTATCTTGTTTAACTCTGATGTATCTTATATTTATATATATAGTAGCTTCATGAACTACTATCTCTTTTACTTCCGCTGCATTATTAAATACTCTATGTCTATGATCTGTGATTATTTATTTACTGTATATTTTGAGATTTGCCAAATTTTATTTACAACGCGGTATTTTGAGTAATTCAAGTCCGATATATGCGGATGCGAATGGTTGAAAATATAGGGTCGTTATATCTTATATTAAATAAAATTTTGAAGATTTTTATATTATATATACACACATGCATTTGTGTATATAATCAATTTTGAATTAGATAATAGTGTTTTTATATATATTGAATATCTAGAGAATTAATTTTTTATTTTTTTATGAAATCCATACTAACAAAATTAAACTTCCTTAAGCTTTGAAATATATATTATATAGTATTAAACTTTTAAAATTAGATTTGATATTTTAACCCATATAATATATTATTATTTAAAATTTTGAATTTTTTATTTTAGGCCGAGTGCATGTATAAACAAATATATATTAATTTTTTTAATATATACACAATCATCAACATGTGATAATCCCTAGAATTATCGATTCATGATATTTTTAACAAAACTATATAGAGAACAATAATCATATAAATATTATTACATAATACTAAACTAGAATAATAACTTTCACCAAAGCCGAAAGCTCGCACTTTGAAAAAAAGAAGTGAACTCCTTGAATCGAATTCCAATCCTGAAGTTGCTAGCCTTCAAATTGCCTTCTCACTGAAGATTATTTGGTTTTATTTATATTTAGATTGGCTAACAATTTTTAGGGAGGTTAGGGGAGTTATCATCCAACAAAAGAAGAGGATGGGGGAATCAAAAAATCTAATCTAAAGTGAGGGTTAAGATGTTTAACTAAGGGAAATGATAGGGAGCAAAAGCAGGATCAAGATCCTTAAATTTCTCTTACATATTCCTCTCTTTTAAACATCCAAAATCGCTACCTCCTAACCATCTTATGGCCAACATCTATGTTGCTATTATAGCCGAAATTAACATATCCTATATAGGCCTCAAATCCATTTCAAGCCTAAACAATATTTATTGCATTTATATCCAATTTAGATGCGTATCGATATCGAATATCGATTATTGTTTATATAATTATTATATGCACTATTTAATATTTTTCAATACACATCAAACAAAATTATATAATTAATATTTCATAGATATCAATTAATTTAACCAATTTGTTACAATTACAAATTAATTAAATCAGATGGCAATAGTAGTATTCAATGTTTCATTTGTGTGACTCTTAGCTGTAAATTTGATTAGCGACATTCAAATATTAACATTCACATATCGCTTAGCAATTGTCATGACATTTTGATCAACATTGTTGTTTATTTAGTTTCAGTAAAATCCAATTTTACTTTGTTAAACATTATCACGTGGTGATAATTATTTACACTAGTTCTCTCCGATAAAACTATATCACTTTGGACTTATGGAATTTGGTAGTTGTTAAAATTCCAGTATCGTCCATATTCAACTCTAGTTTCCAAACATAAAGTCCCTGGTTCAATAATAATAATAATTAACTTAACCACCTTGGCCAGATACTTTGACTTTTAATTGACTTTAGTTGGCCATGATACTAACCTCATATGATTGAGAAAACAAATCCTCACTTGAATAGGGTTTCACATTTCCACTCAGCCCAGCTATAGTCATTTGATGGACATCGTGCCATGATTTAACTATAATTAAAGCGGAGATTCCATATTGAATCTTGATAGTATTCTCAATTGAGGGAATTTTGTAACATTGTCACATTAATATTTCTGTTTGACCTTAGTTGTATTAACCAGCATAAAACTATTGAGTGAGTCATTCCATAATTATCCAATAACTATCGAGTGTTCAAAAGTTTAGAAAGGAAATTGAATGTATGGGAGTGGATGTAACCTAAGATCAAACAAATATCTCGATGTGACAATATTGCACAATTAACTCGATTTGAGAGTGCTATTGACCTTCAATGTAAAAAAATCTGCTTTGGTTATAGTATAATCATGGCATGATGTCCGTTGAATGACTATAGTTGGATCAAGTGGAAACATTGGAAGTGAAACACTGTTCAAAAGAGGAATCGCCTCCTAAGTCATCTGAGTTAGTATCATGGCCAACTAAAGTCAACTAAAAGTCAAAATTTCTGGCTAGAGTAGTTCGGTTAATAATAATTGTTATTATTAAACCAAGGACTTTATGTTTGGACTATAGAGCTGAATATGGACATACTATAATTTTAACCATTACCAAATTCCACAAGTCCCAAGTGATATAGTTTTAACAAAAATAAGTAGTGTAAATAATTGTCAGTGTCTGATAATGTTTAACAAAGTAAAATTGGATTTTACCGAAACCATGTAAATAATAAATTTGGTCAAAATTTCACATCACCTGCAGGTGACGTGTGAATGTTAATATTCGAATGGTTCGATAGTAATTGCTAACCAAATTTGCACTTAAGGATCACACAACCGAAACTTTGAATACTTCTATTACTGTCAATTTTAGCTAATTTGTAATTGTTACAAATTAATTAAACTAAATGACATTTCTTGAAAATTATGAAATTTTGTTTGATGTGTATTAAACAATATTAAATAGTGTGAATATAATAGTTATATGGGCATTAATCAATATTCGATATCTATACGCATCTAAATTAGATATAAGTGCAATAAATATTGTTTTGACTTGAAATGGATTTCAGGCCCATATAGGCATGTTAATCTAACGATGATAGTGATGTAAAGGTCAGCCATAAGATGGCTAGAAGGGAGGGATTTTGAATGTTTAAAAAAGAGAAATGGGTAAAAGAAATTTAAGGATCTTGATTCTACTTTTGCATCGTATCCTTTCCCTTATATAAACATCTTAACCCTCACTTTAGATTAGAACTTTTGATGCCTCCGTCCTCTTCTTTTGTTGGCTGAACACTCCCCTTCCCTCGATAAAATAGTCAAATAATCTAAATACAACTTAAAATCAAACAATCATCGATGGGAAGGCAATTTGAAGCTAGCGACTTTGGGATTGGATTTTGATTCAAGGAGTTCATTTCTTTGTTTCAAAGTGAGAGCTTTGGGATTTGGTGAAAGGTATTATTCTAGTTTACTATTATATAATAATATTTGTCTGATTATTGTTTTACATGTTTTATTAAAAATATCATGAATCGGTATACGAATTATCATATGTTGGTCATTATATATATATATATATATATATATATATATGCATATTTAAATTTTTTAAGCACATTTGTTTGTACACGCTCTCAGCCTGAAATAAAAAAAATAATATATTGTAATATATTATATGGATTTAATTATCAAATCTAACTTTAAAAATTTAATACTATATAACACATTATTTTAAACCTTAACAAAATTTAATTTTGTTAGTATGGATTTCGAATTTTTTTTATAATATTCGGGATATTTAATATATATACTATTATTTAATTCAAAACTAATTATATAAATAAAATGTATGTATTTATGGATTTACAAATAATATAAAACTATGGCAAATTTTAAATAATATAAAATATACATTATAGCTTTGAAAATATTTTTTAAATAATTTTTTATTATTTTCGTATGGTTTATTAATTAATTACAAAATTTTTACTAATTTTTTAAAAACTGAAAATTAAATTAAAAATACATTTATTCAATTAAATATATTCTTATATTAAATGAAATACTGAAAATTAAATTAAATCAAATTAAATATATTTTAATTATAAATGATATATATAAATTTGAGTTTGAATTTTATATTATAAATATTATAATAATTTTATAAATTAATATCTAAAACAATTTTATTATCTGATTATATATATATGAATGTATGTATGTATACATGCATGTATATTTATTTTGATTAATGTTTTATGTAAATAATCTACAATAAATATTTTATAATAAATATAGATATATAACAATTTTATGCATATACAATTAGACAATCCATTAGTATACATTAGGGGATAACATGTCAGTTGCGATGTAAATCTCAACATTTATATACATGCATCTCAAACCATGTACACATTAACTTATTGCATGTGCACGCACACACGTATGCATATATGATACAAATATTTTTAATATAATACAAATTATATCAAATAAAACTTTATTATAAATTTAAATATAATATTTATTTTATTTAATCGAAAATTAAGAAAAGTTCTAGATGAATCAGACTATATAGACCCATTAAAGATCCAATAATGGATTTTTTTTAAATTCACCTATTTACCATGCTACATGCTGGTCTAGTTCCAACACACACACACAATTATTAATCAATGTTTTAAAATCAAAATATTAAGCAACAAATTTATTCAATTTATTTGTAATTTAAAAGACATACTTCAAACAATGAAACTAGATAACTTTGATCAAATTGTTAACTTAAGAAAGAAATAAAAAATTATAAGTTTTTTTAAAAGTCTACTTATAAATTTTAATTGACTTTGTTATTATCCTCATGTAAATAATAACCAAAATTATTTTCAATCAACTTATAGCATATGTATTCAGTTCACAACTTTATTACATGAAATTTCAAAATCAAAAATCAAAATCAATAAAAAAATTGTCCGACCAATAGTTTCCAAAACAAAAGGAATTAGATGACTAAGACATATATAAATTCATGATAATGGGATTCAAATCTAAATCATATACACAACATGAATAAATAAGCAAACTGTGATTATGGATCTATAATTATTTATATAGATAACATATGGATAGTGGAAGAGAAGGACAAGGAGGTGTTAAAGACATATTAATTAGATGAGCATATAATCGGTCAAGGGAGGCAGGTAGATATCTAAATCATATTGAAAAATTAATGCATATGATAGAGATTTAAAAGGTAGGAACTCAAAGCATAAAAACATGATGATTTTGTATATAAATAAAATAGAAGGTTACCTTGAGATATAGGCAAAATAAACATCTTGAATGATGAAAGGGTTCCTAGATTCAATGAATCAATCTTAGGATCTTGTAGTAGTAGGGAGATTACCACTTTTTTTTTGTTTTTTGTTTTGGAGTATTGGAACCCTGGGCTATCATTAAAATTTGGCTACAAATGACGGGAGAGGAAAAGAAAATTTTATCAGTAAATGTTATCCTACCTTTTGACCAAGTAGTATACAGACTGACTCGACGAACCAAACTTCAAAATTGTTAAGGCAATATGTCTGAAGAGATGACAACGAAGCCAAAAAACAATGTACAACTAAGATCATAACACACATACAAAACCACCACAAAATTCCAACGATCCATCTCCCACAAGTATGGGATCGGTACTGACCTATCCTCAAGGGTCAGTACCCAGTCATGTTTCCACCTCAGGTGGACCTTATCTTCTGCCTATGACCTCTTTTTAGTGTCAAGACCCTATTTTCAATGTTGTTTTGTTGATTAAATTCAATTCTTTGTCGATCTCCATGAACTCTTGAATTAGCAACTTCATTCGTCCACAACTCCGTTATTCGAACTCCAAAACAAGCCAATATTGATGCAAACAACTACGGAATCACGAAGCTGACCACGAGACAAGCCGAAGAGTTAAAGATGACCAGATTGGCCATCTTAGGGGTCGGTACCGACCCCTACCCTTGGAATCATACTGACCCATAGTAAAGTGATTATGTGACACCCTATTTTCATAGAGAACTAATTTATAACAAGGAGAATGGATTGAAGATCATTTGTACGAGATAAGGCACCCTACCTCTATAAATAGAGAGGTAGGTCTCATTTTTAGGGTCTTTGGATCTAACTCTAATCTACTCTATATTTTTGTAATTATGAAAGTCTAAGTGTTAGAGTTGTACTAACCCCTAAGAACTTCTGCCCCTAAGTCAAAATTTAACCAATAAAATTAATAAGTGGACATAGGTTGGAGTTTGATGAACCACTATAGAATTCTATGTATTCATTCCTTACTTGTTTTATTTGTTTTCTTCACTTTTCATTCCCTTCTAGTCCCTATTGGTTTTTGTGCTATTTTTGATTCAAACATTTTGTTGCTTTCACTAAAAAACACTTGAACTCACTGTTCAAAGATTTGAAAATGACCAGACAATTAACTAAGAGGACTGTTACTGCTAAATATCAACAAGGGGCAGCCTAGAGGCATCCTCAATATCTCACCGCTATCAATCTATATAACCAAGGATGAGATAGAACTATAATGAATGGACTGTAGGAGAGGACGATGGCTCATCGGGAAGAGGTAATGAAGAACTTCTTTAGTAGGATGAGACAGATAGAAACAATAGGATCTGCAGAAAAACATAATCAAAGACATAGAGCCGGAGTGCAGAAAACCGAAAGTTGGGTATAATGATCTAGGAAAACCCCAAGCCAGCTGTACGGGTTGGTACCAATCACCCAGCATGAGTCGGTGCCAATCCCCATGGACTCGGGGGTACGGGTCATCTTGCCCAGAGAAGGAATGATGTACAGTCCGGAGTTGAAGTGAAGCATTTGAATGCAGATAAGAATGTAGAAGCACAACCATAGAAGTATGTATAAGAATTTCCATGTAGAATCGAGGGGAAGGCTGGGAATGCTAATCTTAGATTTACTTTGAATGACGATGATAGGCTGGTTAAGTTGGTGAGATAAGCTATGAGGGGTGGATTGCCTAATCAGAGCCTGGAAGTTGTGAGCATAAGTCCGTTCACTCCGAAGACTTTGATATCGATTCTCGTGGCGGCATTCGGAAATTTGGTAGACTTGTCGTGCCAAATATTGGTGATCTTCGTAAAGATATTTTAGAAGATTCTCATCACTCTAAATTTACCATTCATCCCGGTAGTAGTAAAATGTACGCGGATATGAAGCGACTTTATTATTGGGAGGGAATGAAACTCGATATTGGTAACTTTGTTAAGTGTTGCATGACTTGCCAACTCGTTAAGGCCGAACATCAAAGGCCCGGTGGGTTATTGCAACCTTTAGAAATTCCAATTTGGAAGTGGGACCAAATTTCCATGGATTTTATAGATGGCCTTCCCCGTTCTTGTTCGGGTCATGATAGCTTATGGGCGATTGTTGATAGGCTTACTAAATCTGCCCATTTTATTCCCGTTCGGTCTAACCGAACCGTTCCTCTTTTGGCCAAACTCTTTATCAAAGAGATTGTTAAATTACATGGAGTTCCTACTTCTATAGTTAGTGATCGTGATCCATTGTTTACTAGTGCATTTTGGAAGAGTCTTCAAAAAGCTTTAGGAACGAAGCTTAATTTTAGCACCGCTTATCATCCCCAGTCTGATGGACAAACCGAGCGTGTTAATCAAACTCTTGAAGATCTTCTTCGTGCTTGTGTGCTTGATTTCGGTGGAAGTTGCGAAGATCATATTTCTCTTGTTGAATTTTCTTATAATAATAGCTTCCAATCTAGTATTGGTATGGCACCTTTTGAGGCACTCTACGGAAGGCCATGCCGATCTCCTTCTTGTTGGCTTGAGGCCGGTGAGAAGCTGGCTTTAGGTCCAGATTTTATTCGTGATTCCACAGAAAAGATTGATCTTATTCGTCATAGGATGAAAGAAGCCCAGAGTAGACAAAAATCCTATGCCGATAACCGGAGAAGGAAGTTAGAATTTTCTGTGGGAGATCTTGTGTTCATTCGTGTTTCACTTATGAAAGGTGTTGTACATTTCAGTCGATCGGAAAAACTAGCGCCTCGATATATTGGGCTATTTCCTATCACCGAACGTATTGGTTCCATGGCTTATCGCCTTTTATTACCAGCTCAGTTTTCTGCTATGCATGACGTGTTTCACATTTCTCAACTTCGGAAATGTCTTCGAGATTCCGATTCTTTTCTTGAGCCCGGTGTTGTGGAAGAGATAGAAGTTTCGCCTAATTTAACTTATGAGCAACATCCTATTCGTATCATTGCTTCGGAAGTCAAACGACTTCGAAATAAAGATGTTCCGCTTGTTAAAGTTCAATGGTCTTCAAATCCTAAGGACTGTTCTTGGGAATCTAGAGAGTACATCGAGCGAACACATCCGGACTTACTTTCTCGTGCTCTTTGAGGTGAACTTCTTATTTCAAACTTCTTTTGTGTTGAATATGCCTTTATGGTTGTTAATATATATATCTTCTTCTTAAAATATTGCGAGGACGCAATTTCTTTAAGGAGGGGAGTCTGTAACAACCCGCATATTTATCGATTTTATATTTAAATATTTTATTTAAATATTTTATCGTTAGTCGGATTTTAGTCCGAAAAGCTACTTTTTGCATACGGTCGAATTAGGACTCGGGACCACTCCCATTGAGTTTAAAATGCCGGTTACGACCTTTTTGAATATAAGCTTCGATATGTTTGGAGAAAGTTGATTTTTGCTACTTTTTACTTTGGGTTTGGTTTTTGGGCTCAGCCCTATGTTAACTTATACTCCAAAACTGAACCACTCTCCCCATTCTCCCTCACTTCTTTCTCTTTTCAGTTTTCTTAGCTTTAATGGTGGGAGAGATTGGAAATTAAAACTCCAAAACCCTAGTTTCTCTTGCAAATCAAATTCCTAGCTCCAAACTCAAGAAGAACCCATTGGTAAGCTCCTCTTCTTCTTCTCCAGCTTATTCTCTTACCAATTTCAAAAATTCCTAAACCTAATTTTGGGAATGTTCTTGTTTTTGAGCTTAGATTCAAGCTCAATTGGGTTGTGTTGAAGAGAGGTTGATTCTCCATTTGCTTTCAAGCTTCTTCTTGTTCGATTTTGTGAAAAGGTGAGATTTTTATCTCACATCTATGACTATAATTATCTTTGGTTGTTGGGTATGAATTCCTAACACTTCTTCATGTGCATTTGCTCTTGATTTGGATTGGTTTTGTGAATACTCCAATTTTTGGGTTTTTAAGTCAAATTTGTGTGAAATCCTTTTATGGATGTTTGATCATGCTTTTGGTGATGCATCGAGGAGCATATAGGGCCGGGTTGCCGATTGGCATAAACCCTTAGAGCCAATGTTCGTCCGGTTGCATTTTGGAAGAGTTTGCTCTTCATTTGAATAAGGCTGAAAAACAGCCCAGGCATGATTCAGTCGACTGAAAACTCTGTTCAGTCGACTGAACCTGAAACCCGAGAGTTTCCAGGCATGATTCAGTCGAGTGAAAAACTCTGCACAGTCGACTGAAACTGGAAACAGAAAGTTTCCTGAACCTGGAAAATTTCCAGGCACAGGGTCAGTCGACTGAAAACTCTGTTCAGTCGACTGAACCTGCTGTTTGAGTCCAATTTGCCCTTTTGGATTGAAATTCCAATTTAAATCGATTCGTGATAATCCTATTTGTTGTTATCATCTATTATGACTTTGATGACTCTTTCTAGGGATTTTTGAATATCCATTTCGATGGATCCTTTATCGATTTCTTTGGATTTTATTCACGTCTTCGTATGTGAATTTTTGTGATTGATTGTTCTTACAATCTTCTTCGTGATTTGTCACTTTAAAAATATAAAGGTTTTCTATACTAGTAGTAAATATCAAAACTCTTTCCTCAAACGATTTCAATACTATTTTAATACCAAATTCGTTTATAAAACCGTTTTCCAATCTATTAGCATATACAAACCTTTACCTCACTCGTATGAGAAATCTAATTAAACGGCTTAGTAAAACAAGTGGTATGAAACGCTTGCGTTTACTTTGTCGGTTAATTCTTGGACTTGTTCGATTGAACCTCTTGTGACAATTTTCTAGTGGAGATTTACAGTTTGTTCGTAAATATTTAAGTTAAGCAAGCGGTTATGGGACATGAAGCTAAACTCATATATTTACTAGCTTAGTGTAATTGACACTTCTCGTTGATCATGACGATCATCTTTGTGATTTAGACTAGCAATGTGCGATGTCTCTTTGTTTGCGAGGGATACTAAACCCCGTTTTGTGGAGTTTCGACTCAATTTTTGATGGGGTAGCAACCCATGGTCTTCGGGCCGTTTGTGGAGCTTCGGCTCAATTTGTGATGGTTAGCGACCATGGAATTAGCGTTCCGTTTGTGATACACGTGTTGGTGGGCTTTATGCTCCCGTTTGTGATAGGCCTCCCCCCCTTTGTGATTTCTGGATTTCTTGTGTAGATTTCTAGAATTTATGTTTCACCAATTTTCGTGATTTCCATTGATAAGTTTTATCAATATTTGTGCATTGGTGAATTTGTGTGTCATTGACTTTAGTGATTTCTGGATTTCTTGTGTAGTTTTCTGGAATTTGTGTGTCATTGACTTTTGTGATTGATATTGATATTAGCGTCAATATTTATGGTATGGTGATCGAAATAAGGAGTATGACGTTTCTTTGATTCTTGTGTAGATTTGGTGACGCTGATTAATCTCTTGACGATTATCAACTAAGTATATATATATATATATATATATATCATAGCTTGGCATTGTGATTATTATGTGTTTAGTCATATCTCTTATTCTATATCGTTTCATATGATATTTATAGTTAGACTGATCTGTTTATTATTTTCTTATTAAATAATACTCGGGTCAGACCGAGATGTTACAGGTGCTTCTGCTTGACTTCTCTCTTAGGATTGATTTCTCTTGCTTTTGGGTTAACTACTTAGATTAGTAGTTATTTTGTTGTATACATGTGAGATATAGACTCCTTAATGTATACTTATTCTTTTGTGTTGTTCGTGTAACTATTCTTTTGTGATATTGTGGATCTTTTTAGACCACTACTCTGATGTACACTTTCTAGTGTAATATTCATATCTTATTCCGCCTTTGTGATATGAATTGTCTGTGACTGATTTGTGTTATGCTTATTTCTATATTTGTTTTCCGAAGGATTTATATAGCCACCGTGTAGTAGCTTTGAGTTTGTGTCGGTATGTCGGATTTCCTCTTGAAATAGAATGCGTGTTCTATTATCTGACATATCGGTGCTCGTGCAAAGAAATTACACGGATGGTCGCTCCTCAACAGCCTTATTCTCCGTGCTAGTCGACAGCATTCACCGTAATGTTCTTGGCTAGCATGGGTATAGAGGTGGGGCGTCACACAAGTTGTTTTAAAGTTAAAACAATTTGATTTATTATCTATATTCAAACAGACAGATAATTAACATTATCATAAATAGACAATTCATATCATCACAATTCAACCAAGCACACAATATCACAGATCAACACATATCTCATCAGAGATATCAAACCATTCAAGGCATTCAATATCAATCAACCATCCATAAGCAAAGATCTATTAATCACACAATCTCTAATTAATTTAAAATGAATTAAATAAATTACTTCCAGTACTATAAATCCTGCTTACTTAGCCATTAATTAATTACAAACCAATTTATTAATCCTCCTTTAATTAACCATCTTAATTAATCATCCTTGATTAATTATTCTCTAATTACATTAAGTAATTAGCCTTTAATTAATTGCACAAATTAATTATCCTTAACTATTGCAGTAATTAACCCTTAATTACTTTATTAATTAATTAATTATAATTAATTACATAATCCTTAATTAATTACATTAATTAATTACTTTATAATCACTTATGTAGATTAATTATCCTTAATTAATCAACCTTTAATTACTTCACTAATTACATTAGTTAATGATCCTTAATTACTTCTTTAATTAATTATTATATTTCTAATTAATCATATTAAATAATTAATCATTAATTAATCACATTCATTAATCAACCTTGATTGATCAAATTGAGTAATTAATTACCCTTAATTAATTACCTTACTTAATTAGCTTTAAAATAATTTTTATTAATTCATTCTTAAATTAGTTACACTAAGTAATTAGTCCTTAATTACTTCCACTAAGTAATTATCCTTCTTATTAATTACACAAAGTAATTAAACCCAAACCTGCTTCAACTAATTAATTGCATCCAGTAATTATCCATCACTTACTTCACTAAGTAATTGCACTTATAAATTACATTAAATAATTATACTTAACAAATCATCAAGTGATTATCTTAAATTAATTAAGCTAATTAATTATCTTTAACTAGTCACATTATCTTAATTACATTACATTAAGTAATTAATCCCTTTAATTACTTTCATTAAGTAATTATACTTAATCAATTACACAAATGATTATCCTTAATTAATTAATCTAATTAATTATCCTAAATTAATCACATTAATTAATCATTCATAATCCCTAGTTAATGATCTTTTATTAAATATTTACGATTTTTTAATTACTTCTCTTAAGTAATTAAACTTTAGTTAACAATTATTGATTACAAATTAATTAATTTTAATAACCAATTAATTCATCCCTATTTACTAAATTAATTAATGCTTAACTGTAACTTAATTAATCTTTAATTACTTGATTAATTAATTTATAATCATTAATTAATAATCTATACTTATCTAATTAATGGTTCTTAAATACAAATTAATTAACCTCTAATTAATTAACTTACAACCCTAATTATTTATTTATAAATTCTTAATCATTAATTAATTTAACAAGTCAATTACTCTTTAATTACCTTATTGATTTAATTAATTTCAAATCATTAAATCTTAATTAACTTTAAGATAAAACATTTTTCATATTAATGACTTAATTATCATAAATCATTTTTAAAACATTTAATTAAATCATTTAGTTTTTGATTTAAAATAAAAAAATCAAGTTAAACAAATTTTAAACATTTACTTTAACATTTGAACCTTCGTAAAACTTGTTTAAAACATTTATCTTTGCAAACTAATTATTTTTATAACTTTTAAAACTTGTTTTTATTTTGCTTTGAAACCTAGAAGCATTTAAAAAGTCCAGATTATTTGACTTAAAATCTGAAGCACTTTTTTTTTTATTTTAAATTTTAAAACCTGTTTCCTTAATCAAATTTTAACTCGAGACAGCTTAACCACTTTCCCATGCAAACACGATGCTCACGCGCTACCTTATTGCCTCGAGACCAACGCAAAAATGACTCGAGTAAAACTCGAGTTACCCGAAACTTCAACCCATCAGAACCTGATGTGCACGTGTGCATAGTGCACCACCCTTCGACATCTCTGGTCGTTCCTCCGATCATCGACAAACCCAAACCGACCTCACCTACTCAATCGTCCACCCAGAACGTCGATACCATCCACGAACCAAAAATCGAACCCACCATCTAATCCCTGGTACAAACATCATCGTAAAAACACCCATTGCCGATGATCTCGACCTTCAGAAATCTCGCCGTTCTCGCCATGGACTCGCCTCGACTTCCAGCAACGATCCACCTCATTGCGAACGCCTCCGACCCATTCTAGATTTCGCCATTACCCCAAGAACATCGGCAACCCAAACACCTCACAAAACCCTAAATCGCCATCCCCAGGCCATTACGTCCATCAAAAAATTCACCAACATTTTTCTTGGAACCATCCTCCTACAAGCTAACTCCGACCAAAATCTTAACTCTGATCATCTTGCCGATCACCGTGAATTGACAATAAACCCAAAAACCTCCAATTCCAATTATCTCAGAGATTACCAAACTAAAAATTAAGATTTCACTTCTAAAAATCATGATTTTGGATAAGGTTTCAGTTCATATGCCTGAATCAATGAATTAAGGTGTTTGAATTTCCAGTCATCTTAAGCTTGCACTATTGTTTTGGTTTCCAGAGACATTTCAAGTTTTATTTTAACTTAGCTATAAATTTAAAAATTAATCTATGATGAAACAAACAGCTTTTGTTCATATCCTAAGTCCTAACAACCATTAGATCAAGAGATTATGAATTTAAATAAAAATTTTGAATTTTGAAACTGGAACAGAGATGTCACAGGTGTTTACAGGCATGCACACATCTATCATGCAAATGTTCATAGAAAATTCATATATATATACAAAAATTCTTTGCTTCAAAGATTCACATGCAACCAGATTTATACTTAAGCTTTTGAAAAAAAGTGTTACTCACCCGAACAAGATGAAGAACATAGCACTTTATTTTGAAAAAAAACATGAAACTGTGAAAACTTGAATGCGGAAAAATGTGCTTCTTTGATTTTGAAACTAGAAGTTAGGATCTTGAAAAATTAGTGAAGATGACTCAGATTTAGAACAGAGATAAAACTGCCTTGATTTCTTCTTGAGCTTGTTTAAAACTCAGGTTGAAGAAAATGCTGGCTTTGATTCAAGGTTTTAAGAATTGTACAGGTTTTAGGTTTCGATTTTGAAAATGGAACTACATGTTATATAATTTTGTTTCTGGTTTGTGTGGTGTTTTGATTTACAGATTGTTTTGTAAAATTTGTACAGGGTGAAGTTTCTCTTAGTTTGATTTGAAGAGGATAGAAAAAAAAAGTGAAGGGAAGGATATGTTTATAGGCTAAAACGTGATTTAATAAAAATAAAAGAAAATGAAAATTATAAAGGACACTTGTTAAAAATCCTACATTTGTCATTCACATTTACTTATTAATTAACACTTGTTAGAGTTAAGCCTTATAGATTTACACTAGTCATAGCTTAATTTTTATTTATTTTAAATATTAATAAAAAGATTTATATTAATTTACTAATTCTTATCTAAATTTATATACGAATTTCTTTTAAAGAAAATATAATAAAACCAATTACATATAAATAAAAGCTTATACATATATTCTTAAATCCAAATATTTTTAAACTATCTATCTTTTGAATTTCAAAATTAAATTCAAATTCAAATTAAATTTTAAAATCAATTTATAATCAACTTATATATACATATATAAAAACACATTCAATTTGAAAATAACAATTCCATTTTCTTAAAAATCTCTTTGTATCTAACACATTATTAAATTGTCTAAAAAATAACAATTTTGCCAATCTTAAATAATTTAAAAAGGGAATATCACATTATTTATAATTAACTTATATTACTATATCATATTTATTAAGCAATATTTAAAAAGAAAATAAAACAAACATTATTATTAATCTTATTTAAATTTAAATTTAAGATTAAAAGTATTTTAAACCATTTAAACATTTACCTTAAATATTTTAAAACTATATAATTAACTATTTAAATAATCTTTGAAAAAGTATTATATTATATTTAATCATAATTTCCAAATTACCAATATATATTAGAATTTGAAAACATGATTTTACTTATTAAATTTTAAACCAAAGCTTTTCTATTTATAATACATACAAAATATATATACACATTATAAATAGAAAATATTTTATTAGCTTTAAAAGATAAAATTCACCAATTAAATATTTATTTGCTTTTGAAAGAATAAATTTTCCAATTTAAATTAAAACTATAAAATACAATTATCAAATCAATTTAATTATCAATACAGATTATTAAATTGATTATTGCCTAAAATTCTGGGTCATCACACTCCACCACCCTTGTAAGGACCCTAAATTTTAGACAATTTAAATTGAAAATATTTAATTAATTTTAAATATTTGAATGATGGTTTGATTTGAATTTCAAATTATCAGGATGAATTGGCGATTAAATTATAAAATTTAATCTACAGAAAGTTGAATAAAAATTTGAATCTTCAGTTTAAGTTAATTAAAAATATTAAACGATAAATTTATCATTTGATCAGTTCAAATATTTATAAAATTCATACAAATGTTTATACAAGGTCAAGATTGCAAAGAAAACAAACCGAGATGGAAATGGACTGCAAAATTAAAAGCAAAGGTGAGAACTTCTCACTCAAAAAAATTTAAAGTTGGATTTGCAGTTATTGATTGATTGCTATTTGGATGTGATATAGTATATATATTAGTATATAGCAATATATATATATATATTGGCATATGTATATATTGCAGTTGATTGATTTCCCGCATTGTATAGCGGATGAGACCCTATTGCGCCGCCTATTAAGCGGATAATATTTTATAAATTCCATATACCGCGATATTCCGTCTTGAAGCGGAATTGGTATTGTGCTAATGTCTGTGGATGCAGGAAAACAGGTTGGAGGGATCCAACTGGATTCCTCAACTGTATTTATTTATTTACAAATATTGTGATATTTGTTGTTTATCATATGATGATATGATGTAATATGATGTGAGGTAATGTAATAACTGATATAGTTCTTTGTTTTAAAGATTATTCATTTATCTATTATATGTTGTTCCGCTGCGATTGTGAGATTCTGATATTGTTCTGTTGTTTCTGTTCTGTTCTATCTTTTTCTTTCTTCTTCTACCTCTTTCTTCTTCTTAAACCATAACGATTCGGTTTTTCGGCAACGAAAAATCGCGTTCGTTACAACCCTTTAGGCTAGGCTGGTAGCTAAGAAGGAAAGAAAACTTGGTTATTCTACCTCAAGCCTAGACACTACTTTTCTAGATACCCATCAAATATAAAGGTTTAATTAGTTGGCCCTAAAATTGCTTATTAGACCGCATAGACTATTTATGCTCTGTTATCATTGAATAAACCAGGTTAGTCTACAATATGTGAAATGGGTAGATTTCAATTTTTTACCCATATGGATCATAGTGGGCTTATGAAGTCCAATGAGTTTCAATAATCCAATCTATTTATTAAATAAAACTACATCTTATATAAAAAATTTATATTTATTAATCAATCACATCAATTAGTTTAAATAAATGTTTTGTACTGAATGTATAATGTATACATACAATGATAACATCATAACATAATGAAATATGAATGTGTGTATAATTATACACACACACACATATAAATTTTGGGACTTATATTCATTGTATATACATATATTTTATACTTGCATATGCATATGAGAATTTCATATGAATACCAGAATATAAACGCCAAAGTATATACATATGTTTAATATACTATAATACATGTATATGGTTTTTATACGGATATTTATAGTACTATATATATATAGTTTAAACATATATATACATATATAGGTGATATTTATGTTGCTACTTATATAAAACACATATATAAAAAGATCAATGTAATAGAATTAGACATTTTTAAAATATGAGAATGTTTGATGCAAAAGAGAAGATGGAAATAAATTTTGCATTAAATCTGGATTTAATCATATTAGAATTAAAAAAGGAAATGGAATAAGGTAATATTTTAGGCTTCCTCTTTTATTAACACCAATCAACATTTGGTTCAATATCTATATGAAGAGAATTCTATGCTTAATCATAACAAAGTATTTTAGGTTTTAAAATTGTTGATCTAAAAACATACATTCAGTATGAAAATAAAACTATTATAAAGCATTGTCATAAATATTATATAGCTTCAATAACATGGTTAATTTTAAAACATTACAAATATACATATACAAATATAAGTATAATCTAATTTAAGAATTTAAATTTCAAATGCATATGGTTGACTAAACAATAAACATTGAATATATTAATTTAAAAAACAAAATTAATTCAACCAAAAGATTTAATTTGAAACGGCTTACAATTTTGGACAGCACGAAGATGAAGAATATGATTAAACGCACACACATGCACACACATACATAATCCAGTTAAATGAATATTAAATCCATAACCACAAGTGAATTAAATTAAGATAACAAATGTAAATTTTAACACAATAGTTCAAATCCACATTAATTGATAATTTTAGATCTAACAAACAATTTGAATGCATAATATATATCAAACAAAAGGTTGATTTTATAATTAAATAACAAAATATAAAATATTTTAAATTAGATTTAATAAGTGGCAATCTTTATATACATATATGAGAATTTTTTTTTAGCTGTACATTATGAATAAATGTAATATAATAAGAGAATTAAACTTGAAGAGTCGTCCCTTTTGAATCACCTTGATTTGAGATTTCTCTATAGAGCTCCAAGAATATTGCAATGATCGAGAATTTCAGTCATTTGAATAGGAATATATAATTGATTTAAAATATTAAAAAGTTAATTTTTACGTTAAATAATCTGCATTTCAAATATAGCGATTTATTGCGTAATTAAATTATTGAATTTAATATTTGGAATTTTTAAATAATTTAGTACTGAATTTAATGTGAATAAAAAATGAGTTTGAAAATTGAATTTAAAATTCTATTTAAATAAGAGTGAAGACAGTAAACATTTAATTTAGATCTAAAAGTGATTAATTTGGTTTTTATAATAATTTGTTTTAATTAACATGTGAAATAGCCTTCCGGGGCACCATCTTGGAATTGGACGAAACCAGTTTCATGGGATACGAAATAGTGAATGATAGTATACCTCGAATTTCGTGATGATTGGACATATCGTTTGGGTGTGCGAGATCGGTACGTGTATAAATTAATTTCATAAGTAACATAATAAGGTTTGAAAAGCCATCTTCTGTATATGACCGAATTAGGTCTCGAGACTAGTTCCAGTGTGTTCAGAATAGGGTATAACATATAGGATGCCAAGAGGCATGCCTCGTTTGGAGTTCGAGAATTTTGAATGTTTAAAAGCTAGACATTTCCTAATTTAAATATACACACACATAAATAAATAAATATATATATATATATATATATATATATATATATATATATTTCTCCATGCTTAAACCATACCTAATCATACTCTCTACTATTCGGCCATAATTCCACTGTCTAAAAACATACCGCACTCCACTTTAAAATTCATGTTCGAACCAAAGAAAACGACCTCGTTTTAAAATTTTGAATAATTCTCATCCAACGACTCTCGATCGTCGGAGCAACTTGAGGTGTTTTCCAGCCAAGCTTTCAACTAGGGTTACCAGCATCAAAATGAGTGGAATTAACAGTTGGATCATCGTCATTCGAGGTAAGGCAACGGTAGCACTCAGTTGAATGTCAAATCTATTTTTTCAAATGCCGGCGTCATCATCAAGAGTTGTTCAATGAGGCCTGAAGAGGAAATGTCGTGTATGGTGTGGGCGTGTCACTGGAAGAGATTGGTAAGCTATCGTCACCTGGGGCAGTGGGAATTGCTAGATGAACGGAGTTCGGCTATAGATGGATTTCTCGACGATAGGGCTTTATAGGCGAAGTGGTTAGGACTAGATGCTTGTCGAGGTTGGCACAATATGGGGTAATGACGCGACGACTGGTGAGCTGGGGTGGCAGCAGTGAATGGAGTTGGCCTGGGTGGGTTTGCATGCTTAAATGAGAGAGGGTGAAGGGAAGATTAGGGGGAAAATGAAGGTTTAAGCTAAGTAAATTTGTAATTAGCAAATTCAAAATTACTATTTAAATAATGATTTTTGTAAATTTAATATCTAACTTGTTTTAGGACCAAATTGAACGTGACAAGTGCGTTGTGCTCGTTATAGCGAATACTATACTGTAGTGTTAGGTTGGGTAGATTTGAGCTAGTCTGAATTTGGCTTAAAATTGGATATCTGTTCAATTTTAATTCAAATTAGAACGTTTTAATGAAACTGAAAATTAAGGTGAGTTAAACTCCCATTTTTTATATAGTCGATCAAAATTAATTATTGGATGTGTGGATATTTTACTATTGAATGTTATTGAATGTTTGGATGATTTACTATTTTATTAGTTGTTTGGATATATTTCCGCCCCTGGAGCAGATAAGACCCTATTACATTCCCGAGTAAGAGCGGATGACCATTTATATGCGATCCCATCTCGAATCGGTTGATTTTTATTATTTGTTTATATACCGTATGTGATGTAGGGAGATATGTTAGAGGGATCCAACAGAATTTCTCACATCGTTGATTTTATTTTTCATATAATTTGATATAGGATATGTTGAATGTTATATTTGATGACGTGGATATGATTTTGCTTATTTAGTGCTTCAGTAACACTGGGCCTTATTTTGGGTATTTTAAAATATTATAAACTAATGATTTGATTTAAAAAGGGCTTTCAAAGTGATTTTGAAAATTGTATTTATTTTAATAATTTTTCTTGAATTATTTAAAGAAGAAATTTATTTTAAAATAAAATAAATACTTTTTAGAGATTTAAATTTATAGTTTTACAAAACATATTAAATATAGATTTTAAACTATGATTAAATATTTTTAAAATGTTAAAAATAAGTTTGCATTTTATAACAAAGCGATATAGTTTTCAAAATAAAATAGGAATATTTTGTATAAATATTTATGAACCATTTTATATAAAGTGATATATATACACATATATACATCTATTATGATTTATTTATAAATGTGGAAATTATAGATGTGATAATGAAAAAAAGTAAAGATTTGTAAAATCATATTTGTTAATAAAAGGGTAGATTTATAAACGGTGTTATAAGTGAAAGGAAACCATTATCATTGGATAAATTGGAAAATAAATCACAATTGTGGATTTTTGATAATACATAATGTTGTTTGAAGGAAAAAGTTGATTCTATTTTGGAAAAATTAAGGATAGATTGGTATGTTATAAAATAGAAGAGATTTATACATATAGTTTTATAAATACGGAAATGATTATATTGAAATTTTCAGTATGGATTTTTATCAAGGAAGTATATATGTTTATGTTCTAAAAGTTGTTTGTTTATATTAATATTGTTTTAAAGTTGTTATTAATATATTAATATTTTGAAAGGTTAGTTTTTTGAACTATTAATATGGTTTGGAACTAAATATAATTATATAGCAATAATGTTTGGAAATTTATTATTATTATTACTTATAATAATGTTGAAGATAAATTATTGTTGTTTTATTAAGAATGTTTTTGAAAATACGAATTATTATTATTTTTGAGAAAGTTTTAAAGTAAATTATTAGAATTTTATTTATAAATGTATTCGAAGTTTATAAATAGGATTTCATACACAAATGTTAGTTTTATAAAAGGAATCTTATAAAATGGTTTGGAAGACTTAAAGGTAGATTATCTACAAGATAAAAGGGTTTCATAAATGGGTTTAGATATTTATAATAGAATTGTAGGAATGAGTTTATAGATTTTTGAAAGGAGTTTTATAAATGGTTTTGTGGATGTGTAATGGAGTTTATAAATGATTTTAGAATTGTATAAAAAGGAAATCTTCCCCAATGTTTGGTGAATATACTTACACTGTTGAGATAAGTATATGAATATTTTCTAGGTATTGAAAAACAGGGATTCATGGAGATATATATATATGTACATATATATATATATATCTTTGTGAAAGGATTTGATTCAAGTATTTACGAAGTGAATTTAATTAATAAAAGATTAATTAAGGAGGCCAGTGGCTACTTATGTGCCTAACCAATGTTATTTTTCCTATGAAATTAAATTCCTGATTGAATGTTTGTTATTTGATAGTTGAATAACTGACTATCAAAACTTGACCCATGATGTAACTTCAAAAATATCTAGGAGAAACAAGTGAGCAATATTGCACAGTCATCTCCGATGATGATGTACTATGCATATAAATCTCCTTTTGTTTTTGTAGGACAATGATAATGAAATCTGTCCATCACGGTTAGGAGGTGATCTTCGCTCTTATCTTTGATTGTTTATTTTCTAAAGAACCAGAGTTGAGTTTATCGAAAATCAACGAATGTTTTTTCGAAGAGACCGGGATCGGATATGTTGTCTGAAAACCACTTCGACCTAACTCAAACGTTTCAAAGTGAAGACATCTTGAAGATGATGGAGTCGAAAATAGAGTTCTCAAGAATTTCGTTCAATAACGACCCTGAATTTTAGTCATTTGATTTTGTAATATTTAATTGATTTTAAATATTGAAAAGTTAATTTTAGAAGTTAAATAACTTGATTTTAAATACAATGATTTATTTGATAAAATTGTTGAATTTTGTAATAATTTTACCTTGATTATATTTTGTATATAGAGGAATAATTTTTCAAAAATTCTTATAGTATATATGGTGTGTTTCGCTGCCGGAAAATGATAATATTTGATTATTATCATTTATTGTTTATTGTTTGTGTTCTAATAAAAGTTGTTATTATCGTAATGTAAACAAAGATAAATAATTATGAAATGGTTTTATATAACTAAAAAGAAATTATATATGAGGAAAAATTAATAAATATGATTTGCAAATAAAAAGGATCTAAAACCTGAGAATTTGAGTATTTAAAATCCCCTTGATTTTGAATTTTTTTCAAAGTTTTAAAGAAATAATAATGATATTATTTTGAATTTTTTTGAATTGAAATATTTAAATTGGAATTTAAAAGAAATAGAAGCATTGAGCTCACTTGGTTGTTGGGAAATAATTTCAGTGATGATTACAACATCATCGGCGTTTATTTTTGGGTTTCCAAGAGAGGAATTTCTGTCGTTGAATTTTGTTTTGATAAACTAGTTTTGATCTCAAAAGTATGATTTGGAATACAAAGAAATTACTAATAGTATTGTTTTAAAATAATTAGGGATAAGAATAGGGTGTTTAAAACTCTTAAAATTTTCATTAAGTGTGTTATGAAAATATGAGAAAAAGAGTTTTATAACTTATAAATATTAAGAATTAGTAAGTAAAACAAAGTTTTAAAATTGTTAAAATGATGTTGCGAAAAGAAAATTTGAAAGGAAGATTTAACTTAAGTTAATTGAAATGAGTTTTGTAAATGAAATTGATTGTAGTTTGAAATGAATTAATGATGAACTAATTAGATATATTAGTGAATTCTATATGATTTAGAATGTTGTAGGATAAATTTGGACAATGAAGTGAGTTAAATGAAATTGAATTTGATTTAAAGTGGATATGGACTTAAGCTGTGAAGTGACAATAAAATGAGAAGTGTTGTATAAAATGTTTATAGACTTAAGTAAAATTTTATGAAAAGATTCATAAATGAATTTGGTATGGGGTGAAATGTTGTTAAACGTAAAATTCGATAGAATGGTCCTTAAGTGATATTAATATTGAAAGAATATACTAAGTAATAAGTGAATGTGAATAAAGAAATGTGAATAATGATTAAGAATAAATGAATGAAAATGAGAGAATCTGAATAGAAAAAGAGTGGGATATAAGGAGAAACCAATTGAAATAAATACATAGGTTGTACGTATTTTTTTTCTTCACATAACTGTTTGATCCAGATTCGAGTACATGATTTCGAGATGATTTACATTGGTACGAGCTAGAATTATTCACTTATTTCTCAATGTCAAACTCTGGATATAAATTTTTGATTGATTCTGATATTCTCTATCACAGTGTATGGCTATGCAAGAAGAATGGTGGTTTCTAATTAAGGAACCGGATCTGATTCCGCACTAAAGTGGTCATGTGGACAATACTAGTTCGGAAGTGAAATTGTGTAATTGATCGAGCAATCGGATTTGGTATTGTGTATGGATGGTATACGTACATCACATGGGCTTTGGTAAATTAAATGTTGACAATTGGAAATACAAAATAATATGATTATAAATTATATGTTTGGATATCATTAGTAAATAAGATTCAGGTATATCTGTAACGACCAGGATTTTCGATCCTTGAAAATCGACACTAATACATCCCTGGTACCCACGTGCCACAAATCCAAGTGCCAAAAAGCCCTATTGTTAGGAAAAAAAGAAAATAAAGATAGAATAGAATTTCACACGAATGGAATAACATATATCATTTCAATATAAAATCTTTACAGCAGAAAATTTTGAATACAATATCCGAGTCTAAGCTAGATTAAGCCTGGACAGTTATAAATCCTCCGTCCTTACAAATGCTGATAAACAACAAAACAAATGCAGTATATGCAACGAATAATAGAATATGTCCATACGTAGATAAAGATCTCAAGCTCTTCTCTGGAAACTCCAAGCGTCTTCCACTAAACCTAAAACTACTCGGATCTGACCCAAGTTAAAAAATACCTGGATCAGGCTTGATAAACCACGTGAGATACTCGAAATTCTAATTGCTGATGTAAATCAAAACCTTTGAAAAGAAGGGCATCACATAAGACCACGTCCACACATAAATACTGACAAGTTTTTATCTTATGATAACCAAAATACTTTATATCAAATCATTTGTTATTATTCTTAATGACATTGGTTTGAAAACACTTTTCAAGTAATATATGTAAAAATAAAGTATCAATATCTGGACTAAGTCTATGGTGATATCTCTAGACTAGGTCAAAGGATATACCAGACGGAATATATGATACTAAAGGGGAGGCTGAACTGTTTGCAAAGCATTACAACTATTTTGTAAATACAATCAAAACCGTAAAGCTCGTATCAACTTGATAGGGAAATAATGGCCTTTTCCTTCGATCCACGTATAGCAGCATAGTTCCCACGGTGCCTTAATCGCTTTTCTCAAGCAAGTCACTTGGAACTGCACTTGCTACACTACCAATATTCGATAGCCTTATCACTTTTCGCTAGCTAACTACAATATTCAAATAAATATAGCAATAAATGCCTTCAGGATCCAGATTCCACTGGATTGCCCCATACTCATACAACCGATAGCCTGAAATATATGTCCTGCAGACCACACAATTACTTGTATCATCTCTAGGATGTGAGGCTTGTGATGCTATGCTCAATTTTAACAAAGCCACGATTTACTATTCACAAAGCCACGCTTTATTCTTCCATAAAGCACATTCCACTTAGAATGCCACATTGCCATTCCTTAATCACACAACTGATTCTACCAACGCATAACTCCTGAGCTCGTACGTCTTATAAAAGGATGTCGAGCTAAGAGAAGTTTCCTTCTCCACCACCGAGAAGATAATACATTGGTAGGGATCAATTAATATGATCAGAAATGCACTGTCCGACATCCGTCCATACAAGTTCGTTCTAGGACTGAACGAAACCAAAGGCACTCCTCATACCACCATTAGTAGCGGGTAGTCCATGTAATCCGAAGATTTCATGATAGGACCGCTGCTATAATAAATGCCTCTATATTGAGAGCGACCCAGAGAATGTCAACAAGCAGTCTTTTTGCTATAAAGATCTTCGGTCTTCGATAATCGTTATCTTCAGCATGTCTTCACTTTCGAACATATGCATTGGTACAAAGTGTTTTTCAGATAAAAGTTACCTAAATTCGACCCCGGTTCCTCCGAACCAATCATCGATTAAAAAGATGTTAAGTCATATGTGATTATCACTCATCATTTAATTTAATTTAGTTCATCTTTTTATTCATTCATAAATATCTCTTAGAGATGTATTCATTTAATTATTCGTTAATCTTCTTAACAGTATATAGAATCATTAAGCCTCATTTATCAAATCATTTGGTAAATTTAAACCTCTTTAATCTTGGAATAATTCCAAAGCAATTCACCTTTTACTTAGGAATATATTTCCAAATCATTTATTTTAATCTTACAAAGATTTCTTAATTCAAAACTCAAAACTTTGATTGAGTTAAAACCTTTAGTTTAAAACACGTTATCTAGGATGTTAATCCAAAAACAATAAATATTAAGTGTGCAGAATCTATAGAAATCATCTAATTCTACTCAATATCAATTCCCCTATTCAACTAGTATTATCGGCCGAATATTGGTGAAATCACTTTTTAAATTCCATGAATAGTATAGGTTTCCTCTTCGGACTTTAACACCGAGTACAAGAAGATTATCCCCAAAACTCCAAGATATGTATATTTGAAAATTATGTCCTTTAAACTTTGGAAAATTTTGATCTAAGTAAATCAAATTTACCATCCCCTACGTCATGCCAGTCAAATAGCCAGGGAGAGCAGGAAATTGGTTTTTCAAACTGTGATAACCTAAATTTTAGATATTAGATAATTGGATTATTATCTGATTAAACTATTGAAAATAGTAATTTATAGATTGGATAGATAAAGTTCTGATAATAAAAAGATTTCTAGATATATAAATGAATTATAAATTATAATAGAAGCTGAATTATAAATATGTAGAAAAGTAAATATTTATTTTGTTTATAAAAATAAAATAGTTTAAAATTGTATTTTATTATAAAAGTTTATTTTGTTTTGCTTTAATATTTGTTCTGAAATAGACTTAGTTCAATTACAATAAAATATAGTATTTTGATTTGAAACTCTTGGAATAAATTGAATTCAACATTTCTTTTCTTTTTAATATTTTCTCTTTTGAAAATTAGTTTTAAATATTATTTTAAAAATATTCAAGCAAACATTAAAATGTATAATGCTATAAAAGAAGTTTTCATGTAAGGCTAAATATTGTAATAAAACATTTAAAACATCTTAAATTAAATTAGAAATTGTTTTAGGAATGAATTTAAATACATACATAAACAAAGAAATTCATTTTTATATTAAAAAGGCATATGTGTTAAGCTTTTAAATCATAGAAAGGACACTTGTAATCACATTACAAACTTTATGTAACAAGTGGCATGTTAAATTATTTTTGAAATTATTATTTTAGATAAGAAAACCTTGCAAGTGCATTTTTGTTAAAACCATTACCTTCAAATGAAATCTGAAAATCAGATTTTAGGTAAAAATCAAAACCAAATTCAATCAAAATCTACAATCCAAATTTCATATCTGCAAAAACCCCAAATCTATTCAAAATCTGCAATCTTTTTTTTTCTCAACTGCAAAGTAAAGATCAACTCATACTCTAAGAAAAGAAGAAATGGAGTTAAGCTATAAATGATTAAAATCAACTAATAAATCAACTACAGCAAGATCAAACATCAGCAAGTAATTCAATGGAAGCAAGCAGGTTCAACATGCAGATGAAAAACAGGTTTCACGAAATTCAAAATCTGCTCCAGAAAAATGAATTTGCATCAGAGTGTCCTCTGCTCCTTCATTTAAAATGTGAGTAAACTGCTCTTTAATTTGCTTAGAAATCCAACTATATCTTGACTTGTATGGAATGATTATTGAAGTTTGGATGAAAACTATGCTTGCATGATTGTTTGGAAGGGAAATAATGTATATGCATGTTAAAATTTTTGTGCATGTTTGAACAATAAATTTTCAGAAAATATAAATCAAGCATGCCTTCTCTGATTTGCAAAACCTGAATTTTCAGTATCAAGGAAACTCTGCATCATCAAAGAGGTGAGTGAATCTTTTATTATAAAAATTTAAGTAGATAAAAGTTAATTGCATGCTTTTAATTTTAAGTGAATATAATTTATGAATTTACAGTGAATATTTATATATATCAATATTAAGTGTGCATGTTTCCTTTCCTGTACAATTCTGTTCCTTTAATTTCAAGCTGCTGTTTGATTTTGAAAACCATAATCTCTTGATGTAATCACTGTAAAATCTGAGTTTCAAATGAAGCTTGTTAGTTTAATTGCAAACTTTAATTTGGAAGTTTACTTAAGTTAAAATAATCTTAGATTATCTCTGGCAACTGAATTAAATGATCAAGTCCAAAAATAAGTGAAAATTGTAGTATCTCAATTTATGGTTTCAGGATTGTAATTGTAACATCCCGCCTTTTCGCGCACTTTGATCCGACACACATGATGATTCAAACCATACGGAAGGGCGGATTGTTAAGGGGTAAATAAGAAAAACAGAGAAGAAATAAAACAAAACAGAATCTCACAGCGGAAGGATAAAATATAATAATCAAATATACAGTTCATGAAACTGTTTTACAAAATATTTTATTTTACTTGTACAATGAATGTCAGAGTTACCCATACCAATACTATCAATACAGCGGAATTAAATGGTGTAGTGGAATAATATAGTAGATTAGTAATACAAATCTTCGTCTTCGTCCTCCAGAGCTAAATCCTCAAATCCTAAAACGCTCAGACTGACCCGAGCGAATTGAAAAGACAAAACACTCGAGTCAGAACTAAAAGATCTTATGTGAGTTAAATCAACAGGAGTAAATATGAGTGCAGTAACTCAAGAGATGCTCGGGATTTACATCTCCTAAGGATCCGTCAAACTATTTACTATATAGTATATTGCGCTATTATAATAGTGTCTATTTGTAAAATAAACTTACTTTTAAATAGCGTTAAGGGGTTACCCATATAGCCCTTAACACAGAATATATTCCATAGTCTATACAGTACCGTATTCTCCCCCGTACTAGGCGTCGTCAGAGGGCACTCCCTAGGTATGGTCCAAAACCAAAATCGTATAAGGCGCGCTAGGGTAGGTGACACAGCACAACTAGGCAATGCCAGGGTAGATATACCAATTGCTATCCGGGCTGATGGTAACGCATAGCCGCAGCTACCGCCCACCTCGAACAAACACCCCAAAATCAAAGAAATCAATAGTGGCCACCGAATCAATCCAAAGTCAGAGTATAGTATCGAAGGAGTGCGTTCGATCAGAGGAATGACCCATTGGCCCGAGAATCGCTCCTGTTTTAGCCACCTTATGCAAACTCACGAGAGTTGGGTCCACGTATTTACCTTACAGGAAACGCCGCCACCAACCTACTTCATTCTGAGATCTCCACCGCGTACACGGTTAGTCAAAGTGGTTTTCGGTATCGACAGAGAGTATGTCCATATCCGATCCCGGTCTCTTTGCCAACCCATCGTTATTATAACACCGCGGTCATTTAAAAATAGTCATACTTTCAAAACCAGAATAAAACATCTATTTCAAAACCATATAAATACGATATCATTTATATTTTAAAACCCAAATCAATATGATATCATTTTATTTCAAATATATTTCCTTTCCAAAATCATACTACTTCAAAATTTTATAATACCTTGAAACCAACATTTGAGTTATCCTTTTCAAAACATAATATTTCGAAATTCATAGTTTTAAAACCATAACTTCTAAAACTTGAATGGTTTGTATATTCAACGGTATATAAAATAAATGGTTTAACTTTAAGGTAACTTTGTAAAGAAAAATAATTTCCATGGCTTTACCAATATGTTTCTTTATTTAAAGTCTAAACCAAAATTTAAATATCACTTTCAAGTTCCAAAACTACTTCAATTTCTATATATATATATATATCCATTTGGAGTATTAATATTTCAAAACTAAAGTTGGAAATTTTTTTTCCAGCAAATTAAACGTACTATTATTTAGTCTTGAATACTTACATAAAATCCATAAATAAAACTCCAATTTCTAACAATTAAATATTTTCTTCAATTTAATTTATACTAACATATTCTTTTTTAATTATCTTGGAAAAGTCCAGTTATAAATATCATATCTTAAAATTTCCAAACTTAAACATTAAACATATGATATAATTATCAAACTCCATGTTTCTCAATTTTTTCATTTTTATTTAAGAGATTTATACACAGCTTAAATTCAAAATCTCTAACTTCATATGTATATACATAGAAGAAAATATCAAAATTAAAAATTATAAACCGTATTCCATACAAACCATAGAAATCACTTTAAAATATTTTATATATAGACCACGGTGCCTGTATATAATTTTCTATCCTATGGCCAAGTGATACGGATATTTATCATTTCAATCCGCAATTTAAAAATAAAATTTTGCGGTTGTATATCATTTCAAACCACAATCCCGAATGAAATGAAAAATGTATGATAACTTGCAATTTAATGATATAAAATAAACATCCATTCATCAACATCATCCATCATCCAAATCACAATCATCATCCAATAATAAATCAATATCAATATATATCAGATAATATATAACAGGAAATAACTGACAATTATGTTCAAAATAATTTAACAACTATTAAACTAACAGTTTATATTCAGTAATAAATTTTATAACTGTTAACTAGCAGTTTATAGGCGAATAAATAAATTCTAACTGTCAATTAATATGCAATAAATAAACTAAATTAACAGTTAAATTAAATAAATGCGAATTAACAGATATGCTGAATAAAACATGCCAAACATTCATAAATAAATTTCTACTCATATCTAAAATAAATTCAGCAAACATAAAAACTTTTAGAAGTTGTGAGTGGGTTAAAACACTCACCTTTTGAATTTAAATCGAATTTAAATCCGATTTAGACCCAAAAATTCGACGGTCTCCAAATCATTCCAAACCAACGTCATCAGATCCGGAATTTAATTACGATCCTAACAAAAAAAATCTCGCGTGAAACGGATATCGTATGACGAAGTTACACGGATTAAACGAGTTGAAAATGAAAATTAAATAAAATAAACAAAACCTTATTCACGTCTGACACGTCATCGCTTATCTCTCCTACTTGAACAGCAAACGCACGCACACAGGAAAACCGTTCGAACCCATCCTCACGTGTTGACCGTCCCCCTTGACCATGCCTAACGACCGCCACACGCCGCCGTAGATCGAACGGCCACCACCATTCTCCTCTGCTCGCCGGGCCGCACCTATTGGGCCACGTGCGCGCCCCCCTAGCTGCCGCCGCCGCCAGTATGTGTATTTCGAACCCTAATTCGAATTTCCACAACGATCTAACTGTTGATTCACCGCAAAACTTACATGGATGCACTCCCCTCGACTATCTCCACAATACCCAGAAACCGTTAGACGATCTGACGAAGTTTGTTACGGCGATGATGTAAGGCCGAAAATGATTTGAATTTTTCTGGACAAACGATAGCTCCAATCGAAAAACGGATATCACCACTGAATTAAGCTCATCGAGAGTATTGACATATATTTTTTTGAGATTTTTAGGAGGACTTTGAATTTTCATTTGAATTTTGAACTGAAGTAGATCTAGGTTTTGCAACCATTTGAGGAGGAGAAGGAGTTTGAAGAGAAGTACATACAGACAAATGACAGAAGATGGAGGCTAGTGTTTATGATCGCATATATATAGACAAATAGAAGAAGGCCAGGTGGTCACGAATTACGAACGTGCTAAGCGGTAGTTGGCACAAAAAGCCCGTTCTAACCCCGGAACGAAATTTATTAAACCCCTATATCCAAATAGGTATTTTAAAATATTCTGAACGCGATGGAAAAAGTTTCACGTCCAAATTCGATTGTATGAAGAAGTTATGCTGAAAACAAAATTTCCAAATTGATTTCAAATTTGTTTTCAATTAAATCGATTTCAAGGCGTTTCGCATCCGTACGATCAAACGATAGGTCCGATCGATACGAAACTTGAAACCCTACAATAATTCACCGATACGGATTCGATAAAACCGGATTTGTCGAAATCCGAGTCCATGGCCAAAATGGCTATTTTTATATTCATTAAATAAATTAATAATTAAATAAATTAATTCATTGTTTGAATTTAAAATTCTACAATTCATAAATTTGTCACCTTGTATTACCAAATAAATTAAAAATCCTTTAAACCAAATTCTAATACAAAGGTAAAGTAAATAAATTCACAATTTATAGTATTTAACATTAAATTCAATAATCCAGTTATTTAATAATCATTCCTTTAAACCTGATCTAAATTCTCCTATTTATCTATTTAACCCTTTCTAGAATCATAACTAATATTTGTCTTTCTTTCATTACCCAAATGTTCTATTCCACCAAATTTTATTTACTGAAGGTTGCACTTAATCTAATTTATACATCTTGCCCCCTTTTCTCTTTAAATCAATAAATCTTCATATAGTATATAGATTTATCATAAATTTTATCTATTCTTCCTTTTTAGGCAATGTTCTATATATTAGATTTCATTTAAATGCAATAAATCATACTATCATAGTTATATCCAATTAAATAAATAAATGTTGATTCCTACTCTTTTTATCCAACAATTGTTTACGTTTTATTCCATTAATACTTCTACACACATCCTGGATTTTGTGTAAATGGTTGCAACGTTAAATCTTGTCTACTTCCCATATTATATTTAAGGTTTCTAAAACCGATTAATATTATTTCCCTAGTCCAAACACCCTTTTGCCCAATTTATATTAACATATCCTTAAATTAGATTAATTCCTATTGATGTAATAGTTAAACATAAATTTCACTTATTTGAAATAAATCCACAATTTAATTTCAAATAAGTCAATAAATTTTGGTTTATCACTTCTTAAATACCCAATCGTCATAATTTAATTAAAACTACATAAATTATCCAAATGAAGCCTAAGTGAAACGTTTATTTATTTAAAAATCTTACTGTTTAAATGAATTTATCCTTTATGGTATAATTTACATTTGACTTGATTTCTCATTTATTCTGCAAAACGGTAAATTCCAATTGCTACCAACATTATATTTAATATAAATTTGAATCCAAATCATTGGTATTGCACAACCTTATTGCGTACATTTACATATAGTTACAACTAAGTCAATACACTGATTTCATGAATTCATAAATTAATCAATCAAATCCGATATTTACTTTCTATCCTTCTATTTGATAAAAAATCCAGTATACCTTTACATACATTCATTTATGGGTATTGCATTGAAATTAAATTTTTTAGCCAATACCACATTATTACTATTTATTACAATTGGATTCCTAATTTTATTCAATACCCTGAATAAATAACATAAATATCAATCATGTTCTTACTTTTGTTTCTCTCATATTTAAAAAAATCAACTTATAGCATTTAACTTATTTTATTGGGTCGATATTTTATTCAAGTCATAAATTATTAACCTGCACAAATATGATACCTTAATTTATTTAAATTTCCATTTACAACTTTTATTGCACTAAATCAAATTAATGCTTTCTTAAATTTCTCTTATTAGATCTTTTATCCAGGTAAGAATCATTTTTCTACTTAATTCATTTGGATTTCATTCTACATTAAATTAGAAATCCTATTAAATTATCACATTTAAAACCATCGAATTTAACAGGTCGTTACACCCTCCCCCACTCAAAACTTTTCGTCTCCGAAAAGGAAAAAGAATTTAAATAACAATACATCTTATTCAAAATATTTAACCTATAACCAATAATTTACAAAATCATTACCTTACATAAAATATACCCGTCTTATCATCATTATATCTTTATGTACTTAAATAAATAAAGTTTGGATAACATTTCCAAATAATCTCTAAGTGGTTTCAATCACTAACAATCAAATCAATCCAACAACCATCCATTTCAGCAAACAGCATACCCAATAATTACAAAGCAACCATACAATCAAACAACCGAATAGTTGTTTGGGTTCAAAACTTTTTAAATTGTATGGAATGAACAATAACTATCCAGTGCATCATTTACTCAACAGTCTTAGATGGGCTAAAATAGATTATTTATTCATCCAACAACTTCAAATTTTCTTACCCAACCAACCATAAAGCAAACAATATCGATTTAAACCAACAAATCAATTTAACTTATATAAATTCATTACATACTTTCATTATTTGATTTCCTTTCTTTTATTCAGACCACATAAATTATCCTTTTAATATTTACATCTATTTCTAACAACTTTTAATTTTATTTACTAATCAGTGGTTGTTTCCTTTATTTTTACTTATTACTCACAATTATCCAAATTTTTTATTTATTCAGGTTATGTAAGTTTCTTTTATTTGTATGCACTTCTTCAAATTCAATCATTTATTTAATGCTTACATATCTATTATATCTAATTATAGTAATCATTTTTAATTTCACTTAAATTCTTAACCTTATAACATTCATTTTTATAAGTAAAGGATTTTTATTTATTCATTAACTATGGTTTGCAGTCATTTATTTATATTACCTACTTTCCATTATATTAGACTAGTAGCATTTAAATCATACTTAAGTTTAGAACCCTACACATCATATCCTTATTTATAAAAGAATTTCATTTTATTTACTTAAGTTTAAAATCACCTATTTAAAATACTTACCTTCAATTATGGTAAAATTTTCAATTTATAACTTATGTTTATAACATTAAATTTTTATTTAATATAACAATTCATTGAATACTTCATTATTTTCAAAATTTCTTCTTGTATAACATTCTATTCCAGTCTCTTATCTAACATTTCAACTTTTTATATTTGGTAAGTTATTTATGTTAAAGAAAATGCAAAAGAACTTATACAAGTTTTATCTCATCTTTTAATTAAATTTAATGTTAATCAATATTACTTTTTGTCTCATATGGTAAAAATTTCAAATTTCCCTTTATAACTTTGCATTAATTCTCTTACCTAAATTAGAGGTTTCAATTTATTAATTACTTACTTTTATCTCACTAAAATAATTTTAAACAATTAATTAATGGAAATTTATGAATTAAATACCGGGTCAAATTTCAAATTATTCTTAAAAATAATAGATAAATAATTTCTTACAACTTATATATCTCTAATTATATTGAAAACCATTCAAAAATTTAGATATTTTAAAAATAAATTTGCAGTAGAATTTACTACAGTGGCCTTTCCCCCTCGAAACTCGAAAATGAAAGTCGATGATGTAGGATCGATTTCACCCTAGAGGGGGGGGGGGTGAATAGGGTGATAGTGTAAATTATAAAAATTAATCGCGGAAGCTTATAAATTAATTTCAATTCAGATCACAGAATAGCAGCACAGATACCGCAGAATATAAATAACAGGAAAAAAAACAGAACAACACAGAATTTACCCAGCTTCGGCAAAACCCTGCCTACGTGCTGCCCCCAAGGTTTCTACTAGAAATTAGATAGTCCCTCGCTTACACACGTAAACTCGCTATACCCGCTATTGACTTATCTAACTCTACGCTCAAAACCCTGCCACAACTCAACTACCGAGTTGCGAATTCTCAAGCTATGCCACGTAGCTTGTCCCCTAGTCACACGACTAGAAAAATAAAACGGTTTAAAAAGAAAATACAATTAAAACAATTTAAAAACAAAATAACCCTAATTTAAAACAAGTAAGCCCAAAATAATATTATTAAAATCGGCCCACTAATTAAAAGTTTGCGTCCCCTTTCTCCTTTTTATTTTATCGGCCTGGTTCCTTTTTTTTTTGCTTGAGAATAATGTCGGCCGTTGTTTTCTTCTTTCTGAGATTAGGGCTTGTAAAATTGGGGCTTTCATTCTCTCTGCTCTGGAAATTAGGGCTTGAAGTCGCCGGCTTTAATTCGATCGATCCAGTGATGTTTTGCGTGTCGCCTTGATCGATTGATTCCTCGTTGCTTATGCGGCTGCTTCGATGGAGTTCGTGTTCGAATTGGTATGTTCTTTTTATTGCTTGCAATTGCTTGATTTCTGTATTGCGAACTCCTTGATCTATGCCGATGATGATAGTTTGGTTTTTATAGGGTTCGATCCCCTGAGTTTTCGTTCGTATATTCGTGTTTGAATTTGTATTGAATCACTTCGGCCACTTGATGATGCTTGAATGATTGAGATTGATTCTGACTTTTTCATATGCGTATAATTTCATTTCTTGTGTCCCACGGCTTTGATGTTTGACTTGTTCATATGAGTGTATATTTTCATCGTGAATTTTGGTTTCGTGGATTTTCTTGTACGTCTGTGGCCTTGACTTGAGATTCTTCACTGCACTGCTTCATCATGTTGTATACACTCCATAATATCGTTGAATTCATTTGAGTAGTTGATATTCTCTGGTCAGTTGATTTTTGTTGAACGATGATGATTTATTTGACTTTGTCAATTTCGTATTATCGTTGCTTGGTTGACACGGCTTTAAAAATTGTGATGAAATTGAAAGCAAAGTTGTATATGTGAATAGTGAGAGCTTGAATTTGTATACTATTCAAAATTGTAATAAATATTTGTTTGAATAAAATATTCTGTTTGAATTCAAATTCTGTGTTATTTATTTTATTCAGCAAATATTTATTTAATTTGTGAAAAATAAAATAGTATATTATCAAATACATTTAAACAAATGTATATATGTTTATTATCATCAAACAAAAATCATATAAGCGCATATTCAACAATCTCCCCCTTTTGATGATAACAAACATATATTTAAGATTTTGAATATGTTAAATGTATTTGATCATTGATATGCTCTAATTGCTCCCCCTATTTAAATATTTCCTCTCTACACAATACTCCCCCTACATATATGCATACAAATAAAAATATGCAAATGAGTCTAGATGCAAATGGAAAATTATTTGACATTTGCTTGATTTTATTAGATAAAATCTTAACTTTTCTCTCCCCCTTTTGTTATCAGCAAAAGAATAATAGTGTTAGAGAAAATAGAGATAAAGTGATCGATATTAATCCAACATTAAAACTCAATTGAATATAAATATTAAATTTCAATAAAAAATCAAACAAAAATCATAAATATTTTGTTAGGCTCATATTCCACTTTTAGAATGATAGGAATGATATCATCATATAAAACCATACAGTTGTGTCTATTTGTGGCATATTTATATCAGGAATTTGAATATCTACTAACCATGCATAACCGTTAGGACTTTTAAATGAGATTAGTAGTATTCCAATTTTATTTTTAAAAAAATGAATTCAAGTATCTTCTAACCACGCATAACCGTGAGGACTTTTAAATGGGATTAGAATCAACTTGTTTATTTTACAAATCAACTTTTGATATGCGTTCCATACATGCACAACCGTGAGGACTTTTAAATGAGCATGGAAGCACATAACAAATTCCAAGTGATTCACCCATGCATAACCGTGAGGACTTTTAAATGAGAGTGAATACTTTGGTATTTATTATTATTATTATTACCTTTTTCTATAAAAAAAAATGTGAAAAATGAAAAACGAACGATTCCTGTTTAAAGTACCACATATCGACAAACTATATAGAATTTTGATGAGTGATGGTCGTTAGAAATATGATAGATATAGAGATGGTCATGGAATTTTTACCAACAAACATTTTTATAACTCTTGTTTAAATTTCTAAAGAAATTTATTAATTATACCGTCTCGAGTCATAATATTTGATCAATATTAACACTCATCACTTTTTCAATCACTATTTTTCTTTTCGATAAACATTAGGGAGTCAGATTAGTCAAAATAGTCATTTAAAATCAAATTCAAAAATAATTATGAAATTAATTTTTCAAAAATGACTAATCTGAACCTATGGTCAAAAATGATTTTCTCCAAGGGGTTTTGTAAGAAAATTTTCTGCTATTTGAAAATTATTTGAAATGAAAAATATGCAGATATTTTCTTTGAAAAAACGATGCAGTTACTAAATGTCTCAACAAAAAATCACGTTTCACTAGTAATTTTTCTATCAATTAGATTACCAGTGTAATCTGCATCTGAATTTCTTTTTCACTCAAAATTATCATCAATTGAATTTTATAGACCAAAACATGAAGTGTGCACCAAAAATTTCAAATTCAATTTTAACAACAATTTAAATGACATTCTTTTGAATTTGAAATGAAGCCGAGTTAATAATCAGAAAACCGTGAATATAGAGTTAGCCGAATTATAACCAATTGTATAATTATCCAACAAAACACTATTTTTAATCCAAACTGATATATATGAAGTAATTCAAAGAATCTAGAGAATTTTATAGTGTTGTGGCATAAGAATATAATTTGGCCAACTATTTTGAATAAGTCAGAATCATCATCTTTTAATCATCTCAATATTGGCTGATTTTAATTCAAAATACGGTGCAGATTATCACATTTAATATATCGTTTAAAACATACCATTACCTGTTTTACCTTTACGATATTTTTTGTTGTTGTCCGTTGTGATTCTGTCACCTTTATACTAGGCTAAGGAACTTTGCTTTGTCGCCCGTTGTGTTTCTAGAACAGCCAAAATCCAGAGAACACTGTTGTTGTTCCTTAGCCTGCCACCACACCTACACGATGAAAGATTTATGTGACCTATTTGTTTTTATAGGTCCATGGTTGTTGGTGGCAGAAAATTTTGAATAACAATTTTGTAAAGACCCAAAACTATTTATAATTGTTCCCTTCGGTACCCAAATTTGTTTAACTTTGAGAGATTTTATATTTGTGCCTTTAGGAACCCAAATCGATATAGTTTTCACATGTTTGGGTCTATACCAACAATTATTGTGATTGTGTCCATATTTTCTACAAATCGTGCACATTGAATTTTCTTGATTAATCTTGTTTTCAACAATTTTGGATTGATCATATCCAAGTCCTCTTCTAACCGTTTTAACAGTTTGCTTTCCTAATAGCATGTTCAACGATTTTTTACTTTTTGAAAATTTATCTAAAGTCGTTGACAATCGTTGGACTTGTGTTTTGAGAGATTCATTTTCGTTTAACAACTGTGTGCACTTTTTAATAGAATTCTCTCTCCTAGTATTTTCATTCTCTTTTAAAATCCGAATTTCATTTTCAAGTGATTTTATATTGATTTCTGATTTTTTAATTTCTTCTTCGAATGTTGGACACTTATCACACTTAGGGATCCTACTTTGATAGGTTTTAACTAGTTGATCAAGTTGTTTATTGCATTCTATCAAAGTATCTTTTTGTGATTCAAGTTTGGCATACTTATCCCTAAGTCGTTCAAAACAGCCATTTACTTCGTGGAAATAGATAAGTAATTCAGAGTGAGTAAGTTTTGATACCTCGCTTGGCTCGTCATCGTCGCTATCGGTTATATTCCCATGAAGGCACATATCTTCTTTCTCACTCTCACTGCTATTTCTTTTATTCCACGTGGCTGCAAAACACCGTTTTGATTTCTTTTCAAAATCGCGTTGAAATCGGGGATAATTGGGCTTGATATCACCGGGTTTGTTGCAAATGATCCCGTGTTCTTCCGAGTTGTCCAGTGCTGTGATTATTCTGCTTTTTAATTTTTTATTTAGAGCTGGATTTCCGTATTTGTGATTTCACCTTTTGAATTTCTTCATTATTAACGCCAGCTCGGCTGCTTCATCATCATCATCCTCATCACAACTGCTATTTACCAATACCGTTAAGCATATTTCTTTAATTGAGTCGGTTGTGGAGGACTTCTCATTGCTGTTGACTGTTGCACCATATATTGCAATTAAAGTATTCCAAATTTCCTGTGCATTTTCACAATGAGAGATGAAATTAAAATTATCTTGATTAATATAAGAATATAATATATGCATAGCAAGAGCGTTAATCGAGATAATTTTCTTATCTGTTATGCCACACCCATTTTCAATAATATCCCAACATTTAATATTAACAGATTTAAATAAAATTCCATTTTCAATTTCCAATTCAAAAAATCTGTTCCATCGAAAATAGAAGGAATAATATTGGAGCGACCCTCAAAAGTATTAATATAAGAAGCCATTTCAAAAATTCAAAATTTTAAAACAAAAACCAATTTTTAAAACACGAACTAAAACAAAAATTGATTTTTGTAAAAAAAATTTTTTAAAACAAAAACGACTTTTGTTCCTAGCTCTGATACCACTTGTAGGATCGATTTCACCCTAGAGGGGTGGGGGTTGAATAGGGTGATAGTGTAAATTATAAAAATTAATCGCGGAAGCTTATAAATTAATTTCAATTCAGATCACAGAATAGCAGCACAGATATCGCAGAATATAAATAACAGAAAAAAACAGAACAACACAGAATTTACCCAGCTTCGGCAAAATCCTGCCTACGTGCTGCCCCCAAGGTTTCTACTAGAAATTAGATAGTCCCTCACTTACACACGTAAACTCACTATACCCGCTATTGACTAATCTAACTCTACGCTCAAAACCCTGCCACAACTCAACTACCGAGTTGCGAATTCTCAAGCTACGCCACGTAGCTTGTCCCCTAGTCACACGACTAGAAAAATAAAACGGTTTAAAAAGAAAATACAATTAAAACAATTTAAAAACAAAATAACCCTAATTTAAAACAAGTAAGCCCAAAATAATATTATTAGAATCGGCCCACTAATTAAAAGTTTGCGTCCCCTTTCTCCTTTTTATTTTATCGGCCTGGTTCCTTTTTTTTTTTTTGCTTGAGAATAATGCCGGCCGTTGTTTTCTTCTTTCTGAGATTAGGGCTTGTAAAATTGGGGCTTTCGTTCTCTCTGCTCTGGAAATTAGGGCTTGAAGTCGCCGGCTTTAATTCGATCGATCCAGTGATGTTTTGCGTGTCGCCTTGATCGATTGATTCCTCGTTGCTTATGCGGCTGCTTCGATGGAGTTCGTGTTCGAATTGGTATGTTCTTTTTATTGCTTGCAATTGCTTGATTTCTGTATTGCGAACTCCTTGATCTATGCCGATGATGATAGTTTGGTTTTTATAGGGTTCGATCCCCTGAGTTTTCGTTCGTATATTCGTGTTTGAATTTGTCATTGAATCACTTCGGCCACTTGATGATGCTTGAATGATTGAGATTGATTCTGACTTTTTCATATGCGTATAATTTCATTTCTTGCGTCCCACGGCTTTGATGTTTGACTTGTTCATATAAGTGTATATTTTCATCGTGAATTTTGGTTTCATGAATTTTCTTGTACCTCTGCGGCCTTGACTTGAGATTCTTCACTGCACTGCTTCATCATGTTGTATACACTCCATAATATCGTCGAATTCATTTAAGTAGTTGATATTCTCTGGTCAGTTGATTTTTGTTGAACGATGATGATTTATTTGACTTTGTCAATTTCGTATTATCGTTGCTTGGTTGACACGGCTTTAAAAATTGTGATGAAATTGAAATCAAAGTTGTATATGTGAATAGTGAGAGCTTGAATTTGTATACTATTCAAAATTGTAATAAATATTTGTTTGAATAAAATATTCTGTTTGAATTCAAATTCTGTGTTATTTATTTTATTCAGCAAATATTTATTTAATTTGTGAAAAATAAAATAATATATTATCAAATACATTTAAACGAATGTATATATGTTTATTATCATCAAACAAAAATCATATAAGCGCATATTCAACAGATGATGCGGCCGCCATCACCGAAATTATTTTCCAGCGACAGAGAAGAAAGTACAAAACTTATTTTCTCAAAATCATCTTTAAACAATTCTTTCAAGTTACATTGAAAAACTTATATCAGAAAATAATTCTAAAATATTATTATTATATTCCAATCATTTGAAAGAAGTTTCCAAAACCCCGGAATGTAAGTTCTAAAATCTCCAATTTGATTTATTATAATTTCAACTTAGCTTCAATTATTTTTTATTACCTAACACCCAATCTATAGCAACCAAATATATATATCATTTGAAAATTTATATTTTATATATAGAAAATATAATAGGCAAAATTATTTCATTCACCTATAATAAAAACAAATATTATGTCGGTCTGTCCTATTAAGTGTTTAGAAATCCTTATTGATGTCATAGCGTCCCATGCACCAACCAGAATTTATAAATACAAAACGGAACAGATTAACACAATATCAAAATCTTTTAATAACACTAACAAATACGCTCTCTCATATATATACACTCAATGACTCCCATAGGGTATTACTACCCTATTAGCAAAGAGTCAAACCCCACAAAGCTAAGGTTTATCGCTAAACCAAAGCTCTGATACTAGATGTAACATCCCGCCTTTTCACACACTTTGATCCGACACACATGATGATTCAAACCATACGGAAGGGCGGATTGTTATGGGATAAATAAGAAAAGCAGAGAAGAAATAAAACAAAACAGAATCTCATAGCGGAAGGATAAAATATAATAATCAAATATACAGTTCATGAAACTGTTTTACAAAATATTTTATTTTACTTGTACAATGAATATCAGAGTTACCCATACCAATACTATCAATACAGCGGAATTAAATGGTGTAGTGGAATAATATAGTAGACTAGTAATACAAATCTTCGTCTTCGTCCTCCAGAGCTAAATCCTCAAATGCAGAAACGCTCGGACTGACCCGAGTGAATTGAAAAGACAAAACACTCGAGTCAGAACTAAAAGATCTTATGTGAGTTAAATCAACAGGAGTAAATATGAGTGCAGTAACTCAAGAGATGCTCGGGATTTACATCTCCTAAGGATCCGTTAAACTATTTACTATATAGTATATTGCGCTATTATAATAGTGTCTATTTGTAAAATAAACTTACTTTTAAATAGCGTTAAGGGGTTACCCATATAGCCCTTAACACAGAATATATTCCCATAGTCTATACAATACCGTAATCTCCCCCGTACTGGGCGTCGTCAGAGGGCACTCCATAGGTATGGTACAAAACCAAAATCGTATAAGGCGCGCTAGGGTAGGTGACACGGCACAACTAGGCAATGCCAGGGTAGATATACCAATTGCTATCCGGGCTGATGGTAACGCATAGCCGGAGCTACCGCCCACCTCGAACAAACACCCCAAAATCAAAGAAATCAATAGTGGCCACCGAATCAATCCAAAGTCAGAGTATAGTATCGAAGGAGTGCGTTCGATCAGAGGAATGACCTCATTGGCCCGAGAATCGCTCCTGTTTTAGCCACCTTATGCCAACTCACGGGAGTTGGGTCCACGTATTTACCTTACAGGAAACGCCACCACCAACCTACTTCATTCTGAGATCTCCACCGCGTACACGGTTAGTCAAAGTGGTTTTCGGTATCGACAGAGAGTATGTCCATATCCGATCCCGTTCTCTTTGCCAACCCATCGTTATTATAACACCACGGTCATTTAAAAATAGTTATACTTTCAAAACCAGAATAAAACATCTATTTCAAAACCATATAAATACGATATCATTTATATTTTAAAACCCAAATCAATATGATATCATTTTATTTCAAATATATTTCCTTTCCAAAATCATACTACTTCAAAAATTTATAATACCTTGAAACCAACATTTGAGCTATACTTTTCAAAACATAATATTTCGAAATTCATAGTTTTAAAACCATAACTTCTAAAACTTGAATGGTTTGGATATTCAACGGTATATAAAATAAATGGTTTAACTTTAAGGTAACTTTGTAAAGAAAAATAATTTCCATGGCTTTACAAATATGTTTCTTTATTTAAAGTCTAAACCAAAATTTAAATATCACTTTCAAGTTCCAAAACTACTTCAATTTCTATATATATATATCCATTTGGAGTATTAATATTTCAAAACTAAAGTTGGAAATTTTTCTTTCAGCAAATTAAACGTAATATTATTTAGTCTTGAATACTTACATAAAATCCATAAATAAAACTCCAATTTCTAACAATTAAATGTTTTCTTCAATTTAATTTATACTAACATATTCTTTTTTAATTATCTTGGAAAAGTCCAGTTATAAATATCATATCTTAAAATTTCCAAACTTAAACATTAAACATATGATATAATTATCAAACTCCATTTTTCTCAATTTTTCCATTTTTATTTAAGAGATTTATACACAGCTTAAATTCAAAATCTCTAACTTCATATGTATATATATAGAAGAAAATATCAAAATTAAAAATTATAAACCGTATTCCATACGAACCATAGAAATCACTTTAAAATATTTTATATATAGACCACGGTGCCTGTATACAATTTTCTATCCTATGGTCAAGTGATACGGATATTTATCATTTCAATCCACAATTTAAAAATAAAATTTTGTGGTTGTATATCATTTCAAACCACAATCCCGAATGAAATGAAAAATGTATGATAACTTGCAATTTAATGATATAAAATAAACATCCATTCATCAACATCATCCATCATCCAAATCACAATCATCATCCAATAATAAATCAATATCAATATATATCAGATAATATATAACAGGAAATAACTGACAGTTGTGTTCAAAATAATTTAACAACTATTAAACTAACAGTTTATATTCAGTAATAAATTTTATAACTGTTAACTAGCAGTTTATAGGCGAATAAATAAATTCTAACTGTCAGTTAATATGCAATAAATAAACTAAATTAACAGTTAAATTAAATAAATGCGAATTAACAGATATGCTGAATAAAACATGCCAAACATTCTTAAATAAATTTCTACTCATATCTAAAATAAATTCAACAAACATAAAAACTTTTAGAAGTTGTGAGTGGGTTAAAACACTCACCTTTTGAATTTAAATCGAATTTAAATCCGATTTAGACCCAAAAATTCGACGGTCTTCAAATCAGTCCAAACCAACGTCATCAGATCCGGAATTTAATTACGATCCTAACAAAAAAATCTCGCGTGAAACGGATATCATATGACGAAGTTACACGGATTAAACGAGTTGAAAATCAAAATTAAATAAAATAAACAAAACCTTATTCACGTCTGACACGTCATCGCTTATCTCTCCCACTTGAACAGCAAACGCACGCATACAGGAAAACCGTTCGAACCCATCCTCACGTGTTGACCGTCCCCTTTGACCATGCCTAACGATTGCCACACGCCGCCGTAGATCGAATGGCCACCACCATTCTCCTCTGCTCGCCGGGCCGCACCTATTGGGCCACGTGCACGCCCCCCTAGCCGCCGCCGCCAGTATGTGTATTTCGAACCCTAATTTGAATTTCCACAATAATCCAACCGTTGATTCACCGCAAAACTTATATGGATGCACTCCCCTCGACTATCTCCACAATACCCAGAAACCGTTAGACGATCTGACGAAGTTTGTTACGGTGATGATGTAAGGCCGAAAATGATTTGATTTTTTCTGGACAAACGATAGCTCCAATCGAAAAACGGATATCACCACTGATTAAGCTCATCGAGAGTATTGACATATATTTTTTTGAGATTTTTAGGAGGACTTTGAATTTTCGTTTGAATTTTGATTGAAGTAGATCTAGGTTTTGCAACCATTTGAGGAGGAGAAGGAGTTTGAAGAAAAGTACATACAGACAAATGATAGAAGATGGAGGCTAGGGTTTATGATCGCATATATATAGACAAATAGAAGAAGGCTAGGTGGTCACGAATTACGAACGTGCTAAGCGGTAATTGGCCCAAAAAGCCCGTTCTGACCCCAGAACGAAATTTATTAAACCCATATATCCAAATAGGTATTTTAAAATATTCTGAACGCGATGGAAAAAGTTTCACGTCCAAATTCGATTGTATGAAGAAGTTATGCTGAAAACAAAATTTCCAAATTGATTTCAAATTGGTTTTTAATTAAATTGATTTCAAGGCGTTTCGCATCCGTACGATCAAAGAAAGGTCCGATCGATATGAAACTTGAAACCCTACAATAATTCACCGATACGGATCCGATGAAACTGGTTTCGTCGAAATCCGAGTCCGTGGCCAAAATGGCTATTTTTATATTCATTAAATAAATTAATAATTAAATAAATTAATTCGTTATTTGAATTTCAAATTCTACAATTCATAAATTTGTCACCTTGTATTACCAAATAAATTAAAAATCCTTTAAACCAAATTCTAATACAAAGGTAAAGTAAATAAATTCACAATTTATAGTATTTAACATTAAATTCAATAATCCAATTATTTAATAATCATTCCTTTAAACCTGATTTAAATTCTCCTATTTATCTATTTAACCCTTTCTAGAATCATAACTAATATTTGTCTTTCTTTAATTACCCAAATGTTCTTATTCCATCAAATTTTATTTACTGAAGGTTGCACTTAATCTAATTTATACATCTTGCCCCTTTTTCTCTTTAAATCAATAAATCTTCATATAGTATATAGATTTATCATAAATTTTATCTATTCTTCCTTTTTAGGCAATGTTCTATATATTAGATTTCATTTAAATGCAATAAATCATACTATCGTAGTTATATCCAATTAAATAAATAAATGTTGATCCTACTCTTTTTATCCAACAATTGTTTACATTTTATTCCATTAATACTTCTACACACATCCTGGATTTTGTGTAAATGGTTGCAACGTTAAATCTTGTCTACTTCCCATATTATATTTAAGGTTTCTAAAACCGATTAATATTATTTCCCTAGTCCAAACACCCTTTTGCCCAATTTATATTAACATATCCTTAAATTAGATTAATTCCTATTGATGTAATAGTTAAACATAAATTTCACTTATTTGAAATAAATCCACAATTTAATTTCAAATAAATCAATAAATTTTGGTTTATCACTTCTTAAATACCCAATCGTCATAATTTAATTAAAACTACATAAATTATCCAAATGAGACCTAAGTGAAACGTTTATTTATTTAAAAATCTTACTGTTTAAATGAATTTATCCTTTACGGTATAATTTACATTTGACTTGATTTCTCATTTATTCTGCAAAACGGTAATTCCAATTGCTACCAACATTATATTTAATATAAATTTGAATCCAAATCATTGGTATTGCACAACCTTATTGCGTACATTTACATATAGTTACAACTAAGTCAATACACTGATTTCATGAATTCATAAATTAATCAATCAAATCCGATATTTACTTTCTATCCTTCTATTTGATAAAAAATCCAGTATACCTTTACATACATTCATTTATGGGTATTGCATTGAAATTAAATTTTTTAGCCAATACCACATTATTACCATTTATTACAATAGGATTCCTAATTTTATTCAATACCCTGAATAAATAACATAAATATCAATCATGTTCTTACTTTTGTTTCTCTCATATTTAAAAAAATCAACTTATAGCATTTAACTTATTTTATTGGGTCGATATTTTATTCAAGTCATAAATTATTAACCTGCACAAATATGATACCTTAATTTATTTAAATTTCCATTTACAACTTTTATTGCACTAAATCAAATTAATGCTTTCTTAAATTTCTCTTATTAGATCTTATATCCAGGTAAGAATCATTTTTCTACTTAATTCATTTGGATTTCATTCTACATTAAATTAAAAATCCTATTAAATTATCACATTTAAAATCATCGAATTTAACGGGTCGTTACAGTAATATGAAACATCACATAAAGTTTTGAATTTTAAAATAAAGATTACAATTTTTAGTGTTTAATCCAGAGTGCAGTTTTTTGTTTGAACTGGGAAAGAAAAAGGGAAAGTTCGTTGATATATGGGTTCGAATGAGTTGAATCTTCTTCTGGAGGTAGATGAGTGGTCGTAGAGGCCAAGAAAATTATCAGGCTATGGTGTAATTCATGTTGGTGATGGTAATTGTGCTTTGGAAATGTAGAACCCTAGTTTTACTGGTTTTGGTAAAATCGAACATCTCGGCAATTACAGTTGATCGAGTTCTACTATTTTTTGGGCATTGGAAGATGAGGGATAGTTGAAGAATTCGCCGGAGTTTTAGAGGCGACGGTGGTCGGAGGCGTTTGGGTGAGATGTTGACAGGTTTGGATGGGTGGGTAGTTGTCTGTTTCAGGTCTTGTTCCAAGTTAGAATTCATACCTCGATTTTGGATTTTGAGCATTGGCCGATAGGGTTGGTGTATGGTTTGTTTGAGGGGATGATCGGTGACGGTGGAGTGGTCGTGAAGTTGACCTACGTTGGCCGGAGACATTGTTCAGGTGCACAGAGCAATGTGGATATTCATGTAAATGTTGGGATTGAGTTTGGTTGCCTCGCGTTGGTCTCGGGTATTCGAGTTTTAGCTCGAAGAAGGTAGGGTTGTGACTCGAAGTAATATAAGGGAGGCTCGAGTATAATTTTTTTTCCATGTTTTAAAAACAAGACAGAAACACTGTTTACAGTTTTAAAAATTAAAAGTAGAAGTAAAAAGTTTAAATATAAACTAAAATCTGGACTAAGTTTAAAACCTAAATTTAAATATGAATTCAACATTTTAAATCTTGGTTTTAGAATAATTTAATTTTTTTTAATTTTAGTATGGGTTTTAAACAAAAACAGAAAACCTGTTCTGTTTTTAAAATTAAAAGGAAAGTACAAAATGCAAATTGGAAATTTAACCGAGTTTCTAAATCTGAAATTTGAATATGAATTCAAATTAAATTATCTAAGATTTGAAATCATTTATGTTTTTAAATATAAATTTGATTTTAAAACTTATAAGTGAAAAACATATGTGTGTTTTGGATTTGAATTGGAAGTATAAAATTTTAAATTTTAAATTTAAAATGATTTTAAATCTGGGTTTTTAAATATGGAATTAAATTTAAACTTCAGTTTTAAATAAAATAAGTTTAAATTTAAATCATTTAATAATATTGGAAGGTTAAATGATTTGAAGATTTATGTAAGTAAAGTTTTCAAGGATTTAAGTTTAAATCTGTAATAAAGGTTCAAGCTGTATTTCAGATTTAAAATTAAAAGTAATTTTTTTAAAATTGAATTTGTTTAAAATAACCAGGAATGTTTAAGTGTGTTTTTAAATTGATTTGAATTTAAATTGAATTAGGATTTAAATTCTTTTAAAACTTATTTTATAAAGTGTATGTTTCTTTTAACATATGAGATAATAAGGTTTGAATTGTCTTAAAACCTTGTTTAAGTTAAATTTGTATCTGATGTTTAAAATGAAATTTAAAGCGAAATTTAAAGTAAATTTGAAAACAAAGTGTTTTTAAAATACTTTAAATAAGTAAGAAATGTTTCCTTAAATTATGTTAGAGCTCAAGAAATTGGATTCATTCAATTATTAAGATAATTAAGATGGGTAATTAAGTACTTATTAATTAATAATATGGATGGTTAATTAAGTAATTAAGAATAGTTAATGAACTTAAGATTATTTAAACAGTTAATTAATGTAATTAATTTTAATAATTAATTAGATTAATTAATAATAATCATTTGAAATTATTTAAGTTTGATTACTTTATAAAAGTAATTACTTGGGTTAAGGTGATTTGTTTAGATGTATCAATTAATTTTAATTAATTTAAACACTTGATGATTGATGAAAAATTACTAATGTAATTAATGGGTTTGTGATTATTTAGGAAAGTAATTAATTGATAATTACTGGATGTAATTAAAGATGTTTAATGATGGAAGTAATTTGGATTAAATTACTTTGTAATTAATCAGGGGTTAATTGAGATAATTAATTAAGGGTAATTAATTTATGGAATGAAGTAATTAATGAATGGAATTAATGAAAGGATTAATTAGAGAATAAATTAAGGATTAATTTATTCTATAAAGTAATTAAGGGTAGGTAAATTCTGGATGTTATTAATCAAGGGTGATTAAGAATTATGGTTAATAATTAATTAACGAAGTAATTAAAGGTTAATTACTGTATTTGGTTAAGGACAAATTAATTTGTGAAATTAGTTAAGGGATAAATAGAATGATATTGGAAGTCTTTGATTAATTGTTATCCTTAATATGAGGTTTGTGATGACATGTGATGAGACATGTTTGATTTAAATTGTGGTGATGTGGTTATCTATCAATAATGAATTATGTGACATCCTGTATTTAAAATTGAATTACTTCACTTGAATAATTTAAATTAAGTTGATATTTGTTTCGAAGAGACCGGAGTCGGGTATTAATAAATACCCGAAACCACTTCAATTCTTATAAATGGTTATGTGAAACACATAGGCTGAAGTGGATCGACTTAAGTAAATTGGACCATTTAAATCTATGTTTTGGTACTTAGAAATTGATGTGTGAAAAAATAATAATAATGTATATAACAGCTTGTGAAGTTGTAAATTTATATAAGTTACCCCGGGTTTATATAAGTTGTGTTTTGGTATTCCTTGTTAGATGAGTTTACTCACGCTGGTTTCCAGCCTGACCCAGGTGTTACTTTGATGTAATGTTCGGGTCAGACCGAGTATTACAGATTTTCAGGTAAGGACGTTCTGGAGCTTAGGAGGCGAGCTGAATGGCAAGGTCGTATGGAGAGTTTACTATATGATATTGTATATGTTGAGACATGTCAAATTGTATCTGTCCAATATTGTGTAAAGTTGTTGTAACCCTGATATATCGATGTAAATTGATAGATACAGTTTTTTCTTTTTTGGTATGACTATTATTGATATTATATTTTATCCGCTGCGGATGTGAGTTTGTGTGTTTCTTTTCTGTTCTTCTTCTATCTCTTTCTTCTTTTCTCTAACTATCTGGAATTTTCGGGATCGAAAATTTTCAGGTCGTTACATTTGGTATCAGAGCCAGGATAAGCGAGAACCTTGGCTCTGTTGGGATTACTCATTAAGGATAGGGTAAGTGGTACCCCAGAATGAGTTGAGTATATATATGAGAGAGCGTAGTTGTTATTTTCTTATATAAAGGTTTTTAAATGATTTCAAAAGTAAATGAATCTTATATAAGAAATAGATTATCTATTATTAAGGAAATTGGTTGTAGTATTAATTAAATTAAAAGTAATAGTAAGAATTAAGAAGTAATAGAAATACAACCAATCTGAAATTAAATTTGGGAAAGGTTTCAGGATAAGGATAATCAATTAATTTATGTAATTAATTAAATTTTATTTAATTAATGGATAATAATTGGAAATGATAAATAAAGAGGGAGTTACTTAATGAAGTAACTAGAGGAAAGTAATTTAAAGGAAAATTACTTAATGTAGGTAATTAAGAAATAAGTTAATTACCGAATGAGATTAATTGGAATTAATTAATGACGTAATTAATTTAAAGAAACAATGAATAATATTATTTAATGCAATTGAATGAAATGGTCCTATTTCAAACAAGAGTCGTTTGAAAATTTAAAAAAAAAATTGTTTTGAATTAAAACCAAAGGTGATTTAAATTTTTAAGTATAACTTGGTATGTAAAAGAAATTAATATGTATATATGTGGATATACATAATATCAAAAATGGTTTGAAATAAACTCTAAATGTTGAGTTTTGAATATGGAATAAGGTGTGATACCCGAAATGATAAGTTTTTGAACTTATAAATGGAAAGATTATTAATGTGAACTTTAGAATTTGAAATGGAAGTTCAAACTGGGTAAGGTTGACTGGATTAAGTGAATTGAGTTTAACTTGGGAAAAGTAAAATATGTTAGGATGTTCAACCTGATTTGTAAATTTTAATATGAAATGAAGATTCAACTTAGGAAGTTAAATAATTGATTTTATTTGAGAGTTGAGTGATCTCAAATTTGGGTTTGAGATTCGAAAATTGGAAATGAGTGGATGTTTTGAAATAATTGGATGATATCATCCTATTGTTATTAATAATCTTTAAAATGTGAATTGGATTTGTTTAAATGAATGAGGAATGGAGCATGGTAATCCATTGTTGGGATAAAAGGTAAATTGATTTAAATGAATTAAATCAACAATTGAAGAATTAACTCGAATTTATGTAATTCGAGATGGTTCATAGTGAACTGGAATATGAAGTTGGTTCAAATTGAATTTGATTTGAATTAATTGAAATTGTGATTGAAGATGTATGAGTATAAGATTCAAATGGAAAATTTGAATTAGATTGATTTGAATAATTTGGAATTGTAATTAAAATTGAATAGTTTTAAATTCAAGTGGAATTTGAATTAAATTTGGGAGGAAATCAAGAATAATTCAACTTGATTTGGAAATGGAATTATTTTACATTTTATTATATATTTTAATTATTTTAATATAAAATTTTGATTTAAAAACTTATTTTACTTATTTGAAATGATTAAATTTATTATTTAAATATAATCTTGATTTTTATATGAGTTATAATTCCAAACTTGTGTAAGTTGAATATTTGCCTAAAATGCTGATTTTGGTCAAATTAGTCAAACTGTGACTTTCAACTTAAAATTTTAAAAGTTTAAAAAATTTAATTTTTTATTTTAATTTATGAAAGAAACGTATAGGGTTAATTTATGAAAGAAACGTATAGGTTTTAATTTATGAAAGAAACGTGTAGGTTTTAATTTATGAAAGAAACGTGTAGGTTTTAATTTATGAAAGAAACGTATAGGTTTTAATTTATGAAAGAAACGTATAGGTTTTAATTTATGAAAGAAACGTGTAGGTTTTAATTAATGAAAGAACGTATGGTGTTCTAATTAATGATAGGAACATGTAAATTCCTAATTAATGAAAGAAAGGTATAAGTTTTAATTAATGAAAGAAACGTATAAGTTTTAATTAATGAAAGAAACGTGTAAAGTCCTAATTAATGAGAGAACATGAAAGTTTTAATTAATGCAAGAACATGTAATGTTTTAATTAAGAAAGAAACATGTAAAGTTTTAAGTAGTGTGGTATTGATTTAAATTAATAAATGTTCATTATTGTAATAGGAATATAAAATTTAAAACGTACATTTGACACGTAGATTTTAATCAATGTAATGGTGCATTTTAAATTGATTAAAATGATAAATGTTACTTACTGTAATAATAAAATGTAAGTTGATAACGTACATTTGATAAGCAAGTTTTAATTTATGTGAATGGCATACTTTAAATGATTAAAATAATAAAGTTTCTTTATTGTAATAATAATGTAAGTTAATAAGGTGCTTTTAACTTAACATAAGAATTTCGGTTTAAATTGTATATTACAGTAAGAAAGTTTATTTAACTATAAGGCTATGATAAATTGACATGTTGAAATTTTAAGCTTATCAATACTTTGATTATATACAATGTAAAGTGGAAAGTAGTACATTCCAAAAATGCTATGATTCGTTAAGGTAACATTTCCAAAATGCTATGATAATTTAAAGGAATATTTCAAGTTTAATAAATTTAAAGAAATATTCAATGATTTGAAAATTTGGGTTTTATTTGAATGATATAATATTGAATTATTTTTGAAATGGAAATGATACAATTGTGATATTGTTTTGAAATGAGTATGATATTTTGGTCTTGAAAGTACAAATTATTTGAAATAAATATCCATGGGTTATAATAACGATTGGTTGTTAAAGAGACCGGGATCGGATATTGTCCTATAGCCGGACAATACCGAAAACCACTTTAACAACTGTGTACGCGGTAGAGATTCCAAAATGAAGTAGGATGGTGGCGACGTTCTCGAGGTATGTTACGTGGGCCCAACTCCCGTGAGTTGGCATATATGACTAAAACAGGAGCTATACCGGGCTACACAAAGGGTCGCACCCTTTCATCGAGCATGCTCCATCGGAAACCATTCTATTACTGTTGTGATTCGATTCGGTGGCGCCACTTTGATTCGGGGGTATTGTTCGAGGTGGGCGGAAGCTGCTGGCTTGCCGTCACCAGTGGTCCGGGAGTGCAAACGGTGTATCCACCCTGGCATTGCCTCGCGTTCCGTGTCATATCCTTACATCGAGCCCACTACGATTTTGGTTTTAAATATCCGACCGCGTTAAGGTTCACCATCCCCTTAACGCTATTTTCTATATGATTATACTTTACTGATTAGACACTACCGTATATAGCGTATATTACTACATAGTAAATAGTTTAACGGATCCTTATAGGATGGGCGGTCCCAAGCATCCTTTAAGTTACTGATGCATTTTGTTACTGTTCACTTGAGTTGATTTACAGCTTATAAGTATTTATGTCCTGACTCGAGGGTTGTGTGTTTTGCTTTACGCTCGGGTCAGATTGATTGAGTTTGCATTCAAGATTCACCTTCGGAGTTGGAGCTTTCCTTGAAGATCCAGCCATCTATTTTGTTTCAGTATCCAGTGTTTCAGTGATGTATCTGATTTGTACCTGATGTATCTTGTTACTCTTCGGTTGTATCTTATTTAACCCTGATGTATCTTATACTTTATATAGTAGCTTCATGAACTACTATCTCTTTTTCTTCCGCTGCATTATTATTACTCTGTGTCTGTGATCTGTGATTTTATTTACTGTATATTCTGAGATTTGCCAAAATTTTATTTACAACACGGTATTTTGAGCAATTCAATTCTGGCATGAGTGTCTGCCTATGCACTTATAATGGATGCGAATGGTTGAAAATACTGAGTCGTTACAAATACTATATAGGTTTTGAAGTGTTTTAAAAATGATTAAAGAATGTTATTTAACTGATTTTAAGCATTTTAATAAATTCTGATTTCGTTCCTTTTCGAGGACGAAAAGATTCTAAGGGGGGAGGAATGTGATAACCTGAATTTTAGATATTAGATAATTCGATTATTATCTGATTAAACTATTGAAAATAGTAATTTATAGATTGGATAGATAAAGTTCTGATAATAAAAAGATTTCTGGATATATAAATGAATTTGAAATTATAATAGAAGCTGAATTATAAATACGTAGAAAAGTAAATATTTATTTTGTTTATAAAAATAAAATAGTTTAAAATTGTATTTTATTATAAAAGTTTATTTTGTTTTGCTTTAATATTTGTTTTGAAATAGACTTAGTTGAATTACAATAAAGTATAGTATTTTGATTTGAAACTCTTGGAATAAAATGAATTCAACATTTCTTTTCTTTTTAATATTTTCTCTTTTGAAAATTAGTTTTAAATATTATTTTAAAAATATTCAAGCAAACATTAATATGTATAATGCTATAAAAGAAGTTTTCATGTAAGGCTAAATATTGTAATAAAACATTTAAAACATCTTAAATTAAATTAGAAATTGTTTTAGGAATGAATTCAAATACATACATAAACAAAGAAATTCATTTTTATATTAAAAAGGCATATGCGCTAAGCTTTTAAATCTTAGAAAGGACACTTGTAATCACATTACAAACTTTATGTAACAAGTGGCATGTTAAATTATTTTTGAAATTATTATTTTAGATAAGAAAACCTTGCAAGTGCATTTTTGTTAAAACCATTACCTTCAAATGAAATCTGAAAATCAGATTTTAAGTAAAAATCAAAACCAAATTCAATCAAAATCTACAATCCAAATTTCATATCTGCAAAAACCCCAAATCTATTCAAAATCTGCAATCTTTTTTTTTCCCAACTGCAAAGTAAAGATCAACTCATACTCTAAGAAAAGAAGAAATGGAGTTAAGCTACAAATGATTAAAATCAACTAATAAATCAACTACAGCAAGATCAAACATCAGCAAGTAATTCAATGGAAGCAAGCAGGTTCAACATGCAGATGCAAAACAGGTTTCAGGAAATTCAAAATCTGCTCTAGAAAAATGAATTTGCATCAGAGTGTCCTCTGCTCCTTCATTTAAAATGTGAGTAAACTGCTCTTTAATTAGCTCAGAAATCCAACTATATCTTGACTTGTATGGAATGATTATTGAAGTTTGGATGAAAACTATGCTTGCATGATTGTTTGGAAGGGAAATAATGTATATGCATGTTAAAATTTTTGTGCATGTTTGAACAATAGATTTTCAGAAAATATAAATCAAGCATGCCTTCTCTGATTTTCAAAACTTGACTTTTCAGTATCAAGGAAACTCTGCATCATCAAAGAGGTGAGTGAATCTTTTATTATAAAAATTTAAGTAGATAAAAGTTGATTGCATGCTTTTAATTTGAAGTGAATATAATTTATGAATTTACAGTGAATATTTATATATATGAATATTAAGTGTGCATGTTTCTTTTCCTGTACAATTCTGTTCCTTTAATTTCAAGCTGCTGTTTGATTTTAAAAACCATAATCTCTTGATGCAATCACTGTAAAATCTGAGTTTCAAATGAAGCTTGTTAGTTTAATTGCAAACTTTAATTTGAAAGTTTACTTAAGTTAAAATAATCTTAGATTATCTCTGGCAACTTAATTAAATGATCAAGTTCAAAAATAAGTGAAAATTGTAGTATCTCAATTTATGGTTTCAGGATTGTAATAGGAAACATCACATAAAGTTTTGAATTTTAAAATAAAGATTACAATTTTTAGTGTTTAATCCAGAGTGCAGTTTTTGGTTTGAACTGGGAAAGGAAAAGGGAAAGTTCTATTGATATATGGGTTCGAATGAGTTGAATCTTCTTCTGGAGGTAGATGAGTGGTCGTAGAGGCGAAGAAAATTATCAGGCTATGGTGTAATTCATGTTGGTGATGGTAATTGTGCTTTGGAAATGTAGAACCCTAGTTTGACTGGTTTTGGTAAAATCGAACATCTCGGCAATTACAGTTGATCGAGTTCTACTATTTTTTGGGCATTGGAAGATGAGGGATAGTTGAAGAATTCGCCGGAGTTTTAGAGGCGACGGTGGTCGGAGGCGTTTGGGTGAGATGTTGACAGGTTTGGATAGGTGGGTAGTTGTCTGTTTCAGGTCTTGTTCCAGGTTAGAATTCTTACCTTGATTTTGGATTTTGAGCATTGGCCGATAGGGTTGGTGTATGGGTTGTCTGAGGGTATGATCGGTGACGGTGGAGTGGTCGAGAAGTTGACCTAAGTTGGCCGGAGACATTGTTCAGGTGCACAGAGCAATGTGGATATTCATGTAAATGTTGGGATTGAGTTTGGTTGCCGCGCGTTGGTCTTGGGTATTCGAGTTTTAGCTCGAAGAAGGTAGGGTTGTGACTCGAAGTAATATAAGGGAGGCTCGAGTATAATTTTTTTCCAGGTTTTAAAAACAAGACAGAAACCCTGTTTACAGTTTTAAAAATTAAAAGTAGAAGTAAAAAGTTTAAATATAAACTAAAATCTGGACTAAGTTTAAAACCTAAATTTAAATATGAATTCAACAATTTAAATCTTGGTTTTAAAATAATTTAATTTTTTTTAATTTTAGTATGGGTTTTAAACAAAAACAGAAAACCTGTTCTGTTTTTAAAATTAAAAGGAAAGTATAAAATGCATATTGGAAATTTAAACCGAGTTTCTAAATCTGAAATTTGAATATGAATTCAAATTAAATTGTTTGAGATTTGAAATCATTTATGTTTTTAAATTTAAATTTGATTTTAAAACTTATAAGTGAAAAGCATATGTGTGTTTTGGATTTGAATTGGAAGTATAAAATTTTAAATTTGAAATTAAAAATGAGTTTAAATCTGGGTTTTTAAATATGGAATTAAATTTAAACTTCAGTTTTAAATAAAATAAGTTTAAATTTAAATCATTTAATAATATTGGAAGGTTAAATGATTTGAAGATTTATGTAAGTAAAGTTTTCAAGGATTTAAGTTTAAATCTGTAATAAAGGTTCAAGCTGTATTTCAGATTTAAAATTAAAAGTAATTTTTTTAAAATTGAATTTGTTTAAAATAACCAGGAATGTTTAAGTTTGTTTTTAAATTGATTTGAATTTAAATTGAATTAGGATTTAAATTCTTTTAAAACTTATTTTATAAAGTGGATGTTTCTTTTAACATATGAGATAATAAGGTTTGAATTGTTTTAAAACCTTGTTTAAGTTAAATTTGTATCTGATGTTTAAAATGAAATTTAAAGTGAAATTTAAAGTAAATTTGAAAACAAAGTGTTTTTAAAATACTTTAAATAAGTAAGAAATGTTTTCTTAAATTAAGTTAGAGCTCAAGAAATTGGATTCATTAAATTATTAAGATAATTAAGATGGGTAATTAAGTATTTAATTAATTAATAATATGGATGGTTAATTAAGTAATTAAGAATAGTTAATGAACTTAAGATTATTTAAACAGTTAATTAATGTAATTAATTTTAATAATTAATTAGATTAATTAATAATAATCATTTGAAATTATTTAAGTTTAATTACTTTATAAAAGTAATTAATTGGGTTAAGGTGATTTGTTTAGATGTATCAATTAAGTTTAATTAATTTAAACACTTGATGATTGATGAAAAATTACTAATGTAGTTAATGGTTTTGTGATTATTTAGGAAAGTAATTAATTGATAATTACTGGATGTAATTAAAGATGTTTAATGATGGAAGTAATTTGGATTAAATTACTTTGTAATTAATCAGGGATTAATTGAGATAATTAATTAAGGGTAATTAATTTATGGAATGAAGTAATTACTGAATGGAATTAATGAAAGGATTAATTAGAGAATAAATTAAGGATTAATTTATTCAATAAAGTAATTAAGGGTAGGTAAATTCTGGATGTTATTAATCAAGGGTGATTAAGAATTATGGTTAATAATTAATTAACGAAGTAATTAAAGGTTAATTGCTGTATTTGGTTAAGGATAAATTAATTTGTGAAATTAATAAGGGATAAATAGAATGATATTGGAAGTCTTTGATTAATTGTTGTCCCTAATATGAGGTTTGTGATGACATGTGATGAGATATGTTTGATTTAAATTGTGATGATGTGGTTATCTATCAATAATGAATTATGCGACATCCTGTATTTAAAATTGAATTATTTCACTTGAATAATTTAAATTAAGTTGATATTGTTTTCAAAGAGACCGGAGTCGGGTATTAATAAATACCCGAAACCACTTCGATTCTTATAAATTGTTATGTGAAACACATAGGCTGAAGTGGATTGACTTATGTAAATTGGACCATTTAAATCTAAGTTTTGGTACTTAGAAATTGATGTGTGAAAAATAATAATAATGTATATAACAGCTTGTGAAGTTGTAAATTGATATAAGTTACCCTGGGTTTATATAAGTTCTGTTTTGGTATTCCTTGTTAGATGAGTTTACTCACGCCGGTTTCCAGCCTGACCCGGGTGTTACTTTGATGTAATGCTCGGGTCAGACCGAGTATTACAGATTTTCAGGTAAGGACGTTCTGGAGCTTAGGAGGCGAGCTGAATGGCAAGGTCGTATAGAGAGTTTACTATATGATATTGTATATGTTAAGACATGTTAATTGTATCTGTCCAATATTGTGTAAAGTTGTTGTAACCCTGATATATCGATGTAAATTGATAGATAGAGTTTTTTTTTTGGTATGACTATTATTGATATTTTATTTTATCCGCTGCGAATGTGAGTTTGTGTGTTTCTTTTCTGTTCTTCTTCTATCTCTTTCTTCTTTTCTCAAACTATCTGGGATTTTCGGGATCAAAAATTTTCAGTTCGTTACATTTGGTATCAGAGCCTGGTTAAGCGAGAACCTTGGCTCTGTTGGGATTACTCATTAAGGATAGGGTAAGTGGTACCCTAGAATAAGTTGAGTATATATATGAGAGAGCGTACTTGTTATTTTCTTATATAAAGGTTTTTAAATGATTTCAAAAGTAAATGAATCTTATATAAGAAGTAGATTATCTATTATTAAAAAAATTGGTTGTAGTATTAATTAAATTAAAAGTAATAGTAAGAATTAAGAAGTAATAGAAATACAACCAATTTGAAATTAAATTTGGTAAAGGTTTCAGGATAAGGATAATCAATTAATTTATGTAATTAATTAAACTTTATTTAATTAATGGATAATAATTGGAAATGATAAATAAAGAGGGAGTTACTTAATGAAGTAACTAGAGGAAAGTAATTTAAAGGACAATTACTTAATGAAGGTAATTAAGAAATAAGTTAATTACCGAATGAGATTAATTGGAATTAATTAATGACGTAATTAATTTAAAGAAACAATGAATAATATTATTTAATGCAATTGAATGAAATGGTCCTATTTCAAACAAGAGTCGTTTGAAAATTTAAAAAAAAAATTGTTTTGAATTAAAACCAAAGGTGATTTAAAATTTTAAAGTATAACTTGGTATGTAAAAGAAATTAATATGTATATATGTGGATATACGTAATATCAAAAATGGTTTGAAATAAACTCTAAATGTTGAGTTTTGAATATGGAATAAGGTGTGATACCCGAAATGATAAGTTTTTGAACTTATAAATGGAAAGATTATTAATGTGAAGTTTAGAATTTGAAATGGAAGTTCAAACTGGGTAAGGTTGACTGGATTAAGTGAATTGAGTTTAACTTGGGAAAAGTTAAATATGTTAGGATGTTCAACATGATTTGTAAATTTTAATATGAAATTAAGATTCAACTTAGGAAGTTAAATAATTGATTATATTTGAGAGTTGAGTGATCTCAAATTTGGGTTTGAGATCCGAAAATTGGAAATGAGTTGATGTTTTGAAATAATTGGATGATATCATCCTATTGTTATTAATAATCTTTAAAATGTGAATTCGATTTGTTTAAATGAATGAGGAATGGAGTATGGTAATCCATCGTTGGGATAAAAGGTAAATTGATTTAAATGAATTAAATCAACAATTGAAGAATTAACTCGAATTTATGTAATTCGAGATGGCTCATAGTGAACTGGAATTTGAAGTTGGTTCAAATTGAATTTGATTTGAATTAATTGAAATTGTGATTGAAGATGTATGAGTATATGATTCAAATGGAAAATTTGAATTAGATTGATTTGAATAATTTGGAATTGTAATTAAAATTGAATAGTTTTAAATTCAAGTGGAATTTGAATTAAATTTGGGAGGAAATCAAGAATAATTCAACTTGATTTGGAAATGGAATTTGAAAATTGGGATTAATTCAAACTGGAATTGAGGTGGGTTCGATTGAATGGGTATTAGTCCAAAGTGATTGGAATAACCTGGGATTGTAATTAAGGTTGAATATGTTTAAAATCAAATGGAATTTGATTTAAATTTGAAAAGGAATTGAGAATTAATTCAACTTAAATTGGGGTTAAATCAGTTTCAATGGAAATTGAAGTTATTTAATTTGGAATTGGATCAATTTAAATAGTAGAGAAAATTTAAATTGAATTGATGAGAATGGAGATTGGAAATTGAACAGATTTGACTCTGGACTATTTTTTATATAAATTGTTTTAATATAAACCTATTTTTCCAAGCTATTCATTATATATACAACCTTTCTTTTAAAGCCAAACTATCTTATATTTGTCTTACAGTTATTTTTGAAACTATTTAACAATTTTCCAACTGTTTTATAAATTAATTACTATATTTCAACTGTTTTACAAAACTAATTACCATCTTACTATTATTTTGCGATTATCTAAAATTTTTATAATTATTTTAATTATTTTCTAACTATTTTACACTTATTTTACAAACTAGTAATTATTTTCCAACTACTTATCTATTTTTAAAATTTTCAAACTATTTTCTAAATAAACTGGTCGGAGTTCAAACTGTTATTGGTTAAATACCCAATCAAGATAAGAATAGAGGTGGTAATCCAATTGGATTGAAGCAATTGTGAGTAAGTGAATGAAAATTAATGTGATTGTGAATAGTAATGGAATTGATTTGGCTAATAACCAATAAAGATAAATACGTAGGGTGTACATATGTTATTCTATTCGCATAATAACGTGATCCAGATTCGAGCACAGAATTTCGGGATAGTATGTCGATCCGAGTTGGAATTTTTCATTCGATTTTCGACGGCGAACCTGGATATGGATTATTGATTGGTTCTGGATGTTCCCTATCATAGTTATGACTATGCAAGGAGAATGACGGTTTCTGATCAATAAACCAGATCTGTGTCCGCACTAGGAAGTCGGGTGGACGATACTAGTTCGGAGGTGAAATTGTGTGATCGAGTGAGCGATCAGATTGGTATGACGTACGAATAATATGTGTACATCGTACGGATTGGAAAGAAATTGATATTGAAAAGAGAAATCAAATTTGAATACTCGATTCTGGATAAATTAAGTTATATATCTTGATTATATAAGATAAAACTCCCCTTGATGAGTCTATTCTCAGAAGGAAAGGATTTTGAAAGTGTTTGAAGTATAAAAGGATTTTATACAAGTTTGAAATGATCCAAAGTTTTAGAAATTATATATATATATATATTATATATATATATATATATATAAAGGATCTATGAGGATTTTGGAAAAGGTTTTGGAAACCTATGGATTTGGAAAGGCTTTTGATTTTTAGGTAAAATCAATATTGAATTTGGAAAGCCTAGTTTGAGAATTATCGATTTTGGAATAATCGATTTTGTGTAAAGGAGCTTTGTATGAGATCATACTAGGTGTATGATTTAAAGATACTATATATGTATAGTATAAAATGTTTTGATGATGCTCTGGGGAAAAAGGCGCTCCCTTGGAATGGACTTCTCAGGAGTACCACCGGGTGGTGCTGCCTTGAGCCCCAAGGGGTGTTCTAAAGTTGATCCTGTGAGGGGTCCGGACAAAACTAGTTCTTGAGGATTATTGGATAGCGAAAGTCGAGAGCGCTGATGCCTACAGGGGCATTTGGGTTATGCTGTGACGAAAGTGTAACTCGATGTCATTGCGATCTACTGTGGGGACCATAGCGAAAATCGTGTGGAGGATGAGTGTCAACGGTCTACAATTGATTTTGCCGGGAAGGCAACGCAACATCGGTAGACTGCGATCTATGGTAAAGTGGAGTGGAGAAGTTTCATTCTTTTGGCAGCGGAATTCGAGGGTGCTGATGCCAACAGTTATATGGGTTTTTGCTGTGATAGCTACGTAACCCCAGTTGTAGCTGCGATCTGTAGCGGGTTTCATGGTGTAATCGAGGGGCGCGGAGGCCTACATATATCTGTGGATTTTGTCGGGACGACAACGTAACCATCGGGTTAACTGCAACCATGGATGGGGGTGACGATTTCCAGAGCATTCTCACCAAAGATATATCCTCTATTTTCAAAAATTATTTTCAGTATTTTCAATAAAACTATTTTTCAAAGTATTTTCACTGGGTGTTGAAAACGGGTCTGCCAAGCACTTGTAGATTTTCAGTCTTAGGCCAGATCAACGTATGACCGAATTTCTGTGAGAACAAAGACAGACTTGTGGAAGCATCGAGTTATAAAAGTATTTTTATAAAACTATTACTGTAATACTATATAGGTTTTGAAGTGTTTTAAAAATGATTAAAGAATGTGATTTAACTGATTTTAAGCATTTTAATAAATTCCGATTTCGTTCCTTTTCGAGGACGAAAAGATTCTAAGGGGGGAGGAATGTGATAACCTGAATTTTAGATATTAGATAATTGGATTATTATCTGATTAAACTATTGAAAATAGTAATTTATGGATTGGATAGATAAAGTTCTGATAATAGAAAGATTTCTGGATATATAAATGAATTTGAAATTATAATAGAAGCTGAATTATAAATACCTAGAAAAGTAAATATTTATTTTATTTATAAAAATAAAATAGTTTAAAATTGTATTTTGTTATAAAAGTTTATTTTGTTTTTCTTTAATATTTGTTTTGAAATAGACTTAGTTGAATTACAATAAGGTATAGTATTTTGATTTGAAACTCTTGGAATAAAATGAATTCAACATTTCTATTCTTTTTAATATTTTCTCTTCTGAAAATTAGTTTTAAATATTATTTTAAAAATATTCAAGCAAACATTAAAATGTATAATGCTATAAAAGAAGTTTTCATGTAAGGCTAAATATTGTAATAAAACATTTAAAACATCTTAAATTAAATTAGAAATTGTTTTAGGAATGAATTTAAATACATACATAAACAAAGAAATTCATTTTTATATTAAAAAGGCATATGTGTTAAGCTTTTAAAGCTTAGAAAGGACACTTGTAATCACATTACAAACTTTATGTAACAAGTGGCATGTTAAATTATTTTTGAAATTATTATTTTAGATAAGAAAACCTTGCAAGTGCATTTTTGTTAAAACCATTACCTTCAACTGAAATCTGAAAATCAGATTTTAAGTAAAAATCAAAACCAAATTCAATCAAAATCTACAATCCAAATTTCATATCTGCAAAAACCCCAAATCTTCTGCAATCTTTTTTTTCTCAACTGCAAAGTAAAGATCAACTCATACTCTAAGAAAAGAAGAAATGGAGTTAAGCTACAAATGATTAAAATCAACTAATAAATCAACTACAGCAAGATCAAACATCAGCAAGTAATTCAATGGAAGCAAGCAGGTTCAACATGCAGATGCAAAACAGGTTTCAGGAAATTCAAAATCTGCTCCGGAAAAATGAATTTGCATCAGAGTGTCCTCTGCTCCTTCATTTAAAATGTGAGTAAACTGCTCTTTAATTAGCTCAGAAATCCAACTATATCTTGACTTGTATGGAATGATTATTGAAGTTTGGAAGAAAACTATGCTTGCATGATTGTTTGGAAGGGAAATATTGTATATGCATGTTAAAATTTTTATGCATGTTTGAACAATAAATTTTCAGAAAATATAAATCAAGCATGCCTTCTTTGATTTTCAAAACCTGACTTTTCAGTATCAAGGAAACTCTGCATCATCAAAGAGGTGAGTGAATCTTTTATTATAAAAATTTAAGTAGATAAAAGTTGATTGCATGCTTTTAATTTGAAGTGAATATAATTTATGAATTTACAGTGAATATTTATATATATGAATATTAAGTGTGCATGTTTCCTTTCCTGTACAATTCTGTTCCTTTAATTTCAAGCTGCTGTTTGATTTTAAAAACCATAATCTCTTGATGTAATCACTGTAAAATCTGAGTTTCAAATGAAGCTTGTTAGTTTAATTGCAAACTTTAATTTGGAAGTTTACTTAAGTTAAAATAATCTTAGATTATCTCTGGCAACTTAATTAAATGATCAAGTTCAAAAATAAGTGAAAATTGTAGTATCTCAATTTATGGTTTCAGGATTGTAATATGAAACATCACATAAAGTTATGAATTTTAAAATAAAGATTACAATTTTTAGTGTTTAATCCAGAGTGCAGTTTTTGGTTTGAACTGGGAAAGGAAAAGGGAAAGTTCTGTTGATATATGGGTTCGAATGAGTTGAATCTTCTTCTGGAGGTAGATGAGTGGTCGTAGAGGCCAAGAAAATTATCAGGCTATGGTGTAATTCATGTTGGTGATGGTAATTGTGCTTTGGAAATGTAGAACCCTAGTTTGACTGGTTTTGGTAAAATTGAACATCTCGGCAATTACAGTTGATCGAGTTCTACTGTAACGACCCAGGATTTTTATGAATTAAAATTTGAATATTTAATTAATTTTAAATATTAATAAGTGAAATTCATAAGTCGAATAAATTTTAATTCGAATAATTGAATTTAATTGGATAATTAAATCGATAATTTAATATGTTAAATTATGGAAATAATTGAAAATTGGGTTAAATATGATTGAAAATGATTTGTAAAATTTTATTTTATCATGTTAGAGTTAGAATGATATTATAGAACTTTTAAAATCGAATTAAAAGTTAATTTGTGAAAATTGAATATTTTAATATTTAATCGACTGGTGAAATTAGCCAATTTTCGAACAGTCTCAGAATTGGACGAAACTAGTTCCATTAGATCCGTAATAGTTAGTTATTATCGGATTTCAGTTTTTGTAGCAAACGGAGTTATCGTTTGATCGTAGCAGCTCGAAACGCATCGAAATTGTTTTAATATTAATTTGGCGAGTTAAAATAGCCATTTTTCAAAAAGTCTCGGATTTCGACGAAACCAGTTTCATCGGATCCGTAATGTGATATTATTGTAAGTTTTCAAATTTCGTGTCAATCGGATTTATCATTTGTCCGGTGCAAGCTAAAACGCCTAGAAAATCGTTTAAATCGGTTTAATTCAAATCGAACGTTTATTGCCATAACTCGCACAGATGACCGAATTAGCTCCCGAAACACGTTCCATTGTGTTCGGAACGCGGGGTAAACCTTAGAAACGCCAACCGGCACGCTTCGTTTGGATTTCAGAAATTCCGGGTGAATAGTAAATTGGAAAATTTTCTATAAACCCCCCCTCTTCATTTTTTTGCAAAGAAACTAAACCCTAGGTCAAATATCAGTAGCCGCCACCTTCATAAACATTAATGGCCAGAATTTTGTTTTCCTTCCTCCTCAATTACTCTCAATCCATCAACAATTACGCGAGGTGTTCAACACGAAAGTCGAAGAGCTCGATGAGAGCTTTAGATCCATACGGTGATGATCGTGTTTGGAGCATCGTGGAGGGAGAAAAGTGGGGCCGACGGCCTGATGTTGTGCACGCGTTTTGAGGTGCTGTGGGTGGCCGAGTTGCAGGTGGTGGTGGCCGTGGGTAGCTCTCGTCGAAGGCATTCAAATGGAACTCTCTGATCGAGATATATGTTGGTGATGATGGAGTATAAATTAACCCTAGTTTCTTGAGAGATGGGTTCATGATGATCGGCTTGTTACCTATAGAACGTGAAGATGGAGAGATGAAGGGGATGGCTAGGATCTGGGCAAAGGAAAAGGAGCGGCTGTGAAGAAGTTAGGTTTAAAATTATAGAAAATGTTGTAAATTAATTATTAAGTTAAAATCATGTAAACTTGTAAAAATCATATCTTTTTCATACGAGGTCGAAAACGCGCGAAACTAGTTACGTTGGAATCGTATGGACGAGTACTACGCTATGGAATTGGATTGGAGTCATTTGGAGTTAGTGAGAATTTCGGGTAAAATTAAACGTCCGTTTAATTTTATTCGAAATAAATCGCTAAAACGAAATTGAAATCAAGGTGAGAACTTCTCACTCAATCGAATCAGTTTCAATTTTAATTTTAAACAGTTAGATTTAAAATACTTGAATGTATGTTTGAATGATGATTGTTATCTATTGATTGTTAAAATAGACATTATGCGCAGTTAGTAAGCGGATGTTATTTATTAAAAACATATACCGCGAATATTTCATAAACAGTGAAATTGGTATTATATATAATAGCAATATATATATATTGGCATATGTATATATTGCAGTTGTTGATTTCCCGCATTATATAGCGATGAGACCCTATTGCGCCGTCTGTTAAGCGGATAATATTTTAAATCCCATATACCGCGATAATTTCATACTGGAACGGAATTGGTATTGTGCTAATGTTTGTGGATGCAGGAAAACAGGTTGGAGGGATCCAACTGGATTCCTCAACAGTATTATTTGATTTTGGATATTTTGATATTCGTTGATTATCATATATCGATATATGATATCGTTGTTGTCGTGATTGACTATTTGGTGTGTAGCATCACTAGGCCAAATTTTGGAATTTTAAAAGGACTTTTAAAGTAATTTTTGAAAGTATACGTTTATAAAATATTTTTGGAATTGATTCATTTTAAATAAATAAACGATATAATTTTAATGTTATAAAAATTATGGTTTTTGAGAAATATAGTTAAAGGTTGATTTTTGAAAATATGGGGTTAATGATTTTATAAAAATGGTTTAAATTGGGATTTCTGAATTTATTATAAAAAGTTGAAATATAGGATTTATAAAATTTGATTATTTTATAAATCAAAATGATGTAATTTTGAAGGAGTTTAAAGATGTTTTAAAACAATAATATAAATTGATTTATATAAGGGATTTATAAATTGATAATTTATAAATTAAAATATTTGAATTATAAAACGAGTTTTTATAAGTGTTAGAATGAATTGTAAATGAATTTCATAAATGAATGAAATTTATAGAATTATAAACGGTGAGGTTATAAATGGAATTTTATAAGCAGTAGGTTTATAAAATTTGTAAAGTTATTTGAAGAATAGATTTGGTTAAATAAATGAATCTTATAAGTTATAATATTTATAATTTGGAAAGTCTTAAAAAGAACGATTTTGTAAAATAATCGGTTTATAAGCATTTAACTTATAATGTGAACTTTTGATTTATAATTGAGTTATAAATTGAGATAAGTTAATAAAGGAATTTATAAAAGGAAGTTGTTATAAAACAAATAGAATTAGAATTTATAGACGTTGTTTTATAAATTCGCAACGTCTTATTTTGATAAGTAAATTATTATAACTTATTTATGGAGTTATATTCACATTTTATATAGTGAATAATCCTTTAAAAATGAAACGTATAGAAACGATGAAATTGGTTAAAATATATATTCACGTTTTTGGATAGTGAATAATATGTTAAAGAAAATGTTTTGAATGTGATGGTTTAAATAGAATTAAAACGATCTAACGATGTGTTAATTGGGTTAAGATTCGAAGCCATAGATTTCAACATTTATTGTTGAAATAGACGTTTTCGAGAGATAGAAGGAAATGGTGGACTATAACACTGTTGTTATAGTAAATGATTTCCGAAAGGAAATGTTTTGTATAGTATTGGGATTTATATATCTATTTTAATTTCGAATCCCTATACTAGTGATTTTGGGTTGTCGTAACGATGTTTTACGCAACATTTGTTTTGGCCCAAATAAATATGTTTAAGGGAATGATTTCCTTAAAGAATGAAATATATACTTAATTTCGATTTAAGTATATTGAATATTTTCCAAAGGTTGAAAATAAATAAAATTTGTGAATTACTTATGAATAAATAAGTATGGAAATGTTTTTCCAATGTGAAATGAAACGTTTTGAGAATTTATCTTTTTGAAGATAAATTGAAAATGAATATTTGAAACCCATTGAAAATCGTATATCAGTAGATATTGTGAAATATAAATTCACTATGGAATTTATAAAAGGAAGGGGGATTTGTTTAAAAATAAATATTGATTTATTTTTGAAGTATTGAAATTATATATCTTGTAAAGATATTTTTGGGAAATAAATAATTTGGAAAATTATTTGGAATCTGGTGATGTTGTGCATATCCATTGATAGTTCAATAACCGATTATCAATATTTACCTTTGAAAGGTATTTGTTGTGATTTGCTGAATTTGAATGCTACACTTATTTTTAAATTATTGCGCTCGTTATTCGGATTACCCATTCCGAATAGTGATACGACGTAATGGATAGCATTGATGACCTGTCGATTGACTCTGCACCGAGTTGCTCCGGTATAGAGTTCTCCATATGTGATGGGGAATCCGATCAGGATTGTGGATATCCGGATTGCAAGGACTTCTTTGTAAGTGCTTTCGGTTCTGTTCGAGCCCGGAACAGACTTGTATGGATTGTATGTCTGACATTACAAGTTGAGATATAAAGCTGATTTCTTTCAAATATATTTCTGTTGGTGGTGGAGAATTTATTCTCTTAGCTTAACACCCTTCTCTGAGACGTACGAGCTCAGAGGTTATGTAGTTGATGGTTATCAGCAATATATTCCCAATTTGGTAATGTAACATGCTGAGTGTTGTTGTGAAATGATCATTATGTTGATCATTTGTGATAGGATCATTTGTTTGATCGTTTATCTTTGTGATCATTTCTATGATCATTTGTTGACCCAAAGCATGAATTTGTATAAAGTGTGTCTTTGTGGATGAGACTTCGTCGAGCCTCACACCCCGGAATGGTCAAAACAGGAAAGATGCGGCAAGGTTATGAGGGGTAGCTCCCTTTCGGGTATGTGCATTTCCTTCTGGAAAAGGGTGGTATCGTGGTATGGAGCTCAGATACTTACTCATGTTGAAACACTTTATTTATGATTGTGTGATGATGGTGACGAGCGCTCGGTTAAAGGTCCCAAAGGACCGGGGGATGGCATACTCATGTCAGTAGTTACTCAGTTAGGGGTAACCCGGCCTTGTGTTGGAAGAGATCCGGTTTGGTTCTCGGGAATGTCCTTCCAGAGGCGTTCTCATGTGGCAATGGGAAGTTCCTTGGCCTGACCATTCGTTGGAAATCCAAAGAAACAATACGATCTTGTACGGTTTTAGTTGTATAACCTGCCATGGAATGTGGCGGTAACCTGCTATTGAACATGTTAGCTATAGTAGGCATAAGTGCAGAATGTCTATGCTGGCTAAGATTTATATCTTTATTTTCGAAATGAATTTTTCCTACACTATGCACTAGTAATAATATCAAATGTTTCTTTTTTAATGCCTATCAAGCATCTTTGACTATCATAAGGAGAAATCTCCTCCGATTCTGCGTTTGCATTGTGTGTGTGTGCGGGAGGCCTTATGGTAGTCTCATTTTTAAAAGCATTGCGAATTGACTTTAAAAATATTCCTCTATTTTGTTTTTAAAGATAAATAAATTGTTTTGAGTTCTCACACCAGTCACATGACTGACTCGGAGTTTATTGTTTTCCTTCCTAAACTCTGGGTGCCCACCAATTTCCACACGGGCAGTCAAGAGTTAAGGTTTATCAGGATATTCTGGAATTCAGGAGTTGTTGGAAGCAAGCTGGATGGCATGGCGTATTATTAGTATATAGTATTTCTTTTCCACTGTTTGTTGTTGTTTGTTGTACACTCTGATGTAATGTAATGTAATGTATAAAATATAATAACTGATATAGTTCTTTGTTTAAAGATTATTCATTTATTTATTATATGTTGTTCCGCTGCGATTGTGAGATTCTGATATTGTTCTGTTGTTTTCTTTCTGTTCCGTTCTATTTTCTATTTTCTTTTCTCTATATTTTCTATCTTCTTATCTTTTCTTCTGTCTTTTTCTTTTTCTTAAAACCCTAACTATTCGGTTTTTCGGCAACGAAAAATCGCGTACGTTACATCTACTATTTTTTGGGCATTGGAAGATGAGGGATAGTTGAAGAATTCGTCGGAGTTTTAGAGGCGACGGTGGTCGAAGGCGTTTGGGTGAGATGTTGACAGGTTTGAATGGGTGGGTAGTTGTCTATTTCAGGTCTTGTCCTGGTTATAATTCTTACCTTGATTTTGGATTTTGAGCATTGGCCGATAGGGTTGGTGTATGGTTTGTCTGAGGGGATGATCAGTGACGGTGGAGTGGTCGAGAAGTTGACCTAAGTTGGCCGGAGACATTGTTCAGGTGCACAGAGCAATGTGGATATTCATGTAAATGTTGGGATTGAGTTTGGTTGCCTCGCGTTGGTCTCGGGCATTCGAGTTTTAGCTCGAAGATGGTAGGGTTGTGACTCGAAGTAATATAAGGGAGGCTCGAGTATAAATTTTTTTCCAGGTTTTAAAAACAAGACAGAAACCCTGTTTACAGTTTTAAAAATTAAAAGTAGAAGTAAAAAGTTTAAATATAAACTAAAATCTGAACTAAGTTTAAAACCTAAATTTAAATATGAATTCAACATTTTAAATCTTGGTTTTAAAATATTTTTTTTTTAATTTTAGTATGGGTTTTAAAACAAAAACAGAAAACCTGTTCTGTTTTTAAAATTAAAAGGAAAGTATAAAATGCAAATTGGAAATTTAAACCGAGTTTCTAAATCTGAAATTTGAATATGAATTCAAATTAAATTGTCTGAGATTTGAAATCATTTATGTTTTTAAATTTAAACTTTATTTTAAAACTTATAAGTGAAAAGCATATGTGTGTTTTGGATTTGAATTGGAAGTATAAAATTTTAAATTTGAAATTAAAAATGAGTTTAAATCTGGGTTTTTAAATATGGAATTAAATTTAAACTTCAGTTTTAAATAAAATAAGTTTAAATTTAAATCATTTAATAATATTAGAAGGTTAAATGATTTGAAGATTTATGTAAGTAAAGTTTTCAAGGATTTAAGTTTAAATCTGTAATAAAGGTTCAAGCTGTATTTCAGATTTAAAATTAAAAGTAATTTTTTTAAAATTGAATTTGTTTAAAATAACCAGGAATGTTTAAGTTTGTTTTTAAATTGATTTGAATTTAAATTGAATTAGGATTTAAATTCTTTTAAAACTTATTTTATAAAGTGGATGTTTCTTTTAACATATGAGATAATAAGGTTTGAATTGTTTTAAAACCTTGTTTAAGTTAAATTTGTATCTGATGTTTAAAATGAAATTTAAAGTGAAATTTAAAGTAAATTTGAAAACAAAGTGTTTTTAAAATACTTTAAATAAGTAAGAAATGTTTTCTTAAATTAAGTTAGAGCTCAAGAAATTGGATTCATTAAATTATTAAGATAATTAAGATGGGTAATTAAATATTTAATTAATTAATAATATGGATGGTTAATTAAGTAATTAAGAATAGTTAATGAACTTAAGATTATTTAAACAGTTAATTAATGTAATTAATTTTAATAATTAATTAGATTAATTAATAATAATCATTTGAAATTATTTAAGTTTAATTACTTTATAAAAGTAATTAATTCGGTTAAGGTGATTTGTTTAGATGTATCAATTAAGTTTAATTAATTTAAACACTTAATGATTGATGAAAAATTACTAATGTAATTAATGGGTTTGTGATTATTTAGGAAAGTAATTAATTGATAATTACTGGATGTAATTAAAGATGTTTAATGATGGAAGTAATTTGGATTAAATTACTTTGTAATTAATCAGGGGTTAATTGAGATAATTAATTAAGGGTAATTAATTTATGGAATGAAGTAATTACTGAATGGAATTAATAAAAGGATTAATTAGAGAATAAATTAAGGATTAATTTATTCAATAAAGTAATTAAGGGTAAGTAACTTCTGGATGTTATTAATCAAGGGTGATTAAGAATTATGGTTAATAATTAATTAACGAAGTAATTAAAGGTTAATTGCTGTATTTGGTTAAGGATAAATTAATTTGTGAAATTAATAAGGGATAAATAGAATGATATTGGAAGTCTTTGATAATGATAACGAAAATTTTCAGGTCGTTACACAATCTTAAGCCTAGACATTATCTGTTAGATACCCATAAGACGATCAAGTTATTTGATTGACTCTAAATCATTTAACATACTTTAACTTTTAGTTATTTATTTAACCACTTCATAAATCCTTCAAATAACTTTTAAAATACTTTACTAATCATTTAAAAATATTGACAAAATATTTGGAAAAGAACAGTTGCACTTAAATTATATTTCAAAAATTATGATAAAAGTGTCGCTGAAAGGGCTATGGAAAGTATTTATTAAGCTATATTAATCAAAATGACATTTTACCATTTGAAAATTTGTTTACTTTTAAAACACTTTAAATGATCTATAAGATTTATTCCATATTTTAAACAATTTTAAAAAATCATTCTCAAAAAAATCCTTTTCTGGATTTCGAATTGCAAAACCACGATTTTTCCAAAAACTTGTTTTACTCACATTTCAAAATCTACTTATCTAAATCTCAGTTTTCCTAGATACTTTATTTATTATTATTAGTTGGTTTATTTGGTTTGAGAGAAATCAAAGAATTTTTAATAATAATAATAGTCATCTTAACAAATTGATTTTTTCAATTTCTACATTTTGTCTTTAATGATTTCTAATCCCAAATATAAATTAGCAAATAATATCCTATTCAAATGGTATCTTAACAAGGTTAGTTATGATATTAATTTTTTTAAACTTAACAATATCTTTTATTGTTCTAATAATAGTACTATTAATTTTTTTCCAAACTTATATGATAATCTCACTTTAAATCATTGGTTGCTTATGATTTAAGACATATAAGTCTGGTCTGTCTCACTTTTTGTTCTAGTTTCTGTTTGGTTTTTGGTTTCAGTTTATTCTTTTTTTTTTGTCTTGTTAGATTGATTTAGGTTTTTTTCCTTTTAAATACATACATATGTATATTTAATTAATAAATACACACACACACACACACACACACACACACACACACATATATATATATATGTATCATTCTAATTTTTTCCGTAGTCTTGTTTCAGTTACAGGTTTTGGGAGATAGGATATCAGGTTCATTTTGCAGGTTTCTCTTATAGTCAGATTGTTGGACTTCAGATCATAGAGAGGCCATCGGAGCAGAGTTTGCTTCATCCAGGACGTCTTGCAGTTTTTTCTCTCAGATATAGGATTCTGCTATCTTCTTTTTGGAGTGCTTTTTCAGGATGTCCTTTTCTTCAGTTTGGCTCTCCTTCTATATTCAGATACTTCAGAGCGTTCTCTCTGTTCAGCAGATCCTCTTCAGAGCAATTGCTTTTTCACTTCTTTTGTTTAGGACTTTTAGAGCTCTTTTATTTATTTATTTTAGCCTTTTCGGTACTTCTAGCATCTTAATATCGGACAGTGGCCATGCCGGAGCTTGATATTAAGGTGTGATGGGTGGTGGCCTTGATGGATCTCATCTTAGGAATACCTGAGTTTTTTTGCTTTTTGTAGTTTAGCTCCTGTTACCTGCCAGGCATGTTGGCAGCTCCTTATGTTCGTGTTATATATATATATATTCATATGTGTGCTCTCCTTTATGCGTAGAGGATCACACATTTTTCTCAAAAAAAATTCTCAGTTTTCCTTCTTTTTTTGATGGATATAATAGTTCGGAAAATTCTTATCTCGAAGAATTTCGAGCTATATTCCATTATATACACTCATTTACTTTTATGGTGCAAAATCACGAACTGCCGTTACGCGACAAGCCTATTTTTGACTCCAAATTCATTATTTGTTAAAACTTCTCACAACTGAATTTTAATGTTTATAAAACATTTATAAATTATTTTCAAATATTTAAATCAATATTTTTCCACATTAAATATCTTTTTCACTTTTAAATTATTTCATAATATTATATCGTTATAACATTCATTTTCAACCTGTTTATATTTTCAAAACCATTAAGAGGCTAAATAACTTCATATACCTATATTTATTATGGATTTCATTTCCATTATTTATTATGGTTAATTTACTAACCATTTCCGGTGACATTTATCAATTAAGTTATCAACCGTTTTAACAATCATCTAATCAACCAAGTAATCAATTACTTAATCATCCAATATAATAAACTTACATATCATTAAACTTTAGAGATTAATTAGCAATTTAAATATTGAGTATTCACTTATGGCTCCACTCCACCAATCTTTTTCGTAGCTTCTCGAATTGATTCCGACAGCACTTCCTCCTTTTTTCTTGCTCCAGTGCTTCCCCAACTTGCTCTTTTCTTCCCATAGGGCTCGACCTTTGCAAGAGTAGGCTCGGTCAGGCCTTTGAATGGGTGGTGCTCTCTATTTTGAGGGTATGGAAGGAGGTTGTGAGCTAGGTGAGTCGACTTTATATATATAGGTATATTATTTTATTTTATTTTCTACTTAAATTTCTTTATAAATTTCCTAAAGAATAAGCCATGGGAAAACATAGGAAAAGAGGAAGAAGAAGATGGTATGATGTGTAAATGAATGAATTAAAGGGGTGCTTGTATTTATAGCCAAAATTTTGCAAAATATCCTACATCACTTCCTTCCCATCCCATCACTCATATGCCTTCTTTCACCTCCATCGTTTCACATGCCCATACCCCTCTTCATTATCATCCATCACCTCAAATCACTTCATGTTCTAATTGTTGACTTTATGAAAGCTTAAGGGTGTAGTTTTCCTAAAATATCGTAGATATTGTTTATGTATATGTAAATGTACATATGTTATATGTATGTGTATATGTGTTTATGTATATGTTAGTGGATGCATTGTATGTTATATATGTGCATATGACATATAAACAAGGTTCCAACAAATTTAGAACAATTTCCGTCGTTAAACCATTGAAAACCGAGAAACAAATTCCAGATCACATTTTAACTTTTTATTTCATGTACATATGTAACGACCTGTAAGATTTTAATAAATTTTATTGTTTTATTTACGTATTAAATTGGATTTTGTGAAAATTTAAATAAATTAAATGGCAAATAAAAAGTTAATATTTGGAATGCGTCTGAATAAACATAGCAAACTGTAAATTTTCGTCCAAAAATATAAAAGTCTATTTCGCGCGTATATTTACTTCAAATTAAATCAGTTAAAAAGTGACGGAAATAAAACGTTTCAAAACCAAATCTTTTTATTTAGAAAAATTCTAAATCCTCTTCTGAGCAAGGAGTCATCTCTAGTTTTTCAAAATTCGGACTTCTATAGCTCCGTCGTTCTTATTCTCTGCATTTTACTGCATTTTTCCGCTAGTGAAAAATTCGAATTTTTATATTTCAATCATACCACTGATATTTGTATACCATTGTGATCGTCTCGTCGTGCTGATCTCAACAGTATATTTACTTCTGTATTTTGAAATCCGGTGCACAACGGAAGCAATAAACGTTCGTTGTAACGGTACCCGTATATGTTGACCATAAATTTTGCTTGATTTTTTTTCAAAACTTCAACATGAATCACAAGCAATGAATTAAATTTGCTTTAACAGCTTCTCATTCAATATTCAGCTGAATCATAGCCACGAGTTATTACCATTCCCATAATTCAGTGTTGCCTATTACTATTCCCTACTATTCATATTGATTCATTTCCATCTCTGGTTTGTGTATAAAAAGAAAAACAAAGTTGGAAACGTATAAAGTTCTATACGTTATTTGGCATCCGTTGATTCCTTTATTATTATTACTTTGCTTTCTTTACGTTGTGATTTCCAATCTGATTTATAACTTTACTTTTGCAACCTGCTCAAAAGATTAAAACGTTCAGCTGGCCGCAATAAATATTTGCTTTTAATTTTCTGCAAAATCACAGCGTAAACGTTTTAAACTTTCCATCAGCTAAACAAATAAATACCCTACCTACGAAACTGTTCCCTGAAGCCTCATATTTCTCTTTCCCCTACAAATTCTTTTCCTCACCTGTAGAAACACATTCCCATCTCTCTCCCTTCTTCATAAATTTATGAACGAGCAACCCATTCACCAAGCAGACAACCGCACGGCCCCTCACCCCTCACCGTGAGCCAGCGCCTGCTGCCACCCTCTCGGCCAGACCTCCCCTCCGCCGCGAGATCCGCCGCCGACCGTGTTCCGCCTCAACCCTCCTCGTCTCCTCTGGTGCCTTTGGATCCGCCGCACCCTTATCTCCCCAGCCACCAAACCCAGGCCGAGCCGCCACTCGATCTCCTTCACTCGGCAACCTCAAACCGAAGTCACCTTACACCGAAGCCATCTCCTCACTTCGCTCAGCCTTCCTCATCACCTCCACCTTCATCTGAGCCATCACCTACCAGCCGCCTACCACTCACTCTCCTCCACCCAGGCCGAGATCTACCTTGCTCCAGGTCCCACGTTGCCGACCGCGTCCCTGACCACTGTCCTCTCCCCTCTCGTGCCTTGCTGATGTTTTGCGTCTCTTTTATATAAGATAAGGTATATATTTTATTATATTATATTTTATTTTAGTATATCATGTAATCTGTTTCAAATCAAGTGACTTTGTATATATATGTTGCTGAAGCTTGGGTTAATATGTGAAAGGAATATGCTTTGTTTCAATCTCTTTGTAGTAGGCTTTTCTTATAAATTGCTGTCAACTTCTATTTACATTTTTTTTATGTAAGTTTATAAATACACACGTTGTATAAGATTTTAATATGCATTGATATATGATATATTATAATTAAGCTGTGCATGGTTTGATGTTTACTCTGCATGTATTTGAATCTACACCTTTTAGTTGTTAAAATGTGTCTGCATACTTTGGAAGAAAATATACCAGATTTTGTTGTTATAAAATAGTGTCAAGTTGTATATGTATCATGATATGCTACTTTAGTTATAGTTAAGTGTGTACGCATATAAGAGACATTGGTCTGTAAGATATATGTTTCCTTTAAATAATATAAGTTCATTTTATGTTAAAAATATAGCATACGGCTATGATAAATATGATGATTTTCGATCTAGTACAAGCAGATATAAGCTAGTTTAGGTAGACCTGTAACTTGTATTTATATACTGTAGCTATGATTTAACAGTTGTAATAATAAAATATATACAACGCTTTATATATGTTAGTATGTACGATACTCCGTTGGACTTTAAATAATATATAGATTTTGATTCAAAACAGTTGTATTACTTCAAGTTTTGTTGTTACATTGGTAGACATGCTAGGTTCGTAGTGTATGCATATATACAGATTCTTAAATAATATCACATACAAATTTGTGTAACATACCATTTAAATTAGCTATAACTTACATAGTTAATATAGGTTATTTTATATTCGGGGCTATATGTGGTTTGTATCTATACTTGAATATATGAAGTTGCGGTATAGGTTTTATATTTATTCTGCGTGGGTATATATAAGGTATAACATTTTTACGTTGGATTTCTTCTATGGGTGTTTCAAATTGAAACCGGTATTTTGACATATATATATATACATATATTAATCTAATATGTGTTTAAAATTTAAAAATATGACTGTATTCAAATAGTTATATAGTTAGACGTATAAGTTCTTTTATACCATCTATCTTCATCAATCCGGTTCTGATTCGTTATCGATTTCTTTTATCAGCTTTTCTGTCGAAATCGTACCTTCTTCCTTTGCTTTGGAATTCGTAGCTTGCTCTGTTGTCTATCCCCTCTAGCCTCGAAAGGTGAGCAATCACTCACGATTAACGTTCTTTATTTATTAAATTTGATTTCAATTGAAACGTCAAATTGAAATATGCTGCTGTTAGTTGTTTTACTGTATGACTGCCATTATCTGTATCTGTTCACCTATGACACCTGACACCATTATCGGTTAGTTATTTATGTGATAATAATACAGATTGGTTGATAATTGATTGTTTGGTTGATTTTTGTCTAAATTGGATGTTAATTATTATTGTTAAGTGATAACTAGTTTGCTAGTTAAATTTGGGGTAGTATAGTTATAAATTAAAAATGGATTTTATATGACGGACCTTGAGTTATTAAAACCTGACCCCGCTATATGTAAATTTGATTTGTTGGATTTGACCCATTGATTGTTGTAAGAATTGATAAATTTATACTTTAAATCTTTGAACGTAGTTTGAATTAATTGTTGTAGTATTAAACTGAAATGAAATGGAACGACAAGTGAAAAACTGAAATGTAATAATTTTTAAATCTACCTGAAATGATACTGTAGATTTTAGAAATAATTATACAAATAACAATGCGTATTAATACGATTTTTCCGGGATTATTGGATTTATCTTTTGAATTGTTGTTGATGTTTGTGTTGCTTGTTTACTTTGACACCATCCCTGTCATCACACTGCAAGTTCCCTTTGTTATGTTTGATTTTGAATTGAAATGGGTTGAAATGATAGACCCAAGTGGTTTCCAGTTAATTTAATTTGGGATTCGGGTTGAAATGCTATCCACCCGTATACATTTAGTGTACGGATTAAAATAGTAATAACACTTTGACCATATGATAAGAAATATATGGTCTTATTAAATGTAAATTTTTAAATACATATATAACGGGAAATGATAAATATGGAGTTAATTATATCTAGTCTAATCAAGATTTGATTAAATGCATAAATTATGATAAATATTTACGTAAGTTTTATCTCGGATAAGTTTTGCAATAATATTGAACAATTAAGATTGGGAGATAAAGGTGGATTATTTTAAATGGCATTTTAGATAAGGATTTGTTTATTTAAATCAACTTGAATTTATCGAATGGGATATTTCACGTTAAATAAAATATTAGAAATATCGAGTATAATGTAGCGGAAGGTCACCAAAATGATATTGAATCAAATAAGGGGTGTTCAAGACTAGATAATAATGATGTAAAAGGATCGAGATTCTATATGAAACTGTTAAATTTAAATTGTTATATTTAAGATATGAATTATATTGAAATCAAATTAGAGATTTGGATATGTATTTTGAACCAAGATAGTTGAACTTGTTATGTAGATAACGAATTGAATTAGGTGAGATTTGAGTTTGAACTAAATTGGAAAGTTTATTTAGAAAACTAGATTGGGAAAATTTAATTGAAATGTTGAATACTTAAAGCATGAATCATATTGAACTAAAAGGGGAAATTGGGATATCCAAATCTGGGAATTATAGATTTAAGTGGATTTTAGGAAAATTTAAATTGATAAAATGAGATTGAATTTAATTGGAATGGGAAGGTCGAGTTGATGTGATCGGTTTGTTAAGTTGGGGAAATTGAAGTACTTTGCTGTATACATCATTTGAAATATATAAATACTATTATTTGAAGTGACTTGATATTTGGGTTGAAGTAAATTAAGTGAATGACCACGGTGTAATAGTATATATTTCTACATTGTAGATAATTCTATAGACCCTTAGTGGATGGTCACCCAAACATCCTTTCAGTTATATTGTATTTCAGTTGATATTTCACTTGAGTTGAATTTATTGATATAAAAATGTTAATCCTGACTCGAGTGTTTTGTGTTTTGCTTTACGCTCGGGTCAGACCGAGAAGTACAGCATTAGAGACTCACCTTCGGAGATTGGAGCTTCATTTGGAGATCCAATTATCGTTTCAGCTTTCAGTTTTCTAGTTGACTGGTTCTGAGAAGTCATCGGCACGTACTGAAGACTTTTTCTGTATTCAAGAGATGCTGATGTATTTTATTTTAAACTCTGATGTGTATAGTAGCTTCATGAACTACTATTTTTCTATTCCGCTGCATTATATTACTCTGTGTCTGTGATCTGTGTTTGATTTATTTACTGTATATTTTAAGTTTTGCCAAATTAAATTAACAATTCGGTATTTTGAATTACTCAAGTCGGACATGTACGGTTTTAGTGTCGATTTGAATGGTCCAAAATAGCGGGTCGTTACAGTTGGTATCAGAGCTTTGGCTCTAGGCAAATCTTAACATATATGGTAAATTTATTTACAGAATCACTTTCGCGCGAGTTGAATCTCTTCCTTTGACTCGATTTCCTTTGAATTTTGGAATGTCCCTCGGTTCTGGAATTCATGCTTGTCTCTTCCTATTTATATTAGTTTGATTCTGGAGTATCCCATAACTCCACTGGATGTTTTGTAAAGAGGGTGAAAACTCCTTTACAATTGGCATCGATTCACTGAAGATTTTGTATCCTCGGTTTGCGATGCTACTATTTCTTGATATGCCGAATCCTATCTCTAGCGATCGAATGTTGATTTGCCTTGGGAATTCCGCATCAATCATATTCCTGAAGTCACGGTTGACCCGGGTAAGGTCGCCCGTGATTTATAGAAGGATATCCATCTTCTATTTTGTAATTTGATTTTCTCATCTTTGTTTGAGCCTATCTTCGAATCAGGATTCTATTGTGTACAGTTCCTCTAATTCAAATCTCTATCTTTGTTTTGGGATCTATTCTCAAAAATTTCCCTTAGAAAATCGGGTATGTTTGCATTTTTGAAATTGTTTTATATATCAAAATTTTATCTTCGATGACTATGATTTTAGTCTATATATATATAAAAAAAAAAGAAATTGTTTTCAATAAGGATTATATACCTATATGTATAAAGCAAATAAGATATGTTATTCTATGTAAAAAGGTTTTGAAAGGATTTGAAAATTTGAAAAATCATAAGAGGTTTATTTATATAAAAATGATTTATAACTGTAAGGGTAAATTTGAAACTCGAGAATTGAATTCCGGTATTTTGGAATTGGTTTTAAGATTTTGGAAAATATGTAAAAATAATACGATTTAAAAAGTATTTTACGAATAAGAAATGTTTCAAATGAGTTCAAATGAGTTCAAAGAGTTTTCAAGAAAATAGAAGTCCAGAACTCACTTATGTCGTTGGAAAATAATTTCGGTGATGAGTGCACGCATCATCGACATTGATTTTTGAGTTTCAAAGTGGGGGAGAGGCCACTTAAATAGCTTCGCTATGCGAGTGATTTTGTAAAACCATTTTTGATTTCAAATTCCGAAGTAATTCGATATTTTCGAAAGAAATATGTATATATTTGAAATGATTTAAAGTATACCGGTGTTCGATCCTCGAGTTTTGCTTTGACTTAAATCTACCCTATTTATAAGAATTGATTTCCAACTTTGGAATTTTAAATTTGATCTCACCAACTATTTTGAAGGTTCAAGGACTTCCAAATCAAGGTTTAAAGATTTAAAAACTAAGAAATTTCGGAAGGTATAAAATATCTGATAAAGCGTATAAGTTGAGTTTTGTATGTTTAAGTTTGAAACCTTTTGTTAAGTAAATGAATATCACTATTTTGAATTATACTAATATGGAATTTAGTTTTGAAATATTTGGAAAATTATTAGTTTTAAATAATGGTTTTCGGAAAGGTAAATTGGATATTTCACATATAAATGGATTTTGAGAAAATGTTGGGTTTTGAAATTTAATTGAAAATTAAAACCAGTACTTATATGATGGTTTTGGAAATGAATTTGTTTGACTTGAATTTTGAAACTGGGATAATTTTCTAAGCCTATTATTTTGGAACTTTGAAATCTAGATATTTGATTTAAAAGGAAATGGGCGAAATCATGTATGATTGTGAAATTTAATTGATTTTTGAAATAATTTGAAATTGAGAACCATATATTATTGAGCACTTGATTTGGGAGTAGTCGAACTTATATAAAATAGATTTGTATAATTATTAAGTTGTTCTGAAACCTATTGATTTGAAAGGTACTCAATTCGAAAAGAGAATTTTATATAATCAAAGTCCATATAAGTTTGTTTTGATATACTATTGATTTGGAAAGTATTCGATTTGGAAAAGGAATCCTATATATAATGGACTTTATATAAGTATGATATTTGAAAGGGATTTAAAAAGGTACTATATGATATATATTTTCCAAGTAAAGATATGGAAAGTGCCTTCTGCTTGATATCCGCTTTGTGGCCACAGCGTGGATTCATTTTATCGATATATTCTCTTTGATTTTTGGTTTTCCGGATGTAATACTCGAGTGTTCCCACCGTGGCGTAACCCGCGGTTTTTCTTTTCTCTCGTGAATGCACAGCGAAATTGCCTGGCTGAGGCTAGCTTAGGGGTACGGATAGTTTCCTGGGGGAACCAGGCGTAACCATTGTGTATCCTGCAATCTGTGTAGGTCGCGAATAGTAGCGCAAGTGCCTGGCTGAGTCTTGCCTGGGGGTACGGATTGTTTCCTGGGGGAACCAGGCGTAACCATTGTGTATCCTGCACCCTACTAGTCATCATGGCGTAACTCGCAGGGCTGTGAAAGCTTACGGATATGGATTGTTTCCTGGGGGAACCAGGCGTAACCATTGTGTATCTGCGAACCATGATCGGACAAAGGTTTTGTTTTGGTTGATTTGATTGGATCGTACTTTCCATATCTGTTTTAAAAGGTTTTTCAAGTATTTTCACTGGGTGTTGAAACAAGTCTACTTAGTACTTGAAGAATTCTAGCTTTGCGCCTGATCAACGCATGGCCAGAGTCTGCAAGAACGAGGATAAACTTGTGGAAACATCGAGTTATAAAAATATTTTCGAAAGGAAATTTATTTCGATATGATAGTATTTTATTATAAAAGTATTTTTCCCCATCAAAGAAATATTTGTATAAATCTTCGAAATTAAATTCCTTTGGAAAATTGAAATTTCGTGCCCGATTCTTTCTTTTGAATCTACCCTATCTGCTCAGCTTATTTATTCACCTTGATTCTGTTTACAAATCTACCTTCCTTCCTTGTTGGATTTATCCTTTAAAATATTGGCTAATTATATACTACTTTGTTAGATATAAAATTCTAGTGTTATAAATATTTTTGAAGTTATTAATTGAATGAAACTCTTTAAAGAGAATGATTATTTATAATATTAGAAAGGTATCTTGAGTTAAATTAAAAATCTCATAAATTTTGGATTTAATATTTTCAATAGGCTTTGTAAATATAAATAATAATGTAAATAATTGTTTCAAAAAGGAATTTGAAAAGTATTAAATATTAAAGAAAAAATTTAATTGCAATTGAAGTTTCAAATGAATATTTCAAGTAAAAATTATATAGTTTTAAATAAATTATCTACCCTTGACTTCCAATTCCTGGTTGTTCTATTCTCCTACCTCCTTCCTTTTCGGGGACGAAAAGTTTTGAGTGGGGGAGAGTGTAACGACCTGTAAGATTTTAATAAATTTTATTGTTTTATTTACGTATTAAATTGGATTTTGTGAAAATTTAAATAAATTAAATGGCAAATAAAAAGTTAATATTTGGAATGCGTCTGAATAAACATAGCAAACTGTAAATTTTCGTCCAAAAATATAAAAGTCTATTTCGCGCGTATATTTACTTCAAATTAAATCAGTTAAAAAGTGACGGAAATAAAACGTTTCAAAACCAAATCTTTTTATTTAGAAAAATTCTAAATCCTCTTCTGAGCAAGGAGTCATCTCTAGTTTTTCAAAATTCGGACTTCTATAGCTCCGTCGTTCTTATTCTCTGCATTTTACTGCATTTTTCCGCTAGTGAAAAATTCGAATTTTTATATTTCAATCATACCACTGATATTTGTATACCATTGTGATCGTCTCGTCGTGCTGATCTCAACAGTATATTTACTTCTGTATTTTGAAATCCGGTGCACAACGGAAGCAATAAACGTTCGTTGTAACGGTACCCGTATATGTTGACCATAAATTTTGCTTGATTTTTTTTCAAAACTTCAACATGAATCACAAGCAATGAATTAAATTTGCTTTAACAGCTTCTCATTCAATATTCAGCTGAATCATAGCCACGAGTTATTACCATTCCCATAATTCAGTGTTGCCTATTACTATTCCCTACTATTCATATTGATTCATTTCCATCTCTGGTTTGTGTATAAAAAGAAAAACAAAGTTGGAAACGTATAAAGTTCTATACGTTATTTGGCATCCGTTGATTCCTTTATTATTATTACTTTGCTTTCTTTACGTTGTGATTTCCAATCTGATTTATAACTTTACTTTTGCAACCTGCTCAAAAGATTAAAACGTTCAGCTGGCCGCAATAAATATTTGCTTTTAATTTTCTGCAAAATCACAGCGTAAACGTTTTAAACTTTCCATCAGCTAAACAAATAAATACCCTACCTACGAAACTGTTCCCTGAAGCCTCATATTTCTCTTTCCCCTACAAATTCTTTTCCTCACCTGTAGAAACACATTCCCATCTCTCTCCCTTCTTCATAAATTTATGAACGAGCAACCCATTCACCAAGCAGACAACCGCACGGCCCCTCACCCCTCACCGTGAGCCAGCGCCTGCTGCCACCCTCTCGGCCAGACCTCCCCTCCGCCGCGAGATCCGCCGCCGACCGTGTTCCGCCTCAACCCTCCTCGTCTCCTCTGGTGCCTTTGGATCCGCCGCACCCTTATCTCCCCAGCCACCAAACCCAGGCCGAGCCGCCACTCGATCTCCTTCACTCGGCAACCTCAAACCGAAGTCACCTTACACCGAAGCCATCTCCTCACTTCGCTCAGCCTTCCTCATCACCTCCACCTTCATCTGAGCCATCACCTACCAGCCGCCTACCACTCACTCTCCTCCACCCAGGCCGAGATCTACCTTGCTCCAGGTCCCACGTTGCCGACCGCGTCCCTGACCACTGTCCTCTCCCCTCTCGTGCCTTGCTGATGTTTTGCGTCTCTTTTATATAAGATAAGGTATATATTTTATTATATTATATTTTATTTTAGTATATCATGTAATCTGTTTCAAATCAAGTGACTTTGTATATATATGTTGCTGAAGCTTGGGTTAATATGTGAAAGGAATATGCTTTGTTTCAATCTCTTTGTAGTAGGCTTTTCTTATAAATTGCTGTCAACTTCTATTTACATTTTTTTTATGTAAGTTTATAAATACACACGTTGTATAAGATTTTAATATGCATTGATATATGATATATTATAATTAAGCTGTGCATGGTTTGATGTTTACTCTGCATGTATTTGAATCTACACCTTTTAGTTGTTAAAATGTGTCTGCATACTTTGGAAGAAAATATACCAGATTTTGTTGTTATAAAATAGTGTCAAGTTGTATATGTATCATGATATGCTACTTTAGTTATAGTTAAGTGTGTACGCATATAAGAGACATTGGTCTGTAAGATATATGTTTCCTTTAAATAATATAAGTTCATTTTATGTTAAAAATATAGCATACGGCTATGATAAATATGATGATTTTCGATCTAGTACAAGCAGATATAAGCTAGTTTAGGTAGACCTGTAACTTGTATTTATATACTGTAGCTATGATTTAACAGTTGTAATAATAAAATATATACAACGCTTTATATATGTTAGTATGTACGATACTCCGTTGGACTTTAAATAATATATAGATTTTGATTCAAAACAGTTGTATTACTTCAAGTTTTGTTGTTACATTGGTAGACATGCTAGGTTCGTAGTGTATGCATATATACAGATTCTTAAATAATATCACATACAAATTTGTGTAACATACCATTTAAATTAGCTATAACTTACATAGTTAATATAGGTTATTTTATATTCGGGGCTATATGTGGTTTGTATCTATACTTGAATATATGAAGTTGCGGTATAGGTTTTATATTTATTCTGCGTGGGTATATATAAGGTATAACATTTTTACGTTGGATTTCTTCTATGGGTGTTTCAAATTGAAACCGGTATTTTGACATATATATATATACATATATTAATCTAATATGTGTTTAAAATTTAAAAATATGACTGTATTCAAATAGTTATATAGTTAGACGTATAAGTTCTTTTATACCATCTATCTTCATCAATCCGGTTCTGATTCGTTATCGATTTCTTTTATCAGCTTTTCTGTCGAAATCGTACCTTCTTCCTTTGCTTTGGAATTCGTAGCTTGCTCTGTTGTCTATCCCCTCTAGCCTCGAAAGGTGAGCAATCACTCACGATTAACGTTCTTTATTTATTAAATTTGATTTCAATTGAAACGTCAAATTGAAATATGCTGCTGTTAGTTGTTTTACTGTATGACTGCCATTATCTGTATCTGTTCACCTATGACACCTGACACCATTATCGGTTAGTTATTTATGTGATAATAATACAGATTGGTTGATAATTGATTGTTTGGTTGATTTTTGTCTAAATTGGATGTTAATTATTATTGTTAAGTGATAACTAGTTTGCTAGTTAAATTTGGGGTAGTATAGTTATAAATTAAAAATGGATTTTATATGACGGACCTTGAGTTATTAAAACCTGACCCCGCTATATGTAAATTTGATTTGTTGGATTTGACCCATTGATTGTTGTAAGAATTGATAAATTTATACTTTAAATCTTTGAACGTAGTTTGAATTAATTGTTGTAGTATTAAACTGAAATGAAATGGAACGACAAGTGAAAAACTGAAATGTAATAATTTTTAAATCTACCTGAAATGATACTGTAGATTTTAGAAATAATTATACAAATAACAATGCGTATTAATACGATTTTTCCGGGATTATTGGATTTATCTTTTGAATTGTTGTTGATGTTTGTGTTGCTTGTTTACTTTGACACCATCCCTGTCATCACACTGCAAGTTCCCTTTGTTATGTTTGATTTTGAATTGAAATGGGTTGAAATGATAGACCCAAGTGGTTTCCAGTTAATTTAATTTGGGATTCGGGTTGAAATGCTATCCACCCGTATACATTTAGTGTACGGATTAAAATAGTAATAACACTTTGACCATATGATAAGAAATATATGGTCTTATTAAATGTAAATTTTTAAATACATATATAACGGGAAATGATAAATATGGAGTTAATTATATCTAGTCTAATCAAGATTTGATTAAATGCATAAATTATGATAAATATTTACGTAAGTTTTATCTCGGATAAGTTTTGCAATAATATTGAACAATTAAGATTGGGAGATAAAGGTGGATTATTTTAAATGGCATTTTAGATAAGGATTTGTTTATTTAAATCAACTTGAATTTATCGAATGGGATATTTCACGTTAAATAAAATATTAGAAATATCGAGTATAATGTAGCGGAAGGTCACCAAAATGATATTGAATCAAATAAGGGGTGTTCAAGACTAGATAATAATGATGTAAAAGGATCGAGATTCTATATGAAACTGTTAAATTTAAATTGTTATATTTAAGATATGAATTATATTGAAATCAAATTAGAGATTTGGATATGTATTTTGAACCAAGATAGTTGAACTTGTTATGTAGATAACGAATTGAATTAGGTGAGATTTGAGTTTGAACTAAATTGGAAAGTTTATTTAGAAAACTAGATTGGGAAAATTTAATTGAAATGTTGAATACTTAAAGCATGAATCATATTGAACTAAAAGGGGAAATTGGGATATCCAAATCTGGGAATTATAGATTTAAGTGGATTTTAGGAAAATTTAAATTGATAAAATGAGATTGAATTTAATTGGAATGGGAAGGTCGAGTTGATGTGATCGGTTTGTTAAGTTGGGGAAATTGAAGTACTTTGCTGTATACATCATTTGAAATATATAAATACTATTATTTGAAGTGACTTGATATTTGGGTTGAAGTAAATTAAGTGAATGACCACGGTGTAATAGTATATATTTCTACATTGTAGATAATTCTATAGACCCTTAGTGGATGGTCACCCAAACATCCTTTCAGTTATATTGTATTTCAGTTGATATTTCACTTGAGTTGAATTTATTGATATAAAAATGTTAATCCTGACTCGAGTGTTTTGTGTTTTGCTTTACGCTCGGGTCAGACCGAGAAGTACAGCATTAGAGACTCACCTTCGGAGATTGGAGCTTCATTTGGAGATCCAATTATCGTTTCAGCTTTCAGTTTTCTAGTTGACTGGTTCTGAGAAGTCATCGGCACGTACTGAAGACTTTTTCTGTATTCAAGAGATGCTGATGTATTTTATTTTAAACTCTGATGTGTATAGTAGCTTCATGAACTACTATTTTTCTATTCCGCTGCATTATATTACTCTGTGTCTGTGATCTGTGTTTGATTTATTTACTGTATATTTTAAGTTTTGCCAAATTAAATTAACAATTCGGTATTTTGAATTACTCAAGTCGGACATGTACGGTTTTAGTGTCGATTTGAATGGTCCAAAATAGCGGGTCGTTACAACATATATTTGTAAACAAAATTTGAAAATAAATTCCTAATTATTTTTGATAAATAAAAGTGATCACATTTGAATTATAAAATCATATAAATCGATATTAGCAATTACTTACAAAAAGTGTATTTATACCCATAAACCGATATCGATTTTCTTCATAATTTCAAATTGCTTAAATATCTTTATAAAACAATAATAAATCATTTATTATCGCTTTATAACTATTTAAATGAATTATTATCACTATCAAAACAATTATTTGAATAATTATAATAACTATTAAATCATTAAACCTCAATTAAACTAAATATAAATGCATCACTATATATTTATTTAATTTCCAAAAATAAAATAAATAATTTTATTTCATATTCCCATTCAAGTATAAAAATAGTTTATGTATCCAGCTCTATGCGCTATATTTTACGAATATAGAGCTGTTTATCGATAAAATGGTTTTCGATCATTTTATCGCTATTTTTTCAAAGTATAAATTTTTGTAAATAATTATATAATTGTTATTTATTATTTTGAAACATCATAATATATGTTTAAAAAAATTATATTTGATTATTTTAAAAATAAATATAATATCAAATTAATAAATTTGCGGGTCGTTAATATTTAGAAGCAAAAGCTAGTTTGATGCCTTTGGTTTCATAAGTAAAATTTGGGTCCGTAGTTGTGACGACCTAGAATTTTGAACATTTTAAATTTAAATATTTAATTGATTTTCAATATTTGGAAGTTATTTTAACTTGAATTTCAATTATAGCTATGAATTTGGCAATTAAATTATCGTATTTAATTTATAGAAATTTGGGTAAAATATTAAATACTAAGTTTTATGCTTGTTAAAAATATTTTCAAGGCTTAGAAAATTCATATTGCTAATACTGAAGATAATGGAATCTTCAAAATTGAATTTGAAAATGATTTGTTCAGTTTTGAATTTATGTCTTTTAAATCGATATATCAAAAAAAGCCTTCCACGCGCAGTCTCGGAATTCGACAAAACCAGTTCCATTGGATCCATAATATTGTATTATTATCGGATTTCAATTTTCGTAGTGTTCGAAGTGATCGTTTGGTCGTACGATAAGCAAACGCGCTAAAATTTTTATCAAAATTTAATTTAATAACTAGGTTCAAAAAGCTATCATCTCCATACGATCGAATTTGGACTCGGAACCTTTTCCATTGCGTTCGGAATAGGCGTATAACATTATAAATGCCTGGCGACATGCCTCGATAGGAGATCAAGATTTTGTGTTGCGTAATTCCAGACAATTTAAATTTGAATTTAAGATATAAATAGTTGTAACATTCCCATTTTTAAATCAAATTTAAATTGGTAGTTAATTTAATTTTTGAAATTGAATTGTGAATTAATTTGGTGTTTTCCAAATTAAGTTGTTATTTGTTTGTTTAGGAATATAAATTAATATAAATATTGTTTTAAAATAGAATTTCTAATTGGAAATTTAGAAAAAATATTTTGAATAATATATTAATTATAAATTTGATTATGGCTTGATTTAAAATTTTTGAATAAATATATTTATGAATATTTATATATATATATATATATATATATTAAAAGTTAAATTGTAAATAAATTTTGATTTTGGAAAATTCAAAATGTAAACTTTTATAAATAAATTGGATGTTAAAAATTGGTATTCTAAAATAATAAATTTGAATTTGATTACCCTATGATTTAAAACTAATAAAAATTTATCCTGGAATTATTATATACATATGTGTATATATATTTGAAAAGTTTTATTTTGAATTTGATATAGATAATTTTCAAAAGCTAACTAAGTTAAATTCCATATTTTATAGCATGTGTGTTTATTTCTTAAAATATAGATAGTTATAAAAAAAATCATCTTTCTTTAAAATTGATATAAGTATAAATAATAGGAAAATGAGTTAATATGTAACAACCTGATATTTTCGTCAATTTTCAAATTGAAGTTTTTAAAATTTAAATTACAAATGGTTATAAAGTTTGAGGGGCTTTGATTTTTTTTTAAAATAGTGGTTCATTTGTTTTGGTTTCGCTCCAAACTTTGGTTTTCAGTAGTTTGTTGATAAACGTTCGATCTCTGTAGTGTTTACTTGGTTTTCCATAGCGTACCTGTGAATTAAGAACAATGCTATCAGAAAGTGTGAATAATTTTTATAACAATCAAATTGCACTTACCATTAAACGAACAAGCTAAACCCTTAACTAAATTATTTATTAAATAAACCAGCCCAACCAAACTGCCTCTCCCATTTCAGCCCAAAGTATTAAATTATAAAACTTAATCAAATCGCAACTCATTTCTCAGCCCAGCCCACAATCCCCCTCTTTACGTACTTTGACCCGATCCCCCTTTCATTTACATTCGCGTGCCCTAATCGATCGAGAGGAAAATTATGGCGGCCTCTCTCTCACTCGTTTGTCCAAATTTAGGGCTTCGGTTGATAGCTTCGTTCGTCTTCGGTCGAATTCTAGCCGGCTTCCCCTAAATTCGTCGACAATGTGAGTAATCCCAACTCACATCTAATTCAAATTCATTGTTTGGTGATTTTGTGTTCGGCCTTGAATTTTTGTATCTGACTTCGGCCATTCGATTTGTTTTGATGATTGATTTTTTGTAACTTTGTCGCCTCGACCCTGTTTTTGTTCGATGCTGATGCTTTTCTGCCTTGAGATGATTTTGGGGCTGTTGATTTAGATCCCATGACTTACATTGTTTATTGCACACTAGTCCTTGAGCATGTTGTTGCTGGCCATTTCATTTGTCATCTTCATTATGACCGGCTTCACTGACATGTTTCGTTACTTGATTATTTAAGGCTTGCCTCGGGTTTTCGTTGCTTTTGACTCGGGTAAAACTTTGTAAGGCTCGGGTAGATTTTTATTTACATGATTTTTAAACCTGCAAATGTTTTTAAAGAAAAATGAAATGAAATGAAATGAAATGAATGTGTCGAGTTGTACACAAGCTTGTCACCTGTGTCTGCATATATGTGCATATATACATATGTTTGTGTGTATGCATATATGGGTGGATTGACTTGAATTGCAATCTGGCACATTTGTTTGTAGGCTTGTTTTTGTTCACAGTGTACTTGATGGTTACTGTGCATTTTTGTGTTTTGTGTCAGTTTCATTGTGGTTGTGTTATCACCATGTTGGTTTGACTGGAACTCGATTCACTTGATACCGTCACTGCTTCGAACTCTTTTATACACGTATACATGTATGTGAATATATGTATATTTGTTATTTGAAGTGGTAGCCTATTTGGGATGTGTTCTTCTGAAGTGATTTTCAGTCAGGTTTGCAATTTTATATTCCAGTGTGCCTGGATCTGTAGCTTCGTTCTTTGACTTGTTTCATATAGAAGATGCTCCATTTCCTATTCACTTGTATCAGCTTTTGGTTGAGCTTGAGTCTTGTTTAATTCACAGAGGCACTGTGCGTTGTTGCCAGTTGCTTCTCTCTGTTTACTTGAGCTGCTGCACTGTGCATCTGCACCTATATACTTTATCATTCTTGTTGCCACCGCATGTTTCAATATGCTTGTGCACTTTGATTCAGCTTGTTTTGCTGGTGCACTTGTTGCGCCTGCATCTTTGTTGCTTGAGTTGTTTTGCTTGAACTTTGTTGTCTGGTGAATTGTTGTGTGTGCATTTGCATGTTCATGTGTGTCATTGTGTACCGCTGTTGTGCTGGCACCCTACTCTGTTGCACCATCTTGCTATGTGCATCCTACTGCATATGTACACTTGTTGATGTTGCCACTTCATTTCAGTGTGCATGCATGTGTAATCACAGCCTTCTGGTCATTCATGTTGCTACTGCAGTTTTCTGTGTGGCATTCATTCTCTTTTATGTTGATTGTGTTGTAGTGTTCATATATGGATATTTAAAACCATATCATTGTTGAGGCTGTGACACTTGTTGTCGCAGTTGCTTGACCCAGTTTCATTCCTTTGGTGCACTATGCCTTCGCCTCGCTTGTGCACTGCGCTACACACTTGTTGCATCTACATTGTCACTGTATCTCTTTATCATAGTTTGCATTTTTGTTGAAACTGTTCCATTGCACTTGTGTTGAGTCACTGACTTGACCTCTGCATTTCGTAAGTGACTTAGCTTTGTAGTTACGACATGTTTCTCTTACATGTTCTTATGTTTGTGCATGTCACTATTCAATTTTAATTTCACCTGTGTTGAACCCGTCTTTTTATTTTGGGTTTGACCTTGTGCCCGATTGTGTACATCATTACTGTTGTGGCAAGGCAGTGCACGCAAGCGTGAACTGCAGCCACACGGTATTGAATTTTTGGGTACGACATCACTATAGTGGCAAGGCAGTGCACGCAAGCGTGAACTGCAGCCACACGGTATGGTTTTATGATATTCTATCTTGTTTTGATTATTTGATCTTTTGCATATTCCATATGCTGTAGTGGCGAGGCAGTGCACGCGTGCGTGTACTGCAGCCCTACCAGAATTAATATTTTAATTGATATTTCAATGGTTTGAATTGTTTTGTTATTCAATTCAATATTCTGAATTGTATTCTGATTTGGTTTAATTTGCTGATTTGTTGTTTAACACGGTTACGTGTTATATTTATCGTTATCCGATTCCTTTATTTAAGGATCGGATAGACGAGATTTATTGTGACTGTCTTCTATTCATATTTAATTATTATTGCTTCTGTGCACCAATAACTGAGTTTGAATTAGACTGACCCGAGTATTATTTTCTTTTGAATCTAATACTCGGGTCAGACCGAGTATTTCAGGTTGTAGATATTCTGCTTTGGGTTGCTGCTAGAGCTATGAAGTTCTTTCATATCTTTTGGAGTAGTCGTCGTCATTTGTAGTAGTATGTAAAATTGTATAGGAAGATATGTATTCATGTATATTATATACGTTAATGTACTTATATATGTAACTTCCTTAGTCGACTGTTGTAGTTGTATCATATGTACCGTGTGAATGTATTGTAACTGACATCAGTTATTATATATATATGAGACTTTCTATTTCATCTGTGTTCCGCATTTATATTATCTGTGTTGTTATTTTATATTTACTGTTCTAAACTATTACGAACCATCGTAGTTCGTTTTATACTGGAATTGGGGTATGTCGATGGGAGAAAATAAATCAGAGATGAAAAATGAAAGAATATATATATTTATATCACTCCCATCGAGATAACCAATACTAGTGTAAGGCCAACTATTGATGGCCGCTCCTCAACAGCCTTATTCTCCGTGCTAGTTGACAGCATTACACCGTAGTGTTCTTGGCTAGCGTGGGTATAGAGGTGGGGCGTCACATCTTCGTATCAGAGCCTGGGTTTTAGAACAAATATAAAACATAACTTAGATAGTACATGTGTTACAACTATTTGTCGACGTTTTATCTCTCATATTTGCAAATGATTATCTTTGATCGTTAGGTATGAATTCCTAACGCTTATTCGTATGCATTTGATTTTTGATTCTTGTGTTTTCGGCTTTGATTTGATTTAGCCGATGATTGATTTTGTTCGAATCTCAGCGATTCCGAACTTGATATTTTATGTTTTTCTCGGATTGATTTCCATTCGACTTCGGTCACTTTGTTTTTGAGAAATTTCTAAATTCTTGATTTCCAAGACTCTGACTTGGTTTGCCGTTGAGTCCTTTGATGATGATGTTGAATCGTTTTATACTCTATTATGGCCATTAATTGTTGACTTCGGCATTGACTTGATTTTTATTTTATTTTTTTTGTTGAAGTCATTTATGCATTTATGCTCGTTTTGTTTCATTATTCCATTTGTCAATCGATTCTTCTTGTCCGATTAGTTGTTGTCATCTTTGTCGACTTTGAAAACTTCTATTTTTGGAATTTTTGGATATTCCTACTTTGATCGATTTAGAATCGAATTATTTGGATTTTATTCACATCTTCGAATGTGAATTTTAGTGAATTGATTTGGTTTCCAAATTTAATCGATTTTTGATTATTTCTCGATTTGTTGCTATCATTTATTAGCAACTTTGATGACCATTTCTTCGGAATTTTTGTGAACATACCCTTCGATGAATTCGGTATCGATTTCTTTGGATTCTATTCACGTCTTCGTATGTGAATTCTTGTGATTGATTGTTTCTGCAATCATTTTTGTGATTTGTCACTTTAAAAATATAAATGTTTCAATACTAGTAGTAAATATCAAAACTCTTTTATCAAAATGTTTTCAACTCTATTTTCAATATCAAAATCTTTTCCTAAACCATTTTCCGATCTATTAGTATATACAAACCTTTATTTTCACTCGTATGAGAAATCTAATTAAACGGCTTAGCAAAACAAGTAGTATGAAACGCTTGCGTTTACTTCGTCGGTTAATTTTTGGACTTGTTCGATTGAACCACTTGTGACATTTTTCTAGTGAAGATCTACAATTTGTTCGTAAATATTTAAGTTAAGCTAGTGGTTATGGGACATGAAGCTAAACTTTTATATTCACTAGCTTAGTGTAATTGACACTTCTCGTTGATCTTGACGATCGCTTTATGAACTAGACTAGCAATTGTGCTATGTCTTTTTATTTGCGAGGTTAGACTAGACACCACTTGTGTGATTCCATTCACACATACCTTTCTGCTTTTTGGTTAGTCTTGACCTCAATCTGTGTGATTCCATTCACACATGCTTAGTGTAATTGACACTCCTCGTTGATCATGATGATCGTTCTGATGGTCAGACTAGACACCACTTGTGTGATTCCATTCACACATACCTTTCTGCTTTTTGGTTAGTCTTGACCTCAATCTGTGTGATTCCACTCACACATGCGGGGTAGCTCCCCATGGTCTTCGGACCGTCATGTGATAGGCCTCTTTCCCTTTTTCTGTGATTTCTAGATTCCTTATGTTGATTTCTGGAAATTTTATGCTTCACTTATTCTTGTGCATTGGTGAATTCATATGTTATTAATTTGTCATGAGTACAAATTTGGGGTATGTTACCTCTTTGGATCTTTGAGAAGATTCTTGTGATATTGATTATCTCTTATCGGTTGATCTCCTGTTGATCATTATTTGCATACTTATAGTCGTATGTCAGTATGGATATTTCATATTTATGCCATACCCCTCATCGGTTGATCTCCTGTTGATCATTATTTACATACTTATAGTAGTATGTCATTATGGATATTTTATGTTATGCCATACCTTTTATTCTATGTCATACTCTGTTCGAGTTTTTATACTCCGTTCGAGTTTTTATACTCCGTTTGAGTTTTCATACTCCGTTCGAGTTCTCATACTCTTATCTTGTGATTTCTGGATTTCTTGTGTAGATTTCTAGAATTTGTGCTTCACCAACTTTCGTGATTTCTATTGATAAGTTTTATCAATTCTTGTGCATTGGTGAATTCGTGTGTTATTGACTTGTTATGAATACAAGTTTAGGGTATGATATCCCTTTCTATCTTTGAGAAGATTCTTGTGACACTTTTGATGAACGAAAATTCATTGGTATTATATTTTGATGCCAATTATTTCGATGAAATTTTGACGTATGTCGAAGTTGCTACTGACATTGCTATTTTAATCACGTGTTTTAAAAAAAATTTGTTATTTTTCAAAATATTTCAAAATATAAATCAAAATTGTTTTCAAAATTTTTACGATTTGCGCTTTCAAAAGAATGAGGAAGCGAATTAAACGTTTCAGAAAAATCGAGGACTATGACCCCTTTCTTTTACTGATTCGCTTAATTCCGGACTTGTCCGTTTGAGAACGTAAAATGTTATTTATTTAAAATACACAATTTTGCACTTTCAAGGAAACGATGAAGTGAATTAAACGATTTAGTAAAACTCGTGGTTATGGGTCATGTGCGTTTGCTATTTCGGTTAATTTCGGACTCGTTAATTGAAAATTTGTGATTTCTGATTATCGCTTGTGATAATCAGATAATTGAGATTTAATTATCGTTTGTGATAATTAAACATTTGCGATTTGAGATTTGATTATCAATTGTGATAATTAAATATTTATGATTTCTGATTATAGTTTTTGATAATCAGATATTTATTGTTTCTAATTATCGTTTGTGATAATTAGATAATTGTGGTTTAATTATCGTTTGTGATAATTAAACATTTGCGATTTGAGATTTGATTATCAATTGTGATAATTAAATATTTGTGATTTAAGATTGATTTTCGATTTTGATAATCGAATACTTGTTGATTTGATTATCGTTTTTGATAATCGAATATTTGTGATTAGAGATTTCTGAATTATCTATTGATAATTAGATATTTGTGGTTTAATTATCGTTTGTGATAATTAAACATTTGCAATTTGAGATTTGATTATCAATTGTGATAATTAAATATTTGTGATTTAAGATTGATTTTCAATTTTGATAATCGAATACTTGTTGATTTGATTATCGTTTTTGATAATCGAATATTTGTGATTAGAGATTTCTGAATTATCTATTGATAATTAGATTTTGTTGATAATTTGTGAATTTCTTTTATGAAATCAAAAGATTTCTTTGGCGTTTATATTGTACTACGTCGGTGTACCGACTCAATTTTCTGCTATTCATGATGTTTTCCACGTCTTCCAATTACGGAAATGCCTTAGGGATTTCCAATTTCTATTCTTGAGCAATCTTATATTCACATCATTGCTTCGAGGGTGTAGCACCTTCGAAATATAGATGTTTCTCTTGTTGAGATTCTCAATGGTTCTCAAATTCTATGGATTTCTCTTAGGAATCCAAAGAATTCATCGAGCAAACATGTTCAGGCTTTCTCTTTCATGCTCTATATGGTGAACTTTCTATTTCTAACTTCTTTATCGTACGATGATGTTCTTTATGGTTGTTACCATTTGTCCTTTTATTCCTTAAGATTGCGAGGACGCAATTTCTTTAAGGAGGGTAGTCTGTAACAACCCGATATTTTTGTCAATTTTCAAATTGAAGTTTTTAAAATTTAAATTACAAATGGTTATAAAGTTTGAGGGGCTTTGATTTTTTTTTAAAATAGTGGTTCATTTGTTTTGGTTTCGGTCCAAACTTTGGTTTTCAGTAGTTTGTTGATAAACGTTCGATCTCTGTAGTGTTTACTTGGTTTTCCATAGCGTACCTGTGAATTAAGAACAATGCTATCAGAAAGTGTGAATAATTTTTATAACAATCAAATTGCACTTACTATTAAACGAACAAGCTAAACCCTTAACTAAATTATTTATTAAATAAACCAGCCCAACCAAACTGCCTCTCCCATTTCGGCCCAAAGTATTAAATTATAAAACTTAATCAAATCGCAACTCATTTCTCAGCCCAGCCCACAATCCCCCTCTTTACGTACTTTGACCCGATCCCCCTTTCATTTACATTCGCGTGCCCTAATCGATCGAGAGGAAAATTATGGCGGCCTCTCTCTCACTCGTTTGTCCAAATTTAGGGCTTCGGTTGATAGCTTCGTTCGTCTTCGGTCGAATTCTGGCCGGCTTCCCCTAAATTCGTCGACAATGTGAGTAATCCCTACTCACATCTAATTCAAATTCATTGTTTGGTGATTTTGTGTTCGGCCTTGAATTTTTGTATCTGACTTCGGCCATTCGATTTGTTTTGATGATTGATTTTTTGTAACTTTGTCGCCTCGACCCTGTTTTTGTTCGATGCTGATGCTTTTCTGCCTTGAGATGATTTTGGGGCTGTTGATTTAGATCCCATGACTTACATTGTTTATTGCACACTAGTCCTTGAGCATGTTGTTGCTGGCCATTTCATTTGTCATCTTCATTATGACCGGCTTCACTGACATGTTTCGTTACTTGATTATTTAAGGCTTGCCTCGGGTTTTCGTTGCTTTTGACTCGGGTAAAACTTTGTAAGGCTCGGGTAGATTTTTATTTACATGATTTTTAAACCTGCAAATGTTTTTAAAGAAAAATGAAATGAAATGAAATGAATGTGTCGAGTTGTACACAAGCTTGTCACCTGTGTCTGCATATATGTGCATATATACATATGTTTGTGTGTATGCATATATGGGTGGATTGACTTGAATTGCAATCTGGCACATTTGTTTGTAGGCTTGTTTTTGTTCACAGTGTACTTGATGGTTACTGTGCATTTTTGTGTTTTGTGTCAGTTTCATTGTGGTTGTGTTATCACCATGTTGGTTTGACTGGAACTCGATTCACTTGATACCGTCACTGCTTCGAACTCTTTTATACACGTATACATGTATGTGAATATATGTATATTTGTTATTTGAAGTGGTAGCCTATTTGGGATGTGTTCTTCTGAAGTGATTTTCAGTCAGGTTTGCAATTTTATATTCCAGTGTGCCTGGATCTGTAGCTTCGTTCTTTGACTTGTTTCATATAGAAGATGCTCCATTTCCTATTCACTTGTATCAGCTTTTGGTTGAGCTTGAGTCTTGTTCAATTCACAGAGGCACTGTGCGTTGTTGCCAGTTGCTTCTCTCTGTTTACTTGAGCTGCTGCACTGTGCATCTGCACCTATATACTTTATCATTCTTGTTGCCACCGCATGTTTCAATATGCTTGTGCACTTTGATTCAGCTTGTTTTGCTGGTGCACTTGTTGCGCCTGCATCTTTGTTGCTTGAGTTGTTTTGCTTGAACTTTGTTGTCTGGTGAATTGTTGTGTGTGCATTTGCATGTTCATGTGTGTCATTGTGTACCGCTGTTGTGCTGGCACCCTGCTCTGTTGCACCATCTTGCTATGTGCATCCTACTGCATATGTACACTTGTTGATGTTGCCACTTCATTTCAGTGTGCATGCATGTGTAATCACAGCCTTCTGGTCATTCATGTTGCTACTGCAGTTTTCTGTGTGGCATTCATTCTCTTTTATGTTGATTGTGTTGTAGTGTTCATATATGGATATTTAAAACCATATCATTGTTGAGGCTGTGACACTTGTTGTCGCAGTTGCTTGACCCAGTTTCATTCCTTTGGTGCACTATGCCTTCGCCTCGCTTGTGCATTGCGCTACACACTTGTTGCATCTACATTGTCACTGTATCTCTTTATCATAGTTTGCATTTTTGTTGAAACTGTTCCATTGCACTTGTGTTGAGTCACTGACTTGACCTCTGCATTTCGTAAGTGACTTAGCTTTGTAGTTACGACATGTTTCTCTTACATGTTCTTATGTTTGTGCATGTCACTATTCAATTTTAATTTCACCTGTGTTGAACCCGTCTTTTTATTTTGGGTTTGACCTTGTGCCCGATTGTGTACATCATTACTGTTGTGGCAAGGCAGTGCACGCAAGCGTGAACTGCAGCCACACGGTATTGAGTTTTTGGGTACGACATCACTATAGTGGCAAGGCAGTGCACGCAAGCGTGAACTGCAGCCACACGGTATGGTTTTATGATATTCTATCTTGTTTTGATTATTTGATCTTTTGCATATTCCATATGCTGTAGTGGCGAGGCAGTGCACGCGTGCGTGTACTGCAGCCCTACCAGAATTAATATTTTAATTGATATTTCAATGGTTTGAATTGTTTTGTTATTCAATTCAATATTCTGAATTGTATTCTGATTTGGTTTAATTTGCTGATTTGTTGTTTAACACGGTTACGTGTTATATTTATCGTTATCCGATTCCTTTATTTAAGGATCGGATAGACGAGATTTATTGTGACTGTCTTCTATTCATATTTAATTATTATTGCTTCTGTGCACTAATAACTGAGTTTGAATTAGACTGACCCGAGTATTATTTTCTTTTGAATCTAATACTCGGGTCAGACCGAGTATTTCAGGTTGTAGATATTCTGCTTTGGGTTGCTGCTAGAGCTATGAAGTTCTTTCATATCTTTTGGAGTAGTCGTCGTCATTTGTAGTAGTATGTAAAATTGTATAGGAAGATATGTATTCATGTATATTATATACGTTAATGTACTTATATATGTAACTTCCTTAGTCGACTGTTGTAGTTGTATCATATGTACCGTGTGAATGTATTGTAACTGACATCAGTTATTATATATATATATGAGACTTTCTGTTTCATCTGTGTTCCACATTTATATTATCTGTGTTGTTATTTTATATTTACTGTTCTAAACTATTACGAACCATCGTAGTTCGTTTTATACTGGAATTGGGGTATGTCGATGGGAGAAAATAAATCAGAGATGAAAAATGAAAGAATATATATATTTATATCACTCCCATCGAGATAACCAATACTAGTGTAAGGCCAACTATTGATGGCCGCTCCTCAACAGCCTTATTCTCCATGCTAGTTGACAGCATTACACCGTAGTGTTCTTGGCTAGCGTGGGTATAGAGGTGGGGCGTCACATAATATATGAAATATAGTTTATGACATTTGTAAAAACAATTTATAAATAAGGGCTTAAACATAAAATAAATTGTTTTTACAAGTGTAGATTAAAGTAAGTATGTATTAACAAGTTTTAAGGTCTTTAATTATGTAAAGACAAGTGTAGCCATTTTATTTTCTTAATTAACAAGTGCCCTTGGTCTTTTATTTTCAAATTTATAAATAAAATGTAAAACAATGCAAGGTTTCAAACACAATTTAAGTAACATTTGACATTTGTAAAATAAGATGGAAAGTAGAATAACAAGTGTAAGGACAAAAGATTATGAAAATAACAAGCGTTGAGTGAATTAACAAGTGTCATTTTTTAAAAATATTCTTTTCATCTTTGATTTTAAGAAATGAGGAAAAAATTATCATACTCTTTTCAATTTTATTTCAAGCATTCAAAACAAAAGAAAACCTCAAATCTGAAAAGAAGATAAAAAGAAATTATAGTTCAAAATCAAAACCAGATTCAAGTTGAATCAAAATAGATTCAAAATCAAGCAAGCAAGACCTGGAAACAAAATCATGCAACAGACAATTAATTCGAATTCAAAAATCTAGAAGCAAAGCAAACAATCAAAACCTGGCAATCTAAGCAGTGTTCAAAATCAGTTTACAACCAGAACAGATAACAACCTGATCTAGAGCCATTCAAACAAATGCAAGACCAAGCTTCAGTTCAGAGCCTGGAAGAAAATGAAATGCTAATTCAAAAGAGGGCTCAAACACTTCTCTGTTTTCAAACTGCCAAGTGAGTAAACATTTTGTCTTTAAAAGTTGAAGTGAATTTAAATCTGGTTTCATATGAATTCCTGGAATGAGTTATCTGTGCATGTGTAAGTACAAATGTGAATACTGTATGTTTGTTGATTTGATTTGTGCATGATGTTGTTCTCTGCTTCTAGGTTACAGAGTACATAATTTAATCAAAATTCAATATCTTTTTATTAAGTCACTGTTTGGACTTAGGATTTAAATAAAATATGTTTGTTTAATCCTAAATTAAAGTTTAAAATTGTTTCCAAGTAAAATAAGTTAGAAATATTTCTAGAAACAAGATAGATCAGAAGAAAACTTAAATGTATGTTAAAATAAGTGTTATAAATTGATAATCCAATTACATAACTTGAAACTTCTCTGAAAAAATTTGATTTTTAAGATAAAAATCATGAATTTTAGTCTAGGATTCTGTGTGAAATTTTAAGATGACTGGAAATGGGTTTTGAGGCAATTTCTGATGATCATTGGGAGATGGGGGTTTAGGGCTTCGTCTAGAGGTGGAAGGATGTACGGCGAGGCTAGGAAAAATGGTTGGAGGAAATATAGATCGCCATGGCATCGACGGCGAAGTGATTTAGGTTTCTGAACCTAATTTTGGTCGAGTTTACAATCTATGGCAATGCATCTTCGATGGTGGATCGAGCTTCACCGGACCGTTGGGAAATGCACTAGGGAGTGTTAGTGGATTTGTTGACGGGGTGGTAGCGACTCTGGTGGTCGGAGGTGAGATGTTCGAGGCATTTCTGGTGAGGTTTTGGGTTCCAGCTTCAACCACCTTACTCGATTTTGATTTGATGCTTGTTAATGTGTTTGGATCATCGAGAATTGATGTATGGGAGATGGTCGGTGTGTCGAAGATTACGACAATGGTCACCGCCATCGAAGTCGACCGTGCAGGTGCACGGTGATGTTTTGGGTGTCTGATGTTTCGAATGGGATTTGACTCGAAGGTGATATCGGGTTTTGGAGGGTGGTAACTCGGGTTTGAACCCTAGTGGTTTGAGGGGTTAAGTCTGTAGATTTTTAAATTTTAAAATTTATGCTAAGTTGTTAAGAAAATGGGTAGAGAAGATGTTTACTTGGGGTTAGACCCGAGGGGTTTTGAGTTGAACCCGAAGTAAGGTGATGAGCAGTTTTTAAAAGTTGCTAAAAATCAATGTTTTTTTGAAATTTAAAATCAAATCTAGTTTAAAATATAAACTTACTCTTTTTATAATTGTTTCTTTAACTATTTGATTAAGAAGTTTTGAAAATTTTTTAATTTAAATTTTGTGAAATTTAAAGTGATTTTAAACTTAAGTTAAAAATTGAAATTTTAAGATTTTTATAAAAGCAAGTTTTGAAATTCAAATTGAAATTAGATTTTAAAACTACTACTTGATAATGTTTTAAATATTTAAAGGAAGTTTTGTTAACTTTAAAATTATCAAGTTAAATGGTTATTTTATTTCAAATCTTAATTAAATGATTTAATTAAGTAAAGATTAACTATGAAGATAAAATGTTTTAAAAATGTTAGTAGTAATTAAGGAATTAATAAGCAATGTTTTATCTTAAGGTTAATTAAGGTTTTTAATGTCTTGAGATTAGTTAAGTTAATTAAGGAAATTAAGTATAATTAATTAATCAAATTTAGGATTAATTAATAATTTAGGATTAATCAAATTATAAAGGTTTAAGGATTAATTAATTGTTATTTTAATTTACTTAAGTAATTAAGATTAATTAATTTGTAATTAGAGGTTAATTAATTAGATAATTAAAGATTAATTAATCAATGATTAGAAATTTTATTTAGTGATTAGTGATTAATTAATCAATAATTAAGAATTAACTAATTAAGTGATTAAGGTTAATTATCGTAATTAATTAAGGATAATTAATTTAATTGTAATTAATTAAGGATTAATTAATTTTGTTTAAAGGATAACTAAATAATTAAGGGCTAATTATTTAATGATTAGAGGGCGATTAAATTATTAATTAAAGGTTAATTAAATTAATTATTAAAAGATAATTAATTAATATGGTTTGTGATTAATTAATGTTAATTATCCAGGATAAGTAATTAATCTAATTTAAATTAATTAGATAATTAATTGACCTTACTTATGAATGGTTGTATTGTATGAGATGCCTTGAATTGATTGTCCTAGCTGATCTATGATATCTTGTTCTGTGAATTGAACTGTGCATAATTTATTTATTTGTCTGTTATACATTGGTATATTATCTATGAATTTATAAATGAGTGATAAGCGTTATAGGATTATACCGCTTATCGATATTGATATAATTGAATCTATAATGATCGATGTTGTTACACTATTGGGTAAAACCCCTAGACTACACCATACACACACAAATATGGATTGCATGAGGAAATTGGTTAAGTCAAAGATTTTTGAAATGGTTTAAAAAATTGAATTTTGAATCGAAATAGTATTAGAAAAGGAATTGGGTTAAATATGAATGGCTTTTGAAAAGGAGTTTTAAAGACAAAATTACGTGGTTAATTAATTTAAACCACACGATTTATTCATCTTAATTGAAGATGATTGATTATTAGTGAATGCTGTGTATTGATTTGATATCTTCGTTATGTGATTGTGATGTTATGTAATATGAATTGCTTTGTGCTGAGCTGTGATATTTGTGATGAATATACTTCTGTGTGAATGTGAAAACCCTTTGGCCCGTGAAACGACACTTGAATTTCGATGCGACAGGGAGTCGAATTACAGTTAGTTGTCCGAAACCCACATCGAACCTTGATAGTGAATCTTTATGAATGATATATCCACGTGTTTTAAATTAAGCGCCCATTATTCGGTTTAGCCGGGAGAGGACCTTGTGTCGTATAACTCATTCTGAATATGTGGTATGACGAAATGGATGGCATTTGAAGACGGTGGTGAAGACCGGGCGTCTTCGAGAACGATAGGATAACCCGTCGAATGACTCTGCACTGAGTTGCTCCAGTATAAATATCTCCATATGTGATGGGGAGTCCGATCGGGATTGTGGATGCCCAGATTGCAAGGGCTTCTTTGGAAGTGCCTTCGGTTCTGTTCAAACCCAGAGTTTATTGTACCCTTCAAAAAAATTATTTATCTTAATTACTTTTATTAATTAATTATTCCTTAATTAATTAATTAATTAATTAATTATTAATTGCAAATTAATTAACCTTAATTATTTATTAAATTAATCTTAATATTAAGTAATTAATTAAGTAATTACTTCTTAAATAATTATATTAATGAATCATTAATTGTTTAATAAATCAAGAGATAAATTAATTACTTTGATTATCCTTTAGACTTTGTTTAATAAATCATATTAGTTACTTTAAAAGGTTAGGACTAGTTTAAATAACATTTTATCTTAATTACCCTTTTTATTACATTATTTTTTAATATAAATAACTTAACAAAATAATGTAACAAAATTAAATAAATAAAATTTAGTTCCTTTTTAAAAAAACATCTTACTTAATTAATTCAAACTTTAATCAAATCATCATTTTGAAAACATTGTTTTAAAAAAAGTTTGAATTTGTGAAGTAAGATATTTTTTTAAAAAGGAATTTAATTTAATTTATTTAATTTTGTTACATTATTTTATTGAGTTATTTATATTAATAAATAATGTAATAAAAAGGGCAATTAAGATAAAATGTTATTTAAACTAATCCTAACCTTTTAAAGAAACTAATGTGATTTATTAAACAAGCTAAATGATAATCAAAGTAATAAATTTATCTCTTCATTTACTAAACAATTAATGATTTGTTAATATAATTATTTAAGAAGTAATTACTTAATTAATTACTTAATATTAAGATTAATTTAATAAATAATTAAGGTTAATTAATTAGTAATTAATAATTAATTAATTAATTAAGGAATAATTAATTAATAAAAGTAATTAAGATTTAATTAATCCTTATGACAACCCGATTTTCACGTTCGAAAATCGACATCCACACTTCACTCGTATTCGAATGCCGTAGATTCAACCGTAAAAACCCGATTCGTCGAAGCTTATAACACATTAAGTACAACACCACCGCGGAAGAAAATGAATATATCATTGATACACAACAGACACAATATCTGATACAATATGATACAACAGATCCATAAATATCAGAGACAAGATACGGCAGCAGAAAGAGATAACTTGAACTTGAACCACCAAGTGAGAACTCCAATATGTGCAACTCCATCTCCAATCCGAAGCTAGCTCGAACCCCCATCAAGTAGGTCTTAAGAAAAGTTGGTCCAAGTGAAACAAATCCGATCACCAAATCTGAAGGCTTCGAAGATTTTCAAAAGCTACCAAATCTAAATCTACTATTTATCTGAAAATCCAACTCTAGACTGCCCGTGTGGAAAATTGTAGGCACCTAGAGTTTAGGAAGGGAATAATAAACTCCGGGTCAGTCATGGGATTGGTGTGAGCAAACGAAAACAGTTTATCTTTTAAAACAAACAATAAAAGAATTTAAAATTGAAATCTGCAATGCTTTTGGAAAATGAAACTACCATAAGGCCTTCTGCCGCACACACCATGCAAACGCAGAATTGGAGGAGATTTCTCCTTATGATAGTCAAACATGTTTGAAACGCAAAAACCATTTTGATATTATTATTAGTGCATAGTGGAAAATATTTCGAAAGTATAATATTAATCTTAGCCAGCAAACAACATTTCGTCGTATGCCTACTATAACTACCATGTTCAATAGCAGGTTACCGCCACATTCCATGGCAGGTTATACAACTAAAACCGTATAGGGCGCGTATTGTTTCTTTGGATTTTCCAACAAATGGTCAGGCTAAGGAACTTCCTATTGCCACATGGGAACGCCTTTGGAGGGACGCCTCGAGAACCTACCTGGATCTCTGCCAACACAAGGCCGGTTTACTCCCTTCCCGGGAGTAACACCTTCAGATATGCCATCCCCGGTCATCTGCGACCTTTATCCGAGGGCCCTCAACACCAACAACCACAAAGCAATGTATATGAAGTAACCACATAGGTGAAATATCTGGGCTCCATACCATGATACCACCCTTTTCCAAAAGGAATGGACATACCCTAGGGGCGCAACCTCTGAAACCTTGCCGCATCTTTCCTATTTCGACCATTTGCGGGGAGTGAGGTCCGACGAGGTCTCATCCACAAAGCTACGCTTTTTATAAAAGCTTTGGTTCGATCAACAAATGATCTGCAACATTTAGCAGCACTCAACATGCCACACTACCAAATTGGGAATGCGTCACAAGTAACCATCAACTACATAACCTCTGAGCTCATATGTCTCAGAGAAGGGTCTTAAGCTAAGAGAATAAATCTCCGCTACCAAATAGAAATGTATTTGATAGAAAACAGCTTTGCATCTCAAAGTATAATGTCAGACACATATCCATACAAGTCTGTTCCGGGTTCGAACAGAACCGGAGGCACTTCCAAAGAGGCCCTTGCAAATCCGGATAATCTCTAATCACGTCCGGACTTCCCATCACAAAGGGTGATCAAATCTCTATACCGGAGATCAACCAGTGCAGAGACATTCGATGAGTTATCCTTTCTCTTTCGAAAATATTCGGTCTTCACCACCGGTCTTCAAATGCTATCCATATCGTCGTATCATTACTCAGAATGGGTTATATGACACATGGTCCTCTCCCGGCCAAACCGAATAATGAGCGCTTATATTTAAAAAAAGCATATGGATATTAGGATCTTTGTTAAGTCACAACTTAAAACCCAAAACCTTTCATCAAATGGTTTAAACAAATTACCATTCACAAATCTTTAAACAAAAAGATTTACATCACAAAGTTCGGCAATCTTTCACAAAGATTTATTCACAACTTTCAAACCAATTTTCTTTTCAAATTTGATTAACTCATCCAATCATTAAATCAAAGACTCAATTGATAGCTATCAAAACTATTTCCAAAGATTCATTTATAACTTTCAAAACGATTCCCATTTCAAATCTTCTATATATAAAAGATATACCATTTAAAATCCTCTTCAATTTTAAAACAATGTTCAACCGTCTTTCACGAAGATTCGTTCATAGCTTTCAAGATAATTTACATGTCAAACTTGAAATCTTTTCAACAAAATTGGAAATTCTTTCTTTATTTGAAGGCTATTATTATTTGAAGACAAATATTTTTCGTTTCGGAAAAATCCGATTACATTTGCACGAGTTAAAGCCCTTCAAGTATAAAACTTGGGTTAAATTCAAATTTCTAAAATAATATTTTTAAAAATGGTTTAAAACCCATATAAACGCATTTATAACTTGTATATCCTTTTTAAAGTATGATTTCCAAACACAGAATTAAATTTCAAATTTTGAATTCAAATTTAAATCAAATTTGAAACTTTATCAAGTTATTCAAATAACTTTTGTCTTTAAAACTCCTTTTTAAAAGCCTTTCATATTTAACCCAATTCCATTTCCAAAACTATTTGGATTCAAAATTCAATTTTTAAAACCATTTCAAAAATCTGTGACTTAACCAATTTCCTCGTGCAATCCATATTTGTATGTGTATGTTGTAGTCCAGGGGTTTTACCCAATAGTGCAATAACATCAATCATCATAGATTCAATTATATCAATATCGATAAGCGGTATAATCCTATAACGCTTATCACTCATTCATAAATTCAAAGATAATATACAAATGTATCACAGATAAATAAATAAATTATACACAGTTCAATTCACAAAACAAGATATCACAGATCAGCTAGGACAATCAATTCAAGGCATCTCATACGATACAACCATTCATAAGTAAGGTCAATTAATTATCTGATTAATTTAAATTAGATTAATTACTTATCCTGATTAATTAACATTAATTAATCACAAACCATATCGATTAATTATCCTTTAATAATTAATTTAATTAACCTTTAATTAATAATTTAATCACCCTTTAATCATTAAATAATTAGCCTTTAATTTTTAGTTATCCTTTAAACTAAATTAATTAATCCTTAATTAATTACAGTTAAATTAATTATCCTTAATTAATTAACCTTAATCACTTGATTAATTAATTATTAATTAATTAATTAATCACTAAATAAATTAATTTCTAATCATTGATTAATTAATCTTAATTAATCAATTAAATTAATTCTTAAATAACCACTAATTAATCCTTAAACCTTTATAATTTAATTAATCCTAAATTATTAATTAGTCCTAAATTTGATTAATTAATTATGCTTAATTTCCTTAATTAACTTAACTAATCTCAAGACATTAAAAACCTTAATTAACCTTAATATAAAGCATTTCTTATTAATGCTTTAATTACTATTAACATTTTTAAAACATTTTATCATCATAATTAATCTTTACTTAATTAAATCATTAATTAAGATTTGAAATAAAATAACCATTTAACTTGATAATTTTAAAGTTAACAAAAATTCCTTTAAATATTTAAAACAATATCAAGTAGCAGTTTTAAAATCTAATTTCAATTTGAATTTCAAAACTTACTTTTATAAAAATCTTTTTTTTTGCAGGGCAAGCGGGGTTGAAAACTGGACCCCTACCAGATTTATTATAAAGAACAAAAGAAGATACACATGGGAAACAAAGGAGAAAAAAAGAAAAAAAAAGAAAAAAAAACAGGAAAACACCCACAACTATGGAATCCAAGGATCGAACAGCTGCAGAAGGAAATCATACTTGCTCAGTTTCATGCCATACATAATTGCATTTTTTAAAATTGCCCAAAGCTCCATATTGTTCCTCGTCTGCCCCTCAAAATATCTCCTATTCCTCTCATGCCATTCCATTTTCAGCAGCTTTTTAATGGAGAAGAAAAAAGGAGTTCTTCTCACCTCATACTAATCTATAGCAAACTCAACGACTTCCCAATGATTCACAGTTGCAGAAGACAACCCCATGTTACTCAATACATTATTCCAAAGAGGCACAACATAAGGGCAGTGAAAGAAAAGGTGCAGGGTAGATTCATCATTGCCACTGCACAGCAAACAAGAGGAGGGAACAGTCATGGCATACGATATCAGTTTGTCTCTTGTTAACAAGGCATTATTCAAAACCTTCCATAGCATCAAATTGTCCCCAATAGGTGAAATGGTGTTCCAAATAACCTTATGCCATTTACAGTCTGTCATAGAGGCAGTACCCTGCAGTGCCTCATAAACTCTATAGATAGAATGGACCTTGCCATTCCAATACACACTGTCATGGTCATGAAGATCAAAATTTGACTGAGTAAACTGTCTCTAAAGTGCTCTGACATTTTGATTGCTGGTGTAAGGCAGCACTAACTTACCAGCAATAATGAAATCAACAGCCCTGCCATCTCTGACAATGCTAGATTGAAATATCTGTTGAGGTGTGCAGATATGCTGCGTTATAATCCCTTTGGCTATCCAGGGATCATGCCAGAAGCTACAGTTACTTGTACTAGACAGTTGCATCTGGATTAAAGGCCTTAACAAGCTTCTCAAGTTAAGAATGCTCCTCCAAACCCAGCTGCAATTATGAGGAGCATCCATAACCCAAAACTTCTTTGAACCAACATTATGCTTTAAGGTCCAGTTTACCCATAAAGAATCCTTCTTTAGCATTAGGGCATTTATGTGATTACTGTATGCAGCCTTATTCCATAAAGGGATGTTAAACAATCCCAGACCCCTTTTGCATTGAGGTTTTTCAAAAAGAGAGAAGGTGCAAGGGAAAACCTTCTTAACATGAATGTTGCCAAACCATAAGAATCTCATCATAGCAGTTCTAACCATTTTCAGCAGCTTTGATGGTAGGATAAAAGCCCTGGCCCAATAGACCATCATAGAGAAACACACTGATTTTAACAGAATAAGCCTGCCTGCTTGAGTTAACATTCTAGTGGTCCACCTCTCAATCACAGCAGTGATTCTTTGGTACAGATTTAAATTAATTTTTCAATTTTTAAAATTTCAATTTTTAACTTAAGTTTAAAATCACTTTAAATTTCAAAAAATTAAATTAATTTTTTTCTAAACTTCTTAATCAAATAGTTAAAGAAACAATTATGAAAAGAGTAAGTTTACATTTTAAACTAGATTTGATTTTAAATTTCAAAAAAACATTGATTTTTAAAAAAATTTAAAAACTTCTCACCACCTTACTTTGGGTTCAACTCGAAGACTCCTCGGGTCTAGCCCCGGGTAAACATCTTCTCTACCCTTTTTTTTAAAAACTTAGCTTAAATTTTAAGTTTTAAAAATCTACAGACTCAACCCCTCAAACCACCCGGGCTCAAACCCGAGTTACCACCCTCCAAAACCCGATATCACCTTCGAATCAAATCCTATTCGAAACATCAGACACCCAAAACATCATCGTGCACCTGTACGGTCGAATTTGATGGAGGTGACCATCGCCGTAAGCTTCGACACACCGACCATCTCCCATACATCAATTCTCGATCATCCTAACACATTCACTAGCTTCAAATCAAAATCGAGTAAGGTGGTTGAAGCTGGAACCCAAAATCTCACCAGAAAATCCCTCGAACATCTCACCTCCGACCACCAGAGTCGCTACCACCCCGCCTACAAATCCACTAACACTCCCTGCTGCATTTCCTAAGGGTCCGGTGAAGCTCAATCCACCATCGAAGATGCATTGCCACAGATTATAAACTCGACCAAAATTAGGTTTAGAAACCTAAATCACTTCGCTGTCGATGCCACAGTGATCTATATTTTCTCCAACCATTTTTTCTAGCCTCGCCATACATCCTTCCACCTCAGACAAAGCCCCGACCCCCCATCTGCCAATGATCATCAGAAATTTCCTCAAAACCCATTTCCAGTCATCTTAAAATTTCACACAGAATCCTAAACTAAAATTCATGATTTTTATCTTAAAAATCATATTTTTCAAAGAAGTTTCAAGTTATGTAATTGGATTATCAATTTATAACACTTGATTTTAACGTACATTTAAGTTTTCTTCTGATCTATCTTGTTTCCAGAAATATTTCGAACTTATTTTACTTGAAACAATTTTTGAACTTTAATTTAGGATTAAACAAACATATAAGTCCAAACAGTGAATTAATAAAAAGATATTGAATTTTGATTAAATTATGTACTCTGTAACCTGGAACCAGAGAACAACGTCATGGACAAATCAACTCAACAAACATACAATATTCACATTTGTACTTACACATGCACAGATAACCCATTCTAGGAATTCATATGAAACTAGATTTAAATTCACTTTAACTTTAACGATAAAATGTTTACTCACCTGGCAATTTGAAAACGGAGAAGTGTTTGAGCCTGCTTTTGAATTAGCATTTCATTTTGTTCCAGGCTTTGAACTGAAGCTTGATCTTGCATTTGTTTGAATGGCTCTAGATCAGGTTGTTATCTGATCTGGTTGTAAATTGATTTTGAGCTCTGATTAGATTTCCAAGTTTTGATTATTTGCTTTCCTTCTAGATTTTTGAATTTGAATTAATTGTCTGTTGCATGATTTTGTTTCCAGGTCTTACTTGCTTGATTTTGAATCTATTTTGATTCAACTTGAATCTGGTTTTGATTTTGAACTATATTTTGTTTTTATCTTCTTTTCAGATTTGAGGTTTTTTTTTTATTTTGAATGATTGAAATAAAATTGAAAAGTGTATGATAATTTTTTTTCCTTATTTCTTAAATTCAAAGATGAAAAGAATATTTAAAAAAAATGACACTTGTTAATTCACTCAACACTTGTTATTTTCATAATCTTTTGTCTTTACACTTGTTATTCTACTTATCTCCTTATTTTGCAAATGTCAAATGTTACTTAAATTGTGTTTTAAACCATGCATTGTTTTACATTTTATTTATAAATTTGAAAATAAAAGACCAAGGACACTTGTTAATTAAGAAAATAAATGGCTACATGTAACAACCCGCATATTTGTCGATTTTATATTTAAATATTTTATTTAAATATTTTATCGTTAATCGGATTTTGGTCCGAAAAGCTACTTTTTGCAAACGGTTAAATTAGGACTCGAGACCACTTCCATTGAGTTCGAAATACCGTTTACAACTTTTTAAGTATAAACATTGATAGGTTTGGAGTTAGTGGAATTTCACTAACTTTTCCCGCTTTGGACTTTGGGTTAGCTTAGCCGTTATAACTCAAGCCCAACCCCCTCCTTCTCTTCACTCTTCATAAATTCCTACCAACTCAAGCTTTTGCATTAATGGTGAGTGAAAAGAGAAATTAAAACTCCAAAAGCTAAGTCTTCATTGCTAATCCAACATCAACTCCAAAACTCAAGTGAAGGCATTGATTCAAGCTAGTGGTTGATCCTTGCATAGCATTTCAAGCTTCATCTTCATCTATTTTAGTGAAAAGGTGATATTTTTATCTCACAAATCTAGCCTATAATTATCTTGGACTATTGGGAACGAATCCCTATCATGTTTGCATGTACATTTGCATTTGGTTTGGATTGGATTGGCGAAAAACCCCAAATTTTACTGTTTTTGGTGAAAAAATGCACTTAGGTCGTTCTGCCTATGCTAGATCTTTCACATGGAAAAGTCTCTGCCTCAAAATAGCTCGTTTCCAACCTTAAAATGGCCTACAACGTTAGGTCGCTCGGTACTCGGAATTAGGTCATAGGTCGTTTGGTTTTAGGTCGCTAGGTCGTTGGGCTTTAGGTCGAATGGACCTTAGGTCATAGGTCGTATGGACCTTAGGTCGTAGGTCGTTCTGGCCATTTCTAACGTCTTCGGAGTTAGGTCGAATGGACCTTAGGTCGTAGGTCGTTCTGACCATTTCTAACGTCTTCGGAGTTAGGTCGAATTGACCTTAGGTCGTAGGTCGTATGGACCTTAGGTCGGTAGGTCGTATGACCTTAGGTCGTTAGGTCATATGGCTTTAGGTCGCTAGGTCGTATGACCTTAGGTCGTTAGGTCCTATGGCATTTTAGGTCGTGTGATCTTCTTACCTGTTAGGTCGTTGGACCTACATCCTGTTAGGTCATTGAACCTTTAGCTCGTAGGTCGCTAGGCCTTATCTCTTTAAGTCGCGTGACCCATCTCCTTTGTTCCATTAGGTCGCATACCCCATTAAGTCGCTCGGCCTTTGCTCCATTAGGTCGCGTACCCCGTTAAGTCTCTCGGCCTTTGTTCCATTAGGTCGCGTACCCCCTTAAGTCGCTCGGCCTTTGTTCCATTAGGTCGCGTACCCCCTTAAGTCGCTCGGCCCTATCCTCCCTTAGGTCTTCACTAGGTCGTACCATTTTGGTCGAACCCCGTAGCAGGGGCATTGCCCCCGCACCCCCACCTTGGGGGGTTGCCACCCCCCTGGACCCCCCTCCGTAGGGGATCTTATCTGAAAAACATTCAATAGAACTTGCTTTGTTGAGATGCTGAGTTGACCACTCTTCGAGACAAACTATCTTGGGCTTCTCGGTCGATTTTATGGATTTTTGAATATCTATTTCGATGGATTCTTTGTTGGTTTCTTTAGATTTTATTCACCTCTTCGTATATGAATTTTTATGATTGATTGTTTCTACAATCACTTCTATGATTTGTCACTTTAAAATATGAAGGTTTCAATACTAGTAGTAAATATCAAAACTGTTTCAACAAAATGATTTCAACTCTATTTTCAATAACAAAGCTCTTTTATTAAACCATTTTCCAATCTACTAGTATATACAAACCTTTACCTCACTCGTATGAGAAATTGAATTAAACGGCTTAGTAGAACAAGTGGTATGAAACGCTTGCGTTTGCTTCGTCGGTTAACTCTTGGACTTGTTCGATTGAACCTTTTTGTGACAATTTTCTAGTGAAGATCTACAGTTTGTTCGTAAATATTTGAGTTAAGCAAGTGGTTATGGGACATGAAGCTAAACTTTTATATTTACTAGCCTAGTGTAATTGACACTTCTCGTTGATCATGACGATCATTTTTTGATTTAGGCTAGCAATTGTGCGATGTCTTTTTATTTGCTTCCTGGTTAGGCTAGACACCATTTGTGTGATTCCATTCACACATACCTTTTTTCTTTTTGGTTAGCCTAGACACCATTTGTGTGATTCCACCCACGCATACCTTTTTGTTGCGAGGTCGGGCTAGACACCATTTGTGTGATTCCATTCACACATACCTTTTTGCTTTTTGGTTAGCTTAGACCTCATCTGGGTGATTCCGACTCATCCATATGGGGTAGCTCCCCATAGTCTTCGGACCGTCATGTGATAGGCCTCTTTCCCTTTTCTGTGATTTCTGGATTTCTTGTGTTGATTTCTGGAATATATGTCATTGACTTGTTATGAGTACTAGTTTAGGGTATGATACCCTCTTTGGATCATTGAGAAGATTCTTGTGATATTGATTTATCTCTTATTGATTGATCTTCTATTGATCATCATTTGCATACTTATAGTAGTATGTCAGTATGGATATTTTATGTTATGCCATATCTTTTATTTTATACCATGTCATCTGATATGTATAGCTAGACTGATCCGTTTATTATTTTCTTAAATAATACTCGGGTTAGACCGAGATGTCACAAGTGCTTCTGCTTGACTTCCTCCCGGGGTTTGCTACTCTGACTTTTGGCTAACTATTTAGATTTGCTGTTTTTGTTGTATACACTTGAGATATAAACTCATAGTGGTATTCTTTTGTATAACACGTGTTGCTATTCTTTTGTATTATTGTGGTTCTTTTTGACCACTACTCTGATGTACACTTTCTTGTGTTAGTTATATATTCATATCTTCTTCCTCCTTTGTGATATGGATGTCTGTGACTGATTGGCGTTATGCTTATTTCTATGTTTGTTTTCGAAGATTATTTATAGCCACTGTGTGATAGCTTTGAGTTTGTATCGGAATGTCGGACTTCCTCCTTAAATGTAATGCATGTTATACTATCTGACATATCAGTGCTCGCACAAAGAAGTTACACGGATGGTCACTCCTCAACAGCCTTATTCTCCGCGCTAGTTGACGGCATTACACTGTAGTGTTCTTGGCTAGCGTGGGTATAGAGGTGGGGCGTCACACTACACTTGTCTTTACATAATTAAAGACCTTAACACTTGTTAATACATACTTACTTTAATCTGCACTTGTAAAAATAATTTATTTTATGTTTAAGCCCTTATATATAAATTATATTTACAATTGTCATAAACTATATTCATATATTAACTCATTTTCCTATTATTTACACTTATATTTAAAGAAAGATGATTTTTTTTAAACTATCTATATTTTAATAAATAAACACACATGCTATAAAATATAGAATTTAACTTAATTAGCTTTTGAAAATTCTATATCAAATTCAAAATAAAACTTTTCAAAATATACACACACTAATGTATATAATAATTCCAAGATAAATTTTTATTAGTTTTAAATCATAGAGTATTCAAATTCAAATTATTTATTTTAGAATCTCAATTTTCAATATCCAATTTATTTATAAAAATTTACATTTTGAATTTTCCAAAATCAAAATTTTATTTACAATTTAACTTTTAATCTATATATGTTCATAAAGATATTTATTCAAAAATTTCAAATTAATCCACAACCAAATTTATAATTATATTATTCAAAATAATTTTTTCTAAATTTCCAATTAGAATTTCTATTTTAAAATCATATTTATATTTATTTATAATAATAAACAAACAAATATCAATTTAATTTGAAAATACCAAATTAATTCACAATTTAATTTTAAAAATTAAATTAACTACCAATTTAAATGTGATTTAAAACCGGGAATGTTACCATAATAGTGCATTAAAATAATATGACAGCTTCGAAGACACATAGAGGAGTTTGTTGCACGTGTTCGTTTGATATAACACACGTCTTCTTTCCTTCATTTTCTTTGCCGTATATTTTATAAAAATGTTTTTACAAAAAAAACAATATCAGTTAATAAAATATATCGTGACGCTTCATTCGAAAGTAAAATTCGAACTCGCAGAAACAATGGCCGCCTCTTCCCGAAATCATTCAAATCGAAAAAGGGGCGATTTAACGAATCGATCGAGAGATACGATGGCATCGAGACACGATGTTCTCGAATCGGTAAGCGTATGGAAGTCGGCAACAAAGGCAACGATGGGAGGAGAGGAAGAGCTCGCGAGCGTGGAATGGTTAGGAGGGCGATCGATTTTGAGGGTTTGGTGATGTTTTTGGAATCGCAATTTGGAGGGTGGAGTCGTGCATGTCTCTGGATGTGGCAAGCTCGTTCGAGAGCTTGGAGACGATGGTGGTAAGCTTGGTTTAGGCGCTCGAATTCGTGATGGATAGCTGCATCGATCATCAAGAAGGCACGCCAGTGAAGTGAGGAGGTGACTCGACCGGAGCTAGGGTTTCGTTCGATATGTAGTAGGTAATACCGATTTATTTATATAAGTAGTTTTATATTTACAGTAAGGAAAATTCTGTTTGACGAGTAATATAATGGTAATAAAATTACAATTAGATATATATATATATATATATATATATATGTCTATGTATGTATGTATGTATGTATAATCACTTTTTATAAATTTAGTGATGGATTAAACTATGGTAGTTGCAAAGAGAAAAATAAATATAATTTCTTATTTTAGGAAGATTAATTTAAATAAAATCATTAGTTTAAATTAAAACTGATTAAATGGAAAATTAATTTGATCGACTAATTCGAATATTAATAAAACCTTATGATGTTTGCTATAAGGTTTAAAAGATCATGAAAAACAAACTGGAATGGAAATGGATTGAATGCATAATAAAAGGTGAGATCTTCTCACTCAAATTAAAATTGGAATTTCAGTTATTGATTGACTGTTTGGATGTTGTAGAGTGTGTATATATATATATATTTGGAGTGATTGACTTCCCATATTATATAGTGGATGAGACCCTATGCGCCGCATAATAGCGGATGATTTTATATAATCCCATATATCGCGATATTCCACCTTGAAGTGGAATTGGTATTTAATTGTTGTGCTAACATCTGTGGATGCAAGGAAATAGGATGGTGGGATCCAACTGGATTCCTTAAATATTTGAATTGGTTTCATTGTTATGTGTTTATTTATCTATAAGCTGGGCATGATTATATTATAATTAAAATTTATTGAAGGCTATAGTTTAATCGAATATGTTTTTTATATCATAGGATACCAGAAATTAAGAATTTGATTTCTAGAAATTAAAGTGGAAAATTTTAAGTAAACGAATTTTTGAAATTTGATAAATTTAAAAGAAGGAATTTAAAAGTATAAAGGTTGATTTTTGTAATCTTATCGGATAAATTCCAAAATATAGGAAAAAGGTTTAATAAATGGATTTCGAGTAATATAATTCAAATGTTGAAGAACTTATTTAAAATACAGATTTTAAATAGTTTGGAAGAGATTAAGGAATTTATTTTAAAAGAAATAAATTTTTAGAAATAAATTTGGAATTTTATTTGGTGTTCAAAAATAAATCTTTGGGAAATCAATTTGAAAATTAATTTTGTGTTTAGAAATAAATTTTTGAAATCAAATTGGAATTTGATTTAGTGTTTGAAATAAATTGGAAATTGATTTGGTGTTTGAAAATAAATTTGGAAATCAATTTGGAATTTGATTTGCTGTTGAAATAAATATTTGGAAATCGATTTGGAAACCGTATATCCGTGAGTATTTGGAAATTTAAATTCACAATGGGAATTAATAATAGAAAGGGAAATTTGTTTTAAAAATAAACATTAGGTATTTTTAAAAGTGTGGAATGTAAATTAAAATAAATCAAGAAAGATTTATTAATTGATTTAAATGGACCATTTTGAAATGGAATGTGTATTTTCCCTGGAAAGCCGAGTATGTTTTCAAAAGTAGCTTATAAATATAAATTGAAAGTTTAAAGGATGGTTTTAAAAAGAACGTTTTGGAGAAATTATTTTCTTAAGTTATTTTGAAAATCTTCAAAGTAAATATTTATTTAATTAATTATAGAAGTGATTATTTAAAGATTTAATTGATATTTGATTTATATAAAGGGTTGTTGAAATAGTTATACTCTATCTAATAATTTTATTTTAAAATTATGCTAGGCTTCAAATTTATATGAGATATAGGTATAAAATTTTATAACTAATATTTTATAATAAAGTGTTTTAAAATAGTTTTATTTTAAGTGTTTCTAAATATATATGTTTGGATAAGTAATTTAAATTATTTTAGAGTATTTGAACTCGGTAGATTTTCAGTGAAATGAATAAGTATTTGGGAATATATTCCTCGTAAGGAAAAAATTATTTGAAATTTGTTTTCAAGGGATTGAAATGTGAAAGGTGATTTGAAATTTGTTTTCAGAGTGTTGAAGCGTGAAAATATATCTTGCGAAGATATTTTGAAAGCAAATAATTAGGAAAAATTATTTAAAATCTGGTGATTGTTGTGAATGTTGATTGATAGTTAAATAACCGGCAATCAATATTTGCCTTTAAAGGTCGTTTGAATTTCGATGTGACCAGGGGTCGAATTCCAAATGGATATTCGAAAACTGCATCTAACCTCTATGATGGATCTTTTGTTTAAAAGATCAAAGTGGAAATTTATTGTGCATTACTTGAAATCTGAATGAACACTTATTTTTTAAATAAGCGCTCATTATTCGGATTAGCCGGGAGAGGACTTTGTGTCATAAAACCCATTTCGAATAATGATATGACGAAATGGGATTGCATTTGAAGATGGTGTTAAAGACCGGGCATTTTCAAAAATGAAAGGATTATCTGTCGAATGTCTCTGCACCAAATGGCCCCGGTATAGAGATTTGATCACCTTTTGTGATGGGGATTCCGGATATGATTAGTTAATATCCGGATTGCAAGGGCTTCTTTGAAGTGCCTTCGGTTCCATTCGATCCCGGAACATACTTGTATGGATACTTGTCTGACATTACACTTTGAGATATAAAGTTGGTTTCTATCAAATACATTTCTGTTAGCGGCGGAGAATTTATTCTCTTAGCTTAATACCCTTCTCTGAGACGTGTTTGCGCCAAAATTGGTCACAAACCCCCAAGTATTGTGAAAGCACCAGTGTTGGAATATAAATCAGCAATATCCAAACACAAATCACAGATTTAATCAAGCAACACGCAGTAAAATAGAAATTATGAACGAGAACACATAATTTATAGTGGTTCGGCTATCTCCGGCCTACGTCCACTGCAAAGGTTTTAACTTTTATTGATGTTCTTCGCTGATTACTCTTGATTACAGTGGATTACAGTTGATGATAGCCTTGAAATCTTAATATAACAATGATAACGAAGTAATTCAATCCGGCAGAGTCTGGACGTTCAATGGTGGAAGCTCCTCTAAAGTCCCCCTTTCTGAAGGCTTCAGGTTGCTATTTATAGGCGTAGGAGGCCCAGATCTCGCTCAAACTTCGGGAGACTTCTTCTGGCACGTGAGTGGGCCCACACGACCGACCCCACCAAGTTTCGACTCGATCTGACATCGATTCCAAGTGATTTCTAACCCATCAAGAAATGGTCCAATCGAGCTGAAACTTGGCAGGAACAATCTTTATCATGTATGGAATCTACTGTGAAAATTTCGTTGTATTTGGATCAGTGGTTTAGGAGATATGATCGATTCAAGTTCTGGTTTCTCGTGAGGGCTATGTTGTTCGAATCGATCGCTTCGAACCCCTGAGCTCGAATCCATGGGTTCACGTGGTTCAGTGGTGACGTGGCGCACGTCCTTCGAGTCGATCCGGTCTTCTCTCCGGGTTGAACGCTTCGACTCCATATACTTCGGCGCATTCGAACCGATGAAAGACACATCATCATGGTTGGTTGGCCCAGTGGGTTCGAATGAAGCTTCAAAGGTGGGTTCGAACAGGACCTCAGTGATGGGTTCGAACAGGGCCTCTGTGATGGGTTCGAACAGGGCCTCTGTGATGGGTTCGAACAGGACCTCTGTGATGGGTTCGAAACCTTGGTTTCCCCTCCAAATTGAATCGATCATAACTTGAGCATATGAACACGGATTGACTTGAAATTTGAGATGTTGACCTCTACGGTCTTTCTCGCCGTGTCCCATCAATTGTGGCTCAATCTGGACTCGGAAAAAATTCATCGATATCCATGGTTATCCTGCAATGCATGGTTGATATTCAAGAATAATAGTCATTGATTTTTAGTAAATTCTGAGTATCTCAACTTTGCCAAAAATTGGGATAACACTTTGCCCCCCAAAACATGCCTTTTTGTAAAAGGTATGTTTTGAATGGTCTTAAATCGAATGTAGTAAATCCATGTTTCATTCATAGCTGCAGTATTATCAATCAAGTTTATGGCTGTTCGAAGCCGAATCAGCATTCGTGAAGTTCTGTAGTCTCTCCGGACTGTTAATGGCTACTCTGAACCCTTACTAAGTCCATTCTAGACTTAGTGATTGAATAGAAAGATCCTATTGCACTCTGGCGTTGCCTTCTATCCCTTGCACTCTGGTCCTGGTTAGGACGTATAGCGATGTCATGGTCGTTCTGGACCGATCATAGCCTCTCAGAGCTCTTGCTGGATCCCATCCTGTCACTCTCCGGTGAAGGGGAAACAGCGCTTAAGTGAGTTGATCCTATCGCTCTCCGGCGAAGCAACTCACTTCTTGCACTCCGGCTCAGTGTATCTGAACATTAAGCGATGTCTTGGTCGTTCGAGACCGATCATAGCCTCTCCGGGCTCTTGCTGGACCCCATCCTGTCACTCTCCGGTAAAGGGGAAACAACGCTTAAGTGAGTTGATCCTGTCGCTCTCCGGCGAAGCAACTCACTTCTTGCACCCCGGACCCCGCCTCTCCGGGTAGGGTCATAAAGCGATCATTTTGATGTTGGTATTTAACGTTCATCTTTTGACTCTCTGGTCAAAAGGTTTATTGCAAGAGATTCTAATTTATTTATTAAAATTCGAGTTCTAGATGTTCAATCTCAAACATCAGAAAAAGCTAAACACTGCCTCTCCGGGCATATCAGTCTATCTCCATCTCAGAGCATGCCTAGGGATCTCTTCGGTTCTCGTGCATGTGTAAGTGGAGTAACCGTTTATTTTGAAAACAAATCTAAATAGAATTATTCGACCGAAGTTCAAATCCTACACTTGGCCCTTGCCATCTTTAATCAGTGGATGACGAGTCGTGATCCCGATCCAGGATCGTTCCTGTTAGGTGGAGGCGGTAGTTGTTTAGGCCTTACCGCCGCAGTCCGTTCTCTAACAAATTGTGGCAATCTACCACCCCTGGCATGTTCTTCCACCTCATCCTTTAGGTGGCGGCATTCATCTGTGGTGTGCCCATCCAGCTCATGGAATAGGCAATATTTTCCAGTCCTGCGCTCCCGCTCAGTGGGATCCCTTATAGGTGGCTTTCGATAGGGGAGTTGCCCCCGAGTTTCAGTGTAAATTCTTTCTAGGCCTGCATTCAGATCTGTGTACTGCCTAAATCTTGGTTCTCGGAATTTCTTTCGTTTACCAGGACCATCATGTCTATCATCCTATTTTCTTTTTCCCTTGTCCACTCCTGACTGTTCTCTGGAGGTTCCTTCACTCTGCGCAACATTTGTTTCCAGGCTCTCGGCTCGTGATTCTTCTAATCGGATGAACTTTTCAGCTTTATGAAAGAACTCTCCAAGATCTTGTGGTGGGTCTTTAGTCAGAGAATCTTTGAATTTGGTGCCTTCCGCGACTCCTGCCACCGCCGCCATCAAAATAGTCGATGGATCCGGGCAATCTACAGAAGTCACTGTTACATTGAATCTTAGTAGGAAATCTTTTATGGACTCTCCGGCCCTTTGCTTGATCGAAGCTAAAGTCATCACGCTGTTGGGTCGCGTCACATGGACCCGGAACTGTCTCATGAAGCAGTCTACAAGCTCGCTCCATGTTCTGATTGATCCCGTCTCTAGTTGCCTGAACCAAAGTGCAGCCAAATCCGACAAATATAGTGGGAAGCATCGTGCCATCACTTCCTCGGATGCCCCTAGCACTTCCATGTGCCTAATATATCTGGTAATATGCATGGTCGGGTCTGACCTTCCGTCATAAGGTTCTAGCATTGGTAGTTTGAATTTTGGAGGGTTCCTTGCGTTTTGGATGTTCGGAGTGAACGGACTCCGACTAACTTCTTCTAGCCCTCCACTAGGTAGTCCTCCTCTCATGATTCGTCGCATTAGGCCAATCATTCTCTCGTCTCCGTCTAGGGGTTGCCTCCTTGTCAAGTTCCTATCCTGTCCCCCGAGCCTCGAAGGGAATTCTGGTACATATTCTTCTGGTGGCTCGTTAGCATATGTATTAACTCCAGCTTGTTGAGCTCTGTCTATCGGTCTTCCAGCATCGGACCCTGAGGGTCTAACCCCTGGTCCTTGTTGATCACCTTCAACTCCTATATTCTGGTCCTAAACCTGACCTTCATTAGCTTCTGTAATCCTGATTCCTTGTCCCGCACTTGCAGTTGTTGTAGTTGGTCCAAGGTTCTGCATATTCACCGCCCTCATTTGTTCGAGGAAATTCTGCAGCATTTCCTGTTGGGTCTTCATCATGCTTTCGCGTATTGAATTAGCCATAGCCTCCATCTCGTCTCTAGTGATGTAGACGGAAGCTTGTCCTTCTCCTTCTCCTGAGGACGCTTCTTGGCTTCCTCCCTGTTGGCTCCGATCAACTCTTTGTCTTGTTTGTCGAGTCATTGTTTCCGAATTGGAATTCTTTAAACTTTCGAATCTGAACACTGAATCTGATGTAGCGGGTGCTAGTTGTTCTTAGTGAAAGCACCAAAGTGTTTGCGCCAAAATTGGTCACAAACACCCAAGTATTGTGAAAGCACCAGTGTTGGAATATAAATCAGCAATATCCAAACACAAATCAAAGATTTAAGCAAGCAACACGCAGTAAAATAGAAATTTTGAACGAGAACACACAATTTATAGTGGTTCGGCTATCTCCGGCCTACGTCCACTTCAAAGGTTTTAACTTTTATTGATGTTCTTCGTTGATTACTCTTGATTACAGCGGATTACAGTTGATGATAGCCTTGAAATCTGAATATAACAATGATAACGAAGTATGTAATTCAATCCGGCAGAGTCTGGACGTTCAATGGTGGAAGCTCCCCTAAAGTCCCCCTTTCTGAAGGCTTCAGGGTGCTATTTATAGGCGTAGGAGGCCCAAATCTCGTCAAACTTCGGGAGACTTCTTCTGGCACGTGAGTGGGCCCACGCGACCGACCCCACCAAGTTTCGAGTCGATCTGACATCGATTCGAAGTGATTTCGAACCCATCAATAAATGGTCCAATCGAGCTGAAACTTGGCAGGAACAATCTTTATCATGTATGGAATCTACTGTGAAAATTTCATTGTATTTGGATCAGTGGTTTAGGAGATATGATTGATTCAAGTTGTGGTTTCTCTTGAGGGCTGTGTTGTTCGAATCGATCGCTTCGAACCCCTGAGCTCGAATCCATGGGTTCACGTGGTTCAGTGGTGACGTGGCGCACGTCCTTCGAGTCGATCCGGTCTTCTCTCCGGGTTGAACGCTTCGACTCCATATACTTCGACGCATTAGAACCGATGAAAGACACGTCATCATGGTTGGTTGGCCCAGTGGGTTCGAATGAAGCTTCACAGGTGGGTTCGAACAGGACCTTTGTAATGGGTTCGAACAGGGCCTCTATGATGGGTTCGAACAGGATCTCTGTGATGGGTTCGAACAGGACCTCTGTTATGGGTTCGAACAGGACCTCTGTGATGGGTTCGAAACCTTGGTTTTCCCCTCCAAATTGAATCTATCATAACTTGAGCATATGAACTCGTATTGACTTGAAATTTGAGATGTTGACCTCTACGGTCTTTCTCGCCATGTACCATCAATTGTGGCTCAATCTGGACTCGGACAAAATTCATCGATATCCATGGTTATCCTGTAATGCATGGTTGATATTCAAGAATAATAATCATTGATTTTTAGTAAATTCTGAGTATCTCAACTTTGCCAAAAGTTGGGATAACAAGACGTATGAGCTCAATGATTTTGTAGTTGATGGTTACTAGTGATATATTCCCAATTCGGTAAAGTGGCATACGAAGTGCTGCTGATCATTTGTTGGTCGAACCATAGCTTTGTAAAAAGCGTAGCTTTGTGGACGAGACTTCGTCAGACCTCACATCCCTAAAATGGTCAAAACAGGAAGAATGCGGCAAGGTTACGAGGGTCGCGCCCTTTGGGGTATGTCATTTCCTTCTGGAAAAGGGTGGTATCATGGTATGAGCCCAGACATTTAACCTATGTGGTTGCTGCAAATTTTTTACTTTATGGTTGTTGCTTTGTGGTTGAGGATCCTCGGATAAAAGTTGCTAATGACCGGGGGATGGCATACTCGTCTAGTAGTTACCTAGTTATAGAGTTAACCCGACCTTGTGTTAGCAGAGATCCGGTTAGGTTCTCGGGGCATCCCTCTAGAGGCGTACCGATATGGAATTGGAAATTCCTTAGCCTGACCAATTCTTGGAAATCCGAAGAAATAATACGTGTCCTGTACGGTTTTAGTTGTATAACCTGCCTTTTACTTATGACGGTGACCCGCTATTTAATTGGTAGCTATAGTAGGCATAAAATAATGGTTGTGTGCTGGCTAGATTAATATTGTACTTTTGAAATGTTTTCCACGCTATGCACTAATGATAATATTAAAAAGGATTTATTGTGTATCAAGCATGTTTGACTATCCTAAGGAGAAATCTCCTCCAATTCTGCGTTTGAATTGTGTATGTGGTGGGAGGCCTTATGGTAGTTTCATTTTCCAAAAGCATAGCGGACTTCTTTTTATTTTATTTGTGAAAATAACCGTTTTTAAGATCTCACACCAGTCCCATGACTGACCTTGTTTAATACAATGTGATAGCGGGTTCTTGCTTTGCGTCTGGTTGCGAACGAGAGACTCTTACCCCTTCATGTCCCTGGGGAGGGGTTTGTTAACTGGGTAGGTGAAGAAGTCGAAAGGCTGGCCATAAAAGGGTAGGGTACCGTTGTATGCCACGGCGCGGCTGGGTTGGTTGAAAAGCCTACCAGTCGAGAGTGGCTGCTGTCGATGGTTGGAAAGCCTAGACCGTTACATTGTGGTATCAGAGCATTTGGTTAAGCAACAATCTTGGCTCTGGTGAGGAATACTCATTAGAGATAGAGTCAGTAGTACTCTATAATTAGTTTGAGTGTAATAATAGATATGAGCGCGTATTTGTTAGTGAATGTAAATTATTTTATACTGTGTTGACTTATCAGTTGATTGTTTATAGATTCTAGTCGGTACAGTTTGGCCAACTGTATCGATAAGGGTTTCTAAACTCTTAAACAAGATAAACCGACACAGTATTGTTTTAAAATAGGGTAAATGAAATAATTTTACCCAAATTATTTTCATATATAAAAGGAATAATTTTCCGTAAATTTTTATAGTATATGGTTGATTGTTTGTTAGGAAGTGATAATATTAAATTATTATCATTCATTATTAAATAGGAAATTGAAATCATAACAAAACGCTAAGTAATAAGTCACATCCAAATTGGATTTGTAAATATAAATTGTAAGTTTAAATTGTAAATGTGATTTATAAATTGAAATAAAATTCCAGAGAATTATTTGAAATTAGATTGAAAGGTTTTGAAATTTGAAATTGTGGTGAAAGGATTAAATTCCCTTGGAGTTTGGAAATGGTTTTCAAAGGTTTGCAAAATAATAGTGATTTTATATGGAAAATGTTTTTAAAGGGATAAAAGCACTAAACTCTTTTCGGTCGCTGGAAAATAATTTCGGTGATGATCGCGACATCATCGGCGTTCATTTTCGAGTTTCCAGTAGAGGAATTGCTGCCAAATTATTTGAATGGAAGTTGTTTGCCAAATAGTTTTGGTTTTGGGAATTCAAAAGATATTTTGAATTGATTTCAAAAATGGTTTTGAAATATCGGAAAGACTCTGGAATCTGAAAAAAATAGTTATGGAATAAAATTTATTGAGGTGGAAAATAAAATTGTGAATGAATAAATGAATGTACAATTGCAAGAAAGTGAAAGTGAAATTTAATGTTGAAATTCATTTCGAATTTGTAAGTAAATAGAACTGGAATTGGAATTGAATTTGATTTATGATAAACAAAGCGAAGTATTGAAATAAAATTAGTAAGTGAAACTAATTGATGGAATGACAAATTTAATATGGGTTGAAAGGGATAGAATACATATGAAATTGGAGATCCAGTTTAAATATAAGTAAATATAAAACCAAGTGGTAATTGAAAATAAATATGGGAAGTGTGTAAAATATTTGTGTTGGACTTAAGAAAACGAATGTTGTAATGGAATGCGCAAAATTATTTTTGAATGTAGAAATTGGATATGGTTGTTAAATAGCATACATGTATTATAAAGGAAAAGGAATTAGGATTTGATTTTAGAAGACAATTTAAATTTCTCGACAAAAAGGTATGTATTTAAATTTCAGTATGAAATTTGATGACTTTCTTATCTAGCCGCTTGGCATTTTGTTTTCTTTTGAAATCTGGGGGGCCATGGTGCCATTTTGTAGTCGTACTGAGCAAGCCTCGCAAAGGAGACGCTGACGAAAATTTTCAAAAATTTAGGGAGTTAGAAAAATTTTGAGAAAATTTTGAAAATTTAAAATTTGAATTTAAATTTGAATTGTTAAGAAAACAATATTGTTTCGAACCTATGGAAGGTTAATAAAAGTGACAAGGAGTCTTTAATAAAAATATTTGTTTTGGAAAATTGATAAAACTGTTTGGTTTGGAAGAGAAGATAAACGGGTTAAGGATCATTCTTCTTAACTAGTAATTTCGAGACGAAATTCTCTAAGGGAGGAAGAATGCGATGACCCAGAATTTTGAACATTTGAAATTGAAATATTTAATTGATTTTAAATATTTGGAAGTTATTTAACTTGAATTTCAATTATAGCTATGAATTTGGCAATTAAATTATCGAATTTAATTTATAGAAATTTGGGTAAAATATTAAATCCTGAGTTTATGCTTGTTAAAAATATTTTCAAGGCTTAGAAAATTCATATTGATAAAACTGAAGATAATGGAACCTTCAGAATTGAATTTGAAAATGATTTGTTTAGTTTTGAATTTATATCGTTTAAATCGATATTTAAAAAAAAGCCTTCCGAGGCACAATCTTGGAACTCGGCGAAACCAGTTCCGTTGGATCTGTAATATTGTATTATTATCGAATTTCAATTATCATAGTGTTTGGAGTGGTCGTTTGGCCGTATGATAAGTGAAAGCGCTGAAAATATTATCGTAATTTAATTTAATAACTATGTTCAAAAAGCTATCTTCTCCATACGATCGAATTTGAATTCGGAACCTTTTCCATTGCTTTCGAAATAGGTGTATAACATTATAAACGCCTGGCGGCATGCCTTGATAGGAGGTCGAGATTTTGAGTTGCGTAATTCGAGACAATTTAAATTTGAATTTAAGATATAAATAATATTGCATTAAAATAATATGACAAGCTTCGAAGACACGTGGAGGAGTCTTGCACGTGTTCGTTCAATATAACACGCATCTTCTTCCCTTCATTTTCTTTGTCATATATTTTATAAAAATGTATATATAAAAAACGATATCAGTTAACAAAATATATCGCGATGCTTCATTCGAAAGTAAAAATCGAACTCGGGGAAACAATGGTCGCATCTTCTCGAAATCATTCAAATCGAAAGCGGGGTGATCTATCGAATCGATCAAGAGATTCGATGGCATCAAGACGTGATGTTCTCGAATCAGCATGCATATGGAAGTCGGCGACAAAGGCGATGATGGGAGGAGAGGCAGCGCTCGCGAGCGTGGAACCGTTGGGACGACGATCGATTTTGAGGGTTCGGTGATGTTTTTGGAATCGCGATTTGGAGGGTGGAGCCATGCACGTCTCTAGCTGTGGCAAGCTAGTTCGAGAGCTCGGCGACGATGGTGGTTAGCTTGGTTCAGGCGCTCGAGTTCGTGATGGATAGCTACATCGATCATTGGGAAGGCACGCCACTGAAGGAGGAGGCGACTCGACCGGAGCTAGGGTTTCGTTCGATATGCAGTAGGTAATACTGATTTATTTATATATGTATTTTTATATTTACAGTAAGGGAAATTCTATTTAATGAGTGATATAATGGTAATAAAATTTACAGTTAGATATATATGGATAATCTCTTTTTATAAATTTAATGATAAGTTAAACTATGGTAGTTGCAAAGAGAAAAATAAATATAATTTCTTGTTTTAGGAAGATTAATTTAAATAAAATCATTAGTTTAAATTAAAAATGATTAAATGGGTAATTAATTTGTTCGACTAGTTCGAATTTTAATAGAACCTTATGATGTTTGTTACAAGGTTTAAAAGATCGTGAAAAACAAACTGGAATTGAAATGGATTGCATGCATAATAAAAGGTGAGATCTTCTCACTCAAATTAAAATTGGAATTTCAGTTACTGATTGGTTGTTTGGATGTTGTAGTATATATATATATATATATCTATGTGTATATATATATATATGTATGTATGTATATATATGTATATATATATATGGAGTGATTGATTTCCCGCATTATATAGAGGATGAGACCCTATGCGCCGCGTAATAGCGGATGATGTTATATAATCCCATATACCGCGATATTCCACCTCGAAGTGGAATTGGTATTTAATTATTGAGCTAACTTCTGTGGATGCAGGGAATCAGGATGGAGGGATCTAACTGGATTCCTCAAATATTTGATTTTGTTTCAATATTATGTGTTGATTTATCTATAATCTGTGTATGATTATATTATGATCGAAATTTATTGAAGGCTATAGTTTAGCCGAATATATTTTTGGTATTGTAGGATACTAGAAATTAAGAATTGGATTTTTAGAAATTAAAGTGGAAAATTTTAAGTAAATGAATTTTTGAAATTTGACAAATTTAAAAGAAGGAATTTAAAAGTATAAACGTTGATTTTTGTAATCTTATCGAATAAATTCCAAAATATGGGAAAAAGGTTTAATAAATGGATTTCGAGTAATATCGTTCAAAAGTTGAAGAATTTATTTAAAATACGGATTTTAAATAGTTTTGAAGAGATTAAGGAATTTAGTTTAAAATAAATAAATTTTTGGAAATCAATTTGGAATTTAATTTGGAAGAGGAATTAGAACAAGACTCTAGGGTTAGGATCATCTTCTTCATCTGAGAGGCAGTCTGTAGACCTGCCTGCCATCACGTGTTGTTGATGCAATCAGAAGGGACACTATGCTAATAGCTATCCAACTAGCTGCTATCCCTCCTCCATTTCAATTGACCAAGCGTGATCTCTGTCACATTTGTCTACAGCCTGGCCATTACAAGGACTGCCCTACTTAGCAGAAGGGCAAGTCATTGGGTATTTTTGCTGTGACTTCTGCATCTTCTCTAGCTCCACCACCTTCACCTACACCTGCTCTTGCTCCTAGTTATAACCAAGGTACATTAAGGGCACTTTTTCTCTATTTAATTTTCCTGTTCGTGTTCTGTTTGATACTGGAGCTTCCCATAGCTTTATCTCTGTGGATATTTGTAATAAATTTGAGCATCTTCTTTCTCCAGAGTTTGCTTCAGTGCCTTTATGTGTTTCAAATACTATTGGTGGTCTTGCGAATCTTAGTAGGATTTACAAGCGAGTGATGCTTCTCTATCTTTATCATCGTTTCAGTGGTGACTTCTATGTTCTGGGTTTTGATGCTTTTGATCTATTGCTTGGAGGTGATTGGCTTAAGAGGCATGATGCATTTATCTATTGTAGTTCGCAAACTGTTTCTCTTGTGGATGATTTTGGCAATTCTTTGGTGATTTAGTGTAGTTTGCCCCAGGATTTTGCTGGCAGCTTTATTTATTCTCTTGATGCTTCTCCTGGTGATATTCATTCGACTTCTGTAGTCAAACTCTATCCCGACGTATTTGGTGAAGTCACTTCTTTACCTCCAAAGCGGGAAATTGATTTCCATATTGATCTTATTCCTAGAGCTCGACCTATAATTCTTCAACTCAAAAGAATGGCACCCGTGAGATGGTTGAGTTAAGGAAGCAAATTGAGGACTTGTCCTCCAAGGGTCTGATCAGACCTAGCCATTCAGAATGGGGAGCAACAGTGGTTTTTGTCACTCAGTCCGATAGTTCTTTGAGGATATGTGTTGATTATTGAGAGCTGAACAAGCTCACTATGAAGAATAGATATCCTATGCCTCACATTAATGATATGTTTAATCAGCTCCATGGAGCTACGGTTTTCTTCCAGATTGATCTTGCCACAGGTTACCACCAGTTCAGAGTTACTGATGAAAGTATTCCAAAGTCTGCTTTTTGTACCGAGAATGAGTTTTATGAGGGGTTAGTTATGTCTTTTGGTTTGACTAACGCTCCTGCTTTCTTTGTTGATTTGATGAATCGTGTCTTTCGTGATGTGCTTAATAAGTTTGTTCTAATCTTTGTTGATGATATCCTTGTCTTCTCCAAGACAAGGGATGAGCATGAGTCGCATTTGAAATTTGTTTTAAAGACTCTGAGAAATCATCAGTTGAAGGCTAAGTTCTCGAAATGCCATTTCTGGAGAGATGAAGTCCGATTTCTCGGTCATATTGTTTCTAGTAATGGGGTTTCTGTTGATCCAGTCAAGATCGTTGCGATCAATATAAGTCTTTGCCTTCTTCTCTGTCTGTAATTTGATTATTTTATCTTTTCTATGGTCCTTATTTCTCTCTATTCTGTTGCAGGATTAGGAAACTCCTAGGACTCCAACTGATATTTGCAGTTTTCTGGGCCTTGTCGGTTATTATCGGAGATTCATCGAAAACTTTGCTCGAATTTCTGCACCTCTCACTGCTTTAACTCGAAAGAATGCTAAATTTATTTGGAGTGATAAGTATGAAGCTGCATTCAATGAGTTGAAGCGTAAGCTTAATTCTGCACCAGTGCTTACCGTTCCAAATGGGAACGAGGGATTAACGGTGTACACTGATGCTTGTCGTGAGGGTTTGGAAGCTGTTTTGATGCAAAATGGGAAGGTGATTTCTTATGCTTATCTCCAACTGAAGACCCATGAGGAAAACTATGCAGCCCATGACCTGGAATTGCTTGGTGTGATCTTTGTTCTAAAGCTGTGGAGGCATCATCTTTTGGGTGCTAAGTTTGAGCTCTTTACTGATCATCAGTTTTTGAAATATATCTTCACCCAAAAGGATTTAAATCAGCGTCAGGTCTGTTGGCTTGAGTTCCTTGCTTCTTATGATCTTGACATTAGCTATACCCCTGGGAAAGCTAATGTTGTAGCTGATGCTTTGTGTAGGAAGAAGGTCATGTTGTTTCAGCTTGTTGTTTCTTCTTCTCCTCTTTTGGATTGTATCATTGCTAAGAAGGATGAGCATGAGATGCTTAGGCATATGAAGGAGAGTGTTGGTAGAAAGGTAGGTGGTAGTAGTTTGGATGGTAGTGGAGCTTAGATTGATGATAGAGATATTTTGGGGATCAATAATTGGATTTGTGTCACGAATGTTTATGGATTGAGGCAGGAGTTACTTAGGGGACATCATTGATCCAGACTTTCTATTCATCCTGGTGTGTCAAAGATGTATCAAGACATGAAGACCCTTTTTTGGTGGAGAGGTATGAGGCGAGATATCTCTATCTTTGTTAGTAGGTATGCGACTTGTCAGCAAGTCAAGGCAGATCATCAGAAGACCCCTGGTCTACTACAGCCCCTTGAGGTTCCCAATTGGAAATGGGAACAGGTTCCCGTGGATTTCACTGATGGTTTACCGAGCACTTGGAGGGGTAATGAGAGTATCTGGGTTATTGTGGACAGATTGACCAAATCAACTCATTTCATTTCGGTCAAATCTGCCCGTTCTGCTTCCGGTCTGGCTAAGATTTAAATGAGGGAGATCGTTAGTCTCCATGGTGTTCCTATCATCGTTGTTTATGATCGAGACCCTATCTTCACCAGTTAGTTTTGGAAAGCCTTTCAGGAATCTTTAAGTACTCGTCTGAATCTGAGCATTGCTTACCATCCACAGACCGACGACAAACGGAAAGAGTGAGTAAGATTCTAGAGGATCTTCTTCATGCTTGTGCTCTTGATTATGGAGGATCGTGGGAAGATCATCTCCAACTTGTTGAATTCACCTATAACAACAGTTACCAGGTATATTTTCAGCCTTCTATTTTTAATATTGTCTTAATATTTTGTTCATCTCATTTCGTCTTTGAATTTAGGCTAGTATTGAAATGTCTCCGTTTGCTGCTCTTTACGAAAGGCCTTGTAGATCTCCATCTTGTTGGATTGAATCCGGTAATCGTTTGGTTCTTGGTCCTGATGTGATTTTGGAGGCTTTTGAGAAAGTAGAGGAGATTAAGAGGAAGATGATGATTTCTCGGGATAGGCAGAAGAAGTATGCTGATCAGCGGAGGAGGAGTTTGGAGTTTTCTATTGGTGATTTGGTTTTCCTTAAGGTCTCTCCCTTAAGGAATGTGATTCAGTTTGGTCGTAGAGGGAAGGTTGCTCCTAGGTTTGTTGGTCCTTTCCGTATCTTGGAAGGATTGGTTCTCTAGCTTATCGTTTGGATTTGCCTGAGAAGTTTTCTGGAGTGCATAATATATTTCATGTTTTTCATCTCCGTCGCAATCTACATGATCTATCTTTGATTGTCCAGCCTTCTGCTCTCGAAAGTTTGGATATTGAGCCTAATTTGACCGTCGAGAGGAAGCCACTTCGTATTGTCGAAAGAGGTACGAAGTAGCTAAGAAGGAAATCTGTCAACCTGGTCAAAGTGCAGTGGAGTACGGACGATCGAGATTGTACATGGGAGACGGAGGAGAGCATGCATGCTTCGAATCCGGAATTGTTTGTTTTAGGTACTATTTGCTTTTCTAATCTTATCTTGCCTTGTTTCCATGCCTTGTTCGTTTTCGAGGACAAAATTTTTTGAGTGGGGGAGAGTGAAACAATCCAAAATTTTGTAAATATTTTTAAATTTAATTTATTTGAAAACTTTGATTTCTAATCATTAAAATTTGAATTTTTGGAATTTTTCCAGTGTAATTTTGGATGTGTTTGTAATTTACCTTCCAAATAGGATAAAATAAACAATTTCTGAAAATTTTATATTTTGCTTAAACTTTGACTTTTATATGAAAATTTTAAAATTTAATTTTTTTAAATTCAAATCTTTTTATTTGAAGTTGCATATAATTCTGGTATCCGTTCTGCTTTTCATTTTGTTAAATTCTGATTTATACTTTTAAAATTGGATAAAATACAGCGTTTTAAACACAATTTATTTTTTTATTTTATTTTTTCCTATGTCTATCTCTTGATTTTTATTTCTCTATTTTATTTGTCTACACTTTTATTTTATTTATTGGATTTTTACTTGTTTATATCTTTGTATAAATGGCTTGAGAAAATCAAGGGGACATAGGTCACATTGTTTTAAATGCTTGCCTTTTTATTTGCCTACCCTCTTTGTTACTTTCTAGCCGTTCCCCACCTTTCTAGCCATGTATTTCCAAAATCCTAGCCGCCCCTTCTATTGCTAAATCACATACATAAACATTCCTCAACATCTCATATCCTCATTTGCTTTCTTCTAGAGAAAATTACAGTAAGTTTCCATGGCTTATCTTTCTCTTTATTTTTCCTTTTTCTTTTGTTTTTCTTCACCAAGTGCTCGGCCTCTACCATATTTCCGACCTCATCCCCTCTCCACCTCCTCCATGACCGACCATCACCTCCTCTACCCATGGCCGTGACCCCTAGATCTAGACCGACCACCAAAACTTGACCAAAACCATCACAAGTCTTCCATTATTTCACCACCTCTTCTATTTTCCATGGCCATACCCTAAAACTCCACTTTGTTTTGACGCGCCATGACCTAAATCTTGCCAAGCCATGCCTTGAGATGCACTTGATCCAAAGTCCATTCCCGGCCGAGCCATACTAGGCTATAACCGAGCCTATGTGAACCAAAACCCCCTTTGTTCCTTGCCTCTTTACATTCCATGCTTGTAACTCCACCGTTCTTCACTTTCCTATCATTTTTCATGCCTATCGACCCCATAACCTAGCCTAGCTGCTTCAAAAATATCATGGCCGAGCCATACTAGACCAAAGCCGAGCCTATAGGTGTTGTGGCCGAGCCATTGTTTGGGTTAAAGCCATTTGTATCTCATTCTTATGCATACTTTTCATTTTAATTTATATTTTACATTGTTGAATTATATACTTATGTTTACGATAAATTATTTGTTTACAAGATTTGGATTTGGATGCCACTTCTCTTCGAATCTAGTTTGTGCTTGTCATGGCTTTCTGTGTTTGTTGTGTGCCTTTACTTCGTAATCTCTAGCTTCAAAAAGGTGAGTTATTCACTCTAGACTATCGTGCTTATGTAATTGTGAAACGATGACAAGTGAATATGTAATGATTGATATACTATGTTCATATATGCCCATGATCTGTTTATATGATGTATAACCTAATTTTATACCTGTTACATTATCCGTTATAATATTGTATGCTATACTGTTATTTTATATTCTTGAAATGATACATACCCGAATAGACTTTAGAATAAGGAAAAATCATTATGGGCTGAAATGATAGGCTCGAGTGATTTTTATTATATTTGATTTACTTGGGATTGCGGGTTTGAAATTATAGAACCCGGATTTTTTTTTGAATTATAAATTGAAATGATATATTATCCGTATCACTTGGCCTAGGTTAGAAAATATTATACAAACCTGTGGTAAATTATAGATATTTTCTGAGATTTATAAGTATTTTTAAATGTAAAAATATGACATTTTAACTTAAGTTGGATCTAAATAATTTAAATTAATTTATAGTGATTTTTCTATAAGTTAAAATTTATAAAGAATTAAATGGAAAGGTGTGTTTTAAAAATATGACTTAGCTTGAAAATTGAAATTTTGGTTTTAAATAGAAATCTTTAAGTTAAGCAAATGAATGGAAATTTAATTTAATTTACGAAATGGGTATCTTAAAATAAAGTATTAAGTTAATTGTTAGAAATAAAAAGTTGATAAAATAGTTTACTTTGGACTTAATAAGTGAATTATTGTTTAAATTGGATATTTATTTATTGAAGGTTTATTTTATTGAATCATAAGTAAAATGATATCCAAATGAGTATTTTTGAAGCAAAAATATGATTTTTATATGTTAAATGGCTAAATTTGAAGTTTTAATGTTTCTGAAGTTTTATACTAAATTTAGAATTAGTATTGGTAGCACTTCAGAAATACTATGGTTTTAAGACGGCAATTGTTAAGTGCTATCATTTTTGGAAATAAACTAAGTTCTAAAATGATTAAAGAGCTACTGCAGCACTTTGTAAGTGCTGTTGTTGCTGAAACTAAACTACAATTTGAAATAACTAAATAGCTACTACAGCACTTTGTAAGTGCTGTTGTTGCTGAAAGTAAACTGTTTTGAATAATTGAATAGCCAATGTAGCACTTGGTAAGTGCTGTTGTTGCTGAAATGAAATTGAACTATTTTAAATTACTAATACCTACTATGGCACTTTGCAAGTGCTGCTGTTTTTGAAATTGAGCTATTTTGAAATAACTAAATACCTACTGTAGCACTTTATAAGTGCTGCTGTTTTTGAATTTGACAATGTTTTTGAAATATTACTATATCTACCGTAACATTTTATAATTGCTGTTGTAGCTGAAATTTACAATGTTTTGGAAATTTTAGAATTGAATGAATGAACTTAGAAATGTTACAACTTTGAAATGAACATTATTTGATATTGAATTTAAATGGTTTAATTGAACATGTTTTGAAGTGAAATATAAAACATTTTTGAAATTTATAACCATAGGTTAAAATAATGAATGGTTGGCAAAGAGACCTGTAACGATCCGCAAATCCGTACCCCTTGAGTCAACACTATTCTACAACAATCAACTCAAGTTGCACAGAAATACGAACCATTTGGGTTTATGAAGAAGAGGTAGAAGAAGAGAAAACAAAATCAACATCAGAATCTAACCATCGCAGCGGAATAAAATATAATAGATAGTAAATAATCTTTACTCAAAATCAAATAAATCTGTTTACATACATTACATCATCAGAGTACATCAGTCACATCTCACAACAATAACATACAATGGATACACAACAAATCAACAGCGGAATATATATATATATATATATATATATATATATATATATATATATATAAACAAGTACGAGAGTACGTATCGTCCTCCTGCTCGTCTCCTGAGCTCCATAGCATCATATCCTGTATTCTATAATACTCGGTCTGACCCGAGCATTACAGTTAAATAACACCCGAGTCAGTCTGGAATACCAGCGTGAGAAAATCACACCCAATTGATTATTAAAGTTTCAAAAATCCTTTGAAAAACAAAAGCATCTCGTAAGACCAGGCCACAAATAAACATGTCGGGTTTTTACCTTACGATAGCTAAAACGATTTTTATAGAAATCCTCTGATATTATAATAGGGTCTATATACAAGTACTTATAAAATAGCCAAAATTTTTACATTTTTAAATTCCAGCTACTAGCCACAAAAGTGGGTAATATAAACAAAACTCATACAAGGCTCATAGGGAGAATGAATTTCCATCAATGACTAGGCACTGGGGTACCACCTGTCACAGTACGGGGCCTAGATCACCGTACCGAGGATTACTCCCTTCATCCCCTACAACACAAGGCCGGAACCATCCCTTACTGGATAGTCCCGAGTGAGATCACCCCGCGGTTGGGATGAACAAACGCACCACTAAGCCGAAAATAAAAGGGACATCTAGACTGGAATGACCTCACCCTCCTTGGGTGCTACCCACCTAGCCTTGCTGCATATCCCCTGATTTTCAGTCATTCCCATTTGATGAGGCTGGAGGTTAAGTGTTACCTTTATAAAGAACAATATCCCTTAGAATGCCCATCGTCCACCTGACGATGTTTTCGCCAGCATTCGTCCATACAAGTCCGTCTCGGGTTCAAACGGAACTGAAGGCACTATTCCTACTACATCCATTTTGGAAATATCCTCAGGATTAGTAGCGACTAGCCTTTGCACTTCACTGCTCCATCTTCGAATCCAAAATCGTTTTCACGAAACGTATAAACCAGATCGAAGTGGTTTTCGAGAAATAAATCTCGATCTCGGTCTCTTCGAAACGATCATCGCATTTGGCCAATATTGATAGTCGGTTATTTAACTATCAATTTCTATTTACAAACATCCATCAAACAATAAATAATTTTCCAAATTATTTATTAATCCCAAAAATATCTTCATAGGATATATTTTATTTTCAATCTTTTGAAAACAGTTTCAAACCATCATTCTTATCAGAATCAACTTTCCTAAATATTTTATATTTCCTCTGAAATCACCAAGCACAAAAATAGATTTTTAAAATAATTTAAAACACTTTACTTTGAAATATATTCTAAAACATTCATTTTAAAAACTACTTCAATAATTTATTAAAAATACATACTATATGATTTTTGAAAATAAAGTTACTTTATAAAATATAAAACTAGGTTTTCATTCTTAAAAATAAATTACTAAGTCACATTTAAATAGTTAGTACAATAATAGATTTGAAAAATATTTACTTATGAATTTTAAACATTCAGAAATAATAAAATTTCTAAATATGCTTTTTAAAACCACATTAAACTTTTATCTTATATTTAAATTTTCTTTAAAAAACGTACATGGCTATCCAGGGAAATATACTCCCCTTCACATTCTTCTTGAAATTCTAATTTCTATCACTTGAATCAATTTCCAAATTGAATTCCAATTTTCTTCCTTTCTATTTCAAAATCCATTAATTTTAGATTTTATTTCCTTAATTATGAGTTAAATTACTTTTAACTGAAAATACCAATTCTTAGATTTCTCAAGTTACTTCTTTATTCTTTAAATAAATTTAAACTTAAAAGTTTAAAATAATTCTTTATTCCTTTAATTAATATAACTTGAGTTTACAATTTATAAATTTCTGTTTTATTCAAAATTCTTATCATACTCGAAATTATTTATTAGTATTTTAATACTACTCCTATTTCTTTCCAATTCATTCTTAATTCATTCAAGTTTTCTTTACTTATTTCGCTTACAAATTCACTTCTTTTATTTTCTTCCCAAAATCCAATTTATATATTTTTGGTAATTCATTTTACCCAAATATATCCAATCAACCATAGCATTCAATATTCCCACATAATTCATCATAGAATATCAAATAATCACAACAGAGAATATTGAATAATTTAAATAAATATGAGGGGTCCAGTTGGATCCCTCCAACCTGTTTTCCCTGCATCCACAAATGTTAGCACAATATAATATGCCAATTCCAAAATATCATACTATATCACATCTATCAATTCAACCATTCAAACAATTATTTAAATTTAATCATTTAAATTTAACTGAGTGAGATTAACTCACCTTTGTCTTCTAATTTGCTAATCCGTTCCAAGTCGGCTTGTTCTTTTCGAATTTTGGGCCTTGAATAAACGTTATAGGATTTATTAATATCTAAATCGGTCAAACAATTAATTATTATTTAATAGATTAACAATTTATTTTAAACAAAATTTCCTTTAATAATTAGTCTTGACAATTGAAAAATTAAATAAGCTTTTATTAGTTGAGTTAATCACCATAATACATCATTTTAAAATTAAACAGTAAATTAGAATGGGCAAATGAATATATATTTGAAACTACATATACTTATATATACACTTTTTTTTATATAAACTTCCAAATAGTTTAAAATTCTCATCTTCTACTTATGTTATTTCAAAACAAAATGGCTTTTATAAAAATTTGAAATAATCAAATAACCTATCTTTACCACTAAATTAATTTTAATTAACCAATTTTAAGTAAATTACTCATCCAATATATCTACACATATAAGATTCTTCCTTCTATGTATAAACATTTATCTATATACTTAAATTTAAAAACGATACCTTACAGCGTAAATTGAACTCCTACCCTCAGATCCTTCCAATCGTGCAGCCACCGGAGCAAACCGCAACTCGAAAACAAAATCCCCAAATCCCCAATTGCTGCAACCGAACCACAGACCTTCATGCCAGAAAACTCACGATCACATCTTGATGAACTAGCCGCGTTCACTACCATATCTCAGCAAATCGAAACCCTAAACTCGATGTTGCAGATGCGACTCCTTGCGCGTCGAAAAGCGCGGTGCTACAGCCCACGACTCAAATCCCAATCACTGACTATCATCGAAGTCTTCAAACCCTAGACGTCGCGCCATACGAACGAGCCTCCACGTACTATCGAGCTCGCAAACCACGACCCAAACCCCTCGTCTTCGAAGCTGCAAGTGAGTCGCCGGCCATTTATTTTGATTAAGCTTTCGATTAAGAAAATAAAAAGGGGAAACTGGGTTTTCAAAACGAGAAGAGGGAGATGCGGTTTATATATTTATTTCATTAATTTTTTTTTTCTTTCGTTCGTTTGAACTGATGAAGATAAAAAGGGAATGGACGTGATAAAATGTTGAGGAAGGCGTATTGGAGAAGGAACTACTACAGTGTTTGATGGGAAGGAAAACGGCTGATGTTAAAATATCTTTGACCGGCCAAATCAATTTTATTTAAATTAAATATTCGATTTAACTTTCAGTGCGTTTACCTATCGTACGGTCACACGATAACTCCAAACGCTACAAGATTTGAAATCCGGTAATAAGTCAATATTACGGACCTAATGGAACCGGTTTCGTCGAAATCCGAGACTGTGCCTCGGAAGGCTATTGTTAAACTCAAATTTAAACGATATAAATTTCAGAACCGATCAAAACACTTACAAATTCAATTTTAACACTTTCACTACCTACGGTGCTATCAATATAAATTTTATAAACCTTCGAATTATTTTTATCAGGCTTGAAACTCCAGATTCAGCGTTTTATCCAATTTCAAATTATATGATTCCATGTTTAGACTATATAATTCAATAATTTAATTATCAAGTCATTGGTGATATTTGAATTCAAGTTAAAAATTAACATTTAAATATTCAAAATCAATTGAATAATCCAATTTCAAATTACTTAAAAATTTTGGGTCGTCACATTCCTCCCCCTTAAAAGAATTTCGTCCCCGAAATTACTAGTTAGGAAGAATGATCCAATATCCATTTACTACTTCCCTAAAACCAAACAGTTCAACATCTAACCAACTATCTTTTTACAAAAGACCCATTATTTTTCTTATTAACTTTCCAAATTTTACCAAACCTTCCATAGCTTCCAAATAACTTACTTGATCAACTATCCAAATTACAATTCAAACTAAATTTTGAATTATCAAAATCTTCTCAAAAATTTTCTAACTCCCTAAATTCCCGAAAAATTTCGCCAGCGTCTCCTTTGCGCGGCTAGCTCGGTACAACTACAAAATGGCTCTACGGCCTCCCAAATCCAAAAAGAAAACAAAAAGCCAAGTGGCTCAATCCAAATCCAAATCCCTATCAAATTTCATACCAAATTTAAATACATACCTTTTTGTCGAGCATTTCAACTTTTATCTTTTAAAATCAAAATCAATTCTCTTTTCCCTTTTGTAACACCTGCATATCCTGCTTAGCACTAACATCCAATCATAATATTCCAAAACATTTTATCGATTTTCTCACAAAACGCCAATATCTATTCATTCTAATATTATCTTAGAATACATTTGTAGCATCAATTTCCAATTAAGAATTCACCATTCCCTTCTTAAGTTAATATAAGCATTTTATATGTTTCCTATATTTATTTTCATTTCCGACTGAAGTTTATATCTATTTCTATTCAACTTGATTCTTTCATTTTCATACGAATTCAATTTATTTTCAACTCCAAATGTTAAATTTTATTTTTCATTTATAACTAATTCATGCCATTATTTTAATTAGTTTCATTCACTAACTTATTTCAATTTCTAGTTTTGCAATTGTTTTGGCGGTAATAAATTTTCCAAATTTTCCAAAAATTTTCTAACTCCCAAAATTTCTGAAAATTTTTGGCAGAGTCTACTTTGTACGGAGGAGCTTTTGCAATTTGACAAAAGAGATAAATATACATACATCGACCCACACGGTCGGAAAACCAAAAACAGTTCATATTTCCTATTTTTATTGCGTAAGCGTACCTTATTTAGCATTTTAAGCAAGCAGCTAATTATTTTTAGCAAATAGCACAACCAAATCCAGCCATACGGCTTCCAGGTCTCTGTACTTACTCAATTTAAACATGTAAGTGCCATATGAATAAAGTTTAGCAACATTTCACTTATTTACAATAGTTAAAACATAAGAATTCTAAAAGAAACTCATACCAAACATTTTTCCGTAAGCAATTTATATAGTTTCCATGCTAATTTAACTGTTTCAATTGATTTATAACCATTTCATTTGATTTGAATGGTTTTCAATCCATTCATATACAACCTCGTCAATTTTATATAGTTTAAAACTCAATCGCTTACATTTAATTTATTTTTAAGCAACTGAACTCATATTTAATTCAGTTGATCTCAAAATCAATTTATTTTACTTCTATCAATTCATAGAATTTTAATTACTTCCATTTATACCTAATAACAATTTATTCTATGCAATTTGACAAGATTTATGTGAATAAATAAGTATTTATGTTTATACCCAATTTAAATTGACTCCAACTCAATTTATACTTAATTCTATTCCATTTCCAATTTATTCACAATCCATATATTCTCAGTTTCATTGCATTTCAATTTTATTAACCAAATTAGTTTATTCAAAACCATTAACAACCTAGGTTCATCTTTTCAATTTAACTTGATTCTATTCTAATCCAATCCCACTTTAAATCTGCAAAATTTCATTTGATTGGTTATTATAAAATTTAACTTTCCCGATTCAACTCATTCCATTTATTACCTGGCTATTTCCCAGGTTATCTTCACTTATTTGAATTTTATTTACACATTCCAACCATTGCTATTTAATCCATTTACATTTTTTTTTATTTGATACATTGCCAATTATATTTAATTTATTAAGACTTCAAGTTAAATTTTAAATTTATATCTCAAGTTTTGAATCCACTATTCATTTTCAAATTGCCATTCACTTTTAAATTACCATTCAATTTTATTAACTTACATTGCAATTTCATTCACAAATCAATTAATTAATTTCAAAGCCACTTTTAATTATATTTTCTTCATCGACAATGTAAGTCAAATTTAATTATAACTTGAGTTTTATTTTCAAACCTCATCATAAACTCACAATTTAATTTCATTAACTAATTTATTAATGTAACGACCCGTATTTTACGTGTCGATATAATCGTAGAATTATTAGGTCGTTAGTGTTGTTTACGTCATCCATAGCCTAAGTCGTGTAAAAGATAGCTCGTAAGGAAGTTAACTCGGTTGCATAGGGTCCTTAGATCGGCTCTTGGTTAGGTCGTAGAGTGTTCTTAAGTCGTAGACGACTTAAAGTGGTTGCTTGAGTTAGGGGTTAGCGACCTAGTAGTATTACGAGTTAACGACCTAAGAGTTAGCAGGTTAGAAGAGTTAGCTCGTGTGAAGCTTAGGCCGTATGAGAGTTAGGTTGAGTGGAGCGACCTATAGATGTAACGGCTTAAGTATGTTGAGCGACTTAAGAGTTAGGTCATGTAGGAGTTAAGTCGTGTAGGGTTTAGGTCGTGTGGAAGTTAGGCCGGATGAGCGACCTAAGAGAGTGACCGACCTAAGAAGCTAGCGACCTAAGAGAGTGAGCGACCTAAGGGGTTTAGCGACCTAATAGTAGGTGACTTAAGGGAGTTAGGTCGGGAAGCGACCTAAGATAGGTCACAGTGTGTATTTAGGTCGTAGGCGACCTATGTTGAGGCAGGATGTTTGTGTTAGGTCGTGGGTCGTGGATGTGTTGGGTCGTTAGGTCGTTCGGACGACCTAGAAAGGGACACGGCTTGTTTGTGTTAGGTCGTGCATTTTGCGTAAGGGTTATGTCGTTGGAGAGTTGAGTCGCGTATGCTTTAGGTCGTAGGTCTGGATAGTTAGGTCGTAGGTCGGGATAGTTAGGTCGTGGACGACCTAAGGGGCGGACGACCTAAGATTTCAGCCTATAAATAGAGGGCTTTGGCTCACTTTTTGGCACCGGTTTTTGAAGCGACGAAGTGCTGCCATTTTGGGAACTCGACTACAACATTTCTTCATCTTCTTTTCTCCATTCCAATCTAGTTCTAACATCCATCCAAGATCGAAGATCAAGATCAAAGATTCAAGGGCCAAAGTTGAAGATCTTCATCCGTTCGAGTGAGATTTCATCGATTGAAGCGAGATTTTGCCGGATCAAGCCTTGATCTTCGCTGTCCAGATCTGGAGTTGATTGTTTTTGAAGTGTTTGGGTGATTTGGTGAGTGGTAGTTATCTCTCACGCGGACCCAAAGGAGTGTATTGGATTGGTGGTTTGTTGGAGTGTTGTAGATGGTGATTTTATGCATTCTTCCTTAGATCCAAGTGTAGATCCATTACTTATGAAGATGTTTACCTTTGCAAGTTCATTCATCTAGTTGTAGAGACAAAACCCATGATTTATATTTGTTAGATCTATGCTAAAGACCCATGATTCATGTATGTTAGATCTATGCTCATTTATTTACGAAATTGCCATTGTAATTATAAATGCCTATTTAGATCATGTTTGATTACTTGATTTTCTATGTAGATCTTGTTGAATGATTGATTGCTTGGATTAATGTTTGATTTGATTGATTAGTTGATCTATTACTTGACTTGGAAAAGTAAGGTCGATGGTGATTCAAAAGCTAAGTGGAAAGGCTCTTGAATGGTGAAAGCTGCCTGTAGCATATGAAGCGGATGTGGAAGCTCATATGGATGGATTCGATGATGTGGAACCTTGCCATAATGCGAGAAGGCAAAGCATGATATTGAGATGGGACTTTGCTATGATGTGATGGGGCAAGGCATATGTTGAGATGGGACGGGTCACGATGACGTTCCAAGCACGGGTCATGATGACGTGCGAAGTTATAACTCGGTGATGCGGTCCGAGTTGGGATGGATAATGGTTAGCTTGAGAGGCGCTTGAGCTAGTATGGAAAGAGTCGTCAAGGAGGATGACTAGGAGGCTAAGATCTCATCGTTGTTGAAGGTTCTAGCATACTCAAAGCAAGGGTACGTTGGAACGGGTCACGATGACGTTCCAAGCACGGGTCACAATGACGTGCTAGTACTCTGGGCTGATGCGTTCGGTTTAGGCACGGGTCATGATGACGTGCGGAGTTATGTCTAAAACCAGGGTTACCATTAGCCCTTGACAGGTGGTCATTCAACTAACGGTGAAATCAAGGCAAGGATAACAGTGATAGCCAGAGTCATGGATGTTTGGTTGTATTATCATTCGGTCTCAAGAGCGGTGTTTTCTGGGTGCTTATCTGATCTTGGTTTAGGCCTTGGGGGTTTGTATTTGGAAAACATCGTCCTCGGCTCGAGTGATTATTGCTTTACCTTAATTATCTGCTATGTTATGCTTGCTTCTTCTTAGTATGTGTCTGGGGGCTATCACTGTAGAAAGAGATGGAGTGGGATGGTTTGGTTCCTATTCCTTCTATCCCTTATGCTCTTTTGGTATGTTTGATAGTTGATTTACTGATCACTAAGACTTTGTCTGACTCAAGGTTTTATGTCTCCTCTTATTACCTTGGGCTGTTCATCCATGTTGGGATGGGCTGACTAGGTGACAGGTGGCAGGTGCTGATCTTAGTGGCTCACGCTGATGATGACGAAGACGAGCAGGAGGCTTTACATATTATTTTCATATTCTATGTACTGGATATTCCGCTGATTGTTGATTACTCTGAGTGCTATGTAGTGAGGCTTCTTGTATTCATGATTCAGACCATGTATAAAGCTATTATGATTAGATGATGATATTCTGTTCTATGGGAGCTTCACTATATTATATTTCTCTATTGTATTTTATCCATGCGCTGTGAGTTTTATGATAGAGTCTGCGATGTTTATTTTACCCTTGGCGGTCACTCATGGCTGCCTGGCACACTTTCAACGCACCATTTCCTTGTTTCCGTGCAGGAGTCATGGGCGGTCGTCACATTTGGTATCGGAGCTTTGGTTAATCGATTTTAGCCAACGCTCGCTGACGTAACTACGTAAGAGAGACGTAATTGTATTTTGATGGATGATTACTATATATATATAGTAGCTTAGAAGGATTTGAACTCCTTGTGCAGTTGTTTCTCAAAGGTGTTCTAATCATTCCTTTTTTTGTTGATATTAAGGATGAGTCGAAGAGGGAGACCAGCTGCCAGGGAAGGTTGTGCTGCTGATGGAGTTGCTGATTATGGAGCTATGTTCGAAGCGATGATGACTTCGATCATGAGAAGGATACCAACTCCAGGGTCAGCGGTAGATGTTGGAATTCAAGTTCAAGCTCCAAAGCCAGTGGATTTTGCTAAGTTGTGCAAGGATTATACTGCTCTTGGAGGAAAGGTTTTCTTGGGGACAGAGTCAACCATTGAAGTCCAAAGATGGATAGATGCTTGTAGAAGGATTTTTGGTGATTTGGGAATTGAGGATGCAACCAAGAGGAAGCTTGCATCAAGACAGTTTCAGGGAAGAGCTGCTGATTGGTGGAATTCCATCACCATCGATACTCCAGAGGAAGGGATCACTTGGGAGCAATTCCAAGTCAGATTTGAAGCCAAGTTCATCTCTACGGCTCAGAAATCTGTTTTGTTTAAGAGGTTTGTGGAGCTCAAGCAAGGTGGGAGACCATTTCTTGAGTATATTTCTGAGTTCGAAGCTTTGTCCAAGTATGCCAGATCGTATATTGATTCTCCCTACCAGAAGAACGAGAAGTTTGTGACCGGTTTGGACGCTTATCTTGGAAGGCAGTTAGTGGATCATTTGGACGATCCGTTTGAGAAGCTTGTGGAAAAAGCTCTTAGGCATGAGAGTTTGTTTCCCATGGAAGGTTCTGTTGTTGCTGTAACCAAGGAAGGGTCTATGCCACAGCAGGGTGGAAATAAGAAGAGGAAGCAGCAGCAACAGAAGGGAAAGGATGGCCAGAAGAAGTTGAAAGGCGAAGTGACTTGCTACAACTGCCGACAGAAGGGTCATCTCTCCCGGGATTGCAAGAATCCAAAGGTGCAGTTGAAGTGCCACAACTGTGATAAGCTGGGACATATCAAGAAGGACTGTCCAGAACCGAGGAAAGATAGGCAGGTTGTGCAAGCTTATGCTTTGGGAGCTGTGCCGTCGTCTTCAAAAGCTCCTATTGCTGAAGAGAAGGGGAAGAGTGTGGTGGTTCAAGGTACTCTTTCCATTTGTGGTGTTCCAGTTAGAGTGTTGTTTGATACTGGAGCGTCGCATTCTTTTGTTTGTGATGATCTTGTAGGCCGGTTAGGTTTGGAACTGGATATTGTTGATAGGCCATTGGTTGTGACTAATCCAGTTGGGGGTTCGTCATGTTTGTGTATGATATGCCGTGGTCTAGTTGTGATGAGTCACGATTGCTCTTTTGTTTGTGATTGTTTTGTTCTGAACTTTGCGGGGTTCGGAATTATTTTGGGTATGGACTGGCTTAGGAAGTATGCGGCAAGGATTGATTGTGAGAGGCTAGAGGTGACAGTCGGGAGTGTGGAAGGGCGAAAGGTTGTGATACGATGTAAGCATGAGGAAGGCGTCTTCATGAGCTTCATGTATTCGCTGGTTGTTCCACGGGATGGACTGTCATCGGTGCCTATTGTGAATGGATTTGAGGATGTCTTTGACGAAGTCAAAGGATTACCGCCGCATAGGGGGATCGAGTTTCGTATCGATCTAGTTGAGGGAGCCAGACCTGTTGTAATGCCTCTTAGGCGGATGGCGCCTAGGGAGCAACAAGAGTTGAAGGTGCAGGTTGATGACCTTTTGCGGAAAGGATTCATTCGGCGTAGTGTGTCCGAATGGGGTGCACCAGTGGTGTTCGCAACCAAAGCGGATGGATCGTTGAGGTTGTGTGTTGATTATCGTGAGCTGAATAAGGTGACTAAGAAGAACAAGTATCCATTGCCGAGAATAGATGACTTGTTTGATCAGCTTCACGAGGCTAAGGTGTTCTCTCAGATGGATTTGGCAACGGGATTTCACCAGTTGAGAGTGGCTAAGGATAGTGTGCCGAAGACTGCTTTTAGGACACCATCCGGTTTTTATGAATGGCTGGTAATGCCGTTTGGATTGACTAACGCACCAGCATATTTTGTGGATCTTATGAATAGAGTGTTCAGAGATCAGTTGAACAAGTTTGTACTTGTGTTCGTGGATGATATTCTGATTTACTCCAGAACTGAGGAAGAGCACAAGACGCACTTGCGTATTGTTTTGGAAATCTTACGGAAACATCAGCTGAAGGCTAAGTTTTCGAAGTGTCACTTCTGGAAGAGTGAAGTGAGGTTCTTAGGCCATGTTATTTCTGGAAATGGAATAGCGGTTGATCCAGCTAAGGTGGCAGCGATCCAGGATTGGGTTAGACCTAAGAATGCATCTGATGTGAGAAGTTTTCTTGGATTAGCAGGATATTATCGTCGGTTTATCAAGGACTTTTCCAAGATAGCTGCACCGTTAACAGGATTGACGAAGAAGAATCAGGTATTCAGTTGGGATGCTAAGTGTGAGAAAGCCTTTGGAATCCTGAAAGAGCGACTGACGAGTGCTCCTGTTTTGGTTATTCCAAGTGCGAATGATGAGATGGTGGTTTACACCGATGCATGTGGTACTGGACTTGGGGCAGTGCTGATGTAGAAGGATAGAGTTGTTGCATATGCAAGTCGACAACTGAAGCCACACGAGAGGAATTATCCGACTCATGATTTGGAGTTAGCGGCGATTGTTTTTGCTCTGAAGGTGTGGAGACACTATCTATTGGGAGTTCGATTCGAGTTGTTTACAGATCACAAGTCGTTGAAGTATCTTTTCTCCCAAAAGGATTTGAATCTTCGGCAGCAACGATGGTTGGAGTTTTTAGCATCATATGATTTTGGTATAGCTTATACTCCGGGAAAGGGTAACGCTGTGGCTGATGCGTTGAGTCGAAGACATGCAGGATTGGGAGCCATGTTTTCGGAATGGAAGAGTCTCGAGTATTTAGCTGGATTTGATTTCAGGCCTAGATGTGAATTGGAACCTGAGATGTTGGCAAACTTATCGATAAGGCCTACTCTTGTGGAAAGAATTGGCGAGAGCCAAAAACGAGACGATAAGCTTATCAAGATTATCCGTGATTTGGAATCTGGATTGGACCCAGAGAAGGATAAAAGATTCGAAGTCGATCGAGAGGGTTGGCTTCGTAAGCAAGGACGACTAGTTGTTCCCGATATCGATGAATTAAGAGATGAAGTTTTGAGGGAAAGTCATCACTCGAAGTTGACGATTCATCCAGGTGGAAATAAGATGTATCGGGACATGAAGAGAACCTACTACTGGGAAGGTATGAAGAAGGTTGTTGGAAATTTTATTTCCAAATGTATGAACTGCCAGTTGGTGAAAGCTGAGCAGAAGAAGCCCAGTGGATTACTTCAGCCATTAGAGGTTCCTACATGGAAGTGGGAGCAAGTGTCGATGGATTTTATCGATGGCCTACCTAGAACCAAGGCGGGAAATGAAGGGATTTGGGTCATCGTAGATCGTTTGACCAAGAGTGCAAGATTCATTCCTATTCGATCGACTAGGACTGCATCGAAGTTGGCTGAATTGTATGTTAAGTGGATAGTTCGATTCCATGGTATTCCGAAGAGTATAGTGAGCGATCGAGATCCATTGTTCACTAGTGGATTTTGGAAGAGCTTTCAGGAAGTTTTGGGAACCGAGTTGTGTTTGAGTACAGCTTATCATCCCCAAACAGATGGTCAGACTGAGAGAGTCAACCGAGTTTTGGAAGATCTCTTGAGAGCGTGTGTCTTGGATTTCGGAGGATCATGGGAAGATCATCTTCATTTAGTGGAATTTGCGTATAATAACAGTTATCAGTCGAGTAATGGTATGGCACCATATGAGGCATTGTATGGAAGACCGTGTAATTCTCTGACATGTTGGTTGGAAACTGGAGAAAAGCTGATACTTGGGCCAGAGATGGTTCGACAAACTTCGGGTTGTATAGAGATCATTCGGCAACGAATGAAAGCAGCCCAAGATCGTCAGAAAAGTTATGCCGATAATCGTCGTAAGGATTTGGAATTCGACGTAGGCGATATGGTTTTTGTGAAGATTTCTCCACTGAAGAATTTCATTAGATTCGGGAGGAAAGGAAAATTGACTCCGAGATTTGTTGGACCATTTCCGATTATTGAGCGAATTGGAAAGCTCGCTTATAGGTTGGAGTTACCGGAAAAGATGGCGGGTGTGCACAATGTTTTTCATGTATCTTATCTACGGAAGTATGTGCACGACTCAAATACGGTGGTTTCTGCTGATAGCTGTGAAGATTTGGAGGTTGATCCAGTTGTTAGAAGACCTCTTAAGCCGCTTCGTATTGTTGATACTGATACGAAACAGCTTAGGAGGAAGACGATTACGTTGCTCAAGGTACAATGGAGTGATGATGTTAACGACTGTACATGGGAGGACGAAGAGAGGATGAAGGCAGCTCATCCTGGACTCTTCGAGGTATGGCCCTAAGGTGTCGTGACATCTCATGAATTTGTAGCTTGTTCTAATCTTAGAATTCTGCATGCTAGGCTAGAATTGGATGCATGGTTTGTTGATTGCTATGGATGGTAGGCATGCGGAATAGTTTTGATTGCTGTTGTTTGTTTGGAATTTCGGGGGCGAAATTCCTAAGGGGGAGAGAATGTAACGACCCGTATTTTACGTGTCGATATAATCGTAGAATTATTAGGTCGTTAGTGTTGTTTACGTCATCCATAGCCTAAGTCGTGTAAAAGATAGCTCGTAAGGAAGTTAACTCGGTTGCATAGGGTCCTTAGATCGGCTCTTGGTTAGGTCGTAGAGTGTTCTTAAGTCGTAGACGACTTAAAGTGGTTGCTTGAGTTAGGGGTTAGCGACCTAGTAGTATTACGAGTTAACGACCTAAGAGTTAGCAGGTTAGAAGAGTTAGCTCGTGTGAAGCTTAGGCCGTATGAGAGTTAGGTTGAGTGGAGCGACCTATAGATGTAACGGCTTAAGTATGTTGAGCGACTTAAGAGTTAGGTCGTGTAGGAGTTAAGTCGTGTAGGGTTTAGGTCGTGTGGAAGTTAGGCCGGATGAGCGACCTAAGAGAGTGACCGACCTAAGAAGCTAGCGACCTAAGAGAGTGAGCGACCTAAGGGGTTTAGCGACCTAATAGTAGGCGACTTAAGGGAGTTAGGTCGGGAAGCGACCTAAGATAGGTCACAGTGTGTATTTAGGTCATAGGCGACCTATGTTGAGGCAGGATGTTTGTGTTAGGTCGTGGGTCGTGGATGTGTTGGGTCGTTAGGTCGTTCGGACGACCTAGAAAGGGACACGGCTTGTTTGTGTTAGGTCGTGCATTTTGCGTAAGGGTTAGGTCGTTGGAGAGTTGAGTCGCGTATGCTTTAGGTCATAGGTCTGGATAGTTAGGTCGTAGGTCGGGATAGTTAGGTCGTGGACGACCTAAGGGGCGGACGACCTAAGATTTCAGCCTATAAATAGAGGGCTTTGGCTCACTTTTTGGCACCGGTTTTTGAAGCGACGAAGTGCTGCCATTTTGGGAACTCGACTACAACATTTCTTCATCTTCTTTTCTCCATTCCAATCTAGTTCTAACATCCATCCAAGATCGAAGATCAAGATCAAAGATTCAAGGGCCAAAGTTGAAGATCTTCATCCGTTCGAGTGAGATTTCATCGATTGAAGCGAGATTTTGCCGGATCAAGCCTTGATCTTCGCTGTCCAGATCTGGAGTTGATTGTTTTTGAAGTGTTTGGGTGATTTGGTGAGTGGTAGTTATCTCTCACGCGGACCCAAAGGAGTGTATTGGATTGGTGGTTTGTTGGAGTGTTGTAGATGGTGATTTTATGCATTCTTCCTTAGATCCAAGTGTAGATCCATTACTTATGAAGATGTTTACCTTTGCAAGTTCATTCATCTAGTTGTAGAGACAAAACCCATGATTTATATTTGTTAGATCTATGCTAAAGACCCATGATTCATGTATGTTAGATCTATGCTCATTTATTTACGAAATTGCCATTGTAATTATAAATGCCTATTTAGATCATGTTTGATTACTTGATTTTCTATGTAGATCTTGTTGAATGATTGATTGCTTGGATTAATGTTTGATTTGATTGATTAGTTGATCTATTACTTGACTTGGAAAAGTAAGGTCGATGGTGATTCAAAAGCTAAGTGGAAAGGCTCTTGAATGGTGAAAGCTGCCTGTAGCATATGAAGCGGATGTGGAAGCTCATATGGATGGATTCGATGATGTGGAACCTTGCCATAATGCGAGAAGGCAAAGCATGATATTGAGATGGGACTTTGCTATGATGTGATGGGGCAAGGCATATGTTGAGATGGGACGGGTCACGATGACGTTCCAAGCACGGGTCATGATGACGTGCGAAGTTATAACTCGGTGATGCGGTCCGAGTTGGGATGGATAATGGTTAGCTTGAGAGGCGCTTGAGCTAGTATGGAAAGAGTCGTCAAGGAGGATGACTAGGAGGCTAAGATCTCATCATTGTTGAAGGTTCTAGCATACTCAAAGCAAGGGTACGTTGGAACGGGTCACGATGACGTTCCAAGCACGGGTCACGATGACGTGCTAGTACTCTGGGCTGATGCGTTCGGTTTAGGCACGGGTCATGATGACGTGCGGAGTTATGTCTAAAACCAGGGTTACCATTAGCCCTTGACAGGTGGTCATTCAACTAACGGTGAAATCAAGGCAAGGATAAAAGTGATAGCCAGAGTCATGGATGTTTGGTTGTATTATCATTCGGTCTCAAGAGCGGTGTTTTCTGGATGCTTATCTGATCTTGGTTTAGGCCTTGGGGGTTTGTATTTGGAAAACATCGTCCTCGGCTCGAGTGATTATTGCTTTACCTTAATTATCTGCTATGTTATGCTTGCTTCTTCTTAGTATGTGTCTGGGGGCTACCACTGTAGAAAGAGATGGAGTGGGATGGTTTGGTTCCTATTCCTTCTATCCCTTATGCTCTTTTGGTATGTTTGATAGTTGATTTACTGCTCACTAAGACTTTGTCTGACTCAAGGTTTTATGTCTCCTCTTATTACCTTGGGCTGTTCATCCATGTTGGGATGGGCAGACTAGGTGACAGGTGGCAGGTGCTGATCTTAGTGGCTCACGCTGATGATGACGAAGACGAGCAGGAGGCTTTACATATTATTTTCATATTCTATGTACTGGATATTCCGCTGATTGTTGATTACTCTGAGTGCTATGTAGTGAGGCTTCTTGTATTCATGATTCAGACCATGTATAAAGCTATTATGATTAGATGATGATATTCTGTTCTATGGGAGCTTCACTATATTATATTTCTCTATTGTATTTTATCCATGCGCTGTGAGTTTTACGATAGAGTCTGCGATGTTTATTTTACCCTTGGCGGTCACTCATGGCTGCCTGGCACACTTTCAGCGCACCATTTCCTTGTTTCCGTGCAGGAGTCATGGGCGGTCGTCACAATTAACAAATTAGTTCTCTCCTTTTGTTAGCACAATACTTGATTTTATTTCCAAATATCACTTCATTTAATTTTCTTAGTTCACATTATTTTATAATTCAAGTTTGGATTTTTATTTATTTTTCAATTCATCAAAAATATTTATTTTGGGTTTTCTATCTCACCTTCAAATTTAACAAGTCACAACTTATTGTTTTATACAATTCCATTCATCATAAGCTTGAATATATTCATCTTTTATTTTTTTCAACTCAAGCCTTCTATTTATTTATATCCCAAGCATATTTTTGTTACCTTGGATTTTAATTCTTTTATAATTTATTCTAATTTATTTACTTCAATCTAACTCTTACCCAACTTATTTTTTTATCCAACTTATTTTCCAGTTATCCAGGTGAGAATTTAATTTGATTTATAACTTAATTGAATCCTTATTCCAATTCAATTTTATTTTAACTCGGTTTTATTTAATTCAATTCGATTGCAACTAAATTCGAATACAACTGGATATTATTTTCAGCTTATACAATTTATTTTAATCCAGTTAAATTTTATTCTCCAACCCAAGTTAATTTCATTCTAACTTTTCACTTTAAATTTAAATTCCAACCTTCAAAGCTTATATTCCACTTCTGATTTAAAAATCATCTCAATTTGTAAGCTTACAACTTATCTCATCAGGATTTTAAAACATCCGATCTTTGGTTTCAAATTATTTTAAAATCTCCAACACCTCAAATCATATTTCTCAAAAATTAAACCAAATCCTGGTTTTATTCCCAACAAATTTCCTTTGAGATTTTCAAAAACAACTAACTTTTCTGAACAAATCCATTTGGTAGCAATTCTTCACTTAGAAATTCGAAAATAAATACTGATGATGCGGCCGTCATCATCAGAATTATTTTCCAATAATCCAAGTGATGTCAATGCTATATCACCTTCAAAATCCCTTTAAAACAATTTTCTTTCAGAAATATCCCAAAAACAACAATGCTACAATTTATCTTCAAAATACTTTCAAAATCTCCGTTGTTTTTAAATTTTCCAATCCTTCTTGAATAAATCTTTACTAAAATTCATTTGCACAGCTTATGCTCATACAAATTCTCATGTGATTATATTTCAATTTATAATTTACATCTATAATTCATATTTATAAATTTTATTTTATAATGAATTTATTCCCTTAAACTTGGGTTATATTTACAATTTCTAGTTAAATTTTCACTTAACAATGATAATACTTAAATATTATTCATCCTAACATCCAAACAACCATATATTAGCTAAAATAGTTTACAAAACTTTTATTTATATCAAAATACATTTTGGGTAAAATTATTTCATTCACCCACATTTAAAACAATACCGTGTCGATTGTTCTATTCAAGTGTTTAGAAACCCTTTCGATACAGTTGTCCAGACTGTGCCGACGAAGGTTCATATGCCACTCAGTAAACCGATCAACACAATATTAAAACAATTTATATTCACTAACAAATACGCGCTCATATTTATTAATACGCTCAAACTCATTTTAGAGAACTACTGACTCTATTCTATGAGTAATTCCCACCAGAGCCAAGGTTATCACCAACCTAAGCTCTGATACCAAGTGTAACGACCCACAAATCTGTACCCCTTGAGTCAACACTATTCTACAACAATCAACTCAAGTTGCACAGAAATACGAACCGTTTGGGTTTAAGAAGAAGAGGTAGAAGAAGAGAAAACAAAATCAATATCAGAATCTAACCATCGCAGCGGAATAAAATATAATAGATAGTAAATAATCTTTACTCAAAATCAAATACATCTGTTTACATACATTACATCATCAGAGTACATCAGTCACATCACACATCAATAACGTACAATGGATACAAAACAACTCAACAACGGAATATATATATATATATAAACAAGTACGAGAGTACGTATCGTCCTCCTGCTCGTCTCCTGAGCTCCACATCATCATATCCTGTATTCTATAATACTCGGTCTGACCCGAGCATTACAGTTAAATAACACCTGAGTCAGTCTGGAATACCAGCGTGAGAAAATCACACCCAATTGATTATTAAAGTTTCAAAAATCATTTGAAAAACAAAAGCATCTCGTAAGACCAGGCCACAAATAAACATGTCGGGTTTTTACCTTACGATAGCTAAAACGATTTTTATAGAAATCCTCTGATATTATAATAGGGTCTATATACAAGTACTTATAAAATAGCCGAAATTGTTACATTATTAAATTCCAGCTACTAGCCACAAAAGTGGGTAATACAAACAAAACTCGTACAAGGCTCGTAGGGAGAATGGATTTCCATCAATGACTAGGCACTGGGTACCACCTGTCACAGTACGGGGCCTAGATCACCGCACTGAGGATTACTCCCTTCATCCCCTGCAACACAAGGACGGAACCATCCCTTACTGGACAGTCCCGAGTGAGATCACCCCGCGGTTAGGATCAACAACCGCACCACTAAGCCGAAAATAAAAGGGACATCTAGACTGGAATGACCTCACCCTGCTTGGGTGCTACCCACCTAGCCTTGCTGCATATCCCCTGATTTTCAGTCATTCCCATTTGATGAGGCTGGAGATTAAGCATTACCTTTATAAAGAACAATATCCCTTAGAATGCCCATCGTCCACCTGACGATATTTTCGCAAGCATTCGTCCATACAAGTCCGTCCCGGGTTCGAACGGAACCGAAGGCACTATTCCTACTACATCCATTTTGGAAATATCCTCAGGATTAGTAGCGACTAGCCCTTGCACTTCACTGCTCCATCTTCGAATCCAAAATTGTTTTCACGAAACGTACAGATCGGGTCGAAGTGGTTTTCGAGAAATAAATCTCGATCCCGGTCTCTTCGGAACGATCATCGCATTTGGCCAATATTGATAGTCGGTTATTTAACTATCAATTTCTGTTTACAAACATCCATCAAACAATAAATAATTTTCCAAATTATTTATTAATCCCAAAAATATCTTCACAAGATATATTTTTATTTTCAATCCTTTGAAAACAGTTTCAAACCATCATTCTTATCAGAATCAACTTTCCCAAATATTTTATATTTCCTCTGAAATCACCAAGCACAAAAATAGATTTTTAAAATAATTTAAAACACTTTACTTTGAAATATATTCTAAAACATTCATTTTAAAAACTACTTCAATAATTTATTAAAAATACATACTATATGATTTTTGAAAATAAAGTTACTTTATAAAATATAAAACTAGGTTTTCATTCTTAAAAATAAAATACTAAGTCACATTTAAATAGTTAGTACAATAATAGATTTGAAAAATATTTACTTATGAATTTTAAACATTCAGAAATAATAAAATTTCTAAATATGCTTTTTAAAACCACATTAAACTTTTATCTTATATTTAAATTTTCTTTAAAAAACGTACTTGGCTATCCTGGGAAATATACTCCCCTTCACATTCTTCTTGAAATTCTAATTTCTATCACTTGAATCAATTTCCAAATTGAATTCCAATTTTCTTCCTTTCTATTTCAAAATCCATTAATTTTAGATTTTATTTCCTTAATTATGAGTTAAATTACTTTTAACTGAAAATACCAATTCTTAGATTTCTCAAGTTACTTCTTTATTCTTTAAATAAATTTAAACTTAAAAGTTTAAAATAATTCTTTATTCCTTTAATTAATATAACTTGAGTTTACAATTTATAAATTTCTTTTTTATTCAAATTGTTTTCATACTCGAAATTATTTATTAGTATTTTAATACTACTCCTATTTCTTTCCAATTCATTCTTAATTCATTCAAGTTTTCTACACTTATTTCGCTTACAAATTCACTTCTTTATTTTCTTCCCAAAATCCAATTTATATATTTTTGGTAATTCATTTTACCCAAATATATCCAATCAACCATAGCATTCAATATTCCCACATAATTCATCATAGAATATCAAATAATCACAACAGAGAATATTGAATAATTTAAATAAATGTGAGGGGTCCAGTTGGATCCCTCCAACCTGTTTTCCCTGCATCCACAAATGTTAGCACAATATAATATGCCAATTCCAAAATATCATACTATATCACATCTATCAATTCAACCATTCAAACAAATATTTAAATTTAATCATTTAAATTTAACTGAGTGAGATTAACTCACCTTTGTCTTCTAATTTGCCAATCCGATCCAAGTCGGCTTGTTCTTTCCGAATTTTGGGCCTTGAATAAACATTATAGGATTTATTAATATCTAAATCGATCAAACAATTAATTATTATTTAATAGATTAACAATTTATTTTAAACAAAATTTCCTTTAATAATTAGTCTTGACAATTGAAAAATTAAATAAGCTTTTATTAGTTGAGTTAATCACCATAATACATCATTTTAAAATTAAACAGTAAATTAGAATGGGCAAATGAATATATATTTGAAACTACATGTACTTATATATACACTTTTTTTTATATAAACTTCCAAATAGTTTAAAATTCCCATCTTCTACTTATGTTATTTCAAAACAAAATGGCTTTTATAAAAATTTGAAATAATCAAATAACCTATCTTTACCACTAAATTAATTTTAATTAACCAATTTTAAGTAAATTACTCATCCAATATATCTACACATATAAGATTCTTCCTTCTATGTATAAACATTTATCTATATACTTAAATTTAAAAACGATACCTTACAGCGTAAATCAAACTCCTACCCTCAGATCCTTCCACTCGTGCAGCCACTAGAGCAAACCGCAACTCGAAAACAAAATCCCCAAATCCCCAATTGCTGCAACCGAACTACAGACCTTCAAGCCAGAAAACTCACGATCACATCTTGATGAACTAGCCGCGTTCACTACCATATCTCAGCAAATCGAAACCCTAAACTCGATGTTGCAGATGCGACTCCTTGCGCGTCGAAAAGCGCGGTGCTACAGCCCACGACTCAAATCCCAATCACTGACTATCACCGAAGTCTTCAAACCCTAGACGTCGCGCCATACGAACGAGCCTCCACGTCCTATCGAGCTCGCAAACCATGACCCAAACCCCTCGTCTTCGAAGCTGCAAGTGAGTCGCCGGCCATTTATTTTGATTTTAAGCTTTCGATTAAGAAAATAAAAAGGGGAAACTGGGTTTTCAAAACGAGAAGAGAGAGATGCGGTTTATATATTTATTTCATTAATTTTTTCTTTTTTTTTCTTTCGTTCGTTTGAAATGATGAAGATAAAAAGGGAATGGACGTGATAAAATGTTGAGGAAGGCGTATTGGAGAAGGAACTACTATAGTGTTTGATGGGAAGGAAAACGGCTGATGTTAAAATATCTTTGACCGGCCAAATCAATTTTATTTAAATTAAATATTCGATTTAACTTTCAGTGCGTTTACCTATCGTACGGTCACACGATAACTCCAAACGCTACAAGATTCTAAATCCGGTAATAAGTCAATATTACGGACCTAATGGAACCGGTTTCGTCGAAATCCGAGACTGTGCCTCGGAAGGCTATTTTTAAATTCAAATTTAAACGATATAAATTTCAGAACCGATCAAAACACTTACAAATTCAATTTTAACACTTTCACTACCTTCGATGCTATCAGTATAAATTTTATAAGCCTTCGAATTATTTTTAACAGGCTTGAAACTTCAGATTCAGCATTTTATCCAATTTCAAATTATATGATTCCATGTTTAAACTATATAATTCAATAATTTAATTATCAAGTCATTGGTGATATTTGAATTCAAGTTAAAAATTAACATTTAAATATTCAAAATTAACTGAATAATCCAATTTCAAATTACTTAAAAATTTCAGGTCGTCACAAGACCGGGATTGGATATGGGCATACTCTCTGTCGATACCAAAACCACTTTGACAACCGCGTACGCGATGGAGATTCCAGAATGAAGTAGGATGGTGGCAATGTTCTATTGAGGCATGTATGTGGACCCGACTCCCGTGAGTTGGCATAAAGTGGCTAAAACAGGAGCGATTCCGGGCTAGTAAGGCAGCTCCTCTTATCGGACACACTTCTTCGTATGCCATTCTATAACTTTGTGATTGATTGGTGCACAACTTGGATTTTAATAGTGTGGCTCGAGGTGGAGGGCAGTGGCTGCTAAGCGTGACCACCAGTCTGGATGCGTAATTGGTATATCTGTCCTGGCATTGCCTCATTGTGCCGTGTCACCTACCCTAGCGCGCCGTTCATGAATTTGGTTTTGTGCCGTAGCCTATGGATTATCCACTTGTGGCTTCTCGATCAAGAGGGACTATGATACTTGATAGACTACTGGGACTATGTATGTGTTAAGGGGGAAATTGGGTAACTCCTTAACGCTATTTTAAAGTAAGTTTATTTTACTGTAGACACTATTATAATAGCGCATATTACTACATAGTAAATAGTTTAATGGATCCTTAGAGGATGGGCGGTCCCAAGCATCCTTTAAGTTACTTGTACCTTTATTTTACAGTTCACTTGAGTTGTTTTAAATTGTATAAGTATGTATGCTCTGACTCGAGTGTTTGTGTTTTATTTTACGCATGGGTCAGCCTGAGTGTCACGGCTTAGATCTATCTTCTGGAAGCTCGAGATTTATGGAGTTTATCAGCTTATCTAGTTTATCTATTTCAGTTCAGTCATTCTAGTTCAGCTTATGTATTTAAGACTTATGCATTTGGGATTTCTACTGTATTTGTTTTAGAATCGTATTTGTTTTTCAGACTATGTAATTTGTTGAGACTGAATTTGTAGTGACTTCATGAACCACCATGGTTATTTTTATTTTCGCTGCGAATATTCCGATATTCTATGTCTGTAATTCTGTGATAGATTTTATTTGCTCCAAATTTTATTACAATCTTTGTTTTGAGCTATTCAAGTTTGACATATTTTGGTTTTATTGTCGAATTTGAATAGTCTAAAATAATGGGTCATTAAAGAGGTGGCATGGGCAATGAAGTAGAGTTGGCCCGGGTGGATTCACATGCATAAACAAGAGAGGGAGAAGTGTATATTAGGGGAAAAATAAAGCTTTAATCTAAGTAAAGTAGGAACTAGCAAATTTAAATTAATATTTAAACAATGATTTTTGTAAATTTAACATCTAATTCATTTTAGGTCCAAATTGAACGCGACAAGTTGCGTTGCACTCAATACAGCGAATACTATGCTATGTAGTCGGATTGGATGGATTCGAAGCTAGTGGGAATTTGAGTTGAAATTGGACTTTTGTTCATTAATTCAAACTGGAACGTTTTGATGAAATTGAAATCAAGGTGGGTTAAAGTCACCTTTTTGGTTAACCAAAAATATTATCTAGTCGATAAAAATTATTTATTGGATGTATGTATATTTTATCATCGAATGTTATTGACTGTTTGGATGATTTACTATTTTATTAATAGTTTGGATATATTCCCACCACTGGAGCAATGTGTCCCTATTACATTCCTGTGTAAGAGTAGTTGGACCTTTGTATATGATCTCGCCTCAAAGCGATTGATTTATATTATTTGGTGATATACTATTTGTGATGTAGGGGGATAGATTGGAGGGATCCAACAGGATTTCTTACACTGTTGATTTTATTTTTCATATAATTTGATATATGATATGTCGGATGTTATGTTTGATGACATGGATATGATTTTGCTTATTTAGTACTTCAATAACATTAGGCCTTACATTTGGTACTTTAAAATATTATAAACAATGATTTGATATAAAAAGGGATTTCAAAATGATTTTAGAAATTATATATGTTTTAATAATTCTTGTTCAATTATTTAAAGATGAAGCTTATTTTAAAATAAAAAGTACGATTTTTAGAGATTTTAAATCTATAGTTTTATAAAATATATTAAGTAGATATTTTGAACTGTAATTAAGGATTTTTAAAATTGGAAATTAGCCACAAGGGCCTCTTTAGCAAGTGGAATTAGTTTCTAGGACACACAATGAAAGTAATTACTTTCAAGGACAAAACATAAAATAATTAGTTTTTAGTGCCAAAAAACCTATGAAATTATGTCCTTGAAAGTAAATGGACTACCGACTTTGTCCTTGAAAGTAATTATTCTGTCGATTTTGGCCTTGAAAGTATTTCTTTGAATGTGTGTCCTAGAAACTAATTGGACTGCGATGTTAGTCCTTCTGGTGAAATGCCCCTTTTTAAAATCTTAAGAATAAGTCTGCATTTTGTAACAAAAGGATATGGTTTAACATGAAAATTGGAATATTTTGGTATAAATATTTATTAAACGTTTTATAAAAAGTGATATGTGTATACATATATTAAGATTTATTTATAACTTTGGAAATTACAGATGTGATAATGTATCAATGTGGGACTTTACGAACAAAGTGAAGATTTGTAAAATTGTAGTTTGTTAATAAAAGGGTAGATTTATAAACGGTGTTTCTGCAAATGAAACGAAACCATTATTATTGGATAAATTGGAAAATAAGTGATAATCGTGGATTTATGATAATACATGGAATGTTGTTTTAGGAAAATAGTTGATTCTATTTTGGGAAAATTGAAAATGAGGATAAATTGAAGATGTTAAACGAAATGTTATAAATAAAAGAAATTTATAAATATAGTTTTATAAATATGGAAATGGTTATTGTGAAATTTTAAGTATGGATTTTTATCAAGGAAATATATATATATATATATTTATGTTCTAAAAATTATTTATTTATATTGACATTGTTTTAAAGTTTTTATTAAAATTTTAATATTTTGAAAAATTAATTATTTGAACTATCTATATGATTGGAAATTAAATATAGATATTTGTCAATAAAGTTTGAAATTTATCATTATTTATAATAATGTTGAAAATAAATTATTACTGTTTTATTAAGAATGTTCTTGAAATTACTAATTATTATAATTTTTAAGATGTTTTCATGTTAATTATTAGTTTTTTAAAATGTTATTATTATATAATAATGTTTTAAAGTAAATGACTAGAATTATATTTATAAATGTTTTCAAGGTTTATAAATAGGATTTCACAAACAAATATGGATTTTATAAAAGGAATCTTATAAAATGGTTTGGAAAACTTAAAGAAAGATTATCTACAAGGTAAAAGAGTTTTATGGACGGTTTTAGATAACTATAAAAGAATTTTAGGAACGAGTTTATAGATTTATAAAAGGAGTTTTATAAATAGTTTTGTGGATGTATAATGGAGTTTATAAATGAATTTAGAATTGTATAAAAATGAAATCTTCCCTGATGTTTGGTGAATATACTTACATCGTTGATATAAGTATATGGATATTTTTCTAGGTATTAAAAAATACGGATTTATGGATATATATATATATATATATATATATATGTATATAAAAGGATTTGATTCAAGTATTTACAAAGTGAATTTAATTAATAAAAGATTAATTAAGGAGGCAAGTGGTTACTTATGTGCTTAATCAATGTTATTTACCCTATGGAATTAAATCCCTGATCAAATATGTATTATTTGATAGTTAAATAACCGACAATCAAAGTTGATCCAAAACGTAAATCCGAAACTATCTAGGAGAAATACGTGAGTTATACAGGACGGTCATCTCCGGTGATGTTGTACTATGCGTATAAATCTCTTTTCATTCTTCTAGGACAATGATAAGGAAATCCATCTACTTACGGTTAGAAGGTGATCTCCGTTCTTATCTTTGACTATTTATTTCCTAAAGGACAAGGATGAGTTTACCGAAAATTGTTGAATGTTATTTCGAAGAGACCGAGATCAGATATGTTATCCAAAAACCACTATAATCCAACTCAAAAGTTTCGAACTGAAGACATCTTAAAGATGATGGAACTGAAAATAGAGCTCTTAAGCGTTTCGTTTTATAACGATCCAGAATTTTAGTCATCTAATTTTGTAATATTTAATTGATTTTAAATATTGAAAAATTAATTTTAGAATTTAAATAACTTGAATTTCAAATATAGCAATTTATTTTATAATTAAATTATTGAATTTTATGTAATAATTTACCCTGATTATATTTTATGTCTAGAGGAATAATTTTTTAGAAATTATTATAGTATAGGGTGTGTTTTGCTGTTGGAAAATGATAATATTTGATTACTAACATTTTTTGTTTGTTGTTTGTGTTCTAATAAAAGTTGTTATTATTATATTGTAAACAAAGATAAATAACGACGAAATGGTTTTATACAACCAAAGTGAAATTATATATGAGGAAAATTGATAAATATGATTTCTAAATAAAAAGGATTTAAAACCTGAGAATTTGAGAATTTAAAATCCCATTGATTTTGATTTTTTTCTATGTTTTTAAGAAATAATAATGATATTTTTTTTTGAAATTATTTTTGAATGGAAATATCTAAAAAGGAATTTAAAAGAAATAGAAGCATGAGCTCACTTGGTTGATGAAAAATAATTTCGGTGATGACTATAGCATCATCGACGTTCATTGTCGCAACCAACCATTTCGTACCATTCAAATCGATAATAATCCGCACATGTCGGACTTGAATGGTGCAAAATAACAGATTGTAAATAAATTTGAAGCAAATGAAATCAAATGCACAGAATCACAGACACAGAACAATCCGAATAACTCGCAGCGGAATATAAAATAACATAATAGTTCATAAAGCTACTATAACAGAGTCTCAACCCAAATATATAATAACGGTCTGAAACAAAATAATAGAAATCCCAAATACATAGAAGTTCACTAATACATGAGATAAACTAGAACAACTGAAACAGAAATAGATATATAAATAGAGAGGAGGATCTCCAGCAAAGACCAGCTCCAGAAAAAGAATCCAAAGCTGTGAATACTCAGGCTGACCTGAGCATAAAGCAAAACACAAAACACTCGAGTCAGGACAGTATATACTTATATAATGTAAACCAACTCAAGCGAACTATATAAGGTACAAGTAACTTAAAGGATGCCTGGACCGCCCATCCTCTAAGGATCCATCAAACTATTTACTATATAGTAATATTGCGCTATTATAATAATGTCTACGGTAAAATAAACATATTTTAAACTAGCGTTCCGGGCTACCCATATCACCCTTCACACATAATAGTCCCAGTTGTCCATCCAGTATCAACATATCTCCAGATCGGGAGACTACCTTAAAAACTACATGGGCTACGGGAGAAAAACAAACTCATAGTAAAGGCTCGGTATGGTAGGTGACACGGTACACAAGGCAATGCCACAATAGATATACCAATTACACACATGGCTGGTGGTAGCGTAGCAGCCACTACGCCCACCCAAACAACACTCCAAAATCAAGGGGTGCACCCAATCAATCAAAACACTAATCGAATGGTATCGAAGAAGTGTGTCCAGCCAGAGGTGCTACGTCCTTTGGCCCGAGATCGCTCCTGTTTGAGCCACCTTAAGCCAACTCACGGGAGTCAGGTCTAAGTAATGTACCTCAGGAACGTCGTCACCATCCAACTTCATTCTGGAATCTCCACCGCGTACACAGTTGTAAAAGTTGTTTTCGGTATCGACAGAGAGTATGTCCATATCCGATCCCGGTCTCTTTAACAACCAATCATTATTATAACCCGTAGTTATAATTTTAAAAATGGTATTTATTTCAAAAATAAAATATCATTTCAAATTCATTTCAAAATATCCAACTTATTATATCATTTCAAAAACACATTCATTTTATTCAATTTAAAATACCATTTCAACTCACATTTTAAAATAATTTATATTTCAAATCGAATTACTTCATTTAAATCGTTAAAAATAAAGTTATTACATTTAATAATTAAATTATTAAATTTTCAAAATTTTAAACTTTTGAAAGTTCATTCATTCACTTAAATTTATCAAAACAGTGCAAATTCTTCTTTCGCAGCACTTAGAAAATACTATGGAAAGTTATGTTTAAAAGAGTTCAATTTAACAAAAGACAACATTTGTAACATCCCGCCTTTTCGCACGGTTTAAATCGACACACGTGCCAATTCAAACCATATGGAAGGGCTGATTGTTATGGGGTAAATAAGAAAAAACAGAGAAGAGAAAAAAAACTAAACAGAATCTCACAGCGGAAGGATAAAATATAATAATCAAATATATAGTTTATAAATCTGTTTACAAAACCATTTATATAATGCATATCAGAGTTACACATACCAATCACAATGCAGCGTAACAGTGTGTAGTGCACTAGTAAAAATAGTAATAATATAAATCTCGTCTTCGTCCTCCAGAGCTAAATCTTCAAATCCTAAAATGCTCGGACTGACCCGAGCGAATTGAAAAGACAAAACACTCGAGTCAGAACTAAAAGATCTTATGTAAGTTAAATCAACAGGAATAAATATGAGTGCAGTAACTAAAGAGATGCTCGGGATTTTCATCTCCTAAGGAACCTTTAAACTATTTACTATGTAGTATATTTCGCTATTATAATAGTGTCTAATTGTAAAATAAACTTACTTTTTAATAGCGTTAAGGAGCGACCCAATATTCCCCTTAACACATAATATATTCCCATAGTCTATACAGTACCGTAATCTCCCCCGTAATAGGCGTCGTCAGAGGGCACTCCATAGGTATGGTACAAAACCAAAATCGTATAAGGCGCGCTAGGGTAGGTAACACGACACAACTAGGCAATGCCAGGGTAGATATACCAATTGCTGTCCGGGCTGGTGGTAACGCATAGCCGCAGCTACCGCCCACCTCGAACAAACTCCCCAAAAATCAAAGTAAAAGTGGCCACTGAATCAATCCAAAGTCAGAGTATAGTATCGAAGAGGAGTGTCCGATAAAGGGCGCTAACCCCCTTGGCCGGAGAATCGCTCCTGTTTTAGCCACCTTATGCCAAATCACGGGAGTCGGGTCCACGTATTTACCTTACAGGAAACGCCGCTACCAACCTACTTCATTCTGGAATCTCCACCGCGTACACTGTTGTTAAAGTGATTTTTGGAGTTGGCAGAGAGTATGACAACTTCCGATCCCGGTCTCTTCAACAACCAAACGTTATCATAACACCGTGGTCTTTAAAAATAATTATACTTTCAAAACCAGAATAAAATATCTATTTCAAAACCGTATAATTACTATATCCTTTCCAAAATCATATTGTTTCCAAATTTATAATAATTGGAAACCAACATTGATTTATAGCTTTCAAACTATAATACTTCAAAAATTCATAGCTTTAAACTATTACTTTGAAAACTTAAATGGTTTGGATATTCAACAGTATATAGAATAAAATGGTTGAATTTAAAATTTCTTTAAAAGTAAATAATTTCCACATCTTCACAATTTTTATTCACTTTAAATTCAGTCTATACCCATAACTTTTAAATTCTCTTTCAGTTTGAATAAAACACTTCGATTTCAATAATTTCAAACTTTGAGAATTTAATGAATTTCAAAACTAAGGTTGAGAATTTCAAATCAACAATTCATTTTCCTATTATTTAGTTCGAAAGGTTTATATGATAAATCCATAACCATTTCAAATAAACTAAATTTAATAACACTAAAATTTCCTTCCATTTAATTATACTAGAATTATTCATTAAATCCAGTTATAAATATCATACCTTTAAAATTTCCAATTTAAATAAGTTAACATCAACTTATGGAGTTAAATTTCAAATAAGCTCAAATCTAATTAAATTTCCAATTTATCTTTCAATCTTAATTGATTTGAATCATTTATAACTATATATATATATATACACTAAAACTTAAACTCATACTAAATCGTATAATATAAATTATCAAATGCCATTTTTCAACTTATTCATTTTATTTAATAGATTTATACATAGCTTAAATTCAACAATTTAACTATGTATGTATATATAAAATATTTTTATATCATATCCAAATTTAATATTTATTGAACCGTATCATATCCAAACCATAAAAAAAAATCATTTCAAAAAAATAATTTTATATATATACCGCGGTGCGTGTATATAATTTTCTATCCTATGGTCAAGTTATACGGATATTTATCATTTCAATCCGCAATTTAAAAATAAAAATGCGGTTGTATATCATTTCAAACCGCAATCCCGAATGAAATGAAATGCATGATAACTTGCAGTTAATATAATACAGAACACATCATCCATTCACCCAATATCAATCATCAACCAATTTAATCCAATCATCATCAATTTCAACAAACATCAAAATATATAGCATATAAAATATAACAGGAAATAAATGACAGTTATTAACTAACAGTTTATATTCAATAATAAATTTATTAACTGTTTAACTATGAGTTTATATGCAAATAAATAAATTTTAACTGTCAATTTATATGCAATAACAAAATTAATTAACAGTTCAAAAAAATACGATTTAACAGAGATGATGAATAAAACATGCCAAACCGTCATAAATAAATTTCTACTCATATCTAAAATCAATTTAACAAACACAAGAAATTTTAGAAGTTGTGAGTGGGTTAAAACACTCACCTTGTGGATTTAAATTGATTTTAAATCCAATTCAAACCCAAAATTTCGACGGTCTCAGAATCCGTCCAAACCAATGTCATCAAGTCTGGAATTTCAATACTATCCTAACAAAAAAAATTGCGTGTGAAACAGATAACGTATGCAAAGGTTGTGATAAATTTTACGAATTGAAATCAAAACTAAAATTAAATACACAACACTCACCCTCACCAAACAACTTCCACGTCACCCCCTCTCTGCAAATTTCTTGTGCAACCAAACAGACGCGTCGACTAACCCTAAATCATCGCGAATCTCAACCCACTGCTGCCACCGTTCGTCGCCGCTACTTCGCCTCCCACGCCATCTCATCCCCAACCGCCCCCTCTAGGTCGCCGTCCCCCTAAAGCACGCCGAACGATGCTCTAAACGAGCAGCCACCGCCACCAAGGGGAAACCTTAATCGAATTTCCAGTGGCAATCCAACCGTCATCTCGCCGCGCAAATCACCTGGATGCATCTCCCCTCGGTCCCCTCTACAGAACAGTACCTTCGATTCGTCGATCAAACGAAGTTGATCTCGACGCGACGGATGGCCGAGATTGTTTCAACCAATTCAGACCAAACCACAACTCAAATCGAAAAATGAATTACGGATCTGTGATGCGTACATCGAGAACTCCAACATACATTTTTTTTGGAATTTTCTGAGAACTTTGAATTTTGACTTTGGATTTGATTTTTGAAATTTTGAATTTGGATCTAGGGTTTGCAGCCATTGGGAAGAAGAGGAGATGAGGAAAGGAACACACAAAAAAATGAGAATAGATGGAGGCTAGGGTTTATAATTGGGTTTATATAGATAGGTTAGAAATAGAGTAGGTGGATCCGATAAACAAACGTGCTAACGCTAACGTGGCCCAAAAAGCCCGTTCTGACCCCGGAACGAAATTGGGTAAACCCATATATCCAAATAGGTGTTTTAAAATATGGAAAAAGTTTCACGTCCAAATTTAATTGTATGAAGAAGTTATGCTGAAATTAATAATTTCAAAATGATTTCAAATTGATTTCAATTAAATCGATTTCAAGGCGTTTCGCGTTCGTATGATCAAACGACAAGTCCGATCGCTACGAAACTTGAAACCCTACAATAATTCACTGATACGGATCCGATGAAACTGGTTTCGTCGAAATCCGAGTCTGTGACCAAATGGCTATTTTTATATTAATTAAATAAATAAGTAAATAAGTTAATTAATATCCAATCTTTAAATTTCAAACTTAAAATTGAACATTTTATCCTATTTTTTTTCTTAATCATTTATAGAAGTTTAAACAAGTTTAGATGTAAATTAGAAGATGATAAATCTAACAATTTCAGTGTTAACTGCCCATTTCATTAAATTTAGAAAATATAAGTTAATTCTTCATTCATATTATTAACTTCAGTATATTCACTGGATGAAACCAACCCTTGATTCAAAATCTATTATACAAGTATTCTTAGATTCCATTTTAAATTTCTATTAACATAATATTTAGATGTTTGATTTCATTTAATTTCAATTAAACTTATTATTATACACAAATTCAGTTTATTGACACAACTTAAAATTTTCCTTTTCATTCAATATCAATTGTTAATTTTTATAAGTAAAATTAACATTAGATTCATACCCATATTACATACATGACTACCCTTTCATCTAAATTAATATTTATGTAAATTTTAAAATATTTAATCCATTTAATTGCAATTAATCTTTTCATTAAATTTTAGATTCAAATCAATTTATAAAGCTTTAGTTCCATTCTTATTATTCACTAATCATCCTATTATGAAGAATATTTACGTTATTCCCCATTATTCCTTAATTTATACAAATATATCCTTTAATTAGATTAATTTATATTGATTACCCATTTAAATTTACTAGACTTTATTGCTTTACATACTTCTCGTATAAATTTCACAATTAAACATAAATTTTAAAGTAACGCTTATAATAATTACGATCCTATAATTACTCACATTTTAAATGAACGTTATTTCATTTTCCATTAGTGTAACATTCATTTATCTTATTATCACTTATTACAAATTCTAATTCCATTAACAAGTAAGCAGGTAATTTATGATATATGTTACAAATTTTTAATTAATTACTATTCATTATTATTAACTTTAATTTAGCATTACTTACTTTGCATTAACATTGTTACTTTAAATCCCTATCCAATTTCAATTAATATTCTAATGAATACATTTACTCCTTTCCGTTATGTTATTCATTATCATCAAGGCACATCTAATTATCTTTATTGGTAAATGAGTGAATCTACTAGTAACCCACTATTTCAACCTTAAATATACTTGTATACTTATTCATCAAACAATATTTACATTTTTTTCAAATTGATTTATAACCTAATATACATTTATATTTGCCCCATTTCATTCCATTCATTGATAAATTCAATACTTGCCTTAATTTACTTATTCTAACTTTATATCCAAATGCAACAGTTTCCACTATTACTATAAATTGCAATATATAATTTAATTTGTATATTTAATTACCCTTGATACATCTAATTTCAACATTCTCTTTCATATAAATAAATAAGATTTTTATTCCTTTCTAAATTAAAATTAAAATTTTATTAATTTTAACCATCGAATTTATACGGGCCGTTACAACATTTAATATGCAGTAACAGGGTTACTTTATTTCCAAATAAAACTTGGTTAAATTTAGAAATTACAACACTTACAAAGTGCTATAATAACCCTTTATTAAAATTTAGCCATTTGGTTCATTTATATCAACTACAGCATTTACAAATGCTGTAATATCATTTACATTAGAAATAATAGCATCACAACAATTGCTGTTAATTAACTTTCAAATTTCCAATATAATTTCATAAACCATTAAATTTTATTTATATCATTTTAAACTTATAAAATCATACATTTTCACATTTATAACCATCATTTAATTTTACTTAAATTCATGATTTTATAAAGTTAAATTTCCATACAAAAAATCAATATTTAAAATAATTCACTTATTAAATTCCAACATTCAATTTCAATTCATATAATTAAAATTTTAACTTAACACTTAAGTTTAAGTTTTAAAATATAACGAAATTTTCATTTTATTTGCTTAACTTCAAATCCACCTTTAAACAAAATTCGTAAATTTCCCATTTAAGTTACATTTCAAATTTCAACTTAAATGTTCATTTATTTCACATTTTAACTTTATTCAAAAATTCATTAATATATTAAAAATCATTTTAAATTCATTTTAATTCAAAATATCATAAATTTATCATATTTTCATATTTAATTTAAATTCAATTTATAACCAAATCAAAATTTCCAAAAATAACTTATATTTCAAATTTCCAACTTTATTGTTAATTTATTTCACTTATAAATTCTTAGAAAATCAATAATACTTTACAAAAATCATTTTTAATTAAGTTTAAATCAAAGTATTATAATATTTACATTTCTAAAATATTTTGATATTTTTAGAAAAACTTATATTAACTATGGGTCTGTATTTCATTTTCTAACCTAGGAAAAGTGATGGGGATAATATATTATTTCAATCTGTAATTTACCAAGAAAAACCAGGTTTTATCATTTCAAACCCGCAGTCCCAAGTAAATGAAATAATTTGAAAATCGTTCAGGCCTATCATTTCAGCCTATAAAGATTTTTCCTTATGCTAAAGTCCGTTCGGGTATGTATCATTTCAACCCATAGCGATTCTAATCTAAAGGGAACTTGCAGTGTGATAAATTGATATAAATAACAGCATAGCGTCATATAATAGTAACAGACGATATAACAGGTGTTTAAGCATGGGTGAACATCATGTGGTCATAATATAGCAGATATAATATGGTGATGCAATTTACAGATTCAAATGTGATCGATTTACTAGTCATATAAGTAAAAATTGTCTGGTGAGAATAACTCACTGGTATAAGCTGGAGACACAACCAAAACACACAAGAACGATCTTCAGAGGCACGAAAGCACGACAATGATTTGAGATTAGGAGAGCCAAAGATTAATGATATGCACATAAATGTGCATATTTTTACCACCATATTGAATCTATTTAAATTAAATAAATGATCATATTGAGTATTTTAACTTGTTTTAACCAAAATCCATATTAATTCCAAATTGTCATATATCCATCTTCATATAGGGACAAAACAGTCATTTGTGTGCATATATTTCTTTGAGAAAAATTAATTGAAAATTTATATATATTTTTGTATGAATTTGATCTCAAATATGAGTGGTTTCATGAAGGAATGCATGCACAAAGAAAATACAAAAGAATGCAGATGTAAATAATTCAAAGTGAAGAAAATGGAGGACCCTACCTACCCACCACCTTAATGTACAAACTAGAGGCTAATGCACAAGCTTATGGAATTAATGGCTTCATGTACACTTAAATGGGGATTATGACATGCTAACGATTACTTGGTGGCCACACTACCTCATGGGCCTTTTGGGCATTCCCCAAAAATATGAATTAGGGTTTCATACATGTATAAATACCCATATGTTTCATGTAGCCTCCTCTTACTCTCTTAGTCTCTCTCGAATTTAGTTTAGATCAAATAAAAGAAAGCTCTCTTTCTCTTTTCATGGCTACTTAGCAATTTTTATTTTATGTAATTTTCTTTTCTTTTTATACAATGTTAATTAGTGTTTTCTTTTACTTACATGCTCATTTCCTTTCATGCTAGTAGTGTAGATTTACTTTTATGCAAGTTGAGTAGTTTTCTTTTCATTTGCTTTCATTTTTCTTTTCTTTTTGCTTTCATGTTGCATGCTACTTGTGTTGATATGATAACACAAATGAGAGGCTAATCCCTTCAACTTAGGGGTAATGAAGCCTCTAATCATGTAGCTTCAACAATTTGATGTTTTACACTCTTTTTTTGTGCTTTAATGAAAATGTATGAAGTGGTTAACTTGTTGTTTTTACTTTGAATTTGATAGCCTATATTGTTGACACCAAATAGGCTATACTTAAACAATCACTAACACAAATTACCTCTTTATCTACATATGATGATGGTAATGAAGTGAATGTTGAGATTAAAATTTGATGGTCTATATTTCTAATTAATAGTTAATAGGACATACTTAAAATGGATTTTGCTTTCAACTTTGTTATTATTTCTCATGTGAGTTAGTAAATGGTTTAAGGGGTGTGCTATGATCTAGAGAGTGGAAGTTGCCTCTAAATTGACTTAACACTCTCATATTTTTTATCTATTTTCTTTTGTCATTTTTCTCTTTTTTTTAGTTAATCACTCTTTCAACTTTGGTTAATTTGATTGAGTAGAAATTTAAAATCATCAATTCCCTACGGATCGACCCGTATTCGCCACGTGCTACATTCGTACACCGTGCGCTTGCGGTTATTTTTAATTTAAATTCGTTCGACGGTTTTCTAAACCGATAGAATTTCCGTGGACGAACAAGTTTTTGGCGCCGTTGCCGGGGAATTGCTTTGATTTTGATTTTCTACTCTTCGAATTATTTTCTCTTGATTTTCGTGTGCTTATTTTGTGTGTTTGTTTGTAATTAAAAAAAATTGTGTGTTTGTGTGTGATTTGTGTTGCATTTGATTTGTTGTTTGTTTCTTTTAGTTTTCATTGCATTTGAATATTAAAAAAACATCAAAAATTTAAAAAACAAAAATATTTTATTTCTTCTTCATTTACAAATTTCATTTTGTTTATAATTTTTCTTTCCTCTCTCTGCTTCTCACTATCTCTTTTTACAATTCATTCCCTGACCAAACATCCAATAACCTGCATTGCCTTCTATTTACTGTTGCACAGCAGCAACAACATATCACATCACTGTTTCACTTCCCCTTCATTAACACCACTGCTTCATAAAAGTGCTTACTACCTGTACTACTTGCTGTAGATCCCCATTCATCAGCAACCTTCCACTTCACTACCACAAATCCTTCAACCACATAACTCTACTTCATCACTTCCCACAGCAGACATTTCTGCCATCAACCACATCATCAAATAACCACTCCAGACTACAACAGACATGTCCATCACACAACTGCGCAACCTTTCTATCTGACATACAACATCAATTACCCATACAACAATATTATCTCAACTGCTTCACCATCTTGCTGTTGCCATAACCATAGCCGGTTGTGACTCACATTCACATCCTCAACCATCAACACTCACAACCACCTGCTACCAACACCAGAGCAACACAACCACCATTTCACCAACCTCCTGCGATCTACTACCCAACCAGCCACCATTACTTATAACTTCACCACATTTCCATATCCCAAAACCTGCTTCTCCATCTCTATTCGGCCTCCTCAACAATCCAGACCATCAAGACCAGACCATCACTCATTGCCAAATACACATCCCCTAAACTGCCTGCACGGTGCCATCCACCATACAACAACCAGTTCAACTCATTCACTACTGTCACCATTCCCTTCCAGACTATTTCCATCAATCCCCTCACTGTCCAAACTGCCTGCTCCAGAGAAACAAACAAACTTCAACCACCCTACCAACAATTACCTCCTCCTCCATACATACCCCTCACCACACCACTATCACTTCATTCCAAAACAATCTGCTACCTTTACAAAATTTCCAACAGTTTGCCTGCCAACTTCACATCACTGTGCAGAGGACAACTTCTACTTCACCACTGCCAATAAAACAACGTCACCGTTCACAGTTCCAACCATCAACCAAACGATTTAACCTCACGTCTGCTGTTGCTACCCATCCACTTACATTCGCCTGCCATAAAAACAACCACTACACTCATCTGCCGCTACAGTCAGTCGACAGCAAGAGTGAATTCCTCTACAAACCACCACTACATTTCATCCATCCTCCTCGTACCAAACGAACAAACCCAAATTGACTTCAACTTCTAAAACACATCGTCGACCACAATACAATCGAACAGAAATCTTCCCCACCTCCGCAACTTCATCAGGCAATCGAACACCCATCGCGACCTCCTCCAACCTGCTATCCAATTGAATCAACCCAATAGAACAACACAAAAATCGCAGTAGGAAATTTAATCGAATTGGAGTGGAGTTTCAATTGGAAATTGTGTTTTGAAATTTAATTTAAAAATTTTGGTTGCAATTGTTTGGATTTGCAGTTTTTGTGTAGAGCTGAAGAATAAAAGAGGAGGTTATCTGGGTTTAAGTTAAACAAGCTAAACGGGTTATATATTTCTCAAAGTGGGCCGGGTTTGGTTTTAGGCCGAATCTATTTTATTTATTTATTATTATTATTATTTTGTGCTATCTTGTTTTGTTTTCATTTTTTCTTTTCTCTTTTTTTCCCTCTCCTTTCCATTTTTTTTAAAATAAGTGTGTGCCCAATTTGTTTTTAGTTTTGTTTAATTTGTTTTTAGTTTCTAAAGTTGTTTTGTTTTGCTTGGTTTTCAATAGTTTTAAGTTCCATTCTAATCTTTACGGGAAAAAAACTGTATATATATATCTTGTTTTTAATTTCAGGTTGCAGGATATAAAGGAGTTGTTGCTATAAAACTGCTCTGCTTGCTTGCTTAAAAAAATTGCTGCTCTCATCTTTAGTTTTGTTTGAATTGCATTGTTTGTTGTTTGCATTTGCTTTTTATATTAAGAAAAACTTCAAAACCAAAAAAACAAAACAAAACTCATTCGTAGTTACATTGTTAATACACGTTTAATTTCTGCTTTGCATTTCATTCTAGAATTTTAATTAATAATAATGGTTGGACATCGATAACACTTAATTGTATATTGACAAGTTGTCTTCTTTGAACAATTTAATTTCTTGGCGTCTAGGCTACGACAGAGTAATAATCATTTATAAATATTACGGTGATTCGTAAAATTATAGTGGTTGTTCCTCTGAAGGTACTTAAACCTTCGGCTGCATTGCTACGGTGATTCGTGGTGCACCGATAAATCCTGTCCGTTACCTGGCTGAGAACTATCTTGTTTATCTAAGACAATTTGTAATTATACAATTTTGGGTTAACTTAGGATAAATCATTTGTAATTAACCACTGCATTCATTTAGTAGCATTAGTTCATGCATATTTAAAAAAACAAAAAAAATTCAAAAATCTAAAAGTAATTTTTTTTTGTAAATATTCCTTTTATTTGTCTTTGCAATTTTTAAATCCTTTTCCTTTGAAATTTCTAAAATCTAAAAAAATTTAGAAAAACAAAAATCCAAAAAAATATATAAAACATTTTCTAAAAAAAAAGCGAAAAAAATTTGAAAATCCAAAAACAAAAATCAATTTTCCATTTTGAAAAATAAATTCTACTTGTAAATATTTTTCTTTATAAAAAAACCAAAAAAAATTCTTGAAAATGTCAGATTTCCTTTTGCTTACTCACTTGAATTTAGTTGTGAAAATCAGTATAATCCAAGAGTTCACTCAAAATTCATTTGGACATTTTAACAACAACTTTTGCTTAGACAATTCGAATTTTGAACCACAAAATTTCCAAAATAATGTTCAACCCTCAACTCTTGAAAATGGCATTTCGTCGTTACTTGAACTCTCTACGCAACAAAATCATGAGATAAACGAGTTGTGAAATTCATATTTGTGTTATAATTCGAATCAAAGTTTTCAAAATAATCAAAATTTGAATTCACTTCAAAATTCAAATGATTTTGAGTGTAACCCATGCCAATTCAATTTTGAGCTTCAAAATGAATTTCAAAATCAAGATGAAAATGTGAATCAATTTTCAAATAATTTTGGCAATGAGAATAGTTTCAATAACAATACGATTGAAAACTTTGATTGTCAACAAGTTCAAAATGAAAACTTCAAATTAATAATCATGAATTCGATTTTGTTGACCAAATGGAAAATGATTATGGGGATTTATTACTTGAAAAATACAAAACTTTTCATGAAAATCATAATAAAATCTCAACCCACGAAGAGTCAAATAATAATCTACTATTTATCGAAATTGACAATTCTTGTTCTCAACAAGTCCAAATCGAAAATTTTCAAGTTAATAATTACAAATTTGACTTTGTTGAGCAAATAAATGAAATTTACGACGATCACACGAATTTGTTGATTAAAACATTGGAAAATTTTCGTGAGAAACAATCAAATTTCAGTGTGTGAAGAGTCAAACGGTAATCCATCTTTTACCCAAATCGATGATTTTCAAATAACAACTTTTGAGATTGATAATGACGATCTTAATCAAGTTGTTGAAAATACGGTAATTAAGTTGGATTTCAATTCTTTTGAGGGTGCGAAATTCGATTTAAACTTCGATCTTCCTTTTTCTGAAAATTTGAATACGACAACTTTGAATTTTAAACTCGATTTACACGATGAAGTTGTTGATAATCCAACAAAGGAAGTCGAATTTAACGAAAATGAGTTTTATGGACTTTTTGAAAACGAGTTGTTAAATTATGATGGGAAAGATTTCGATCACCATTTTGACTTTGAAATTGATAATTTGGAAGAAGTTTTCAATGACAAACTTGAATTTCAATTTGGTGAAAATAAATGTGAATTTCAACCAATTGTTTTATCTACCCCCAAGATCATAGAAAATAAAATAGCTCGTATGACTTTCAATAAAACGTCATTTATTTTTCCAAATCAACACCCAACTTTGAAATCTTTGACGATTTGGTTTTTTGAGCTTAAACTGTGTCTCGCATACTTGACGAGACGAATGAACCGGTCTTTGGAAGACCGTTTCATTTACTTTTTGACGATATACTTTCTGATCTCGTGTAAATACATTTCATTTTCATGTAAATAATAATAAACGTTCCTTTCACTTGGGTTGATTGTAGGGACACAGCCAAAATCAAGTGTGGGGGGAGACTCATCTTCGTTTTTGATTTTTCATGATTTATTGTTACTTTTTCTTTGCAAAAAAAAATCTCAAAAAATCAACAGAAAAAACAATTTTATTTCAGCATTTTTGATTTATTTTTAAAGAATTGATAAATATATGGTTTTGGCTAATAAATTGAAATTTTTGAAAGTTTATTCATCTTAACAACAATAAAAATGAAGTTTGATTACAAATAACAATGGTTTAACTAGTATATAGGAAGATTCATACGTGCTAATTATGAAATACATCCTAATTGAAAATCTTTGTTTTAAAAAATGGTTGATTAAAAGTAAAGATATAACATTTTTTTTGTCTTCTAAGTTAAATGGTGCTAAGATGATTTTACAAAACTCTCTCTCTTACAATATATGTATATATATATCCAAGCATTCACTCTCATTTAAAAGTCCTCACGGTTATGCATGGGTGAATTACTTGAAATCTTTGATTATGTGCTTTTATACTCATTTAAAAGTCCTCACAATTATGCATGTATGGAACAAACATGTAAAAAAATAAACATAATATAACCACCTACGGTCGATAGGTGTATGCACGAAAGTGTGTGCACTCGCCATGCTCTGTACTCCCCTCACATAAGCCCGAAAGGCAGGCTTGGGTGGCATATCTGGCCTCAGTTTACCTGAGCTAGGTGTGTAATTTTTCTTGCAAATAATGAGAGAGCAAGCAATTGAAATCGTAGCACTATTTTTACTTATTTGATTTGATTTGTTATTGAAAAGAAATGAAAATACCACTTTGATAATCAACTAAGGATCCATTTCATAGTTACACTGTGTTATTAACCAAAACAACGATTTAAACTATAGTTTTTTTGTTATGATAACTTCGTTTTTATTGGAAATATTGATGAGTAAATGACATAATTTTCAAGATAATAACCATAACCTATATTTAACTTATTTGTGTCAATTTACAAATAAATATTTCATTTGTAAATATGTTCAAAAACTTGCATTCATCTCTTTATAAATAAATCTTGCATTTCGTAAATATTTTCATCCTGCATTTGGATTTTGTAGGTAGTATCCGCTGAAAACCCTCACGAGACAACACTCGTCCTACTGGAGACACCCAGAGGTTAAACGGCTTGTTGCATACGCTCAACGCAATCGTGCTCCCTACGAAAACAGATTTATCTTAGTTTCCATTTATCCGAGGACGAATAAAAAGATAAGTGTGGGGGTATTTGATATGCACATAAATGTGCATATTTTTGCCACCATATTGAATTTGTTTAATTTAAATAAATGATCATATTTGGTATTTTAACTTCTTTTAACCAAAATCCATATTAATTCCAAATTGTCACATATCCATCTTCATATAGGGATAAAACGGTCATTTGGGTGCATATAGTTCTTTGAGAAAAATTAATTGAAAATTTATGTATATTTTTGTAGGAATTTGATCTCAAATATGAGTGGTTTCATGAAGGAATATGCATGCACAAAAAAAATAAAAAAAATGAAAATGTAAATAATTCAAAGTGAAAAACATGGAGGACCCTACCTACCCACCACCTTAATGTACAAACTAGAGGCTAATGCACATGATTATGTAATTAATGGCTTCATGTACAGTTAAATGGGGATTATGACATGCTAATGATTACTTGGTGGCCACACTACCTCATGGGCATTTTGGGTGTTGGGTACGTTTCCAGCACCACCGAATCAATGAAGGGAAGCACCACCGGATCAATACCAAACCCCAACTACCGAACCAAAGGCCCTCCACTCCATCACCGAACCAACCTCACTTCCAGTACCACCGAACCAGGAGCAAGGGGGCTACCACCGGACCAATCCAACACCTACCTAACCAAAGGCCCTCCACTCCATCACCGAACCAACCTCACTTCCAGTACCACCGAACCAGGAGCAAGGGCGCTACCACCGGACCAATCCAACACCTACCGAACCAAAGGCCCTCCACTCCATCACCGAACCAACCTCACTTCTCGTGCCACCGAACCAAGGCCTTGCCGATCCAAAGTTACCAGGCCAGATTGCATCAGCCCAGGCCCACCAGCAGCTATATACATCCAAGACCCCTGCCCCCACCCTCACTCTATAAATAGAGGAGCAGGGGTACAACAATGGCAGACAAGTTTGAGAGCTCAAGCACGGAAGGAACTTTCAAACAACTTTCATATACTTGTATACAAAGCTTTGTACTTGTAATCTGAAAGAAAAAGGAGAATAACATATAAATTGGACGTAGGCACGTTCTGGCCGAACCACTATAAATCTGTGTGCCTTTTACAGTTTAGTCCATCTATTTTATATATTTGCGTAAATCACCCAAATCGCTAGAAACAACATAAAATCAACTAATCCATACGACTTGGAGGTGTTTGTCCATTTTTATGTGCAAACATTTTTGGTGCTTTCACTGAAAAGGCAAGGAGCTCGAAGCTTCAGCTTCTCCCACTCAACCCTTTTCCTATCAATACCGTTCATTGCTTGGAAAATATGGCTCCCGGACGAAAGAAAGATGCAAACAAAGGAAAGGACATCGCAACTGGCAGCATTCCAGATCCAGTGATCAGAGACCAAGACAATCGTCCAGTTCCAACGACAAATTTAAATCAGGCAAATCCGACAGCCCCTGCTACGGAACAACCAATTACAAGGGCGGATCTGGACAAGGTTGTGGCTGAAGTAACTAACTGCTTCGCATCTCAACAAGAAGCCTTGGTGGACCAACTCATGTCAAGCTTAAGAGATGCTGAAGAATCCAACCGCAACACTGAATCATGGGGTAAGTCCCGGTCTGGAGGATCCGGGAGGCGACAAAGGTCTTTCTTATTTGAAGAGGCTAACAACAGAAACAACCATAGTAGGAGCCGAGCCCGGACTCAGCCCGAATTCCGACCCGAGCAAACACTTGGAACCGAACCCAACGGGGGAGGTGCCAGGCAGAGGTAGGATATGGCTGAGCCTGTCATGCTACCTAACCATGAAAACACCAGTAGACGGGGCCGAGCTGGAGTCCGACCCGAAGTTGGACCCAAGGAAGTGCTGAGAACAGAACCTGGCAGGGAAAGATCAAGGCAAGGGCCAACTGTGGCTGACCCCAGCATGCCCCCGGAAGACCAGAGGCAGTCATTGGAGAATGTCAGGAGTGATAAACGATACCATCCTTACAGGTCATCTGGACGGAATCAATCCTGCAGGGAAGAACTAAACTCGTTTTTATCCACTCCAAGTTCTGATGAAAGGATGGCGCGGTTGTTCAGAGAGTGCATCCAACGAGAACAAAGGGATCGGGGGATAGGTGCTAGGGTAACCAACCCCTTCACCTGCAATATCGAAACTGCCATCACCCCCCGGGAATGGAAAATGCCAACGATGGAACCTTACAAGGGAACCTCTGACCCCATCGTACACTTACAGAGATACACCCAGCATATGCTCATGAGCGGAGCAACGGAGGGAGTATTGTGTAAGTGCTTCCCACTGTTCTTGGCAGATCTAGCTACTTCCTGATTCTGCCACCTACCCCAAGGGTCCATCAGCTCATGGGAAATGTTGAAAGAAAAGTTTATCAGCCAGTTCCGCATTCATGTGGAAAAACACAAGAACGCTTATTCCTTATCTAATATCAAACAGAAACCCGGAGAGACGGTGCAACAATATCTAACCCGATTCAACGCCGCGGCGGCCACAGTCCAAGATGCCGACGAGAAACTTATCCTAATAGCTCTCTGCAGTGGTGTACATCCGGACACTAAAATTGCTAGAAGATTAACCAAGGAAAAGCCGGCTACTTTACCTGATTTCTTCCATGAAGCTAGAAAGTATATGAGACTTGAAGACGTTGCCACTGAGAGGCAGTCATGGCAACAGGCTAAGATGGCTACAGACAGGGTCCCCGCTGCAGCAAATGATGTTCGAAGAAATGACTCTAGAGACAATGCTGGGGGCAAGAAGGGAGAAAAGCACTTATATCGACCAGGACCAAGATTTGACTCTTACAGTCCTTTGAATGAAACAATCGAAAACATCTTCCTAGCCACTCAAGACGAAGTTAGATACAAGCGCCCACCTCACAAGAAGGAGTCGGATAACGCACTCAAATCTGGAAAGCTCTACCGCTTCCACGAATCCCATGGACATGACACCAATGAATGCCACCATCACCGGGACTTGATTGAAGAACACATCAGAAGGAAGAGACTGGAATGCTATGTAAAAAGCCAGAACAGGACTTCAACTCCTGCCAATGAGAATCCTGGACTACTCCCCCCCAGAAGCAGGCGGAGGAAATCGCAACACCAGCGGCTCTAGTCAAGAGAAGATAGTGGTCCATACTATATCAGGAGGACCGCACATCGCCGACAAAAGCTGGGCGGAGATGGAAAGATACGGCAAGTCACTTAGGAACGATGAAGGCTACGTTAATTCTGTCATGGAAGAACGCCACCCGAAACGGAAAGAGAATGACGACATCACATTCAGTAGGCATGACCTAGAGGGAAGACAGTACCCACACATGGATCCTATGGTCATCTATGCTTGGCTCGGTCTAGCCAAAGTTTTTCGAATTTTAATAAACACTGGAAGCTCAGTAAATATCCTATTCAAGCATGCTTTCGACAAAATGAAGCTGTCAATGAAGGATGTGTCTCCCTGCAACAAACCACTACATGGTTTCACTGGGGATGCGAAGATGCCCCTCGGGCAACTAGACCTTTTTGTTGAAATAGGAAGTCATCCCCGCTCCGTTGTGCGAAAGCAAACATTTGTGCTAATAGAGAACCACTCGGCCTACAATGCCTTTTTGGGAAGACCAGCCTTGTCTGACTTCCAAATTGTCCTAGCCCCATGGTGCCTGAAGATCAAATTTCCAACAGATAACGGAATAGGAGAAATAGAGGGAGATCAAGACGCTGCTCGAGACTGTTATGTAACTGAACTTCGCAATAACCGCAGAAAAGATAAAGGGAAAAATGCAGAGACTACTCTCTGCATGAAAAACTTGGAAGCATAGCAACTAAAGAAAGCCCCTCCTCTTCGATATACCAGTGACCCTTTCAATGAATTAGACCCTAGAGACAAAGAGGAGGAGGCCACCGCCGAGCCTACAGAGGCTATGGAATTCGTAGCTGTAGACAAACATGACTCAAGTAGACTATTGAAAATCGGATCTCAACTAAAAGAAGAGTTAAAGGATCAACTCATTGATTTTCTTCTCCACAACATGAATGTATTTGCATGGACGCACGCTAATATGACAAGAATCTCGCCAGATGTAGCATGCCATGTACTGAACATCGATCCCACAAAGGTGCCAGTAAAGCAGAAAAAGAGAAGCATGGGGACAGAACGATCAGCAGCCCTAGAGGAAGAAGTGAAGAACCTACTTGCCAATGTCTTCATACGAGAAGCCATCTATCCAGAATGGATCGCCAACCCGGTACTGGTAAAGAAAGCTAACGGGAAGTGGCAAACATGCATCGATTTCTCCTACTTGAATGACGCTTGCCCGAAAGACTGCTTCCCACTCCCCCGAATCGACCAACTCGTGGACAGCACTGCCGGGCACGAACCCTTATCCTTTATGGACGCATACTCAGGATATAACCAGATCCCTATGCATGCCCCCGATCAAGGCCACACTAGTTTCATCACTGACCGGGGATTGTACTGCTACAAAGTAATGCCTTTTGGACTTAAAAACACCGGAGCTACTTATCAGCGCCTTGTCAACAAGATGTTTGCGGAACTAATAGGACAAACTATGGAAGTTTATGTGGATGACATGCTGGTAAAATCGAGGAAAGCCAACGATTATTTAAACCACCTGGATGAGATGTTTCAAGTACTTCGCCAATATGGAATGAAGCTGAACGCTCTAAAGTGCTCCTTCGGAGTATCGTCGGGAAAGTTCTTGGGATTCATCGTTCATTCCAGGGGGATTGAAGCAAACCCCGAACAAGTTCGAGCTTTCCAAGATATCAAGATACGATCCACTCGAAGGGAGATGCAAAGCCTAAACGGGAAAGTGGCCATCCTAAGCAGGTTCATCTCTAAAGCAACCGACAAATGCATCCCTTTCTTTGAAGCTCTAAAGAAAGACAAAAGAAAGTTCGAATGGACTGACGAATGCTCGACAGCCTTCCTTAACTTAATCGAACACCTCCAGAAACCACCAGTATACTCTGTAAGCAAGAGATTTACTGGGGCAGAGGCCAGATACCCTAAACTCGAAAAGCTAGCATACTGTTTGCTAATCAAGTCACGGAAACTGCGACACTATTTCCAATTCCATTCCATCAGAGTTTTAACTGATCAACCACTAAGGCAGGTACTCCACCGCCCCGACACCTCTGGGCGACTATTTGAGTGGTGCATTGAACTGAGTCAATATGATATCACCTACCATCTTTGCACTGCTATCAAGGGGCAAGCCATAGTTGATTTCATTGCCGAATTCACTACTAACGAAGGTAAGGAGCGATCTGAAATAGCAGAAGATATCAAGTGGAATCTCTTCGTAGATGGAGCATCAAATGAACAGGGCTCGGGGGTAGGTGTTGTGATAATCACCCCCAGGGGAAGGAAGCTGCACTACGCCCTAAGGATGGAATTCGCTGCCACCAACAATGACGCAGAGTACGAAGCAGTGATAGCCGGATTAGAACTTGCCCTGGAGATTGGAGTCGGTTCTTTATGTCTCCATAGTGACTCTCAACTTATTGTAAATCAAATACTGGGAGAATTCCAGACTCGAGGAGAACGACTCACAGCATATCTAAAGAAGACCAAGCTGCTGCTCAATCAATTGGATCACTATTTAATCAAACACATTCCTCGAGAAGAGAATCAGGAGGCCGACGAACTGGCAAAGCAAGCTTGCATAAAGGACAACACTGCTTCCCGAACAATAACCATCTCAAAGCATGGCCCCGAGCTACGAGCCAATGAATATGATAGCTGCAATTGGAGAAAAACTTGGATGACCCCCATCCGGAAATACTTACAAGGTGGCACACTGCCCGACGGACGTAACGAAGCTAAGAAAACCTTAAGGAAAGCTTCCCGCTACACATTACAAGAAGGCATCCTCTATCGGCGCGGCTTCTCTAATCCCTTATTAAGGTGTATCGCTGGAAGGGAAGCCAGGGAAGTCTTGTCCAACATCCATCAAGGAAGTTGCGGAGATCACACCGGAGGACAGACTCTAGCAAAGAAAATACTCCGATACGGGTATTACTGGCCCACTTTAAACAAAGACGCCTTAGACTTCGTCAAAAGATGTGACAGATGTCAGAAATTTGCTAAGATTCCTCGACTACCAACAAATGAAATTACTCAAATGACCAGCCCTTGGCCCTTTGCAATTTGGGGAATTGACTTGATTGGCGAACTACCAATGGGCCGAGGCGGAGCTAAATATGCCATAGTGGCAGTTGACTATTTCACCAAATGGGTGGAAGCGGAACCTCTAAATAAAATATCTTCGGCAAAAGTTATTAACATCTTGATCAAAAATGTTTTATGCAGGTACTGGGTTCCACTCAAAATCATATCGGACAATGGACTTCAATTTGACAGCGAGGAATTCGCCGACTGGTGCCAAGAGCACGGAATTCACAAAAGCTTCTCATCTGTGGCTTATCCCCAGGCAAACGGACAAGTCGAAGCTGTCAACAAAATCCTCAAAACCCTAATCAAGAAGAAACTTGAAAAGTCAAAAGGCGCTTGGGTGGATGAACTCCCTACGGCACTTTGGGCCTACCGCACATCTTACAGAACATCAAAAGGGCATACTCCATTCTCTTTAGCATACGGATCGGAGGCCATGCTCCCAGTTGAAACTATAGTGCCTTCCCACCGTAGGATCCACTACAACCCAGAAGAGAACGAAGAACTCCTCCACATGTTTTTGGATCTAATTGAGGAGAGAAGAAATGATGCAGCACTCAAAGCAGCAGCTCTCAAGCGAAAAGTGGCAGCACAATACAACTCCAATGTCAAGCACCGCAGCTTACAAGAAGGAGATCTTGTCCTCAAGCGGATCTTCCCGCACCCCGGAGTGCTAGATCCAATCTGGACGGACCCTATGTAATTCATAAAGATCTCCGCAAGGGAGCCTATATTTTGTCAACAGTGGACGGAGAGGTGTTCCAGAGGGCATGGAACGTCCAACACCTCCGTCGATACTTTTCTTAACTTCTACTGCCCATATGAAGTGAATTAACAAAGAGAATCAGTGGACGTAGGCATTTTCGTGCCGAACCACTTTAAAAAACCTTGTCTCTTTTTAACTTGTTCCTTTATATCTTGGCTGCTTGTTAAGCTTTATCCTTTGCTGTTGAACAAAATCATGTATAACAAAATTTCCACTCTGGACACTTCACGGCGCAACCTCACCTGGACAAGACCTAACAGGTACTATGCGAATCTATGCACTCGCCAATGAGACACTTTGCTCCAGCATCCCTCTGCTGCGGGTTAACTCATTGCTCGCGACTACCCTCAAAGCCAACTGTAATGAGCCGATTATAAGCCATCAAGAAGGCCGACTATAGCCGATGGCAGCTCATTACGGCGTCCGGCTCGCCGGCAACTGTGAACCTACTTTAAGCCCCAACATAAGGTGTGGCCAGCCATGGGTAGTTCACGGTTGACGATCGGCACCCACACTAGCCGGCCACAGTAAATCGAATAATACCCACGATTACGGGCCATAATGGCTAGGGTAGTTACTGTGCGCGATCTTGGCTCCGATATGTCTTAAGTGCGGCTGTGGTAAAAAAGATAAACTCCCCGCGGAGGCGTAAGATGGGTGAAAAATGTCTCCAAGACCCACAGCTAGGGAAAGTGACTGCAAAACCCGTTTGCCACGAACTTAAGCATATCGACGGCCTTCCGTGATTGGAAGTTTTACTGTTTCTCATATTTCCATTTCATTCAAAAACTTTTCTCCTATCCTATATAACAATCCTTAAAGTACATGTCACAAAATAGGGGAACTCTCGCTTGTGGAAATATGAACTCACATCCGGATGACGGAACACCCAGCTACATTCCATACTCAGTCACGCAAGACATTCAAAGCAGCCCTCTACAACTAAAACACAAAAGGCGGTACTATCTTCTCTTGTATGCAAATATGTAGCTTTAATTTATTCACACGTCATATTGGCATTACAAGACATGAAACAATATTTTGAGCAGAAACTTAGCATCAAATGCGATTAAATCGCATGCATAAACACACAACTGTATTTCTTATGCAACATATCAAAATAACAACCACATTCGAACATGACAGAATCAGCTTATGTTATAAAATTACAGAAGGTCATTCTTTGCAAATAATATAATTACAAGTTACGTTAATGTTTCGAACTGACATAGACAGCAACCAAAATATGTATAAGTCAAGTAAAGGAATCAGAGCTTCACCTCCATCCCGCTAGCCTTCCGGATCTACTTAACTACAGGGTCAGAACTCCCCGCATGTACTCCAGAGGCCTCGCCTGCTCAATTCAGAAGAGAATCCATCAATAGTCGTAAAAGATAAGCAAACAAATCATGAAAAGATCTAAAGGAAAGACTTACAAGCGTCTGCTCCCTGATCATCATCATCTAGCTGCACTCCTACCTCATCCGCAGCAAGCAGCCGCATGCCCTCCTTAACCGCCACCTTCTCTTCCTTAGTGAATTGGGCCCTAACCACAACCATCCTGAAAGCCGCACCACCTTCCTTATTCGCATCGGCCTTATCTTCCTCCAAAGCCCGGAGATATATCCTAGCCATAACCTGGGGATAATCGTCCATCCAGGACAGGTTGCCCTGCCTCCAAGTACGGAAATACATGTCCTGGAGCATCTCATCCATCATCCCCTCGTTCTCCTCAAACTCTTTCATCCGGGCCTCAGAAGCCGACAGCCGTGCGACAGCAGCATCTCTCTCCAATCGGTATCTCGAGCAGTCAGCTTGAAGGGACTTCCGCATCACTTCCATCTCCTCCTTCAGCTTGGCCTGAGCAAGCTCTGCGGCCTCAAGCCTCCCAGATAACTCCTCTACCTGCTCGAGCTCCTCTCTCCGAACCTCATCCACCGTTGCAATGGCCATGTTAATTCGCTCTTCGCAAACAGCCACCATTTTTCGCAACTCAGCCTTGCTAGCCTCTTCCATGGTTTTCTTTAGTCGTCGGGAGGCCGCTTCATGCTGGGATATCTGGATAGCCTGATCGGAAAGCTGTTTGGCCTGATCAGAAACCTATAGCCGCAACCGAATGTTAGCACTTCCGATTTCCTCCCCAGCCTTGGCCAGTAGAGCGTGATGCTCCATTAGCCTCTTGGTCTCCTCAGCCACCCGTTCGATGCTTGCCTTGGCCTCATTCCCCATGGTCATAATCCGAGTAGTAAGCAAATCGAGGTCTAAGGACTTAGCCTCATCAAGCACCCGTACCATGGGATTGCGGGGAAGAAGATGCTCACCCATGGCCTTGTCAAAAGAGATGTCCTGAAAACTCGGGCCCAGATCCGGGTGGCCGGCAAATGGGTTGCGAACCAAACTAGGATGGTCTATCGGGGTGACAGTTGGATTTTCGGACGGATGTGGGGAAGGCACAAACTCAGTATCTTCCTCAGTAACATCATGGATAGGCTGGACTGGAGGCTGAGGGCCAGGTGAAGGTTCAAACGAAGATCGCCCCCTCTTCCTCCTTTACATATCTTCTTTAATAACTCCAAGAAGAGGGAGATATCTAACCACATCTCCAGGACGGCTAGTTGACGGCTTTGGTTTGGTAGAAGCTTTGAGTAGCTTGTACTGTTCAAGGCGGTGCCGAATATCTGATGTCTTGGCCACCTTACCTGTTCCTGGATTAAAAACCAGGTGTTACAAGCATGCATGAAACTATGATCCAAGAAATATGTTAAGTAGGAAGACACGCTTATTTTACAAACCCTGAGGGGGAGTGAGATACTGCAATAAGTCCCGAATCTCATTCCAGGACGGGAGCTGGCCATAAAATATTACTAAGTCCTTATCATAAGGGGAGTCTGCGAAAGTTAATAATTCACCTTGAACCGCCGGAGTCCCCTTAGCTGAAGGACCCTTAGAAGATGGATCGGCACCAGTCCCAGCCTTGTTAGCCTTCTTCGCCTTCTCCACCGAGGCTGATCCTTCCTCTAACCCCTCAAAAGCCTGGCGAAAGGCATCATCCGTCCACTCTTGGATCTCCCCTGCCTGCTCAGAAGACAAAGCCCCGACACCACTACCACCCTGTCCTTCACCTTCCCCATCTCCTCCGCTCTCCTCCTCGCCTCTCTCCTCCTCTCCACCTTCATCCTCCGGAATATCTGGGCATGTGCTAGGGGAGGGTCCGTCAGACTTCTTAAGCTTCTTCCTCCCGACGACTGGGGGTACCGAGAAAGGTCTCCTCTTGCTACTCTTCGCAATGGCCCCATCTTTAGCTTTAGCAGCCCTCTCCTCGGCTGTATCTCTCTGCTTAACCACAGATTGATGTGGCAAAATCAACTTGTGCTCCAGGAGAGTGGCATTCCGGATCAGGTAAGAAGCCGACCTATCCCTTCCTGAGATAGCCTCTACCTCCACAGCCATCTGTACATGGTGATCATTATCCACGACCGCAAAGCCACCTGTCGCTAGCAAGAAATAAAAGCACGTAAGAAGAAGCATTGTAGTCGGGACAAAGAAATTACGAATGGAATTCAAATTACATCCAGAAGTGAAAAGGCGAAAAGAAACGGAGTCGTCCTTGACGAAGAACCATTCCTTCTTAAACATGGTAAACTTCGAGTATAAGTCCAAGACCGGCTTGAAGGACACGACCGACTCTAAACTAATGTACGGAGACCCCTTCTTGTAGCCCCTCAGATTATATAGATATCGGATTTCCCGGTTAGAAGGGGGCGCCCATATTTCCTCTGAAAAATGATGAACAAACACACCAGGATAGCATAGGAGTTGGGCTGAAGCTGGAAAGGAGCCACTTTCAGGTAAGTAATGAAGCTGACTATCCACGCATTAATCGGAGGAATGGCCCCGCACATGCAATGGTATCGGCTATACGCGAAGTATCCTTCAGGGGGATTATATGGCATGACCCCTTCCCCTGGCAACAGCATGCATGCTCTATCAATCCCAAAGGAGCGGGAGATAACGTCAAGTTGCTCCTCTCTGAGAGAGCTCGGAAAGCAATCAAGAGGAGAGTTCAGAAGCTCTTGGGGACCATACCCGTCTATCAGCGACCTCGGGATGGGTCCACGACGTTCCGGTCCTGGCTGGGCCGGGGGCATAATGGGGGACTCTCGTCTATCCGTAGATTTTCTTTTTTCTGATCGAGTTTCCACTTTGCGAGACATTTTCCTACAAACACAAAAGAAAAACATATTGTTAAGACAAAGGATATAAACAAGCAAGTGTATACAGTCTGAAATTTCACTCGTAAATCAGAACGCTCAAACTCCCTGTGTCATTCGGTAAAGCAAATGTAAAATTTCATTCGGCATTCCCAATACCAGGGTTCATTCGGCATTTTCGGTATAAGGTCCATCCGGTGTTAAATCTTTAAGCTCAAAGTTTTCAAGTTCATTCGGTACATAAGGTCCCCGAGTCCATTCGGTAGTTGAAAACAAACATTCATTCGGCAGAATAGGGTCTCACCTGGTTCGGCAAAGATTTGGGTTTGATTCGGCAAGAATAGGAGGTTTATTCGGTAATCAATCGGTTTGGCTATCCCAAAAGGTAAAGGAATAACAGTGGCATGATGCCCCTACTTATAGGCGAGCGCAGGATAACCGGACCAACCGGTTCGGCACTCAAAACCGAATGAAGCTATCCAAACTACGAGAAAACAAAGCGCGACATATGCTGGCATATGCCCCACTTTGGGGGGCAAAAGTTGGGTAATTTTCTAGCACCACCGAATTAATGAAGGGAAGCACCACCGGATCAATACCAAACCCCAACTACCGAACCAAAGGCCCTCCACTCCATCACCGAACCAACCTCACTTCCAGTACCACCGAACCAGGAGCAAGGGGGCTACCACCGGACCAATCCAACACCTACCGAACCAAAGGCCCTCCACTCCATCACCGAACCAACCTCACTTCCAGTACCACCGAACCAGGAGCAATGGGGCTACCAACGGACCAATCCAACACCTACCGAACCAAAGGCCCTCCACTCCATCACCGAACCAACCTCACTTCTCGTGCCACCAAACCAAGGCCTTGCCTATCCAAAGTTACCAGGCCAGATTGCATCAGCCCAGGCCCACCAGTAGCTATATACATCCAAAACCCCTGCCCCCACCCTCACTCTATAAATAGAGGGGCCGGGGTACAACAATGGCAGAAAAGTTTGAGAGCTCAAGCACGGAAGGAACTTTCAAACAACATTCATATACTTGTATACAAAGCTTTGTACTTGTACTTGTAATCTGAAAGAAAAAGGAGAATAACATATAAAGTGGACGTAGGCACGTTCTGGCCGAACCACTATAAATCTGTGTGTCTTTTACAGTTTAGTCCATCTATTTTATATATTTGCGTAAATCACCCAAATCGCTAGAAACAACATAAAATCAACTAATCCATACGACTTGGAGGTGTTTGTCTTTTTTGTGTTCAAACATTAGGCATTTTCCAGAAATATGAATTAGGGTTTCATACATGTATAAATACCCATATGTTTCATGTAGCCTCCTCTTACTCTCTTAGTCTCTCTTGAATTTAGTTTAGATCAAATAAAAAAAGCTCTCTTTCTCTTTTCATGGCTACTTAGCCATTTTTATTTTATGTAATTTTCTTTTCTTTTTATACAATGTTAATTAGTGTTTCCTTTTACTTACATGTTCATTTCCTTTCATGCTAGTAGTATAGATTTACCTTTATGCAAGTTGAGTAGTTTTCTTTTCATTTGCTTTCATTTTTCTTTTCTTTTTGCTTTCATGTTGCATGCTACTTGTGTTGATATGATAACACAAATGAGAGGCTAATCCCTTTAATTCAGGGGTAATGATGCCTCTAATTATGTAGCTTCAACATTTTGATGTTTTATACTCTCTTTTTGTGCTTTAATGAGAATGTATGAAGTGGTTAACTTATTGTTTTTGCTTTGAATTTGGTAGCCTATATTGTTGACACCAAATAGGTTATACTTAAACAATCACTAACACAAATTACCTCTTCATCTACATATGATGATGGTAATGAAGTGAATGTTGAGATTAAAATTTGATGGTCTATATTTCTAATTAATAGTTATTAGGCCATACTTAAAATAGATTTTGCTTTCAACTTTGTTATCATTTTTCATGTGAGTTAGTAAATGGTTTAAGGGGTGTGCTATAGTTCGATGGCTTATGTTGAGCCAATTAATAGCACAAATAGGCCATATTATGATAAGCACATCAATCAAGCTAACTAATGACAAAGAAAAGAGAGATCATAACTTCATTTTGTTGATTTATGTGATCTAGAGAGTGGAAGTTGCCTCCAAATTGTCTTAACACTCTCATATTTTTTATCTATTTTCTTTTGTCATTTTTCTCCTTTTTTTAGTTAAGCACTCTTTCAACTTTGGTTAATTTGATTGAGTAGAATTTTAAAATCATCAATTCATCGCGGATTGACCCGTATTCGCCACGTGCTACATTCGTACACCATGCGCTTGTGGTTATTTTTAATTTAAATTCGTTCGACGGTTTTCTAAACCGATAGAATTTCTGTCGACGAACAATTAATCACCTTGAATACATTCAAAAAACAAAACAATTTACATAAGTTTTCAACCCAATATAATTAAACAATGATATAAATGTTTGCATAAAAAAACAAAACTATTGCACTTGTTTTCAACCACATATGCTACAGTCCTAGGTCAGATTTGCATGGCCAAAGCATGGGTTTGGATCTGGTTTGGGTTCAAATGGGGTCGGCCTAGCATGATTTGGTGATGGCGCAAAGGTTGGGTGCATGAACAAAATAAGCTAAGGCAACACAAAAATGTTTCAAAGCAAATACGTCACGGCCAAGGCAACAAGGGCACGACCAGGTTCAAGTGGGGTCAAGGAATGACGTGGCAGAGGGTGCAGGTCAGGTTTGAGGTGGTGGTGGTGGTGTAGGTTGGGGCCAAGGAGGAGTTTGTGGTGGTGGCAACTATGATGGCTCGGCTATGAGGAGTTTATGCAAGATGGTGGTGGATCTTCAACCTAGGGTGGCTTGGCTTGGCTAGGGTTTGGAGAGGAGGTGGTGATGACTGGTTCAGGTGGTGGTGGAGGTGGCTAAGCTAACGGAGTGGTGGGCCAAGCCTAAGAGATGAAGAAAGAAAGTGCAAATCATAAAATTAAAGTAAAAACAATGAAAAGAAATAAAATTTTACCAAAGTTTTATGCAATGGAGATGGTCAAAATTTTTTTTATGGAGAAGAAAATTCACGTGAGAAAGAAAAAGGAAATGGTCGGCTGAAGAGTGTAGTTAAGGCAGCAAAATTTGAAAAGGTAATGGTTGAAAATGAAAAGGTGGAATATAAAAAGACTAAGTAGATAAAAGGGCACAAAAACTCTTCAAATTTCCACATTTTTTTTGAAATTTTAAATAACTGAAAAATATAAATAAATTTAGATAAAAACACTAAAATTTAGTAAATGAACAAAAATAAATAAACAAATATTAATTATATATAATTAAATTAAGAAAATAGCAAAGAAAAAGTAAACTGGGCTTGAAAATTTGAAAATAAATGGAATAAATTTTGGGAAAATTCTTTGTACTTGAAAAATATTTATAAAATAAGATGAGAACATAAAATAAAAATGAATTCATAGAAATAAATAAGTAAATTTTAATTAAATATAATTTAATAAAGAAAATAGCATAAAAATGGAAACTAGGCTTTAAAAATAGAAAATATTCTATTATCACCTTGAAAATATTTATAAATGAAATCTTACAAATAAAACAAATTTCAAATAATTTCAAACAAAAATAAAGTCAAATTTAAATTATATTCAAAAATCTAGGGTTGTTACATTCATTTTTGGGTTTTCAAGTGAGGAATTGCTACCATTGAAATTTTATTTTGATAAAACTAGTTTTGATTTAAAATTCAAAGGTATGACTTGAAATACAAAGAAATTACTAATAGTATTGTTTCAAAATAATCGTGGATAAAAATAGGGTGTTTAAAACTCTAAAAATTTTCATCAAATGTGTTTTGAAAATAAGAGAAAAAGAGTTTTAAAATTTATAAATTTTGAGAATTAGTACGTAAAACAAAGTTTTAAAATAATTGAATATGATGCTGAGAAAAGAAATTTTGAAAGGAAGATTTAACTTAAGTTAAATGAAATGATTTTTGGAAATGAAATTGATTGTGATTTGAAATGAATCACTGAATGAACTAATTAAATAAATTAGTGAATTGTATATGATTTAGAATGTTGTGGGATAAAATTCAACAACGAATTGAGTTAAGTGAAATTGAATTTGATTTAAAATGGATATGGACTTAAGTAGTGAAGTGATAATAATCATGAGAAGTGTTGTATAAAATGTTTATAAACTTAAGTAAAACTTTATGAAATGATTCATAAATGAATTTATTATGGAGTGAAATGTTGTTAAACATAAAATTCGGTGGAATGGTCCTTAATTGATATTAGTATTGAAAGAATATACCAAGTAATAAGTGAATGTGATAAAGCAATGTGAATAATGATTAAGAATAAATGAACGAAAATATGAGAATCTGAATAGAAAAAGAATGGGATATAAAGAGAAACCGATTGATATAAAAATGTAAGCTGCATGTATATTAATTTATTCACATAACTGTTTGATCCAGAGTCGAGTACATGATTTCGAGCACATCGGTACAAGTAGAATTTTTCACTCGATTCTCGATGGCGAACACTGGATATGAATTCTTGATTGATTCTAATATTCTCTATCATAGTGTATGGCTATGCAAGGAGAATGGAAGTTTCTAATACAGGAATCGAATCCGAGTCTGCACTAGAGTGGTCCTATGGACAATACTAGTTCGAAAGTGAAATTGTTTAATTGAGCGAGTGATCAGATTTGGTATTTTGTATGGATGGTATACGTATATCATGCGGGCTTTTGTAAATTAAATGTTAATAGTTGGAAATACAAATAATACGATTATAAACTACATGGTTATATATCATTGGTAATTAGATATATAGAACCAAAAGATAGCTTGATGCCTTTGGTTTCATAAGTAAAATTTAGTTGCTCGACTAAAAGGTACACATTTATATTATTGTTTGATTTGATGGTTTTATAATTGAACCACTTGGCTTTTTTTCCTTGTGGTTGATTTGGGTCCATAGTGACATATTGTAGTAGTTCCGATCTTGCTTCACAGAGGAGACGTTGACAAAAAAATTTAAAATTATAAGGCGTTAGAAAATCTTTGAGAAATTTTAGGGAAATTTATGATAAGTAAAATTAGATTTTTATGTTATAACTTGGAACAATATTAGTTAGTAACTATGAATAAATTTAAAGACTTAGGAAATATGATAATAAAGTTTTAATGAATTAAATTTTGCAAGTTAAAAGCTTAGAATAATTTGGAAACCTATTTTAACTAAATTTTTTTAAAAGATAAAGGATTTTGAAGGCATTTTTCATACCGTAGTATCTTCGAGGACGAAATCCTTTTACGGGGGAAGAATGTAATGATCCAGAACTTTAACCACTTGATTTTGGAATATTTACTTGATTTTAAATAATGATAAGTTAATTAGAAGTTAAATATCTTGAATTTCAAATATAGCGATTTATTTGATAATCAAATTGTTGAATTTTATATTTGGAATTGCTAAAATAGTTAAATCTTGAATTTACTATGGATAAAAATGACTTTGAAAGTTGATTTAAATTCTATTTGGATATGAATGAAGATAGAAATTTTTTTAATATAAATTTAAAAGCATTTAGTTATGTTTTTATAATAATCGTTTATTTAACTTCTGAAAAAGGCCTTTCGGTGCACTCTCTCGGATTTCGACGAAACCAATTTCATTTGAGCGGTAATAGTGAGTCGTTGTACGTCAACAATTTTCGTGGTGATTGGACATACCATTAGGTCGTGCGAGATCGAAATGCGTATAAATTGATTTGGGAAATTTATATTATAGCTGGGTTTGAAAAGCTATCTTCTATATATAATCGAATTAGGTCTCGAGGCTAGTTTCATTATGTTCGAAATAGGGGTGTTACATATAAGATGCCAAGCGGCACCCCTCGTTTGGATTTCGAGGTTTTCAGACGTTTTACAACTAGGTATTTTAAATTAAAATTATATATATATATATATATATATATATATATATATATATATATATATAATATTTTCACCTTACTTAAGCCTATACTTTACTAGACCTCTACACATTCACGACCACACTTCTTCTCCTATATAAATCGTATATCCACTGGGAATTTGTTCGCGTTTTATTTCGTTTAAATTTTCTTCAATCTTATCAAACGATCGTCATGATTTTAGACCACCACCGACCGTATCAGGCCTCTGAGTTCAACTAGGATGATGATCGGCGTAAGGTGATGAAGGATGTGGACGGTTAGATTTGGCTAATTCGACTCAAGGCGGTGCATATTTGAGACAAACAACATTTTCTTTTTCGTTGATCCTAGCAAATTCGTTGATTTTTTGGTGATGTGCTGTGAAGAAGAAAGGAAGAATGAGACGTGGGCGAGGCATAGCCGATGTTTGGTGGCCAATGGTGATCTAAGGAGGAGGATATGGAGTTTGGAAGTCTGGATAGTTTTGAGGTTGATATTCGTTAATTTAAGGCCGCGCGTGTGTGGCATTGATGGTGGCAAGGTTGGCGCCCGCTAGGGTAAGGTTGCGGCAAACGGCGGTACAACGTGGTGGTGCGGCGTGAAGGAGAATTTGCGAATTGAAATTTTGGGCGTGCTTAGGTATGTCGTTTTCGAACATGGAAGAAGTGTTTATTTGTTAATGGTGATAACTAATGTATAATTACTGAGATTAATATGTATATTAATATTTCAAACTTGTGTATTGAATAACTTCTTCATACTAGATCCAATCAATGCATGGATTTTTCATAGTGCTTATAATGATGAAAGCTTGGCGGTCGAACTAGTTTTGGTGAATTTGGAGACAAATAGAATTTGGGCTAAAATCGGACATCGTTCGATTTTAGTTCCAAACTGGAACGCCTCGATGACAACTTGAATAATCGTGAGTTAGTCTAACCTTTTTGATTAACCAAAAATATTATATAGTTGATATAAATTATTGATTGAATGTTGGATGATTTACTATTTTATTAGTTGGTTTGGATATATTCCCGCCTCTTGAGCAGATGAACCTTCTATATACCCGCCTAGTAGCGGACGACCCATATCATATAATTATATAATGATTGTGATGCAGGGGGGACAGATTGGAGAGATCCAACTGGATTCCTTACCATCATCGATTTAATTTCAATAATAATCTTGTTATATGATTATTGGATACCAAAAACCTAATTTGTTGGCCTAATTGAATTTGACATTGTATACATTCAGCATATACCCTAAAGTGGTAGAAAATCATTAACAATGTTTGTTAAATGATGAGTTAACCTAGGATTGATGTTAATAACAGTAATTATCTGAGTTAGTTAATTAAAATAAAATGGTAGCTTATTTAAGTAATATATTGATTATTAAGCCTCTTTTCAAATCCAAAAGTTTATATTCAAATTAAATTAAATTTATATTGTCTAAAGGTTAATTTATTATTATGATATACTATTAAAGATTATTTATTTATATTGATATCCTTTTAAAGTTACTTATTTATATCAATATTTTTTAAAGTTATTTATTTTTATTTAATATTATTTTAAAGATATTGATAAATATTTTATTATTTCGAAAAAGTTAATTGTTCAAATAATTATGATGGTATGGAACTATTAATAATGATTATTAATAATATTCTGGAAGTAAATTATTATTATTTATAGCAACGATAAAGATTAATTATTATTGTTTTATTAATAATGTTTTGGATTAATAATTATTATTACTAAGATAATCCAAAGTTAATAATAATTTATAATGTTTACTATTGTTTATTATCATTATAATTGTGTTTTAAAGTAAATGATTAGTATTTATTTATAAATGTTTTCGAGATTTATAAATAGAGTTTTATGAATGGACTTTGATTTTATAAAGGGTTTTTTAATTGTAACTTGCTTTGTGACAAGTGTTTACTTAATGGACTTGTTTTGTTAAAAGGTGTTTAGGGATAATAAATAGTTATATAAGAAGATGGTTAAAAGTAATAAACTGTTTATTTTAAAAGGGATTTTTTTCAAATGAAATATTTTAAAAAGGCGCTCTCGTCTAATAAAAAGGATTTATGAAAAGGATCTATAAATTGGAAAGAGATCTTGGAATTGGCAAAATAGTTTGGGTTTTAATAATTTCTGAAAAGAGATTTATAAATGGGTTTTAGAGATCAAAAAGGGGAAGTTTTATAAATGGTTAGAGATTTATAAAGAGTGTTTTCTCAATTAAATTTGGAAGATTATAAAGAAGATTTACAAATAGATTTTGAGAAATTTATGGATAAAGAAAATTTAGGAAGAAATGGTTGATTTTCATGGCGTAATTCGAGGGCAGGGATTACCTACATTTTACTATGGATTCGGTGGGATAACGACTGTTACTCGATGGCTTAACCAAGTAACAAGAGGCTCGGCGTAAAAGGGGTGCTCGGCGTAGACCACCGTTCGGCATTAAGAGGTCGCTCGACATATGATCTCGTTCGACACACCCCCTTTGCTTGGCATCAGAGCATCGTTCGGCATAGAGCCTCTTTCGAAATGGAAGGGCCATTTGGCATGGCAAGGTCGTTCGGCATTTCACATCGCTCGGCATTGCAAGGTCGTTCCGCATTTCACATCGCTCGACATGGCAAGGTCGTTTGGCATATCACATCGCTCGGCATGGCAAGGTCGTTCGGCATATCACATTGCTTGGCATAGCAAGGTCGTTCAGCATTTCACATTGCTTGGCATAGCAAGGTCGTTCGGCATTTCACCTCATTCGGCATCTCCCCTCATCCGGCATCAAGTCTCGGTCAGCATCGGTCTTATTCGGCTAACACTCTTTGCTCAGCACACTGTCTCGATCGGCATGCAGATACCGTTTGGCATATCTTCCTCGATCGACATACGAATGTCGTTCGGCCTGGATACGTGGTTCGGCAATTGCCATTCGCCATTTGTGGCTCGGCGTATAGAAGTCACTTTCTACGAGCCAAGGTATCTTACTCCTGGGCCCATGAGGGAAGTCCAACCCATCTTTATCTATAAACGAAGGGTAGGGGCATAATGAAAGAGACCTTTTTTCGAGAACACTGGGGAGACTTTGCCGCATTCAGGACTCAGCCTTCTTTACTTAGCATTTGTATTCAAGTAGTTGGTGTATGGATTGTATCTGTAATCAATTATGAGTAAAGCAATAAAGATTAAATCCAAAGTGGACGTAGGCAGTTACGCCGAACCACCATAAATCCGTGTGTTTATGTCTTTGCATTTAATTTAGCATGCGGTTCTCTATTTTAATTTACTTTCTTCATTAATCTCTCTACGCAATCTTTCTCAAGAGTGTTACTAACCAATTCTGGTGCTTTCACTGAGAATCGAATTCTCAAGCCAATAGGATCTGCTTTGTATCTACTGGGTTGAATAAATCCCCTGAAGGAGATCCAACTTATTCACAGGACGTCCGTTGAATCTACTCAGAGTTTCTATCAACAACTCTACTATGGAAAGACCACATACCAGATCTACCTCTCATAACGCGGACGTCAATGAGACTGTTAGCGTACAACAGATAGGACCCAGCAATCAGCAAGTTAATACTGGCGTAGGGACTGTCGAAACCCATAACCAGATGGAAGTGTTACTAGGACGAAGTTCAATGAGAGAACTCATGGAAAATAGGAGACAACTTGCTGAACAAATTCAAGCTAATGCTAACCTCATGTGTCAGCTTACTCAGCAATAGTATCAGAATGCTGGAGGTAGCCCTGTTTCTTACTCTTCATCTGATAGCTCGACTTCATCCGATGAACCTCCCAGGCGTAGACGCCGTAAAACTGAAACTACATAAGCAGGTGTCGCTGATCGATGAACTAGGGATCACTTACATCTCAGAGACCATACCCGAGCCGGAGCAGGAAACTTAGGAGCTGGAGCATGTGTGGGAACTGGACGCCCAGCTCACCGAGAACCTAATGAAGTTAGTCCCCAGGATACATGTTTGGTAGATCGCTAATAAGGGAGACATCGACCTGAGCGGTCCCATGGAACAGACTCCTACCTTCCATCCTCCATACAAATTACGGACTTATCAACTAATGTCAAACAGTTGATGAGAGAGAACCAAGGCCTGACAAATGAAGACTGGGGAATATTCAGGAGTCATACTTCCTTCACAGATGCTATTCTATAGGCCAAGTACCCCAAGAAGTTTAGCATGCTGACTATCCTGGCCTACGAAGGGAAGACCAACCCCAGGCAGCACGTGATGAGGTATGAACGGATGATGGATTCGGCTAGAGCGAATGATGCAACCAAGTGTAGATGCTTCCCAATCATTTTATCTAGAATCGCCACCATGTGGTTCACTCGACTTCCCCCACGGTCTATATCCAGCTTTGATGAATTGGCAACCAAATTTGTAGAACAATTCAAGATACATGCCACTCGTTCTAAGGATGTGATGTCCCTATCAAGTGTAATCCAGGCTCCAGGGGAGTCGTTGAAGGAGTATCTATAGAGATTTCATGTTGCGGCTACAGAAGTTAGTAACCCTAATGATCATGCAGTTCTGATGGCTGTAATGCGAGGAGTGGATCCGAATTCAGAGTTTGGGGATTGGTTGGCAAGGAAACCTCTAACTATGCTAGAGCATTTTTACTCAAAGGCTCATCAGTTCATAAGAGGGGAGGAAGCCAGGTGGACAAGGCGAGATAAGGCACCAGGGCCTGTTCAAGAGACCGTGAAAAGCTACATCGCTATAAAACGATCCGGTGACAATTCGAGGAACATTCAAGTCAATGTCCAGAACAAGCCCTGGCAATCTAAAGAATTCAAAGGCGGAAATCCCGGAAGGAAAAGGGAACCAGGAAGGTGGAAACCGAGGATTCCGATTTACAACGAATACACTCCACTAAATACATCGCTGGAGAATGTATGTCTAAAAACCTATGATAATATCGAATATAAGAAACCTGCTCCGAAGAAGTCGTCAGAGAAATAGATCCAAACAGGTAAATTTTGTAGATTTCATGAAAGCTACGGCCCCAATACAAATGAGTATCGTCATTTGCAAGATCTTGTTGAGAAATTGATAAGAGAAGGGAAGCTAGAACAGTTTGTGCGGGCATCGAAGTCGATAGGTGCGGTTCTATCAAATCAAAATCATATCCCAAACCGGGAAGGACAGGGGAACCCGCTTGTATCGACGGGAGATTGGTAATAAATGCAGTTAGTGGTGGTCCTCATCCAGCAGACCAATGCTTGAAGAAAGAGAAATTGTATGCCAGAGCCATTAGGCATCCGGATTTCGGGTGTCGTAGTAATTTGTAAGATAGAACCCGGACCAAACGACGAAGAACGTTGTCCGACGACATCGTGTTTCGAAATAGAGATGCTGATAGGGTCGGAGCCCCAACTATTGATCCATTGGTCATATTAGCTCAAGTAGGTCATGCTTGGATGAAGAATGTTCTGGTCGACAGTGGAAGTTTTGTGAATATAATATTTAAGCGAGCCTATGACCAAATGGAGATGGAGGCCAATGATTTGAAGCCTTGTCAACTTCATATTTATGGCTTCGATGGGAATGCAACCAGACCCATTAGGATGGTGGAAATGCCAGTAGAGTTGGGAATTAGAGAATGCTGGAGAGGTCGGACGTTGCAATTTGTTGTACTGAACATAGACTCGACATACAATGATTTCTTGGGTCAACCGACCCTTGCTGAATTTAGGGTTTTTATTGCCCCCGTGGTGTCTAACTTTAAAATACTCTACCGCCAATGGAGTTGGAGTCATTCAAGGGGATCAGGCTGACTTGAAAGCAGCCGTGTACCGAAGTCAAGTCCCCCGATTGCACTATGTCAAGATTCGATCCCGAACCATTGAACTCGGTGATTTTGTCCACAAAAGAATCTACTCGGTACCTTTGCACACGAAACCAACGTGGAAAAGGCCATATGTGATTGAACAAAAGCTCGAAAATGGAACGTTTAAGTTAGCAACCGTTGGCGGTCCTACTTTGTCAAAAGCCTGCACCAACGTGGATCTTCGCCACTGCTGCACATGGCATGCTTTATTTATTTAGTATATTAGTCATTTGAAATTTGTTTCTGCATTCCAAAATTTGAATTTGTAATGAGGGAATTGACTTTACCATATTTTCTTATTTCAACAATAAAATTCCATCTCTTCGAACCAAAGTTGTGATCTATTAAACATGTCATACAACTATCATAATGCACGAAGAGCTAAGTTCCATCATACGGCGGGATTTTCTCAAAGAAAGAGCGACTGTGATACGACCGGTCACTCATTAAAAGAAACCCGAACTTGGGGGGCAAGCCATCACAATAGAGAATAAATTGGATTGATACACGACAATCCTCTTACGAACTCCATATTCCCAGAGTGCGAACTGGATTATAAGTTTATGAATGCACTTTCGAGGAGGATGGATCCATCCTCCTAACGACCGCGCCCATATCCAAAACAAGTGCGAGGAGCATGGATCCATCCATCTATCGACCTCGCTTGTCAACTCACGGTGGATGTGAATCGACCATCCATGATCCTAAAATCTCCAAGTCCCCTGAGTGCGAACTGGATTATCCAAGTCTCCTGAGTGCGGAGCAATTATAAACGACTTAAAATCTTCAAGTCCCCTGAGTGCGGGTTGGAGTACTCTGAGTCCCCTGAGTGCAGACCAGAGTATAAATGACTCAAAATCTCCAAGTCTCCTGAGTGCAGACTAGAGCACTCTGAGTCCCCTGAGTGTGGACCGGAGTATAAACGACTTAAAATCTCCAAGTCCCCTAAGTGCGGACTGGAGTACTATGAGTCTCTTGAGTGCGGACGAAAGTATAAATGACTTAAAAATCTCCAAGTCCCCTGAGTGCGGACTGGAGTACTCTGAGTCCCCTAAGAGCGGACCAGAGTATAAACGACTCAAAATCTCAGAGTCTGCTGAGTGCGGGCTAGAGTACTCTAAGTCCCCTAAGTGAAGACTAGATTATAAACGACTTGAAACTCTAAGTCCCCTGATTGTGGACGGGAGTACTCCGAGTCCCCTGAGTGCGGACCAGAGCTTAAACGACTCAAAATCTCCATCTCCCCTGACTGTGGACTGGAGTACTCTGATTCTCCTGAGTGCGGACCAGAGTATAAAGGACTCAAAATCTCCAACTCCCCTGAGTGTGGACTGGAGTACTCTGAGTCCCCTGAGTGCGGACCAGAGTATAAACGACTCAAAATCTCCAATTTCCCTGAGTACAGACTGGAGTAATCTGAGTTCCCTGAGCATGGACTAGAGTGTAAAAGACTTAAAATCTCCAAGCCCCCTGAGTGCGAACAGAAGTATTGTAAGTCCCCTGAGCGCGGACTAGAGTATAAACGACTTAAAATCCACAAGTCCCATGAGCACGGACTGGAGTACTCTTAGTCCCTTTAATGCAGACTAGAGTGTAAATGACTTAAAATCTCCAAGTCCCCTTAGTGCGGACTGGAGTACTCTGAGTCCCATGAATGCGGACTAGAATATTAACGGCTTAAAAATCTCTAAGTCCCTGGAGTGTAGACTAGAGTACAACTGACTGGAAGTCATCAAGTGCTCGGCATACAGACTGAAAAATATTCTAAGTACCCGACGCGTGGAATAAAGGATGTACAACTCCAAAGAATTTTTGAATTATATGAAAATGAATTGGGAGTTTATGTAACTAATAATAGCTTGGGTTTTTACCACAGTTATATAGAAAGCTGAGCAATAAAAGTCACTTGAAAGACAAAGAAACTAAATTTTATTTGTTAATCCAAAAATGGGGTTCTACTATAACTCCTCCAAAATTTGGAGTCAAAAGCCTATCCACATTGACTATGGAAATAAATAAAAATAATTATATAATTTAAGATGACTCTCGTTGAACGAGTGTAACAGCTATTTCTTTTGTTTCTTTAGTTTCTTTTCCTCCTTCATCTTCTCTGATGACTCCTCCCCCACGTGTTTTCGCTTAGACACTTTGCTTGACGAGGAGGTAACAATTGAGGAAGAACGAGGGACCTCTAGTGGCCTAGACCTACCAGGGAGGATGACCTTCAAAGGATTGTTCAAAGGATCATCTAGATCCACGACTCGGGGCTCGACTTTGATTTCAGCTGTCGTTTTCTTTTCCTCCGCGAGCTGCTCCTTCGTGTCATTTTAGAAGTGTATCCAGAGGTGCTTATGATCTCAATTTCATAACTTTCTTCGAAGGGAGAAGAAGTCTCAGACTTATCCTCATCAAGCGCCTCAATCACTTGAGCATCTAGACCAGGAGTCTCTCCCGCGTGAATAACCTCGCTCGTTTTCCCCTTCTCCTCCTTGGCGTCATTGCTCCTTGGAGTCGGTTCAGGATTAGAACGGCCAACGCAAAATCATAAGACAAATGTTAGAATACATTAACCTCTCGTCGAAAACAACGGCTCTTTTAACTTTAAGAAGAAGAGTTATATACCGGCTTCTTGCCGACTCTCAACGTCCAAGGAGTCTCTTCGTTTGGAATGGGAGATAGAACATGAATGCCGACGCCAGGGTCTTCCGGGTCATAACCAGCGTGTTGCTCGAATGGATCTAGCATTGGCCGATCAGCTGATTGAGTAGGAGGAGGAGTTGGAGACTCGATTCCAAATGGACCGGCTATGACATCATTTCCTTTTGATGAGGATGAACTTTTGCAGTAGAGGGCCATCGCTGCAGACAAGTCGGAAGGCTCGCTTCCCCTGAGAAATTCCTTTATTAAAGCCTCCTCATCAATCTCCTCAGTGCCTGACTCGACCTTTCTGATCTTTATCAAAGTTTCCCATGCCTCGGCTAGTGATTCAAGGTAGCACTCGCCAAGAAAGGTTAAGTCCCGATGCATGAAGACACAGGCATTGTATTCTGCTATAAGCGGGTCGAATAAGCTCTTGATCTCCTCCCTACCAGCTTTTGTAGCCATCACAATGCGAGAGTCAATCTCCGCGGATGTTATTCTATTGCCCTGTTCATGGGCATCATCCTTCAGCATCGCAACCCTAGAGAGTTTGTCGAGCTTTTCCTTCAGGAGTCGCGTAGCAACAATCTCATCGCAATATCGCTGCGACTCTTCCTGGCAGCAGTTTTTTCCTCTCTCTCTCTCTACGGAATAGATCTTCCAACACTTAGACCCGGAGGGCAAATGCATCCCTTTCCTTCTGAACAGAATCCTTCCCTTAAGCCAGGGCCTTGCAGCATTGGATTGCTTCATCAATTTATTTCTTATGTGTAGTTTCTAGACGATTGACGGCCTCCACAGCATCTTTAGCACTTGATTGGGCAGCTTCAAGCTGAGACTTGTACGAAGAGAGTTCTTCATCATGAGCTTTGATAAAGTCTTTATCGTGAATGGCTTCAAGCTTCAAGCGATCAATTTCATGTTGACGCTCAACAGAGACTTCCGAGACTTTTTCAGCTAAATGGACAAACGCGTCATGTTGAACATAAACGTCGTTGTTACAAGCAATAACGCTCTGTTTGACATGTCCCGGAATGTGATGCATCGTCAGGAGAAACTTCAAACCATCGAAGCATATTTTGGGGAAATTAGCCTTAAGCTCGGCTAGCCTCTCTGATATCATCGGATCTTTTGCGGGAACAAGGGAAGATGGTTTTGAGAGTTCGGTTTTCTTGTAGGGTTCCTGGGATTGTCGTGTGCTAGATGAGCCAGAGTGTTGATCAAAGGGGGCATCGGATGGGGACCACTTGTGACCGTATTTTTCCCTTCCTTGCTCCGAGTGAGAAGGAGGATTATAATGGTATGAAGGCTGATGATAAGTTTTCTTTCGAGATGATGAATCCCGAGAGTGATAATCCCTGTCGCCGTCATCATCTCTATCCCAGCGTCTTTCGGAGCCGGAATCCCGTCCAGAGGGGTTAAAGATGGATGAATCGCGAAGACGGTCGAGTCCGTGTGTACGTCCCATATCACCTACACAAAATTTAAATAACAACAAGTCAGCAAAGAGTAGAGCGGTGGCAGAAATTTAAGTGCAAGGTCAAGTGAACGTGTTTGTATGTGTCCTAGTGTTTCCTCCCGACGGACCAGTTTCTTTACATCTACTTATGGGAGTTTTTTCTCTCTGCACGTGAGCATGAGCGCCTACATCGCCTCTTATAGGCGAATGAAGTTTAAGCGCTTCCAGATCATTAAAGTCATAGTTAAGCAAATCATCAGGAATATTAAGGTCCGACAAGCCTTTCAATGAAGTCTCTAAGGGTTGAGGAGAAGGCTCTTTCACTACCGGGGTGATTGTGACTTAGAAGTTCCGCCCATCGTATTCTTCCTCAGCTTATAAGTCAATTTTTTCTTTCCCTTTGCAGTGGGAGGAGTTACTTCGATGTCGTGCACCTCGACTACCGACTGTCGAGCGGGTCTTACATTCTCGCGATGTACTTCGGGAGTTTTAGCTTCTTTAATCTCTCCCTCCTCAGATGTGTCAAGGGTATCACGTGTTGAAGGCCCAACTTGCCTTTTACCTTTGCCCGAGGCAGATCCTGTTATAGTGACACCTTGAGGACGGCTTATCTGGCGGCCTGCCGCCAGCAACCTAAACTTCGAGAGCGATCCGTTCGAGATAAGAGATTTATTGTCCCGGTCTCCTACTGTGATAGCTCGAATAGCCTCAACGGCTTCAGAATACCCAGAGTCTTCGGGACATGGGCCGATACCTGTAGAAGTAGAAAAAGAGTTAGAAAAGGAGCAACCACCACCGAATGCAAGTGCTAAATTAAAAAAACTTACTTCCTTCTACCCATCTCCTTGTAAAGCTAGGGGGCAGTGCACGTAGAACCACTCCTGCTTATACTGGGCGAATTTTCTCCACGTCCCGGTCAGAATATGACATTTGTTGTGTGGTTCGAGAAATACAAAAGATAGGCTATCTGATCGTCTCTTGAAACAATAAATATAACGTATATCGCCAGGAGTCGGGAGCTTGAAGAGGACACTCATAAAGAGAATGCATGTTCCATATATGAATGCACGACTGTTTGGATGTAGTTGCGATGGAGCGATCTCAATATACTATAACAAATCGCGTAGAAAGGAGTTGAATGGTGGCACACTGCCAACCCAGCACATAAATTTGTTGCAGGCCATGTACCCGATTGGGGGCAGGTGAGGGCGATCTTGTCCTGATGGAACCGACACGTCATCGAAAGGAATCTCGTGCACCGAGCATATGCGACGAAGGGAGTTTTCGTTAATTCTCGAGACTAAAGAATCGATCGGATCATCTAAAAAGATCGCTGCATCCAGGCATAAGGAGCCAAGTCTACGGATGCGATTATGGGGCTCGGAATGTCTTGTACAGGAGTAGTTGATGGATTTGAAGTTCCAACTACTTCTTGTTAAGAGGATGGCCCGGGTCTGTCCGAGATCGTGGCAGAACTAGATTTTCTAGACATCTCTAGTGAGTGTAGAATCCAATAAAATACCTGTTTAAACTATACTTAAAAAACAATCGATATTAGACATAACAACGAAAATACTCCCTCTATGTTGTGTGTGAACTAGTGCATTCATTCAAGTATAAGTGCCAAGGAATTGAAAGTCATACAGTTGATTTAGGATTTGAATTATCATCTTCGAAAATCGTCATCACTGACCATCTATGAGAGCTTGTCGTATGATGGTTTATGTTTTGATCTCGACATCGACGCTATACGTTGAAGGTTATTATCTGTTTTAATCAAGGTAAATTCAGGTTTATAGTTGTCACAACATAAAAGTTATCAGTCTGGATTGTCCGATATGCTTAATTGTTTAAGTCCATGTCCTTGTTCAATATCATATGTTCGGGCATAAAGAATAGGCTGAGTCAACTATGCATTATGTTCGACTAGTGTTGTTGTTGTACACCACTCTCCTACCATCCATCACTACCGTTCGACATGTGGCATGTCATGCCAAACCGTAGACATGCCGAGCCACATCGCTCGGCACTTTGCCCTCAACGCCAACTTCCTTCCTACACATCCTCTCTACCGCTCGGCACAGACAAGCCATCCAGTATGTCATGCCATGAAGCCTCGTTCGGTACTCTACCCTTCTCCTACTTTTCTCTTGCACTCCCTCTAACATCGTTCGACATAGGGGGTCATGCCGAGTTGTGGCTACATCAAGCCACATCACTTGGCACGCTAAACCCAACCTCAAGTTTACTCCTACACACCCTCACATTGTCCGGTATGAGGAAGTCATGCCGAATCCCATCCATACGTCTTCTTCCAACTCCTTTCTTCATACAAATTAAACATCTTCTTAAATGGCCAGTCGACTACTACTTCAACTCGCACGCCACACTCGACCAACATTAATCAACCTCACAAATTCCTACTGAGCCGACATGTTCTTCTTCTTCCTCTCCATCTAATCCTAAGGCATATCTAAAACTTCGAATCCACCTTCCTTATCTATGTGACTTCCATTATTCATGGGTTATAGGAAGGTCGTAGATTCAAGTCTCGTCTAAAATCTCTATTCAAGGAGAGCCAAGTAAATGAAGAGTTCATACCTAGAAGAAAGGATTGAGGTCTAATGGGGTTCTCGATTTAGAAGTGGCGTCATCTCAGATTTGTTATTGAAGGCAGTCGAGATGTAACATGTGGAACTCGTGAGTCGAGAAGGAGATTGAGGTATTGGCAAAAATCTGAAAGGAGGTATGTTCGTAAGAATGTTAGAGCGGAGGTAAAAGGTAAAAGGAGAAGAAGAAGGGAAGTACTGACTTTTCTAGTAGGAAAGAAAGAAGGGGAAGAGACAAGTAACCGGTAGAACCGGTTAAGACACCTCGGTCTTTCGGCATAACATGTCATTCGTCATTCAGGGGTCGTTCACCATCGCTATGTCGTTCGGCATCGAGACCTCGTTCAACATTAAGGCCTCATTCAGCATTCAAGGGATCACTATAGAGAGGACAAAATAAGGGCATAAAGAAAAGTATGGAGTGCTCATGGTTCAAAGTGCATCATGTTCGTCCACATGATCAACTTTGGGGGGCAAGTGTTACCCGATGGCTTGACCAAGTAACAAGAGGCTCGGCGTAAAGGGGTGCTCGGAATAGGGCACGGTTCGGCATTAAGAGGTCGCTCGGCATTTGGCCTCGTTCGGCGCACCTATCCTCGCTCAGCGTAAGGGCATCGTTCGACATATAGCCTCGTTCGGCATGGAAGGGCCATTTGGTATAGCAAGGTCGTTCGGCATTTCACATCGCTCGGTGTAGCAAGGTCGTTTAGCATTTCACATCGCTCGGCGTAGCAAGGTCGTTCAGCATTTAACATGGCTCGACATAGCAAGGTTGTTCGGCATTTCACATTGCTCGGCATAGCAAGGTCGTTCGACATTTCACCTCATCCGACAGAAAGCCTCGTTCGACATCTCCCCTCATCCGGCATCAAGTCTCGGTCGACACAGGTCTCGTTCGACCTACACTCTTCACTCAGCACACTATCTCGATCGGCGTGCAGATATCGTTTGACATGTCTTCCTCGATCGGCATACGAATACAGTTCGTCTTGGATATGTGGTTTAGCAATTGTCGTTCGACATTTGTGGCTCGGCGTACAGAAGTCACTTGCTACGGGCCAAGGTACCTTACTCCTAGGCCCATGGGGGAAGTCCAACCCATCTTCGTCTATAAATAGAAGGGCAAGGGCACAGTGAAAGGGACTTTTTTCGAGAACACTGGGGAGACTCTACCGCATTCAAGACTCAGTCTTATTTACTTAGCATTTGCATTCAAGTAGTTGGTGTACGGATTGTATCTGTAATCAATTGTTTAATAAAGCAATAAAGATTAAATCCAAAGTGGACGTAGGCAGTTACGCCGACCTACTATAAATCCGTGTGTTCTTGTCTTTGCATTTAATTTAGCATACAATTCTCGATTTTAATTTACTTTCTTCATTAATCTCTCTACACAATCTTTCTCGACGGTGTTGGTGACCAATTCTGGTGCTAACAGCAATGCAACCATTATGTTAACCGCGATCCATGATTGATATTGAACGGTACTTTCCATATCTATTTTTAAAAGTTTTCAAATATTTTTAAAAGAAAAGGTTTGTGAATATACTTATTCCGGTGAGATAAGTATACGAATATTTTTATAAATATTCTGGAAAGAAATTAAATTAATGAAAATTTAATTTAATGGCTTAGTGATTTCCATGAAAAATGAAATCGTTGTTTGAATGTTTGTTTATTTGGTAGTTAAATGACCGACTAACAAATCTCGGCCTTATATGCAATCCTTCTTAATTTTGCTGGTATGAAAATATTCCCTACTTAACACCGAAGTATTTTAACATTGGAAATATCAAGGTGAAACATGGGAATTATATGGTACAATTACCATCGGTGGTGCTATATAGTACGTATAAACTCATTTTGTTCTTCTAGTATAAATGATAAGGAGATCCGTCCACTTAAACGGTTAGGGGTAATCCCCATTCTAATGTAATGTATGATTATTTCTTAAAGAACCATTATTGAGCATTCTAGAAAAATCGATGACTGATTTTTGGAGCACAGGGAGAGGAAGAGTGTACTCGTAAGAGATGACTCGAAAACTGTAACCACTCTAATATTGAGAAGTTAGAATTCATATGCGGTTCCGAGACCCATTGGGTATGTTAATGCATATGCAATTCCTTGATCTATTTTGGTGTCAGCGCATAAGCTGGAATGCCGAACGTAGCTTCATCAGCGGTAGTGACTAAAACCATATATAAAAGGCATGACTAGCAAGGTTGGAAAACCTATAAGGTGCAATCAGCTCCACCTAGAAGTTACTTACAACAGTTATATATAACGACCTAGAATGTTAGTGATTTGTAATTGGAATGTTTAATTAATTTTAAATATTGAAAAGTTAGTTTTATAGATTTAATAGCTTGAATTTCAAATATGATGATTTATTGGATAATTTAATTACTAAATTTAGTAATTGAAAATCGTTTAAATAATTTAACTCTTGGATTTTATTTGGATAAAAACGATTTGAAGACTTATTAAATTCTAATAATAAGTATAAAGGTAATAAAACTTTTAAATTGATTTTAGAAGTGATGTAACTAACTTTGAAAGTTACTCGTTTTAATTAACATATGAAAATAGCCTTTCAGTCATAGTATCGAAATTTGATTCTGTTGGATCCGTTATAGTGTATTATTATCAGATTTCAACTTTCATGGTGACTGGATTCACCGTATGGTCGTAATGGAGAGAAACGCATTGAAATTAATATCCAAAATTTAATATAATAATTGGGTTCAAAAATCTATCATCTATATACGATTGAATCGAGCCTCGAAACTTGTTCCATTGCGTCTGGAATAGGGGTATAGATTAGGAACGCTGGGCAACACGCCTTGATCGGGGTTCATAATAAATATCTAGATATTTTTGAATTTTAAATTATATATATATATATTGGATTTCTACACACCCTAATCCCTCTCTACAACCACCCTACTTTGGAAGTAGCCCATAAACTTGTACCATCAACCTTTTAAATGCCCCTTCCCACCTCTAGTTAGTAAGAAAGAAAAAAAAATAAGAAAACTAAAATATGAAAATTTTCTATCTCAACGATTACTCAACTAAAAATCTTGAAGCAAGATTTAAAAATTGAGATTTATTATTTACTCCATGCGGATATGACTGATGAGGGTTTGACTACAATTTGAGGGGGGTTGATTAGAGGCAGCAAGGGTTCGAGCCTACGAAGGATTTAGGCATGGATGGTTGGAATAGATGGCGTTTTCGAGTTCATGCGGGAGAAGGGCATCGGTGACCACATTTAGGTAGATTTCATTTAGCTTTGGTCCATCGCGACATTTTACAGTCGCAATTGAGTAGAGCAGGTCGCGACTTTCAAGGGATGTTCGAGCTTTGATTTGCAGGCTTAGGCAGGTGCGTTTCGTTGGGGAGAGATATATGGCAAAGTCAGATTTGATTTCGACGAGTGAATCTTGGAATCAGTGTTTGCCGTGCATGTTAGAGGTGGGTTCATGTTGTGTACAGAAGAATGAGAAGGAGATGGGTACAAGAAGAAGGCGTGTGGTGTGAGTTGGTCTGGAATCAGTGTGCCGAGATTTAGGGTAATTGAATTATAAAAAGTGATTGTATAATTATTGGTTTTATTTAATACCAATTCTTATAAATTTAATAACTTTCTCATTCAAGGTCCGAACGAGACGCCGTCTGTCATGTTGGGATCATGTTATCAATCTGTTTGCAATGGATTTGAATTACTTGCATCTGAAACTAGTTGAATTTTAAGCTATAGTCGAACGTCGTTCGACTATAGACCAACCAAAACGCGAAAGCAATAATTGGAATTTTGGTGAGTAAATCTCAATCATCTTGGATAATTAGTTTTATCTTAAATAGTTAAAAATTAGTTATTGGTTGATTAGATGAAATGATAAATTGTTATTAGTTGGATGTTATATTATATATCTTGGTATATATATTAGTAGTTGGATATATTCCCGCCGATTTGGGCGGATGAGACACTACGCGCCCCGCATAATAGCGGATGACCCTATATTACTGCGATATCTCGGCTTGAAGCGGGATTGGTATTTTATATTATATAGCATCTGTGGTTGCACGGAAACTAGTTGGAGGGATCCCACTGGATTTCTCAAAATCGTTGATTTTAATTTCATGTATAGTGATCCGTGATGTGTTTTGAATAGTCTGTGATACATTACGTTGTGATTTGAATTTATTGGATATTATAGTAGCATTGGCCTTAACTTTGGTATTATAAATACCCTAAACAATATTTTTGAATTTAAAAAGTAAGTTCAAAGGCGATTTTGGAAATGAAAAATATATATTAAAATTTGAGATAATTTAAAAAGGGAATTGAATGGATAAAATAAGTGAATTTGATTTTAGAAATTTATTTAGCTATTTCTTAAAATGGTTTCAAGTAGACAATTTTGAATAGGGAAATTTTTTAATAATGAATTTTAAATAAGGTTCTTAAAAATATGAAATGGAGTCGAAATTGAGATTTGGTTGGTTTTGGAATATAGTTGGGTTATTTAAGAAATAAATTAATAAATAGAATTTTAATTAGATATTAATTTGTAAATGGATCTAAGTGACATGAAAACCATTGTACTGGAAATGAGATTATGAAATTTATAAACAGTGTTTATAAATAAAGTGAAATGTTGGGCATTTATTCTTCAATTGCCACTTTTCTTTTCAGTTATGGAAGGAAGTTCTTCATAGAATTCACGAGAGGCCTCCGCATCGAGATTTTAAGCTGGAATGGATTAGGATTTTCCATTTAACTAAATGGAAGACGATATCGACCAAACGTATTCTCTCCTACCTCAAGCTTACGATAGCTGTGATATGGGACGAAAGGAATTTGAGAAGATTTGCGCAGTCTTCTTCTTCTCTTTCTCAACTTCTTTTGAAATTTCCCCTGTAGTTATCGCGTCTTTTATTAGTCTGTGTGTGGTTATGCTGTTCTGTAATTGATCTCTTGTTGTATCGTGTCTCATCATTTACATTCTTCCTTGTAAGTTGATTCTGGTTTAATTAAAGTGGACTGTCCACTATAAAAACAGGCTGGCTTTGCTAAAAAAATAAAAAAAATAAAAATAAAGTGAAATGATTTTCATTTGATAAATTGGAAATATAAATTCACGGTGAGAATTTATAATGGGATAGGGTGATCAGATTAAAAAGAAATGGTAGATTCTATCTTTGGAATGTGAAAATGGTTATGAAATTGGTAATGTGGTCGATGTGTTATGAATCGAGAGAGATTTATAAATTTAAATTGGTTATACTGAAATTTTAAAAATATATTACTATCGAGAAGTTAAGTTTGTTTTTAAAAAGAGGATGTTTAATTATTAAGCTATGTAATTTAAAACTATTTTAGTATTGAAATATTTCAGAGAGTTAGGTACTTAAATATTTAAATTGGTTCAAATGAATTCTAAGATTTTAAACAAGTTTTATACATCAATTAAATTATTTTTAAATGAACTAGATTTAGTTATTCACGTTATTGTAAAGTGCTTAATATTTTGAAATAATTATTTAACCATATTCTTGAAATTTATTATTGTTATATAAACATAGAATTTAAAAGTAAACAATTGGAATTTAGTTATAAATACTCTTGAGATTGTGAACTAGATTTTATTAACGGATGTGATTATATAGGTGAAATGTTATAATGGGATTTTGGGAAATTTAGGGTGAATTTCAAAAATATTTTGACTCAGAAAATTAAAGTGAATCTGAGTTCATTAAAGGAGCTATAAAATGTTAGTTGGATTATGAATAAGTATAATTGACAATTTTTGGAAATTGTAAAAGGAAATTAATAGAAATTCCGTAGATTTATGAGACAAGTATGGAATATTTCCTAAGTATGGATATTAGAAATGATTTTGGAAATAGACTTTTAATACTTCCCTAATTATTTAAAATTAAAGTTTTTGGAGATATTTAAGCGACGAAATGATTTATATAGAAATCTTTTTGTAAGTAATGAAGTATAAGTTATATTTGAAAATATTTTTAAGTGTTGATATGGTTTGGAAATATCTTGTTTTTGGATATAAGAATTCGAAGTTGTTTTCAAGTATTGAAAATACTGGAAGAGATTGAATAAATGTCTTTGTAAGGAAAATTTTGAAATAAATATTTTGAAAATTTTATAATATGGGACTAGTGACTTCTTATGTATGTAATTTGATACTTAAATAACCGATTGTCAAATCTGCCCAAATTCGTTGATAATTTCGAAGAGACTGGGATTGGATTTAATTATCCGAAAACCACTTCGATCCGATTTGTGCGTTATAAATTGTGATATCATAAAGATAATAAAGACGGTGATTTTGGAGGTTTGGTTTGTTCAAACCTAGAACAACTTTTATGGATGAATACCATTGGCATATTATCAATGGAGGGAAATGACCATTCTAAGTGAAAATTCCTTGAATGGTAATCGTAGCCTCAAGCCTCATCAATCGAGAAATGACTAAAATAGGGCATGTAGCAGGGCGAAGTGAGTCGCTCCCATTAGGGTATGTCATCATCTTTCTAGAATACACTATATTATTATCGATTTGGTTGTGCATGAGAGATCTCGATTAAGGTCAGAAGATCGAGATGATGGCATATTTGGTACTAGTAGTCAAGTGCTAGGCCGCTTTTGTGTAGCAGGGTATAAGATGTTCTTGTCAGACCCGAGTGCATTGATCTAGAGATGAACCCATCAAGGGTGGTTCCTTACCTGGTCATAGTATGGAATTCATTCTCCAATACATGCCTTATGGTTTTAATTGTGCCCAACTATGTTGAAATGTGAGATGCAAGCATTTCTGCTATTATAATAAGCATTTGTGCTTAGACATTATTATAATATCACAGGATTTTATATAAAAGTGGTTTGGCTATCGTAAGGTAAAAACTCGTCGAGTTTATGTATGACGTGGTCTTTTGAACCCTTTTGATTTCAAAGATTTCTTTATATATAATTTTAAATCCAATTGGGTGTGTTTTCTCCTACTGGTTTTCCACACATGTCAGGTGTTATTTTGTTATAATGCTCTTGTTAGATCGAGTATTATAGATTCATGTTAGGAGCTATGGAGCTCAGGAGACAAGCTAGAGGATTTCAGACATATTGCACATATTTGATTATATTGCGCCGTGTGTATCAAGCTGTACAGTCAGCACTAGTGAGGAAAGTTTTAATAACTATCCATATTGATTTTTTGGTTGTTGTACTCTGATGATTGTACGTATATTAATAGTTACAGTTTCTTTTTGTGTAAAGATATGTATTTATCTATTATAATTTTTCTGCCGCAATTGTGATATTCTGTGTTATTTTTTCCATTTTCTTCTTTCTTCTTCTTTAACCCTAAAAATCCGTCTTTTGTTCAATTTGAGTTGACATGTGTGGTTTACTGTCAGCTTAGACTGTACACAAAAGTGAGTTGTTATGACGTGGTATCATAGTTGTAGGTTAAGAGAGAACCTTGGCTTTGATGTGGTAACTCATTTGAGATAGGGTCAATAGCAACCTAGAATGAGTTTGAGTGTGTGTGTGTATATACACGAGTGCAAATTTGATACTGAAATAAAAATTGTTTTATATTGTGTTGGTTGATTTATTGAGTTCCTTATGGATTCTGGTCAATAAAAGTAATTAACGTCTTTTATAGGGATCTCTAAACACTTGAACAAAGAAAATCGACATGGTATTGTTTTGAAATTGGGTGAATGAAATAAGTTTACCTTGATTATTTTTATACACAAAGGGATAATTTTTCAGAAATTATTATGGAATATAAGGTGTGCTTGGTTGTTAGAGAATAATAATATGTGGTTATTATCATTTGTTGATTGTTGTTTGTCATTGAATAATGGTTGATACTATAAAGTAAACAAGGTAAGCGACAAAGGAATGATTTTATATAATCAAAATGGGATTATATACCTATATGATTTATAAATGTGATTTATAAAATGGAAAGGAGATGAAATTTATGAAGTATATTATAAATATGATTTCTGAGTTAAAATAGAGTTGAAAGGTCGAGAATTTGGAAAATTAAATCCCTTTGGGTTTGAAATTATTTTTCAAACTTCTGGAACAATAATAATAGTATTATTTGGAAATATTTTTGAATGGAGATGTTTAAAAAGGTTTAAAGGGAATAAAAGCTCTAAACTCACTTCAGTCGTTGGAAAATAATTTCGATGATGACTACAGATTCATTGACGCTTATTTTCGAATTTCCAAGGGAAGAATTTCTACCATTGGAGTTTTGTTTTAGAAAAGCTAGTTTTGATTTTGAAAATTCAAATTTATGAATAAATATACTAGGGATTATGTGTATATACACACACATACACACACACATGTATATATACACGATTTCAAATTGATTCGAAATAATTTGAGAACTAGGTGTTTAAAATCCGGAAATTTTCATGAGAGTATTTTATGAAAATATGAGGAAACAAGTTTGATAAGTTATATAATTTGAGAATTAATAAGTTAAAACAATGTTTAAATTTGTTGAGTATAAATGCTGGGAAAAGCAAGTATGGGAATTTAACTTAAGTTAAATAAAATAATTTTTGGAATAAGTTTGTTTGAGATTTGTGACGAATTAGTGGATGAACTAATTAAATAAATTACTGAGTTGATTGGAATGTTGGTTAATAGAATTGGATATTGAAATTGAAACAAATGGATTGAGTCAGATGGAATTGAAATTGATTTAAAATGGATATAGACTTAAGTGGTGAAGTGATAGTAAACATAACAAGTTTGTACAAAATGTTATTAAACTTAAGTGAGGTTTATGAAATGATACACAAATGAATTAATGTGGAATGAAATAAGTTAAACATAAAATTTGATGGAATAAATTTTTTAAGTGAGATTTGTATGGAAAGGAGTATACTAAGTGAATATTTTAATGTAAAAGAAATGAATGCGAATAGAGGAAATTGGGGTAGCTAAGAAATAAATTGGAAATAAATGCATAGGTTGTACGTATATTATTTTTCGCATGACGGTTTGATCCAGATTCGAGCATAGGATTTCGAGGTGATTTATATCAATCCGAGTTGGAATTTTTCACTCGATTCTCGACGGCGAACACATGATATAGATTTTGGTTGGTTCTAGGACTCTCTATCATAGTAATGGCTATGCAAGGAGGATAACATTTTCTAATCAAGGAACTATATCTGAGTCCGCACTAGAGTGGTCGTGTGAACGATAATACTTCGGAAGTGAAATTTTGTGATCGAGCGAGCGATCAGATTTGGTATTGCGTAAGGAGAATATATGTACATTGTATGGCCTTTAGTAAAGTAGGTGTTGAAAAATGAAAATTGAAAATAGAATGATTTTGAATAATATGATTGGATATCATTAGTAAATAAGATGCAGGTATATAAAAGCAAGAGCTAAATTGATACTTTCGATTTCATAAGTAAAATTGGATTGCTCGACAAAAAGGTACATTTTTAAATTATTGTTTGAATTTGATGGTTTTATGATTGAGCCACTTGAATTTTGTTTCTTTTGCTGGTTTGGGGCTCGAAGTGGCAATTTGATGTTATTCTGATCTATCCGCACAATGGAGACGTTGGCGAATTTTTTTGATAATTTGAAGAGTTAAAAATTTTAAAAGGATTTTTGATAACTAATTAGATTTTGAGTTACAAATTGAAATGAGAATAAGGATAATATTATTTGTAATATGTGGATAGTTTGAAAATTTATTAAAAGAATAGTAAGGTCAAACAAATTAATTTTCGGAAGTTAAAGGTTTAAAAGGATTTGGGAAGTTATTTCAACTAATTTGTTTTAGAAAAGAAATGTGTTTGAGGCATTTTTCCCGCCTTAACAATTTCGAGGATGAAATTCTTTTAAGAAGGGAGAATGTAGCGACCCAAAATTTTTGTGATTTGTAATTGGAATTTTTAATTAATTTTAAATATCGAAAAGTTAGTTTTATAAATTTAATAGCTTGAATTTCAAATATAATGATATATTGGATAATTTAATGGCTTAATTTAATAATCGAAAATCATTTAAATAATTAAAATCTTGGATTTTATTTGAATATAAAAATATTTGAAGACTTATTATACTTCTATTAATAAGTATAAAGGTAATAAAACTTTTAAATTGGTTTTAGAAGTGATTTAACTAATTTTTGAAATTTACTCATTTTAATTAACATATGAAAATAGCCTTCTAGGGCACAATCTCAGAATTCAATGATACAGTTTCATTGGATCCATAATATTGTATTACTATTGGATTTCAGCTTTCATGGCAATTGGATTCACCATTTGATCGTACGTGATAGAAATGTGTTGAAATCAATATCGAAAATTTAATATCATAATTGGATTCAAGAAGTTATCTCCTGCATACGATCTACTTAGGTCTCGAAACTTGTTCCAGTGTGTTTGGAATCGGGGTTTAACATTAGGAACGTTGGGCGGCTCACCTCGATCGAGATTCACAATAAATATCTAGATAATTTTGAATTTTAAATAATATATATATATATATATATATATATATATATATATATTGATTTGACTTTTGCGCACCCTAATCCCTCTCTACAGCCACTTTACCCCTGGAACTAGCCCACAAACCTATACCATCAATCTTTTAAATGCTCCTTCCCTCCTTTTGTCAATGAGAAATAAAAAATAAAAAAACCAAAACTTCAAAAATTTCTATCTCAACTAAAAATCTTGAGACAAGTTTTAAAAATCGAGATTCATCATTTTCTCCATGCGGATGTGAATTATGATGGGTTTGACAGTAATTTGAGAGGTGTTATTTAGAGGCAGCAAAGCTAGGGTTTGAGCATACGAAGGATTTACGCATTGATGGTCGAAATAGATGGCGTATTCTAGTTTGTAAGGGAGAAAGGCATCGACGGCCACATTTTGGTGTATATGAATTAGGTTTGGGCCATCGCGACATTGAACAACCGCAATTGAATAGAGTGGGTCGCGACTTTCGAGGGTTATTTGAGCTTCGATTTGCGGGCTTAGGCAGGTGCGTTTCGTTGAGGGAAGATGGATGGCAAAGTCAGATTTTGATTTCGATGAGTGAATCTTGATATCATTGTTTGTGGTGCACGTTAGTGGTGGGTTCATGTCGTGCATAGAGGAATGAGAAGGAGATGGGGAGAAGAAGAAGGTGTGTGCTGTAAGTTGGATTGGAATCAATGGTCTTAGATTTAGGGTAATTGGATTATAAAAAGGGATTATATAATTATTGGTTTTAATTAATGCCCATTCTTGTACATTTAATAACTTACTCATTCATGGTCCGATCGAGACGCCGTCCATCGTTTTGGGACCATATTGTCATCCTCTTTGCAACGAATTTTAATTACTTGCATTTGGAACTAGTTGAATTTTGAGCTATAGTCGAATAGAAAAACCAGAACGTGAAAGCAACAATTGGAATTCTAGTAAATAAATCTCACTCATATTAGATAATTACTTTTATTTTAAATAGTTAAAAATTGTTTATTGGTTGGTTGGATGAAATGATAAATTGTTATCAGTTGGATGTTACATTATATATATATATATTAGTATATATATTAGTAGTTGGATATATTCCTGGTTACTTGAGCGAAACAGACACTATGCGCGTTACATAATAGCAGATGACCTTATATTACTGCGATATCCCGCCTTGAAGCGGGATTGGTATTTTATGTTATATAGCATCTGCGGTTGCAGGAACACTAGTTGGAGGGATCCCACTAGATTCCTCAAAATCATTGATTTAATTTCATATATAGTGATGTATGATGTATTTTGAATAGTTTGAGATAGATTATGTTGTGATTTGAATTTATTGGATGTTATAGTAGCATTGGCATTAACTTTGGTATTATAAATACGTTGAATAATATTTTTGAATTTAAAAAGTAAATTCAAAGACAGTTTTGGAAATGAAAATATTTATATTAAAATTTGAGATAATTTAAGAAGGGAATTGAATGGATAAAATAAATGAATTTGATTTTAGATATTTATTTAGTTATTTCGTAAAACGGTTTCAAATAGAGTATTTTGAATTGGGAATTTTTTAATAATGAATTTTAGATAAGGTTCTTAAAAATATGAAATGGAGTCGAAATCGAGATTTGATTGGTTTTGGAATATAGTTAGGTTATTTATGAAATAGATTAATAAATAGAATTTTAATTAGATATCAATTTATAATTGGATCCAAGTGATATGAAAACCGTTGTATTGGAAATGAGATCATGAAATTTATAAACAGTGTTTATAAATAAAGTGAAATGATTTTCATTTGATAAATTAGAAATACAAATTCACAGTGAGAATTTATATGGGATAGGGTAATCGGTTTAAAAAGAAATGGTAGATTCTATTTTTGGAATGTGAAAATGGTTATGAAATTGGGAATGTGGTCGATGTGTTATTAATCGAGAGGGATTTATAAATTGAATTTCGTTATATTGAAATTTTAAAAATGTATTTTTATCGAGAAGTTAAGTTTGTTTTAAAAAGAGGATGTTTAATCATTAACTATGTAATTTAAAACCGTTTTAGTATTGAAATATTTCAGAGAGTAAGGTACTTAAATATTTAAATTTTTTCATATGAATTCTAAGATTTTAAACAAGCTTTATAAATCGATTAGAATTTTTTAAATAAATTTGAATAAGTTATTGACGTTATTTTAAAGTGCTTGATATTTTTAAATAATTATTTGACCATGTTTTCGAAATTTATTATTGTTATATATACATAGAATTTAAAAGTAAGTAATTGGAATTTAGCTATAAATACTCTCGAGATTTTTAAATCGGATTTTATTAAATGGATGTGATTATATGAGTGAAATGCTATAATGGGATTTTTGGAAATTAATGGGAATTTTAAAAATAGTTGGACTCGGGAACTTAAAATGAATCTGAATTCATTAAAGGAGTTATAATTGTTAGTTGGATTATAAATTAGTAGATTGAAATTGTAAAAGGAAGTTAATAGAAATTCCGAAGATTTATAAGATAAGTATGGGATATTTCCTAAGTATGGGTATCAGAAATGATTTTGGAAATAGACTTTCAATATTTTTCTAAGTATTTAAAATTAAAGGTTTTGGAGATATATAAGCGGCGAAATGATTTATATAGAAATATTTTTGTAAGTAATGAAGTATAAGTTATATTTGTAAATAATTTTAAGTGTTGACATGATTTGGAAATATCCTATTTTTGGATATAAGAATTTGAAATTGTTTTCAAGTATTGAAACACGGGAAGAGATTAAATAAATGCCTTTATAAGGAAAATTTTGAAATAAATATTTTGGAAAATTTGTAATATGGGCCTAGCGACTGCTTGTGTGTGTAATTTGATAGTTAAATAACCGACTACCAAATCTGCCCAAATTTGTTGATCGTTTCGAAGAGACTAGGATCAGATTTAACTATCCAAAAAGCACTTCGATCCGATTTGTGCATTACAAATTATGATATTGTGAAGATAGTGAAGACGATGATTTTGGAGATTTGGTTTGTTTAAACCCAGAACAACTTGTATGGATGAATACCATCGGCATATTGTCATTGGAGGGCAATGAGCAATCTAAGTGTAAATTTCTTGAAAGGTAATCGCAGCCTCAAGCCTCATCAGTCGGGAAATGACTAAAATAGGGCATGCAGCAGGGCTGAGTGGGTCACTCACATTAGGGTATGTCATAATCTTTCTACATTACCCTATTATTATCGATTTGGTTGTGCATGAGAGATCTCGATTAAGGTCAGAAGACCGAGATGATGACATATTCGGTACTAGTAGTCAAGTTCTAGGCCGGTTCTATATAGCAGGGTACAAGATGTTCCTGTCAGATTCGGGTGCATTGATCTAGAGATGCACCCATTGGAGGTAGTTCCTTACCTAGTCAAAGTATGGAATCCATTCTCCAATATGTGTCGTATGATTTTGATTGTGCCCAACTATGTTGGAATTTGAAATGCAAACATTTTAGCTATTTTAATAAGTATTTGTACTTAGACACTATTATAATATCACAAGATTTTTATATAAAAGTGGCTTGGCATCGTAAGGTAAAAACCTATCTTGTTTATGTGTGGCGTGGTCGTATGAGATACCCTTTTGATTTCAAAGATTTGTTCGTATATAACTTTAAATTCATTTAGGTATGTTTTCTTACGCTAGTTTTCTAGACTGACTCCAGTGTTATTTCATTATAATGCTCGGTCAGACCGAGTATAATAGATTCAGGTTAGGATGCAATTGAGCTCAGAAGACGAGCTATAGGATTTCATTCGTAGTTCACGTACTTGATTATATTCCACCGTGTGTATCAGGCTGTATAGTCAGCACTGGTGAGGACGGGTTATAATAACTGTCTACATTGATTTGCTGATTGTTGTACTTTGATGATTGTATGTATATTAACGGTTACATTTTCTTTTTGTATGAAGATCCGTATTTATCTATTAAATTGTGAGATTCTGTGTTATTGTTTCTGTTTTCTTCTTATCTTCTTTCTTCTTCTTCAACCCTAATAATCTGCTTTTTTTCAATTTGAGTTGACATGTGCAGTTTTTTGTCAGATTAGACTGTACAAAAAAGTGGGTCGTTACATTATGCATGCATGGGCCAATGCACTCGGTCTTAGCGAGACCAGCTATGTTTTTCCTATGGTACATCGCTAGGAATGTATGCTGCTTCGAAAGGACATCTCAAATCCTTATGCAGGAGGACGATTGTTAAGGTATTGAGGACAATACCATGGAATCCTACACAACTAGCGAACATGCCTTATCGGTTTTGATTGTATACCTAGTATTATCGTATGTACACTCACATGCATCACAGTTACTTGATTTTTATTATTTTCACCCTTAGACATTATTATAAGACAAATATATTTTCTATAGAAGATGTTTTGATTGTCGTAAGGTTAAAACTCATTCGTGTTTATGGGCGGCGTGGTCTTATGAGATAAGTTTGATTTCAAAGGTTTCTATAACTTTAAAATCGAGTTTGCTGTGTTTTCTCATGCTGGATTTTCAGAATAACTTAGATGTTATTCTATTATAATGGTCGGGTTAGACCAAGCATATTACAGATTTAGACTAGATGCTTGGAGCTTCAGGAGAAGAGTTGTAGGCCTATAGGTGTATTCACATACAAGGCTATTTTTCGCTGCATTCATTGCTGTATTCATCAGCAATTGTAAGGGCATGCTATTATAACTGTTCGGGCTGAAATAAGTTAGTATACTCTAATTGATGCTTGTATAAACATACATTATAGGTTGTTTTATGTAAAAATTTGTTGTATATTATAATTTATTCGTTCCGCTGTGAGAATTTGTGTTGTTTAGTTTTTCTCTTCTCTTCTTCTTTCTTTCCCTTAACCATCCGCCTTTCCGTTCAATTTGAGTGGGTCTTGTGTGGTTAATTGTTCGCTTAAACTGTTTGAAAAAGTGGGTTGTTACACGTTCAGTCCTAGAACGAACTTGTACGGATGAATGCTGGCATTGCATTGTTACTTGAAGGGCAGTGTTAGCGTTCTAAGTGGGAAATGCTATATAAAATTTAAAACATAGCCTCAAACCTCATCAATTGGGAATGACTATAACATGAGAGATGCAACAGAGTTAAGTGGGTCGCTCCCTAGTAGGGTATGATCGTCCCTATCTAGAGTCGATAGTATATCTCATTTGTATGCTTCGGGGACCATTAACAGAGAGGTGATCATATTTGGTACTACTAGTCAAGTAGTAGGTCGGTTCTATGTTGGTAGGGGATTTTAGCGAGGTCCTCGGTGTTATTTATCTAGAGATGCACCATGACGGGTGGTACCCCCGTAGCCCAGTCATTGTGTGGAATCCATTCTCCAATAAGTGCCGTACGGGCTTAGTTGTGCCCAACTATGCTGAGTCATGAGATGCAAGCATTTCATCTATATTTGTATTTCACTTTGACCCCTAGACATTGTTATAATATCATTGAATTTTCTATTGAAATTTTTTGGTTATTGTAAGGTAAATCCATCCATTTTTATGTGTGGCGTGGTCTTACAAGATACCTTTATTTTTAAAAGAGTTGAAAACTTTAAGAATTCAACTGGGCGTGTTTTCTCACGGTAGTTTACTTGACTGACTCAGGTGTTATTGAATAACTATAGAATGAATCAACCCAGAGTTTCATGCTGGTTGATAATAACTAGGTCAAACAGGAAGTCTTAGTATGACGATGTTACACAGTTCTCTCGACTTGAGAATACTTTGTAACTTCAAACTTTTGATTATTTAAATCATGGCATGACGTCCGTTGAACGAATAAGTCTAGATGGAATTTTGTCGAACAAACATGATGGGATAGCCCTCATTCATTTCCAATCTTCCAAAAAAAATTTCTAACTCTATAACCAACCTTATTCATATATCTTGTTTATAATAAAGTTATGCAAGTTCTATTATATTTTTTTCTATATTGTGATATAATTAATTAAGTAACTAATTTAAAGTGTATTAATAGAAAATATTTAAATGTTATGTGATAATAATTACAAGTCATTGTAATCATAAGAAAATTAGCATGGTATAAATAACATATTATTTTAAATGTTCCTGGTCAGGATGTTTCGAGAAAGGATGTCGATACATTCATTGAGACCATAGTGTGAAATGCTCTCCAATTATTTGACAGTGTATTACTCATGGCTGTTAGGGGGCACCGAAGGGTTACATACTCATCATTGTTGGATAATTATAGAATGACTCATATGAGAGTTTCCTATTAGTTAATAATAACCAGGTCAAATACAAAATCTATCCTTTGACTTCAGAATATTAAGGAACTTCAATGTGAATTATGCACTATGATTGTAGTCAAATCATGGCATGGTGATCCAACGAGCAGTTACAATTCGGTTCGATTTGAAGCATTGGAAGTAAAGCACTATTCAATAGAGAATTTGTCTCCTCGGTTATATTAGGTGGATATCACAATCAGTTAAAGTTAACATAAATTAAAATCTTTGGCTATAGTAGTACGGTTAATAATAAATGTTATTATTGAACTAGGACTTATTTATGGACTAACCGAGTTGAATAAGTAGATGCTGGAATTTTGACCAAAACCAAATTCCTTAAATCCTTAAGTGATATAGTGATTGAAGAAGAGAATGTGTGTGGATTCATTTCTACCGCATACGAAAATATAAAATATGAATTTGGATAAATTTTCACACCACTAGTTGAAGTACATGTGATCATTAATATTTGAATTGGTCAAAATTAATAGCTGGCTTAGTTCACATCATTGAGTCACACAACCGTATTTGTTGCATACGATTTAATAAATAAAATATTGCAAATTAATTCAATTAATTAATATTTGAGAAATAATGTTTATTATTTAATTAATTTTATGCTTTTTTATTATTCATAATTATTTGAATATATATATATATATAAGTTATATATGTGTGTATTGATATACTATATCGGTATATATTTGGATGGGTTTTAAATATAATTAATTGTTTAACATGCTTTAGAAATAATTATCCATGTGATAGGATGATGTGGTATGCCATGCTACAGAGAGAGGAAGGGATATGAATGAGATTTGATTTAAATTAATCAAAAATTAAAAGTGGAAGTTTCAAAGAGAGAATATGAAAGATTTTTTCATTCTCACTAAAACAAGTCATCTCATTCATTTTCTTACTTTAAATGTTTTTCCCTCCCTTCTCTCATCGTAGATAAAATTACCTCCTCCAATTTCTGGAAAACAAACAACTCCAAACAAACCAAAAATATCAAATAAAAATTACAAAATAAGCGTTTCATCCTTCTCTTGCGAAGCTTGATGTTAATCTACTTAAAGATCTAAGGAGTAATCTCAAATCAAGGTGTTTCCAAGGGCAAGATGTTTTAGATTTGATTTGTTACGAACTGAGATGTTGGTTTTGATGACAACAACCTTTTTATTTTGTCTTATTATAAAATATATACCAACACTATTGTCTAGATAGATATGTATATGTGGGACACACACACACACACACACTACTAATAATAATGATAATTCAATGAATTATGATCAACCATGTCTTTTTGAAATCCCCAAACAATGCTTCACATATCGCACCCTTTACAACCCGCTTTCTTGCCCATGAAAACAATATCAGACCCATTTCCTAATCCTTTACTACTTTAACTACAATAATGTAATCCTCCACCACTGCAACTACATCAGTCCATTGTCCACTAACTGAAATCAACTTTGCACCATGACAATTTCTATGTTTTCTCCAACAAGCCATATGCATTATGATTTGTAATTAATTAATTATACTACCGACTAATTATTATATGCTTCTATTGCCATCGGATGATTACCAATGCAACTAAATTATGTTTCTATGAATCAATATGGGTTTTTGAACCACTCGCTTCTCCATTTTTTGATTTTGCAACAGACAGTATTCTCTTTTTAAAATTTGCACGTACGATAATAAACTATCTTTATTGAAATAGCAGTTGGAATGAAATTTTAGGTACTACAACGTACACAGTTTGTTTCAATGCTGGATCAAAAATTGGGTGATCAAAATTTATAACACAGATGGATTACTGTGTCAACGCATTGCTTCATCTCAAATTTTGGATGTGGCACATAATCCATAGTATCGAATAACACATACTTCTACTATTAATAAAGGGAATTCAATATATAGAATTTCCATGGTGTTCTTTTTAAATTTCAAAAATACTCACGTTTATCAACGAAACCTTATTATCGATGAACTATCTCTACCACCCTCCTCTTCGCGACCACCCACTAACAGGTTTCATTATCAATTTGCAACCAACAACACCAACAACTATTGAAATAAAAGAGTTGTGACCATCAAAGATTTTGCACTCATATCACATATCCATCCATTGATTTTTTTTAAATAAAAACCAAATAACTTTAGCTATTAGATGCACGTATCATGCAATTTATCCTAGTAATTAATAATAACCTTTAACTAAATAATAGGTTGTTTTAATACATTAACAACTAGAGACAATAATTAGGATGGTATACAGGTCGATCTGGACGTGGGTGTGTTTGTGTTCCATCCTATAATTTTCGGAGGGACGGGAACCAAATAAAATTTAAGTTCAAAAGTTGTTCGCATGACCAAACAAGATTTAAGTTTGTACGAGCCAATCAATATTGTTCGTATAATAGAAAAATATCAAATAATTTCAAACGAACGTATTTTCGTATATTTTTTCTTCTTTTAATTCATGTCTTAGATGAGAATCAAATGGACACAGAACAGATGCTTTATAACCTCAACCCGACATAAACATTGGACGACCATATAAAGTTTACACTGTTTACAATAATTAAATCACACTAGTTATCGTCATAGTTAGAAATTAATTAAATTAATTACGATTATAGTAGCTACCAACATAATTACTAATAAAAAAATATTTTACAGAGAAGAAGATGAACATCCCGGCATTGCCAAAATAGTCTTGCTAGTTGTGAATAAGACTGTTATGATAATGATAAATTTATAATTACTATACCAATACCAAGTAATTAATACTCAACATTGAGATACAGTGACAGACTAATGTTATTATTATAGTAAATTTAACTGTAAAGAAATGTCAACACCAATGTTATTAGTACCAATGTTGTTAATACGGTAATTTACCATCATATCAATTTCGTCAACTTGACCATGAACAACTTTAAAGATACATAAGGTTTAAAGAGGATATTTAAAGTGTTATTCATGATAATATTCATTTTATTTTTTTATTTTCCAACTTCAAAATCTAATTTTAGCAACTTTATTATTTCATATCATTGTCAGTAACTTAGGATTAATTTCGAAAATTTTATAAATTAAAAAAATACATCAAAATGTTGATATAATAATCAATGGAGTTACAATTAGTAAAAAAATACCCTTTTTTCATTATCAAAATCATAATACACTAAAAATTTAATGTCTTTATGTAGTGGAAAATTCACCATTAACAATTAACGGTTTACTAGTTCATAGGTACATCAAAAGTCATTATACCAATGGTAACTGTTGACCAATAAATTAGCCAACCTCGACTAGAGTAATGTGTTTGTCAAAGTCAAAGTTACTTGTTAACACTAGGCTTAAAAATATAAAATGAGGAGAAAATAAGCAAATTAAAGTAAATGACACAAAGATATAGAGTAGTTCGAAAAAACTAGCCTTTGTCCACTCTGAAGTGATTTTACTATGTTTGTCCCTTACAATTACAAGGAATTACAGAAGAATAATAAGAAAATTGACATTTAGTTTACAATGATTTTAAACATAAGATCTTTGAGATGATTTTGCATATTGGAAACATGTATTCTGAGCATAAAAATCAACCCCTTTAATGTTGCATGGCATAGGGTATTTATTTTAGTAGATATGAATGATGGGTGGCTGAGATTGTGCAATAAAATAGGCGGAAGTGCTCCCAGCTGTCATTTAGTTGCATGTGTTGATGGAAGATAGGTGTAAAGATGAAGTGGAATGAATGGCTGAGAAGTATGCGAGGTGTTGGTGACATGTTACAGAAGTAGGCGTGTTTTGCTGGACTTGCTACAGTACCTATTACATATTGCTTTACTAATTGTCTTTTACTTTTACTTGCAAAGGTGGCAAGGTGGATGGGAAGCTTAACAGCAGTTGCTTGTTGTCGAAGGTTACCAAGTGAAGCCGAATATGCTAAGGTTGGATCACGAAGGAACATGACAAGATATAGTGAGACAAGACGAGCTGCTTGAAATTGGTCATAGGCGATCTGAGAGGGCCGAGCAATAGACGAGTCACTTTGACCGGGTCAAGTCATATGAGGTGGTTATCTGAACCGAGCTAGACCAGGCATAGGATCCAGGTTCGCTTATCTGTGGCTTGCTTATATATATGCAGGTATTGACTACTGAAGACTAATCAGTATAAAGACTCAAGATTCAAGAATCAGAATGGAGATATCAAGATTGAAGACTCTAGAGTATCAAGATCAATATTTCAAGACAAGTATCTAGTTTTTGTTAAAACTTCATAATAGCATGGAAATCTTCATTCCAAATTTCATTGGGGATGGAACCCATTTCTACCTTCTTAGTGGCTTACAAACCCATGACAAGTAGCTTACAAACCTACGACAGCTGGCTTACAAATCCACGAGCATCCTAGTTTTGTACAAGTTCTCGAGTCCTGATGTGATGAGATATTCTGCAGGAAGAAGCTTGCAAAACGACTTCAAAATGGTTTTTTAAAATGATTTCAAAACTGCTTTTCGAAATGTTTTAGCCTTAAAAATTATCTTTTCAAATGATTTTCAAAAAGATGTTTTAGCCTTAGAATTTTCTTTGTTTTTGTTTTTAAATAAACTCTTGTTTTAAACTTTGTTTGTTTTTAAAACTATCTTATGATTTTTAAATATTCTTTATAATATATATACTTGAGATTTAAAATCAAATTTATATATACATTCTAAAGATATTTTTTCTACTCTTCTTTATTTTAAAACATGGGAAAATTAGATTATTTTACTTCAGAATCATTTCATCTTGTTTTCCTTTCAATACCATTTTCAAAACAAATTTTACATAGTTTTTTAACTAAGGATGTCGACATCATGGGATATCTCATGTCGACATGGTGGCTGTTGAATTCAAAAGTTTCAATTTTCAAAAGAAGTGTCTATTTGTTTAATTCTCTTCACGTATGGTTATGACCATTGCTGGTCCATAAATAGCATTCACAAACAAACTTTTTAACTAACAAATTTCTTATTTTCTTCACTCCTTCTTCTTCACAAATCCATATTCTAAAATTTTCATATTTTTAAGATCGTACCGAAATTCTGTCGAATTCTACAGTAAATCAAATCAGAATCTCATTATTGTTTGATTCTCTGTCCTCTCTCGAATATCAAAGTGTTATTCAGAGTTATAGGATCAATTTGTAATCAAAAGTTTATCTAGTCTCTCTATAAGGTATGGTTGTGCATGGAAATCAAATGGGTGATCTTCTGTCCTGTAAATCAAGAGAGTTTGCCTCGGACTAGAGTGACAGGAGGGTACCTCAAGGATTTTAGAAATTGAGGATTGTAATCTCGACGTTGGTATAATAAAAATCTATATGAGGTGTTTGCCTTGGTGCAGGACTAGATGTATGGTAACTCCGAACCAGTATAAAATCAGATGTGTTATATTCTTTTACTACTTTTTATTTACTATCTGCATCTGTGTTTAATTTTTTGATTGTTCTGTGATTAAGTTCTGCATTTGTTCATATCATAATTTTTGAATTAGTCCATATAAGTCTTAGAATTCATTAAACACCATTCACCCCCCTCTAGTGTTAAATTATCCTTAAGATCCTTAATCTGCACTCCCTTTCAATTGGTATCAGAGCGTAGGTTTTCATAGTCTTCGTAATCTGAAACTTGAAAAAAAATTTAGTGGCCACCAACACTGGTAATGTCAACTCTAGCATTAGTTCTGTTAACACTAACACTAGTTCATTTGTCGAAGGTCAGTCTACTTTCTGACCACATTTTTCAATAGTGGTAATTACGCATATTGGGCTTGTAGAATGAAAATTTATTTACAATCAGTAGCATTAGACACTTTGAATATTACACAAACTGAGTATGTTGTATCAACTACCAATTTTGCCTAGTGTACTACTGAGCAAAAGGTTGTTACACAAAATAACTCAAAAGCCATGAATATTGTAACGATCTCATATTTTTATTAAGTTTAAAATGATAATTAAACTAATTATTGAATAAAAAATGTGAAATTAATTAATTAGTTGATTTGAGTTTCTCCAAATTTAAATAAAACACGTGTGAAATCATTTGAATCTAAATTTTAAGTAAATGATTTAAAAATAATTCGAATTGATAAAATAAGAGAAACTATGAAATTAATATAGGTGGAAAATGAAATAAAACAAAGTGAATATATGTGTGAAAGTGTAGACTAGGAAAAAGAAATAAAATAAGTATTAGCAATAAATATTTCAAATAAATTCATGGTCAAGTAAAATGTAAAATAAACATGAAAGAATTCTAGAAATATCTATACAATTGGAATACAAGTAAGTATGGAATGAAGTAAGGCAAAAGTAGGATGTATACAAGTGTGCACATAAAAAATTTAAACATATAATACATTCAACTATATAAAGATAAGTACGTACAAATAAAAATATAAATATCTATGAAGCTTATAAAACAAAACAAAGGCAATCAATGACAATATCTTTAGCAGCCATTTATACAAGTATTATCAGCCACCACTTGAAAAAAAATCTTTGATATAATTGTACAAAGCAAAAGAAAAGAAAATAAGCAAAATATAAGTATGTGCACTTGTAAAAATAAAGAAACATAAAGTAATTAGCATTAAATGCTTCCATCTTTAGCAGCAAACAAGGTCAATTCGGGTTGTTTAAAATATCTTCTGTCTCCAAAATCTCTGATCAAAGATGTTAATACTTGTACCAGTAAAACACCTTCCTCTATACCAACTTATCTTTCTATATATCTACACCATTCCAGTTCATTTTCGTTCAGCACAACATAGCAACCTATTTGTTTGTTTTAAAAGATCTCTTATTGTTTGTTTTAAAGACCAAACTGTTTTTGTTACTCACACCAGTCCCATGACTGACTCGGAGTTTATTGTTCCTTTCCTAAACTCTGGGTGCCCATAATTTTTCCATATGGGCAGTCTAGAGTTGGGTTTTTCAAATATTTAGGTTTAGTAGATTACCTAGAGTTGGTTCAGCCTTTGGATGTGGACGAGACTTGCTTGTCTAGTTGACTCGTGATGTTGGGTTCGAGCTAGCTTTGGATTAGAGCATTGGATTTGGGGATGCATTCTTCTGAAGATATTCTTTTCCGCTGTTGGTGTTATCTATTTTCTTTCCACTATGTGTTGTATCTATGATAGTATTGGTATTCATTGTATCATTCTGTTGTATCATATTATATCAGATGTTGTATCTGTCATTGTATCAATGTTATATATATTGATATTCTTTTTCTTTCACTGTGTTGTTGTACTTAATGGTGTTATAAGCTCCGACGCACAGGATTCGACGTTTGGATCCACGGCATTTGAATATGAGTGACATATTTGGTGCCGATTTTCGAAGGTCGAGTGAGGATCGCTACATCTGGTATCAGAGCTGACGGTTAAAACTTTAGCTCAGGAGTATAACACATTAAGTAACTCATTAGAGATAGGGTGAAATATACCCTAGAATGAGTATATCCTTAAGATATCCGTTCGAATGGCTCAGTAATTTCTCTTATCATCCATTGATAGTAAGTATGAGTGCAAGAAGAGGACTAGATAAGGGACAGGGGAGTACCACTACAAATGGTCAATACCCTGTGATAGTGGAAACAATCTTTCTCTTCTCAATATCCTTTGATTCATCCTCCCAATTTCTTTTGATTTGCTTCATAGCAGCTGCAAGAAGAAGTTTTGGTGTGATGGTGGCCCTACGAATCGTTGTGGAAAATTCTTACATCGTATCTTCATCGATTCCTTATCAGCTTTTCGATTTAAACTTTAATAAATTGGAAGTATGGAATTGAAATTAAATAAAATTGAAAATTTTAAATTGAGTAAAATTGATTAATAGATATGAAGCTAAGTTTGAATTGACCGATAAAACAATTTCGTTTAAAATTGAAATTTGAAATTCTATTACAATTTCTTGGGTATATCGAAGTCCGAAGAGGGACAGGTTGGTATATATTTTAGGTGTTCCGACTTGAATTTGGAATCCATATCTTGTGTTTGAGAAATTAAAGAAGATTGAATCCATCTATCAATCTCTTTTGTTTAGCATCTCTTTTCAATTCTTCGATAGTTCCTGGTAGATGCAGAAAGAAGATTTGATATATTTTCATTGGACATAAACTCCAAATAGGTAAGAATGGTTTGTTTGGATAAATTGGTTGCTTTGGTTGTTATGGTTAATAGGTATACTTTAGTTTCTAAACTAAAAGTTTTGAAATTGTATCCATATACCTGTCTATTCTTTGGGTCACGATATATTCTACGAACGGTTAGTTATTCTCCGGACTAACCAATGCCCCTGCATATTTCGTAGATCTGGATAACCCAAGTATCATGTGAAGTGTTATATAGTTTCGTTCTTGCATCTATTGTTGATATTCTAATTTGGTAAGCCAAATGCAGAATAGATATCCAGTTTGACTATGGAAGGTTTTGGGAAGTTGTTTGAAGAAATAATGGGTCTTTAATAAAAGATATGTTATGGCAAGTTGATAAAACTGTTTAGGTTTTTGCAAAATAGTAACGGGTATTGGACCATTCTTCCTAACTAGCAATTTCGGGGACGAAATTCTTTTAAGGGGGAGGAATGTGACGACCCGGAATTTTGGACAATTTAAATTGGAATACTTAATTGATTTTAAATGTTTAAAAGTGAATTTTTAACTTGAATTCAAATATTATTATAATTTAGCAATTAAGTTATTGGATTTAATAAACTGAAATTGGGTAAACTATTGAATCTTCGGTTTTAAGCTTGTAAAAAATAATTTGAAGGCTTGTAAAATTTATATCGATAGTATTGAAGATAGTAAAAGTGTTGAAATTGAATTTGGGAATGTTTTGTTAGGTGTTGAAAATATATCGTTTAAATTGAATTTAAAAAGCTTTCCGAGGCACAGTCTCAGACTTCGACGAAACCAGTTCCATTGGATCCGTAATATTGTATTATTATCGGATTTCAATTTTCGTAATATTTGGAGTTGTTGTGTGAGCGTGCGATATATAAATGCGCTGAATTTACATCGGAAATTTAATATAATAACTGGGTCCAAAAAGCTATCTTCTCCATACGATCGAATTTGGGCTCGAAACTTTTTCCGTTGCGTTCGAAATTGGGGTATGACATTATAAACGCCTAGCGGCACGCCTCGATAGGTGGTCAAGTTTTTAAGTTGCATTTATCGAAACGGTTTGAATTTGAATTTAAATTGAATATTTATACTAGTCAACTGCAGTTGAAATTATTTCACATCAACCCTTTTTCAGCCCTTTCAAATATTACTGTAGCTCCCTGTTGGACGCAACCTCCTTTTCTAATCACGCTGCCTCCTTTAATATCTTGTCTCCTTTCCACCTCAATGGCCAAAACTAAAAGAAAAAAAATCGAAGTCTCAGCTACAAAACAAAAAAAAGTTATGTATCCAAACGAATTCGAGTGAAACCGAATCCTCTTGAGTTCGTTCTTGAGGCCGTGAAAAAAAGGGGGGGTTTCGTATTAAATCGCTTAAGCCGATCAGAAGGAGGGAACGGGCGAATTTTATCGCGAGCTCTCTTTCATGCTCGCCGAGTTCGGAGGTTAGATTCGCGAAGGAAGTGGAGAGTTCAACCGCATATGCGTGGGAGATCGATGGTGTTCACATAAGGGCTTGGTGGTGCCGAGAAGCTCGTGCATTCGAATGATCGCCGGGATGATTTCACGGTTCGAGATCGTGAATCGGGGGCTGAAGCGTGTGAGCTTGGGGGTTTCAGAGGTCGGTCAACGTCTTGATTGGAGTCGCGCATGAAGAGGGGCACTGGCGATTTCTTATGGGTATGGCGTCGAGTGCAGTGGGGGAAAGGGCTAAGGTCGATGGGCCACGATCGACTTAGAGGTGGCCATCGACGATACAGACGATGATCTCTGGTCGGCTGAGGGATGCAGCGTCTGTTTTAGGTAATTCGATTTTAACATTTTCGATTTAGTGTTGTTTAAGTTTAAAATTGTAATTTAATTATTTCAACTACCAGAATATTTTTTTAACAGGGTAAAAATGTTTTGATTTTGAAAATATACATATACATATTTTAGAAAAAAAGAAAACACTTTTAGTTAGAACTATATTTTACAGAAGACAAAAAAAATGATGACTAGAGAAGTATAAAATAATTCTATTTTTAATAAATTTATAAATGAGATTTTGGAATATAAAAATTTATATAAAAGTTAGATTTTTAAGCCTATATATATATGTAGTTGGAAATGAAAGATAAACTAAAATTCATATACACATTTTTAAATCTACTGGTTTATTTTAAACAACGTATTATAGTGATTAATTTTTTTTGAAATGGATTATAGTGATTAATTTGTTTAATACACTTATATAATTTGTTATATTTACAAAAAGATTTTTTTAAAAAAAGAGGAAGATTATCAGTTTAAATTGAATTATTAATAAATTAAATATTATTAAATGATAATAAACTGTGTGGTTAATTCAAATGTTAAATAATCGTGAATTCTTTAACAAGGTCGAAATCATGAAGAAATCAAGCTGGAATGGAAATGGATTACAAAATAAAAAGCAAAGATGAGTTAATCTCACTCTTCTGGATTTCTATTTAAATTTAAATGGTTAAATTTAAATAATTGGTTGATTGATTGATTTGATTGGATTGTTATATTATATATAGTAGTATATATAGTTTATATTGGAATGATTGATTTCCCGCATTATATAGCGGATGAGACCCTATGTGCGGCATAATAGCGGATGATATTATTTAATCTCATATACCGCAATATTCCACCTCGAAGTGGAATTGGTATTGTGCTAACATCTGTGGATGTAGGGAAATAGGTCGGAGGGATCCAACTGGATTCCTCAAAATTATTTGATTTGTCTAATATTCTGTGTTATGAATATTTGATATCCTATGATGAATATTGTTGATAACTGGAATATTGAATGCTATGGTTTGTGTAACGACCCTGAATTTCCGACCCAATTTAAAATTTAAATCCATCGTTTTAATATAAAAATTTGGAATTTTTATACGATTTCAATTAACGTCCAAACTTTATTTATAAGATGCGTCCAGTTAGTTATGAATATAGAAAAATTTCATCGCGAAATATTATAGTAAACTACGTTCGCGTTTTACTGTATATCGGTTCATTTAAAGCTACGTAAAATTTATCTTTCGAATCCAAATATTTTTACACAGTAATGTTATAAAAAAATTATTTGATCAAGACGTCGTAATTCATTTCATAAAAAACTATCATCGCCTGTTCCATTTAAATTGTTTTGTAAATCGAACAATTTAAGCGACGTAAATTCGAGTTTTTATAAAACTGTCGTATCGTAATTATCTGTATACCATTGGAAGCGCATCGTCGCACTGATCAAAATGGTATATTTATTCATGCAAATTGGAGTCCTATGGAAATCGTTGCGTAAAATTTAACCGTTCCGGACGGACCAGTTAAACAATTTCAGCCCAAAATTTTTAACCCATATCCACTTGAATTTAAAAACAATATAATCAGTTGATGCATTTAAGGTGTTAGTTGGAAGCTAGGAGTTGGCTTGGGAATATACGTGACTTTTCGAAGTTCAACAAAAATTATTCACTGTTACTAAATTTTAAAGTTAAAAGCAAACATTCGTTTCATTCTCATTGCACTGTTTCCACTTTCAATTCGCAAGCTTCAGGTAAACGCCTCCTCCATCCTTCTCTTTTTCCTTTCTTATTTTCATTTAGTCTCCTCAATAACTTGCGAAAGAAAAAATAAAAAATAAAAAGAGGATGGCCGAAACAAACTCCAGCACGTCCACCCCGCGCACAAACCCTTCCACCTCACGCCGTCCACTTCCCCTCTCCATTCACCACCAACGCACCTCCCCTCCACCACTACCCAGTTCGCCCTCTCCATTAGCCTTCAGACCACATGCACCGCACCACCGTGAGCTCCACTTCAGCACTCCACTTCGCCACCACCTCTCAAACCCGCTGCCAAGCTAAGCCCCTCCTTCGGCCAAGCATAAGTGGGCAAATGAATGTCGTTTGCATGAATATGCGGTGTATGCTGTGTGTATAATGGTGTACATGCGTGCTGCGTGCATGATGTGTGAGTGCATGGTGTTGGTGTTGCGTGCGTATCAGTAAAAAAAATAAAGCAATTTGCAGCATGATGAAGGAGAAAGGCATATCTATGTTGAGGCGTGTGCGTATGGTGTTGTGTGTGAAAAAATTCGTGTGCGTGCATGTATCTGGATATGTGTCGTGTGTTTTGTGTGCGTGAATTTGGGGGAGGATTGCAGCAAGTAGAAGGGGAAAAGAGGAAAGATGGTCGAACTATGCATGTGTGTATACAGAGAAGGCCTTGTTGTATAAGTTGAATTAGTGTTTGGAAGGAGAATAAAAGAAAGTTAGGTTCTGTTTTTTTTTTAAAAAGGTAAAAGAATTGAATAGTGTATATAAAAAGAAGCACCGTTGCTTTTAGATGTTGCAGAAGAAATTTGTACGCAAATATCTATTTTGGTTGCGGAAAATAGTAACCACTTTTCTTTGCTTGTTGTGTGTAGAAGCAACCGGTTAAGCCTTTTGCAGCAGCATTGATTTTCAGCTTTCGTTCTTTTCTCCGTCATCGGTAAGTGCATCTGTATAATTTTATAATTATATATGAACGTTCATTGAACTAATATCATCTCTCTTTTGTCGATAATTACAGTGTCCGTTTGTTCGTATTGTACCGACTCCATTCGTGCTTCTTCATGCTTCGCCGTCAATTTCTTTATCAACGAAAGGTGAATTGATTTTCACGACTTATATTATTATACAAGTTTGGTTGATTAATGATTGCCATGTGATGTTGAAATTGGATGTAAATTGTTATTGTTAAAGTGACAATTAAATTTGATGTAGGGTAGTTAAGATTTTTAAAATGGATTTATATGTTAAATTTGATTAGTTAAATATGACCCCTTTAATTGTTAGATTAATTGACAAGTAGAATTTGGTTAACTACAGGATGAACCATTGAATGTATGTTGTATAATTATTGTAGTATAGAATTGAAATTGAATGACAAGCGAAGAACCGTGTAAATAATTAGTGTAATAATCTTTAGTCTACATGAAATGATAGTGTAGATACTAGAAATAATTATATTAATTTGCATAAACAACAAATGTAAATTAATACGATTATTTTGGGATTATTTAAATAAATTATTGGATTGTTATGTATGGTTGCTATTGCTTGTTTATTTACTTTGACACCATCCCAGTTATCACACTGCAAGTTCCCTTTGCTATGTTTGATTTTTGAATTGAAATGGAATCGGGTTGAAATGATAAATACCCAAATAAACTTTGACTTAGGATAGAAAATTAAATTAAACCTGATTGATCAATAATTTGATTTAAACAAAATAAAGATTTTATTTAAAAAACAATAAGGTTTTGAAATAAGTTCGGAATTTAAATTTTAATGAAAGGAAAGTGTGAATATTTGAAATTTGAAACAAAATATTATCGTAGTAAATTGACGAAAGAACATTGTTTAAAATTTAATTATTTAATAATTAAATTTGAATTATTAATAATTAAGTTTTGGAATTATTAATAATTAAGTTTTGAAATTAGTTAATAATCAAGATTTGAAATTATTGATAATTTAATGAGATTGAATTATTTAATAACTAAATTAAATTGAATTCATTATTAAGAAAAATTGAACCTCTTGAATAAGTGAAACTAAGTTTCTTTATTAATTGAGTTTTGAAATTGTAACTAAGTAAATAAATAAATAAAATTGAATTTCTTTAACAAGAAATAAAATGCGTTTTATCGAAACAAATGTAAGACTTGAATTGGATTTGAAACAATTTAATTTAAAGTAAACTTGTAAGCTTTGATATAATAAAGTTGAACTTAAGAAATTAATTTAATGAATTGGAAATTTAATAGAAATTGTTTAAATGATAATTTAATTTAATGAATATTGAGTGGAAGCGATGAATGAGTTAAATTGATTTGACGTTAAATTAAGTTTATTTTAAATGATTATGGAATGAAAATTATATACGAATTTACATGTATATTTGAATTGTTTAAATCAAATTCTGAAATTGAATTATAGAATTTTGAAATGGAATTTGGAAGTTATGAAACGTATATTTCGGAAATTGTTTTAGAAAGACAAGGGAAATAATGATTTACAAATTTTAAATTGAAATTGAATTTGAATTGGTATTGGAATTTATAAAATGACCAATCGTTAAAATAATTTCGAAGGTTATTAAAGAGATCGAAATCGGTTAGGGACATACTCACTGTCTAAACCGAAAACCACTTTAATAACTATACACGGAGTGTGATCCAGAATGAAGTGGTTGGAATGGCGTACGTGATGACTGAAGAAAGTGAACGATAATGGATAGCCTTGACACTTGTGTCAAATTGGAAATGACTAAAACAGGAGCCGTGCCGGGCCAAATGGGGTTAGCTACCTCGAGCGAACACACTTCTTCGTAAATTACTCATTACTTGTTATTGATTGGTATGCATCCTTGAATTTGGAGTGTTGTTTATGGTGTTGCGATCGTTGCGGCGATGCGTTCTCACTAGTCCGGATCAGGCAAACGGTAGTCTCACTACCTTGGGTATCGCCTCATGTGCCTTGTCATACTTGTATCTCTATACGCGACCACTACGAATTTGTTTTGTATTATACCTATGGAGTACTCCCTGATATCCCACTAGTTTACGGTGGAGTTTACAGTGCTGTATAGTCTATAATGCTATATAAAATGTGTTAAGGGGAACAAAGGTAACACCTTAACACTATTTTGATATTTTACTTTACTGTTAGACATTATCTATTTATTGTACACTGCTATGTATAAATAGTTTAACGGATACTGAAAGATGTTATTCCATTCATCTTTGAGTTATTGCTATTTTGAATTTGAACCATATTATCTGTATAAGAATATATGTCCTGATTCGAGTGTTTGTTTATGCTTATGCTCGAATCAGACTGAGGATTGTTGTTGCTGTTCTACTTGGAGCTGAAGACCGAAGACTATCATTATATTTTCTTATCAGTATTACTCTTTCTATTTGGACTATTGCACTTCTATGTTGTTCTATTTCATTTTATTTAAGACATTGTTATATTTATGGGTAGCTTCATGAACTACTCTTATGACTATGTTGTAATTCCGCTGCACTATTCTATTATGTTATATTTCTACAATTCTGTGATGATTCTCTTTTATATATATATATATATATATATATTTATTTATATACACTCCATTAATAATTCATGTTTTGTATTATTTAAGTTGACATGTGTAGAATATTGTCAATTTAAATGGTCCAAGTATACCGGTTGTTACAGTTGGTATCAGAGCTTTGGTTCCCGAAAACCTTAGCCTGTGGAGTTTTAAGCTCATAGAGATAGGGTAACCATACCCTAGAATAAGGAGAATCATTTCAGAATCCATATCCTTTGATTCCATCCTTCTTATTGAATTCATTTGAATTTCTTTAAGATTCTATCAATCTCTATCTTTGATTCAAAATCGCTTTTGGTATTCCCGGATGGCTACCAGAAGGAATGCTAGAGGCACGGGTAGGGGAAATGCTCCCGAACCATGTGCTCCAGCTCCCGCAGTCAAATTATCCACTCTTGGCAAAGAATACACTCAGCTTAGTGGAGTCAAATTCACTGGCTCCGAGAGTATCATTGAATCACAACAATGGCTGGAGAGTTTGGAGAGGATCTTTACTAGCCTTGAGATCACTAACGCTCAGAAAGCGTACATTGGCCGCTTGGCAACTTCAGGATGCGGCACACGATTGGTGGGTGGTAGTCACTTCTCTTACTGACGAGGAAACCATCACTTGGGCCCAATTTAGGTAGAAATCTATCTGAATTACATCTAAATAAATTCCTTCTATCTCGTCAAAATTTTGACTCATCTTCTTTTCACTTGTAAATAAGGATTCCTTTACGGCTCAGTGGACGCCAGCAGCCGGAAAGGCTCAGCTTTATCGATCATTTATGGACCTCAAACAGGGCAATATGACTTTCTCTGAGTAGAAAGGAAGTTTAATGAACTCTCCAAGTTCGGACCTGGCTTGATTGATACACCACTGCTGAAGAATGAGAAATTCATCCATGGAGCACGTTCAGAGTATTACGAACTCCTTACAGCTCATGTCCATGGAACCTTCACTGAGTTGATGGATTTCGCTCTTAGATATGAGGGAAGGCCAAAGGGAACATCAGTCACTAAGGCTCCAGTTACTTAGCCATCCTCTAGTCAGACGGGGAAGAGGAAGCCAAATTTTGAGCAACAGAAGAAGAACTAGCAGAAGAAATCCGGGCTTGGCTATTCTCAGAGGAAGCCCATTGACATCTCCTCTATTACCTGCTTCAACGGCAATCAGAAAGGTCACTATGCCAGTAGTTGCCCATCCCTAAAGGGTGCATCTATTCTGCCACCGGCTCAGATGGCCAAGAGCGATGTCTGTCATATTTGCTTACAGCCAGGATACTTTAAGAAAGACTGCCCAACACAAAAGAGAGGTACCCCATCTGGAGTTTTCGCTATTTCCACACCTGCCCCGGAAGTTCCAGATAATCAGGGTACTTTACAGCGTACTTTTATGCTGCATTCTTCACCTGTTAGAGTTCTATTTGACACCGGAGCAACACATAGTTTCATATCTATTGATTTATGTAACAAACTTGGATTGGAACCTATTCTTGCGTCTACCTTCTTATGTGTATCAAACCCTATTGGAGGGCCCGCTAGCCTCAAAAGGGTATGCAAATATGTCACGCTTATGTATGGCATGCATCGTTTCACTTGGGATTTCTTTGTACTTGGATTTGAGACATTCGATATCCTAGTAGGTATTGATTGGCTACGAAAATTCGAAGCCGTTATCTCATGCAAGGCTCGCACCGTCTCTCTTATTTACGACAAGAGCATACCTTTAGTTATTAAAGGTAAATCGCCTCAAGAATGTGCTGGGAGTTTTATATTCTCTCTTGACTCTCATCCAAGTGAACTAAGCTCTACTCCAGTTGTTCAATTCTTTTCTGATGTGTTTGGAGAAGTCAATTCTCTACCACCTCCGCGGGAAATCGAATTCCGCATTGATATCATCCCTGGTGCACGACCAGTAGTTCTCCCTCCAAGGAGAATGGCTCCTAAGGAAAAGGCAGAATTGAATGTTCAAATTGAAGATTTATTTTCTAAAGGCTTGATTCGGAGAAGTCATTCAGAATGGGGTGCTGCAGTTGTATTTGTCACAAAATCTGATGGCTCTCTCAGAATGTGTGTGGACTATAGAGAGCTAAACAAGCTCACACACAAGAACAGGTATCCGATGCCCCGCACCAACGATCTATTCGACCAGCTTCATGGAGCTAAAGTTTTCTCCCAACTTGATTTGGCTACCGGCTTTCACCAACTCAGAATCGCTGAGGATAGTATTCCTAAAACAGCATTCCGCACTGAAAATGTTTTCTATGAATGGCTAGTTATGCCGTTCGGTCTCACTAATGCTCCAGCTTATTTCGTCGACTTGATGAATAGAGTTTTCCTGGATGTTCTTAACAAGTTCATTCTTGTTTTCATCGATGATATTCTCGTCTTTTCTATGGATGAGAAAGAGCATAGGTCACATTTGGCTTTTGTTCTTGAAACTCTTCGCAGCCATTAGCTTAAAGCCAAGTTTTCGAAATGCTACTTTTAGAGAAATGAAGTTCGTTTTCTTGGCCATATTGTCTCGGAGAATGGGATTTTGGTCAATCCAGCTAAGATTGCTGTAATCAATATAAGTTCTAACCTTACTTGTCAATTCTATCTAAACAACTTATCACTATCTAAATTCGAATCCTTGGAATTTGCAGGATTGGGAGACTCCTAAAACTCCTACAGATATCCACCATTTCTTGGGTTTGGTCGGCTATTATTGCAGATTTATAGAAACCTTTGCTCGTATTGCTGCCCCACTTACCGCACTAACCAGAAAGAATGTGAAATTTATTTGGAGTGAAAAGTGCGAAGCAGCTTTCAATGAGATGAAGCGAATGTTGACATATGCCCCAGTTCTTACAGTTAATGACGGTAGTGAAGGATTGACCGTCTATATTGATGCCTGCCGTGATGGATTAGGAGCAGTTTTAATGCAAAGAGGAAAGGTTATTGCCTATGCGGGTCGTCAGTTAAAGACACATGAAGCAAATTACGCAACTCACGATTTAGAGCTTCTTGCGGTTGTATTTGCTCTTAAGCTATGGAGGCACTATCTATTGGGAACCAAATTCGAGTTATTCACTAACCATAAGTCATTGAGATATATTTTCTCGCAAAAGGATTTGAATCAGAGACAAGTCCGATGGCTCGAATTTCTAGCTGCATATGATCTTGATATTAATCACAATCAAGGGAAAGAAAACGCCGTAGCTGATGCTTTGAGCAGAAATCAAGCAATGGAAAGTTGTAATCTGGTTGAAGGAATGTTATTCCAACTCGTCGTCTCCCCAGCTCTTATGGATCGCATTATAGCCAAGCAATACGAGGACACTTTGCTCTATCGCATCAAAGAAATAGTTCTTGGAAGAGTTGGAAACGCTAACAGTAAGATGGGTTCATAGGTTGATAGTAATGTAGTCTTGAGAATTGACAATCGAATTAGTGTTCCAAATGTTGATGGTCTAAGACAGGAAGTGTTGAGAGAAAACCATCAATCTTCACTTTCATTTCATCCCGGTGTCACTAAAATGTATCAAAATATGAAGAAGTTATATTGGTGGAGTGGGATGAAGCGCGATATTTCTATCTATGTTAGCAGATGCACAACTTGCCAACAAGTTAAAACTGACCACAGAAAGACAGCAGGTTTGCTTCAACCACTAGAGATTCCAGGATAGAAGTGGGAGCAGATTTCTATGGACTGTATTGGTGGGCTACCAAGGACTAGAAATCCGCTCGCTTTAATCCAGTCAAGTCCACTCATACTGCTTCGAGTTTGGCCGAGATATACATGAGATAAGTTATTAAACTTCATGGTGTACCATATAGCATTGTATGCGATAGAGATCCTATTTTCACTAGTAAATTCTCGAAAGCATTTCAGAATACTTTGGGTACCAAACTTAATCTAAGCACAGCTTATCATCTTCCGACAGATGGCCAAACTGAGAGGGTGAATCGGATTTTGAAAGACCTTCTTCGAGCTTATATTATAGACTTTGGTGGATCCGGGGAAGACCATCTTCATTTGGTGGAATTCACTTATAATAATAGTTATCAGGTAAAGAAATTTGAATTTCAAATTTGAATAAGTATATGTGAATTTGATTTAATTATCTTTAATAAATCAGGCAAGCATTGGTATGGCACCGTTCAAAGCCTTATATGGACGGCCGTGCAAATCGCCAGCTTGTTGGATCGAGTCTGGAGATCGACTAGTGCTCGGTCCATAAATAATTGTGGAAGCTTCTGAAAAGGTTGAGGAAATCAGGAAGAAGATAAAGATGGCACAGGATACACAGAAGAGCTAAACTGGCAGAAGGAGAAGAAAGCTCGAATTTAGCGTAGGAGACAAAGTATTTCTGAAAGTGTCGCCTTTGAAGAATATTGTTCGATTTGGAAGGAAAGGGAAGCTAGCTCCCAGATTTGTTGGCCCGTTTGAGATTACAGAAAGAGTTAGAACATTGGTCTATAGAGTTGCATTACCAGAAAAGTTCACCGGTGTGCACAATGTGTTCCACGTCTCACATCTCCGCAAAGTTGTGCACAATCCATCTATGACCATTCCCACTGCTCAGTTGGAAGAGTTAGTTATTGAGCCTGACTTGATTATTGAGCGAAAGCCACTTCGGATAGTCGATCGTGAGACAAAGCAACTTAGAAGGAAGTCGGTAAATCTCGTCAAAGTACAGTGTAGTGCAGATGAGCGAGATTGCACATGGGAAGCTGAGGATAATATTCGGGATTCAAACCCCGAATTACTAATTTCAGGTATAATTCAATTTTCTTAAATCTATCTTGACTTTTTTGCTTACTTCATTCCTACTTCACTCATCTCGTTCCTTTTCGAGGTCGAAAAGTTTTGAGTGGGGTAGATTGTAACGACCCTGAATTTCCGACCCAATTTAAAATTTAAATCCATTGTTTTAACACAAAAATTTGGAATTTTTTTACGATCTCAAATAACGTCCAAACTTTATTTATAAGATGGATCCAGCTAGTTATGAATATAGAAAAAGTTTCGTCATGAAATATTGCGGAAAATTTCATTCGCGTTTTACTGTATATCAGTTCATTTGAAGCTGCGTAAAATTTAACTTTCGAATCCAAATATTTTTACAAAGTAATGTTGTAAAAAAATTATCTGATCAAGATGTCGTAATTGGTTTGGTCAAAAACTGTCATCGCCTGTTCCATTTAAATTGTTTTGTAAATCGAACAATTTAAGCGGCGTAAATTCGAGTTTTTATAAAACTGTCGTATCGCAATTATCTGTGTACGTCGGAAGCACATCATCACACTGATCAAAACGGTATATTTATTCATGCAAATCGGAGTCCGATGGAAATCGTTGCGTAAAATTTAACCGTTCCGGACGGACCGGTTAAACAATTTCAGCCCAAATTTTTTAACCCATATCCACTTGAATTTAAAAACAATATAATCAGCTGATGCATTTAAGGTGGTAGTTGGAAGCTAGGAGTTGACTTGGGAATATACGTGACTTTTTGAAGTTCAACAAAAATTATTTACTGTTGCTAAATTTTAAAGTTAAAAGAAAACACTTCGTTTCATTCTCATTGCACTGTTTCCACTTTCAATTTGCAAGCTTCAGGTAAACGCCTCCTCCATCCTTCTCCTCTTCCTTTATTATTTTCATTTAATCTCCTCGGTAACTTGCGAAAGAAAAATAAATAAATGAAAAGAGGAGGGTCGAAACAAACTCCAGCACCTCCACCCCACGCACAAACCCTTCCACCTCACGCCTTCCACTTCCCCTCTTTATTCACCACCGACGCACCTCACCTTCACCACTACCTAGTTTGCCCTCTCCATTCGCCTCCAGACCAAGCGTGCCGCACCACCGTGAGCTCCACTTCAACACTCCACTTGGCCACCTCCTCTCAAACCCGCTGCCATGCCAAGCCCCTCCTTCGGCCAAGCATAAGTGGGTAAATGAATGTCGTGTGCATGAATATGTGGTGTGTGCTGTGTGTATAAAGGTATACATGCGTGCTGTGTGCATGATGTGTGAGTGCATGGTGTTGGCGTTGCGTGCGTATCAATAAAAAAGTAAAGCAATTTGCAGCATGATGAAGGGGGAAAGACGTATCTATGTTGAGGCGTGTGCGTATGGTGTTGTGTGTGAAAAAAATCGTGTGCGTGCATGTATTTGGGTATGTGCCGTGTGTTTTGTGTGCGTGAATTTGGGGGAGGAATGCAGCAAGTAGAAGGGGAAAAGGGGAAAGATGGTCGAACTGTGCATGCGTGTATACAGAGAAGGCCTTATTGTATAAGTTGAATTAGTGTTTGGAAGGAGAGTAAAAGAACGTTGGGTTCTGTTTTTTTTTTAAAAAGTAAAAGAATTGAACAGTGTGTATAAAAAGAAGCATTGTTTGCTTTTAAATATTGCAGAAGAAATATGTATGCAAATATCTATTTTGGTTGCTAAAAATAGTAACTACTTTTCTTTGCTTGTTGTGTAAAGAAGCAACCAGTTAAGCCTTTTGCAGCAACATCGAGTTTCAGCTTTCGTTCTTTTCTCCGTCATCGGTAGTTGCATCTGTATAATTTTATAATTATATATGAACGTTCATTGAATTAATATCGTCTCTCTTTTGTCGATAATTACAGTGTCCGTTTGTTCGTATTGTACCGACTCCATTCGTGCTTCTTCGTGCTTTGCCGTCAATTTCTTTATCCACGAAAGGTGAATTGATTTTCACGACTTATATTCTTATACAAGTTTGGTTGATGAATGATTGCGATGTGATGTTGAAATTGGATGTAAATTGTTATTGTTAAAGTGGCAATTGAATTTGATATAAGGTAGTTAAAAAATTTAAAATTGGATTTATATGTTAAATTTGATTAGTTAAATATGACCCCTTTAATTGTTAGATTAATTGACATGTAGAATTTGGTTAACTACACCATGAACAATTGAATGTATGTTGTATAATTATTGTAGTATATAATTAAAATTGAGTGTCAAGTGAAGAACTGTGTAAATAATTAGTGTAATAATCTTTAGTCTACACGAAATGATAGTGTAGATTCTAGAAATAATTATATTAATTTTCATAAACAACAAATGTAAATTAATACGATTATTTCGAGATTATTTAAATAAATTATTGGATTGTTATGTATGGTTGCTATTGCTTGTTTATTTACTTTGACACCATCCTAGTTATCACACTGCAAGTTCCCTTTGCTATGTTTGATTTTTGAATTGACATGGAATCGGCTTTAAATGATAAATACCCAAATAAATTTTGACTTGAGACGGAAAATTAAATTAAACCCGATTGGTCAATAATTTGATTTAAACAAAACAAAGATTTTATTTGAAAAATAATAAGGTTTTGAAATAAATTTGGAATTTAAATTTTAATGATAGGAAAATGTGAATATTTGAATTTTGAAACAAAATATTATCGTGTTAAATTGACGAAAGAACATTGTTTAAAATTTAATTATTTAATAATTAAATTTGGATTTATTAATAATTAAGTTATGGAATTATTAATAATTAAGTTTTGAAATTAATTAATAATTAAGATTTGAAATTATTGATAATTTAATGAGATTGAATTATTTAATAATTAAATTAAATTGAATTCATTATTAAGTGAAACTGAACCTCTTGAATAAGTGAAACTAAGTTTCTTTATTAATTGAGTTTTGAAATTGTAACTAAGTAAATAAATAAATAAAATTGAATATCTTTAACGAAAAATAAAACGCGTTTTATTGAAACAAATGTAAGACTTGAATTGGATATGACAAATTTAATTTAAAGTAAACTTGTAAGCTTTGATATAACAAAGATGAACTTAAGAAATTAATTTAATGAATTGAAAATTTAATTGAAATTGTTTAAATGATAATTTAATTTAATGAATATTGAGTGAAAGCGATGAATGAGTTAAATCGATTTGACGTTAAATTAAGTTTATTTTAAATGACTATGGAATGAAAATTATATATGAATTTAAATGTATATTTGAATTGTTTAAATCAAATTTTGAAATTGAATTATAGAATTTCGAAATGGAATTTGGAAGTTATGAAACGTAAATTTCGGAAATTATTTTAGAAAGACAAGGGAAATAATGATTTAAAATTTTTAAATTGAAATTGAATTTGAATTGGTTTTGAAATTTATAAAACGACCAATCGGTAAAATAATTTCGAAGGTTATTAAAGAGACCGGAATCGATTAGGGACATACTCTCTTTCTAAACCGAAAACCACTTTAATAACTATACGCGGAGTGTAATCCAGAATGAAGTGGTTGGAATGGCGTACGCGATGACTGAAGAAAGTGAATGATAATGGATAGCCTTGACACTTGTGTCAAATTGGAAATGACTAAAACAGGAGCCGTGCCAGGCCAAATGAGGTTAGCTACCTCGAGCGAACACACTTCTTCGTAAACTACTCATTACTTGTTATTGATTGGTGCGCACCCTTGAATTTGGAGTGTTGTTTCGCGGTGTTGCGATCGTTGCGGCGATGCGTTCTTACCAGTCCAGATCAGGCAAATGGTAGTTTCACTACCTTGGGTATCGCCTCATGTTCCTTGTCATACTTGTATCCCTATACGCGACCACTACGAATTTGTTTTGATTATACCTATGGAGTACTCCCTGATATCCCACTAGTTTACGGTAGAGTTTACAGTGCTGTATAGTCTATAATGCTATGTAAAATGTGTTAAGGGGAACAAAGGTAACGCCTTAACACTATTTTGATATTTTACTTTATTGTTAGACATTATCTATTTATCGTACATTACTATGTATAATTAGTTTAACAGACCTTGAAAGATGTTATTCCATTCATCTTTGAGTTATTGCTATCTTGAATTTGAACCATATTATCAGTATAAGAATATATGTCCTGATTCGAGTGTTTTTTTATGCTTATGCTCGGATCAAACTGAGGATTGCTGTTGCTGTTCTACTTGGAGCTGAAGACCGAAGACTATCATTATCTTTTCTTATCAGTATTACTCTTTCTATTTGGACTATTGGACTTCTATGTTGTTCTATTTCATTTTATTTGAGGCATTGTTATATTTATGGGTAGCTTCATGAACTACTCTTATGACTATGTTGTAATTCCGCTGCACTATTATGTGATGTTATATTTCTGTGGTTCTGTGATGATTCTCATTTATACATATATATACTCCATTAATAATTCGTGTTTTCTATTATATATGTTGACGTGTGTAGAATATTGTCAATTTAAATGGTCCAAATATACAGGTTGTTACAGTTTGCTTGAATATATTTCGGTACACTGAGTTATCAAAACATATAGAATTGGATTTTTGAAAAGAAAATAAAAGAAGAGAATTTGTAAGTGAAATAATTATAGAGAATTTAAATAAATTTAAGAATGAACTCGATAAGAATAATAGCGGTTTTAAAATTATAATAAATAAATTTCATGTATGAAAAAGGAACTTTGAATAAACAGGAAGATAATGAATTTTTAAACTTAAGTGTTATTATTTTAAAGAATAACGCATTTATTTTAAATTATTGAAGAAGAAAAAAGAAGGAATTTAGGAAAAATCTGAAATTGGTGTTTTCAGTTAAAAGATGTTAAATCATAATTAAGGAATAAAATATGAAGTTAATGGATTTTGAAATAAATTGAGTAAGTAAAGATATTTATTTCAAAATGGAGTAAATTGAAAATCAATTTGGAAATTGATTTAAGTTTTTGGAATTGGAAATTTAAAGGAGAATGTGACTTTGACATTTATAAACTGGGTTTATAAAAGTGAAGCAATATATCAATAGATATTTGAAGGAATAAATTCACGATGGGAATTTATTAAAGGAATGAGAAATTTTGTTCAAAAATAAATAGTGATTTATTTTTAAAGGATGTGAAGAGGTATATTTTCCTGGATAGCCAAGTACGTTTCCAAAGTAAATTTTTAAATATAAGTTAAAAGCTTTGATGTTGTTTTAAAAAGCATGTTTAGAAAATTTATTATTTCTAAATGTTTTAATTTTTGAAGTAAGTATTTTTCCAAATCTATTGTCATAGTAATTATTTAAAGGTGATTTGGTATTTTGTTTTAAACAGAAAAAAATCTAGTTTAATATTTTATTAAGTAACTTCATTTTCAAATATTCCTACAGTATATAATTTTAATAAAGTATTGAAGTAGTCTTATTTTAAATATTCTTAAAGTATTAATTTTTGAATAAAGTATTAAAGTAGTTTTTAATTTAAATGTTTTAAAGTATATTTTATGATAAAGTGTTTTTAAATTATTTTAAACATATAAAGTTTTTATGCTTAGTATTTTCAGTGGAAATAAATATTTGGAAATTTATTTCATGAGAAGAGTAGGGTTTGAAAACTGTTTTCAAAAAGGATTGAAAGTGGAAATATATCTTGCGAAGAGAGAAATTATTTATGTTTGATGGTTGTTTGTGAATGTTAGTTGATAGTTAAATCATCGACTATCAATATTGGCCAATGTGCTAATCGTTTCGAAGAGACCGAGATCGTGATTAATTTTTCGAAAACCACTTCTATCCGGTTTGAACGTTTTCGTGAGGAAGACGAGTTTGGATTCGAAGGTGGAGCAGTTAAGTGCTTGCGCTAGTCGCTACTAATCCTGAGGATGATTCCAAAATGGATGTAGTAGGTGTAGTACCTTCGGCTCCGTCCGAACCTGGGACGGACATGTATGGATGAATATTTTCAGAACATTGTCAGGTGGACGATGAGCATTCTAAGAGATGAGTTCCCTAAAAGGTAATGATTAGCCTCTAGCCTCATTAACCGGGAATGACTGAAAATCAAGGGTTATGCAGCAAGGCTAGGTGGGTAGCACCGATTTAGGGTGAGGTCATCCTTGTCTAGATGTCCCTTTTATTGCGGCTTAGTGGTGCGGTTGCTGATCCAACCGTGGGGTGATCTTACTCGCGATTATCCAGTAAGGGGTAGACCCGGTCTTGTGTTGCAGGGGGTCGGGAGTGATCCTCGGTATGCTGATCTAAACCAGGTACTGCGACAGGTGGTACCCCAGCACCTAGTCATTAGTTGGAAATCCATTCTCCCTACGTGCTTGTACGGTTTTGATTGTGCCCAACTATTGCTGAAACGTGAGATGCAAGCTTTTCAGCTAGATTCTATTTTACTTTCTGTAGACACTATTACAAAATCAAAGAATTTTAGTAAAAAGTGTTTAGCTATCGTAAGGTAAAAACCCGACATGTTTATTTGTGGCGTGGTCTTACGAGATGCTTTTGTTTTCAAAGGGATTTTGAAACTTTAATAATCAATTTGAGTGTGGTTTTCTCACGCTAGTATTCTAGACTGACTCGGGTGTTATTTCACTATAGTGCTCGGGTCAGACCGAGTATTATAGATTACAGGAAATGATGCTGTGGAGCTGGATGGCGATACGTACTTCCGTATTTGTTTAAATATTCCGCTGTGTATTCAGATTGTGAGGACAGGTTAAGATTACTGTCTAGCTGTATGTTATTGATGTTGTTGAACTTTAATGATGTATTCTGGTGATGTATGTATAAAACATATATAGTTTCCTTTTGTGTAAAGATCTGTTATTATCTATTATATTTTATTCCGCTGCGATGGTTAGATTCTGATGTTGTTTTCTATTCTCTTCTCCTGCCTCTTCTCTTTAACCCAAATGGTTCGTATTTCCGTACATCTTGAGTTGTTTGAAGGAGAATAGTGTCGACTTAAGGGGTACGGGTGTGCGGGTCATTACACATTTCCACTTATTGAATCTATTATAAAATTATTTGGTGTATTGTGATTAAGTGCAAAATCCACCTTATACATATTTTTATTTTGAGTACTGAATCTATTTTGATTGGATCTGAAATAATTAGTTGTTACAGATTTGTTTTTGTTATAATTTTTTATTTTCATAATTCATTAATTTGAAATCTAACTAAAACCTATTTAAGTTTGATTCATTTGTGTTCTAATAATTTTTTTTATATTTTTTTGGATCTAAGATTATTGTTGTAGATTTGATTTATTGCATTGAAATTCATATTGCTGTTATAATTTAAATCACTTATAATCATAGTGTTAATATTTAAATCATGCATACATGTATAAATTCATACACCACGTCTTCATGTTTCAAATTGTAAACTAATATCATATTAAACATTTTGTTAGATCAATTTGTTTTAAATTAATATATTCAATTTCATTGCTTAGTCAAATGTATGTTTTGAGATAAAATATAGTTTACTCTATATAAATTAAATTGTGATAGTATATTAAAATCTCATTTGAAGAACACATTAAATTGCGATAGAATTTTTTTTAAAAAAAAATTATGTTGATTGTGTATATTGTTAGATCTGCAATTTAAAGGTTTGGATATTTTGTTGTCATTAGGTATACTGTTAAATCCATTGTAGTAATAATGTCTAAATAAAAGTTAAGATATTTCTTCATGTTATTGCATTGTTTAGTCAGATCCAAACCTAACATAAAATTTCATTTCCATCTTTGTATTTCTAGTTTTATATTATTTCGAAATGCCTAATTTTATACATATTTATTTTCGTAATTTCATATATATACATATATATAACATATATAAGTTGTAATAAAATATCATAAACATGCACACACACACACACACATATATGTGGTACTATTTATATGCGCATATAAACTATATGTGTTTGTGCCAAAAATGGTCACAAACCCCAAGTGTTGTGAAAGCACCAAACAATGAATGTAAATCAGCAATATTCAAGCACGAGCCTCAGATCTAAGCAAGCAGCTAACAGTAATCCAGAAATAACGATCGGAAATGCAAGATTTATAGTGGTTCGGCTATCTCCGGCCTACGTCCACTTCAAATTTTATCTTTTATTGATGTTCTTTGCTGATTACAAATGATTGCAATAGTTACAATGATTGAATTTCGACTATGACAGCAATGGAAAGAAGTAGAATCGAATTCGGCAGAGTCTGGACGTTCAAAAGCCAAAGATTCCCCTTTCTGTAGGCTTCAGGGGACAATTTATAGGCGTATGAGGCTGAGATCGCGCTCAAACTTCGGGAGACTTCTTCTGGCACGTGAGTCGGCCCATGCGACTGACCCCACCAAGTTTCGACTCGATATGTGATCGATACGAATTGATTTTGTATCCATCAAAAATTTGTCCAATCGAGCTGAAACTTGGCAGGAACAATCTTTACCTTGCATGCAAGCTGCTGTGAAAATTTCATTGCATTTGGATCAGCAGTTTTAGAGATATGGTCGATATGAAATTGTTCTGCTCGATGGCTGTTCGGTTCGAATCCATTTATTCCAACCGATCACCTCGACTGGATGGCAATGCGCGTGAGCAGGTTGACATGGTGTGTGCTCTTCGCCTCGATTCGAGTTTCACTCCTAGTTGACCGCGTCGACTCCATAATTCTCGCCTTATTCGTATCGAATTTGACACGTCACCCAGGTTTGTTGACTCGATGGATACGAAGTAGTCATCAGCCATGGATTCGAGCGACAGTTACATCGATGGATACGAGCTAACGAAGGTCGAGGGTTACAAATAGGCCTTTACTCGATGGATACAAGCCACATAGCTCCTTAATGGACACGAAGTCAATCGATGCGAACCGGAGTCTTTTGATGGGCACGAAGTAAGGTAACCTGATAGGTACGAAGCGGTCAGCGCTTGATGGATGCGAAGTCATCTGGTGGATTTGAGACAGATGGATACGAAGGACTTGCATCCCTGACCGATACGAAGATGATGGATTCGAATGGAAGCTCATCCATTGATACAGACCGTGTCTAGCTGGATGGATACGAAACAGGACGTTGCCGATCGATACGAAGCGCATGTCCTGTTGATGGATACGAACTCGATCGATGCGAGTCGAGGTTCCTCAATGGATACAAACTCGATCGGTGCGAAGTTGATGGATACGAAATGTGACGTGATGATGGATATGGGTTCCATCGATACGAAGTTCATGCTGCATGATGGATACGAAAATGTAACTTTTTTCATCAACTTGCATCGATCATATCTTGAGCATATAAACTCGGATTGACTTGAAATTTGAAATGTAGGCTTCCATGGCTTTGCTTATCTTGTCTTAGCAATCGCAGCCCGATCCGGACTCGGACAAAATTCATCGATATCCATGGTTATCCTGCAATGTATAGTTGATATTCATGACTTGTTATTATCTATTTTCAGTTAATTTTTAGGTATCTCAGCTTTGCCAAAAGGTGGGATAACACTTTGCCCCTCAAAACATGCCTTTTGGTAAAAGGTGTGTTTTGATCATTCACAAATCGAATGCAGTGAGTTCATGTTTTATTCAGAGTTTATAACATTTTCAATCAAGTTCATGATTGTTCGAAGACAAATCGTTATCAATTTCTTCCAGTGGAAGTTAGAATGAAATTCTACAGTCCTTCCAGAACATCGATGGTCACTCCGGACCCTTGCCAAGCCCATTCCAGACTTAGCGATCGAATAGAAAGATCCTATTGCACTACGGCGTTGCTCTCTATCCCTTGCACTCCGTCCCCAGCTAGGGCATATACCGATGTCTTAGTTGTTCTAAACCGATCATAGCCTGTCCGGGCTCTTGCTGAATTCCATCCTGTCACTCTCCGGTGAAGGGGAAGCAGCGTTAAGTGAGTCGATCCTGTCGCTCTCCGGCGTAGCAACTCACTTCTTGCACTACGGTTCAGTGTATCTGAACATTAAGCGATGTCATGGCCTAAATCGTGGGCCGATCACAGCTTCTCCGGGCTCTTATCGAATCCCGATCCAATCACTATCCAGTGAATGGGAAACGACGTTAAGTGAGTCGATTATGTCGCTCTCCGGCGAAGCAACTCACTTCTTGCACTCTGGACCCCGCCTCTCCGGGTAAGGTCATAAAGCGATCAGTTTTATGTTGGTATTTAACATTCATCCTTTAACTCTCCGGTCAAAGGCTTATTTCAAGAAATTCAAGTTTATTTAGTAAATTTAGGTCCTAGATGTTCAATCTCAAACATCAGGAGAAAACAAAACATTGCCTCTCCGAGCAGATCGGTCTATCTCCATCTCAGAGCATGCCTAGGGATCTCTCCGCTTCCAGTACATGAGTAAGTGGAATAGCCATTTATTTTTAAAATCAAATCTAAGAAAAAAAATCGACCAAAGTCCAAATCTTGAACTTGGCCCTTGCCATCATAATCAATTAATGACGAGTCATGATCCCGATCTAGGATCAGTTCTGTTAGGTGGAGGCGGCAGTTGTTCAGGGCTTACGGCCGTCGTTCGCTCTCTGATATACTGTGGCAATCTACCACTCCTGGCATGTTCTTCCACCTCATCTTTTAGGTGGCGGCATTCATTGGTAGTATGCCCATCCAACTCGGGGAATAGGCAATATTTTCCGGTTCTACGCTCCCGCTCAGTGGGATCTCTCCTGGGTGGTTTTCGATAGGAGAGTTATCCCCGAGTTTCCGCATAGATTCTTTTTAGACTCGCCGTTAGATCTATGTATTGTCTGAATCTGGGTTCTCGGAATTTCTTCCGTTTATCAGGACCGTCACGTCTATCGTCCTGCTTTCTCTTTCCTTTGTCCGCTCCGGACTGTTCCCTGGCGATTACTTCACCCAACACAACATTTATTTCTCGCCTTTCGGCTCGTGACTCTTCCAGCCAAATGAATCTTTCAGCTTCATGATAAAATTCTCCAAGATCTTTTGCTGGATCTCTTGCCAAAGAATCTTTGAACTCAGTACCTTCCCCAACTCCTGCCACCGCCGCCATCAATATCATCGATGGATTCGGGCGATCTATAGAAGCCACCGTTGCATTGAATCGCAATAAGAAATCTTTTATGGACTCTCCGGTCCTTTTCTTTATTGAAGCTAGGGTAATCACACTCTTAGGTCGCGTCATGTGGACCCTGAACTGTCTCATGAAGCAATCTACAAGCTCGCCCCATGTTCCGATTGATCTAGTCTCCAGCTGTCTGTACCAAAGCGCCGCTAAATCTAACAAGTATAGTGGGAAGCATCAAGCCATCACTTCCTTGGATGCCTCCAGCACTTCCATGTGCCTGATGTATCGTGTAATATGCATCGTTGGGTCCGACTTCCCATCATATGGATCCAGCATAGGCAGTTTGAACTTTGGAGGGTTCCTTGCATTTCTGATATTCGGAGTGAATGGACTCTGTAACAACCCGATATTTTCAGCCATTCGCATCTGCACATGTCGGACTTGAATTGCTCAAAATACCGCGTTGTAAATAAATTTGGAGCAAATGAAATACAATCACAGAATCACAGACACAGAAATATCAGAATAACTCGCAGCGGAAATTAAAATACCATAGTAGTTCATGAAACTACTATAACAAACTCTCAAAATATAATACATAATATCAGTCTGAAAAACATATACAATAGAAATCTCAATTACATAGCAGTTTATCAATACCAAAGCTGAAATAGAACAACTGAAACTGAAGGGATAGATAACTAGACAAGCAGAATCTCCAGCAATTCCTAGCTCCAGAAAGAAATCCAAAGCTAAGCTGTAAATACTCCGGCTGACCCGAGCGTAAAGTAAAACACAAAACACTCGAGTCAGGACAATATATCTTATATAATGTAAACCAACTCAAGTGAACTGTAGTAGAAATGCATAATAACTTAAAGGATGCTTGGGATCACCCATCCTTTAAGAATCAGCTAAACTATAAATTAAATACATCCCGTGGTTGAAATTTCAAAATGGTATTTTATACTTCAAAATCAAATATCATTTCAAAATTCAATATCATTCAAAATCCATTTCAAAATATCAAAAATATAATATCTTCCAAACCACATTCATTTTTATTTAATTTAAATACCATTACAAAACACATTTCAAAATAGTTTATATTTCAAAACAAATTACTTCATTTTAAATCATAAAATGAAGTTATTATATTTAATAATTAAATTATTAAATTTACAAAATTTTAGTCTTTCAAAATTCATTTATCCACTTAATTTATTAAAACAGATGAAAATTCAACTTTCGCAGCACTTAGAAATTGCTGTAGAAAGTTACATTCAAAACAGTTCAATTTAACAAAAGATAGCAAAAAAAAATGCTGTAATAGGGTTACATTAGTTTCAAATAAAACTTAGTTAAATTCAACAATTATAGCATTTACAAAAATGCTATAATAACCTTTAATTAAACTTAGCCATTTGGTTCATTATTATCAACTACAGCATTTACAAATGCTGTATTATCATTTACATTAGAATTAATAGCATTTCAGAAATGCACTTAATTAACTTCAAGTATTCAATATAATTTCAGAAACAATTATATTTTTATTTAAATCATTTTTAGCTGATAAAATCATATAATTTCACTTTTAAAACAGTCATTCAAATACCCTTATATTCATGATTTTATAAAGTTAAATCTCCATTCAAAAATCAAAATTTAATAATAATTCACTTATTAAATTCCAACATTAAATTTCAAATTCATTAAATTAAATTTAACTAAACATTTAAGTTTAAAATTTTCAAATATAACTTAATTTCATTTTTATTTACTTAACTTAAAATTCACTTTTAAGCCAAATTCACAAATTTCAAATTTTAGTTATATTTCAAAATTTCAACATAAATATTCAATCATTTCACATTTACTTTATTCAAAAATCATTAGTGTATTACAAAATCATTTTAAATTCATTTGATTCAAAATATCATAAATTTATCATATTTAATTTAAATTCCATTTATCACAAAATTATAATTTCCAAAATAACTTACATTTCAGATTCTAACTTTACCCTTTATTTATTTCACTTATAAATTTTCAGAAAATCAATAATGCTTTACAAAAATCAATTTTTATCAAATCTAATCAAAATATTATAATATTTACATTTCTAAAATAATTTAATTTTTTTATAAAAGCATATTTTAACAATGGGTCTGTATTTCATTTTCTAGCCTAGATGAAGTGATACGGGTAATATATCATTTCAACCCGTGATTTACAAAGAAAACCCAGGTTTGATCATTTCAAATACAAAATCCCAAGTAAAATAAAATAATTGAAAATCATTCGGGCCTATCATTTCAGCCGATAACGATTTTCTCCTATTCTAAAGTTCGTTCGGGTATGTATCATTTCAACCCATAGTGATTCTAGTCTACAGGGAACTTGCAGTGTGATAAACTGATGAAATAACAGAATAACATGAAATAACAGTAACATATGGTATAACAAGTGTAAATATAGGTGTGAACTTCATATGAATATAATATAGCAGTTATAACAGGATGATATGCATTTACAGATTCAGGTGATGGCAGTTTATCATTATATAAGTACATATTAGTCTGGTGAGATTTACTCACCTGTTTGAGCTAGAGATGACAACCAAACCACAAGACAAGGAATCTTCCAAGGCACGACAACATGAGTAAGATTTGAGATCGGGAGAGCCAAAGATTAATTTCCTTAAATATATCAAACAAAACAAATACGAACATGAATTACAAACCAAGATATTTCAAAACAATGCTAGGAATAACTACACAATTCAAAGCTAGAACTTTTGCACTTGCATTCAACATTGTATGCTTCAGCTATGGACTGGAAAGGCACTGTTATGGGATGGTTTTGAATCAGGTTTGGATCAGGTTTGGGTTCAATAGGGTCGGCCATAACATGGATATGAAGGAGATGAAGTGTATAGGCATGTATAACTCAAATCAAGGTAACCAAAGTAGAATTTCTGTGCATAAATGGTTCGGCCCTAAGCATACATAGGCACGGCCAGGCCTGGTAGGGTCATGTACTGACGTGGCAGGGGTCTCAGGTCAGCAAGTGGCTGGTGGTGATGATGCAAAGGTCGGCCAAGGTGATGTGGTGGAGTGGTGAAGGTAAAGGAACTTGGCAATGCATGTTAAGGTGGAGTTTGCTCAAATATTTGGTGGATCTACATCATGGATGGCCACAACTATGGATGGACAGTGGGCTAGAGGGGATGGAAGCTGGTTGTGGTGGTGGTGGAGGTGGCTATGGTGGTGGAGGAGCAAGGGCTGAGCTACAAAGGTGAAGACAAGTGCAAAGAGATAAGGAAAATTAGAAGAATAAGCGAAAAAGAAGAAGAACTTTACCAAACTTTTGCTTCAGGAGTTCATGGCCGAAAATTTTGGATGAGAAACTTTTATTTTCGTGAAAAATGAAGATAGAAGTGGCTGAAGCAATCAGAAAAGAATCGGCCAAAATAATGATGTATTGATTGAAAATAAAACGGCGGAATACAAAAGGACTTAGGCAAATAAATGGTCTCAAACTCTTAATCTTTCCATAATTCCTTTTGCAATTTTTAAATAACTGAAAAATGCATATAAATTCAGATAAAAATACAAAAATTTATTAAATAAACAAAAATATATAAATAAATATTAATTATATATAATTAAATTAAGAAAATAGCAAAGAAAATGTAGACTAGGCTAGAAAATTTGAAAATAAATGAAATGAACTTTGGAAAAATTTTGTGTACTTGAATTTTTTTTTATAAATAAAGATAAAGACACAAAAATAAAATGCATACATAAAAATAAATAAATAATTTTAATTAAATATAATTTAAATGAAGAAAATAGCAAAAAAAAAATGGAAACTAGCCTTTAAAAATAGAAAATATATGAATTAAATTTTGGAAAAATTATATTGTCACTTTAAAAATATCAAAAGACAAAAATAAACATAATATAACATATTAAAACATATTAAAATAAAATATAACAAAGAAAATATGATTTATATAATCTAAAATAGATAAAATTGCAAAATAAAACAAATTATACTCAAAATTGAAATGTGCATAACTTTCACAGTTTAAGTCCGTTTTCAACGAAATAAAAAGCAATATTCAAGTTGTTAAATTTATTTTCTTAATAAAAGATAAAATTTAAGAGTTTAAATATTTAAATTTGAAATTTAAAAGTCAAAGTTTGACCACTTTGAACAGAAATCCACTTTTCATTAAAATATTCAATTTATACCAGTTGGAATTATAATTCACATAATAATCAAAGTTTATATTTAAAAATGAAATGTTTGAAATGAAACAAGTTTAAAATAAATTTAAAAATGAAATAAAGTCAAAATTAAAATATACATAAAAAATCTAGGGTTGTTACACTCTCCCCACTCAAATCTTTTCGTCCTCGAAAAGGAAGGAAGCGGAGAAACAATTAGAAAGAACAATAGTTTGGAAGACATCCCAAAAGAAGGTAGGGAGGAAGTAGCTAGGAGGGAAAGTGGTTGAAAGAAAAGGATGGACCATTATTTAAACCATTATACATTTCAATTTAATTTTTTTTATAGCATGATGAATAGTCATTTGATTCAAATCTGATGGTTCAAAGTAAACAATTTTTAAACATTTTAAAATCTTTAGAAGGGAAAATAACTGATCAAAATATTATATATATATTACTTTATCAAGATATATCAAAATACTTTTATAACTCGATGTCTTAACAAGTTTACTTTCGTTCCTGCAGACTCTGGCTATGCGTTGATCAGGCGCAAAGCTAGAATTCTCCAGGTACTTGTTAGAGTTGTTTCAACACCCAGTGAAAATAATGAAAACACTTTTAAAAACATATATGGAAAGTAAAATCCAAACAAATCAACCAAACCGAAACAGTTGTCTAACCATGGATCGCAGATACACAATGGTTACGCCTGGATCCCGCAGGAAACAATCCGTATCCGTAAGCTTTCTCAGCCCTGCGAGTTACGCCATGATGGCGAGTAGAATGCAGGATACATAATGGTTACGCCTGGATCCCCTAGGAAACAATCCGTACCCCCAGGCCAGCTCAGCCAGGCATTTGCGCTACTAATGCGACCTACATAGAGTGCAGGATACACAATGGTTACGCCTGGATCCCCCACGAAACAATCCGTACCCCTAGGCCAGCTCAGCCAGACAGTTGCGCTATGCAGTCGCGATCATAAGACCATGGAGATCGCCATGGAATTCGATGGACACTCGAGTATCATATCCGGAAAACCCAAATCAAAGAGAGAGAATAATATCGATAGAATGAATCCACAGTGTGGCCACAAAGCGGATATCAAGCAGAAGGCACTTTCCATATCTTTACTTCGAAAATATGTATCATATAGTACCTTTCAAAATCACTTCCAAATATCATACTTATATAAAGTCCATTATATATAAGATTTCATTTCAAATCAAATACTTTCCAAATCCATAGAATATCAAATAATACTTATATAGACTTCGATTATATAAGATTTCAATTTACAAATTGAGTACTTTTCAATTCAACATTTTCAAATCAACTTCATACTTATACAAATCAATTTTATATAAGTTCGATAACTCCCGAATCAAGTATTTAGTAAATCAAGGTTCTCAATTTTAATTCGCTCAATATCAATTAGTTTCAAAAAAATCATATATGATTTCACCAAATCCTTTCTTCCAAATTACATATATTCAGTTTCAAATTTCTTAAAGCCATAGATTTAGAAAATAATCAAAATCAACAAAATTTAGGTCAAACAAATTCATTTCCATTTCAAACATATATTCACTTCAAAAATCATAATACTTTCAAAGTTATAAATCTTTCGAAACCATATACTTGAAATCATTACACATTGAGAATCATAACATTTTGAAATGATAAATTTGAAATCATAAAACATTCCCTCAATTCTTTACATTTCACAAATTTATTCAATTAAACCCAAATCTAAAATTTCCAATTTTAATTAAATTCAAACCATCAGTTTCAATTCCATTTAGTTTTCCAACAAAACCATTTCAAATATTGTAAAATTTCAAATAAAGATTTGATCCACAAAATAAACTATTAAATCTTAAATATATTTCAAGGCTTAAATATACAATATTTCAAAACTAAATTTTATAATTACATATATCTCAAATTTTTCTTCATTATTACTTAGTGTTGAAATATTTATTTCATAAATCCATTATTTTTAAATAAACTCAAATTACAGGTAAACCAAATATCCTTTCATACTAATATAAGCTTCAATTATTCATTTATCAAAATCAATGGTTTTCAAAATCATCTTATACTTACATAAAGTTTATCTTATATGAGAATCAAAAATTTCAAAAATAAATTTCGCTGCATGGAAAGCCATATGGGATTGAACATCTTTGCTTACTAATAGATTTTTAATTAAGAATAGTTTTGTGTATAAAATAATTTGTATGAAAAATAGAATAAAATAGTTAGTTTAAGAAGAATAAAAGAAAAATGGTTTTGAAAAATGGTTTTAAATTTGATAGTAGTTTTTCATAAAAGAAAAATTCCAATTAAATTACAAAGATATCCAACCCGACAACTTTCAATTCAACGTCAAGTATACCAATGATATTAGGATATAAGATGTACATATGTCATCATTTCGCAACATTACATTCGATCGCTCGCTCGATCACACAAGTTCGCTTTCGAACTAGTATTGTCCATTCGACTTCCCTAATGCGGACTTCGATATGGTTTCTCGACTAGAAGCCATCAGTCTCCTTGCATAGCCATCTACTATGATAGAGAATTTTAGAATCAAGCCCAAAATCCATATCAAATATTCATCATCGAGACTCAAATGAAAAATCCTAACACGAAATGGTGTAATCCACCTCGAACTTGTGTATTCAAACTTGGATCAAATTAATTATGCGAATAAAACAACATACGTACAACTTATGTATCTATTTCAACTTTTTAAATAAATAGTTTCATAAAGATGTTACTAAGTTAAAACATTTAAAACCAAATTTTCTCAAACATTTGAAGACTAATTTTTATCCATAACATTTCAAAACTAAATTTCATATTAGTATAATTCAAAATAGCCTTATTTATTTACTTAACAAAACAGTTTCAACTTGTACAAATCATATTATTTCATACTTGAAACATACAAACTACACTTATATTCTTTATCAAATAACTTGTACCTTTCAAAAATTTTAGCTTTGAAAAGTTAACCCTGATTTGGAAGTGCTCGAATCTTAAAATAGTTGAAGAAATCATATTTTCAATCCAAGAGTTGGAAATCAACACTAAATCAGTAAATCAATTTCAAAAGTTAGGTTTCAAAATCTAAAACTCGAGGACTGAACACCGGCTTACTTTAAATCTTTTCAAATATATATATACAGATCGATCTTTCGAATATCAAACCATACTTCGAAATCTGAAATCAAAATTGGTATCACAAAATCACTCGCATAGGAAAGCTACTAGAGTGGCCTCTCTCTCACTCAGAAACTCAAAAATCAATGTCGATGATGCATGCATTCATCACCGAAATTATTTTCCAGCGACATAAGTGAGTTCTGGACTTCAATTAATTTTGAAAAACTTCTTTGAAATTCCTTCGAAATCGTTGAAATTCATTCGAATACATTTGAAACATTTCTTATTTGAAAATATTTTTAAATCATATTATTGTTATATATTTTCCAAAATCTTAAAACCGATTTCAAAACACCGGAATTCGATTGCTCGAAATTCAAATTCAGAACCCTTCAGTTATAAATCATTTTTTGTATAAATCAAGTTCTTATAAAATTTTCAAAATTTCAAATTCTTTCGAAATTTCAAATTTTCATTTTTGAAAGGTATATAGTCCTTATCGAAAACATTTCACTTTTATATATAAAAATATGGCCATCCTTAATAATTTCTATGTATGCACAATTTCAAAATACAACCAAACACAAATTTCCAAAGGATGATTCAAGGAAGGATTTCAAACAAACAAAGATTCAAAATTAGAGGAACTCTAATCAAATAGAATTCTAGTTCGAAGATAAACTCAAATGAAGATGAGATAATTTAATTACCAAATAGAGGATAGATAAGCCTATATAAATCACGGGCGACCTTAACCGGTCAACCGAGACTTTAGGAATATAATCAATACAGAAATCTAAGGCAAATCGACCTTCGTTCTCTAGAGGTAGAACCCGGGTAGAGCAGGAGATAGATAGCATCGACATCCGAGGATACAGAAATCTCTAGTGAATCAATGCCAATTGTAAAGGAATTTCACTCCCTTACAAATCATTCAAAGATTGGCGGAACTGCCGATCTTTAGAGGTTATTCAAAGTGGAGATATGGAAAGCTCCAAAAAATCAAAAGAATGCAATTAGGGGAGATGGGAATAGATTTCAGAACAAGTAGGAATGTTCCAAAATTCAAAGGAATCCTAATCGAAGAAATCCCAACGAAGATAGAAGTTCAAAATTTTAAGGAAACCCTAATCAACAAAACTTACTAACAAGGTGGATACAAAAGGGATAAAGCCATAAATTTTCTTTCAAAACAAGAAAATTTTATACCAAAATAATCTTTAAAAAAATCCTTTAAAATCATTTGGAAATCATTTTATACTTCGAAAATACGTTCTCTCACAAGGAAATGATTCTGAGATTGATTTTACTCATTTAGGGTATTTCTACCCTATCTCAAATGAGTTTTTTTTTTGCTCCGCAGGCTAAGGTTTGCCTAGAAACCAAAGCTTTGATACCAACTGTAACAACCCGATATTTTCAGCCATTCGCATCCGCACATGTCAGACTTGAATTGCTCAAAATACCGCGTTGTAAATAAATTTGGAGCAAATGAAATACAATCACAGAATCACAGACACAGAAATATCAGAATAACTCGCAGCGGAAATTAAAATACCATAGTAGTTCATGAAGCTACTATAACAAACTCTAAAAATATAATACATAATATCAGTCTGAAAAACATATACAATAGAAATCTCAATTACATAGCAGTTTATCAATACCAAAGCTGAAATAGAACAACTGAAACTGAAGGGATAGATAACTAGACAAGCAGAATCTCCAGCAATTCCTAGCTCCAGAAAGAAATCCAAAGCTAAGCTGTAAATACTCAGGCCGACCCGAGCCTAAAGTAAAACACAAAACACTCGAGTCAGGACAATATATACTTATATAATGTAAACCAACTCAAGTGAACTGTAGTAGAAATGCACAATAACTTAAAGGATGCTTGGGATCTCCCATCCTTTAAGAATCAGCTAAACTATAAATTAAATACATCCCGTGGTTGAAATTTCAAAATGGTATTTTATACTTCAAAATCAAATATCATTTCAAAATTCAATATCATTCAAAATCCATTTCAAAATATCAAAAATATAATATCTTCCAAACCACATTCATTTTTATTTAATTTAAATACCATTACAAAACACATTTCAAAATAGTTTCTATTTCAAAAAAAATTACTTCATTTTAAATCATAAAATGAAGTTATTATATTTAATAATTAAATTATTAAATTTACAAAATTTTAGTCTTTCAATATTCATTTATCCACTTAATTTATTTAAACAGATGAAAATTCAACTTTCGCAGCATTTAGAAATTGCTGCAGAAAGTTACATTAAAAACAGTTCAATTTAACAAAAGATAGCAAAAAAAATGCTGTAATAGGGTTACATTAGTTTCAAATAAAACTTAGTTAAATTCAACAATTATAGCATTTACAAAAATGCTATAATAACCATTAATTAAACTTAGCTATTTGGTTCATTATTATCAACTACAGCATTTAGAAATGCTGTATTATCATTTACATTAGAATTAATAGCATTTCAGAAATGCAGTTAATTAACTTCAAATATTCAATATAATTTCACAAACAATTATATTTTTATTTAAATCATTTTTAGCTTATAAAATCATATAATTTCAGTTTTAAAACAGTCATTCAAATACCTTATATTCATGATTTTATAAAGTTAAATCTCCATTCAAAAATCAAAATTTAATAATAATTTACTTATTAAATTCCAACATTAAGTTATAAATTCATTAAATTAAATTTAAATAAAAATTTAAGTTTAAAATTTTCAAATATAACTTAATTTCATTTTTATTTACTTAACTTAAAATTCACTTTTAAGCCAAATTCACAAATTTCAAATTTTAGTTATATTTCAAAATTTCAACATAAATATTCATTCATTTCACATTTACTTTATTCAAAAATCATTAGTGTATTACAAAATCATTTTAAATTCATTTGATTCAAAATATCATAAATTTATCATATTTAATTTAAATTCCATTTATCACCAAATTATAATTTCCAAAATAACTTACATTTCAGATTTCTAACTTTACCCTTTATTTATTTCACTTATAAATTTTCAGAAAATCAATAATGCTTTACAAAAATCATTTTTTATCAAATCTAATCAAAATATTATAATATTTACATTTCTAAAATAATTTAAATTTTTTATAAAAACATATTTTAACAATGGGTCTGTATTTCATTTTCTAGCCTAGATGAAGTGATACGGGTAATATATCATTTCAACCCGTAATTTACAAAGAAAACCCGGGTTTGATCATTTCAAATCCGAAATCCCAAGTAAAAGAAAATAATTGAAAATCATTCGGGCCTATCATTTCAGCCCATAACGATTTTCTCCTATTCTAAAGTCCGTTCGGGTATGTATCATTTCAACCCGTAGTGATTCTAGTCTACAGGGAACTTGCAGTGTGATAAACTGATGAAATAACAGAATAACATAAAATAACAGTAACATATGGTATAACAAGTGTAAATATAGGTGTGAACTTCATATGAATATAATATAGCAGTTATAACAGGACGATATGCATTTACAGATTCAGGTGATGGCAGTTTATCATTATATAAGTACATATTAGTCTGGTGAGATTTACTCACCTGCTTAAGCTGGAGATGACAACCAAACCACACGACAAGGAATCTTCAAAGGCACGAAAACATGAGTAAGATTTGAGATCGGGAGAGCCAAAGATTAATTTCCTTAAATATATCAAACAAAACAAATACGAACATGAATTACAAACCAAGATATTTCAAAACAATGCTAGGAATAACTACACAATTCAAAGCTAGAACTTTTGCACTTGCATTCAACCTTGTATGCTTCAGCTATGGACTGGAAAGGCACTGTTATGGGATGGTTTTGAATCAGGTTTGGATTAGGTTTGGATTCAATAGGGTCGGCCATAACATGGATATGAAGGAGATGAAGTGTATAGGCATGTATAACTCAAATCAAGGTAACCAAAGTAGAATTTCTGTGCATAAATGGTTCGGCCCTAAGCATACATAGGCGTGGCCAGGCCTGGTAGGGTCATGTACTGATGTGGCAGGGGTCTCAGGTCAGCAAGTGGCTGGTGGTGATGATGCAAAGGTCGGCCAAGGTGATGTGGTGGAGTGGTGAAGGTAAAGGAGCTTGGCAATGCATGTTTAGGTAGAGTTTGCTCAAATATTTGGTGGATCTACATCATGGATGGCCACGGCTATGGATGGACAGTGGGCTGGAGGGGATGGCAGCTGGTTGTGGTGGTGGTGGAGGAGCAAGGGCTGAGCTACAAAGGTGAAGACAAGTGCAAAAAGATAAGGAAAAGTAGAAGAATAAGCGAAAAAGAAGAAGAACTTTACCAAACTTTTGCTTCAGGAGTTCATGGCCGAAAATTTTGGATGAGAAACTTTTATTTTCGTGAAAAATGAAGATAGAAGTGGCTGAAGCAATCAGAAAAGAATCGGCCAAAATAATGATGTATTGATTGAAAATAAAACGGCGGAATACAAAAGGACTTAGGCAAATAAATGGTCTCAAACACTTCATATTTCCATAATTCCTTTTGCAATTTTTAAATAACTGAAAAATGCATATAAATTCAGATAAAAACACAAAAATTTATTAAATAAACAAAAATATAAAAATAGATATTAATTATATATAATTAAATTAAGAAAATGGAAAAGAAAATGTACACTAGGCTAGAAAATTTGAAAATAAATGAAATGAACTTTGGAAAAATTTTGTGTGCTTGAAATTTTTTTTACAAATAAAGATAAAGACACAAAAATAAAATGCATGCATAAAAATAAATAAGTAAATTTTAATTAAATATAATTTAAATGAAGAAAATAGCAAAAAAATGGAAACTAGCCTTTAAAAATAGAAAATATATGCAATAAATTTTGGAAAAATTATATTATCAATTTAAAAATATAAAAAGACAAAAATATACATAAAATAACATATTAAAACATATTAAAATAAAATATAACAAAGAAAATATGATTTATATAATTTAAAATAGACAAAATTGCAAAATAAAACAAATTATACTCAAAATTGAAATGTGCATAACTTTCACAGTTTAAGTCCATTTTCAACGAAACAAAAAGCAATATTCAACTTGTTAAATTTATTTTCATAATAAAAGATAAAATTTAAGAGTTTAAATATTTAAATTTGAAATTTAAAAGTCAAAGTTTGACCACTTTGAACAGAAATCCACTTTTCATTAAAATATTCAATTTATACCAGTTGGAATTATAATTCACATAATAATCAAAGTTTATATTTAAAAACGAAATGTTTGAAATGAAACAAGTTTAAAATAAATTTAAAAATGAAATAAAGTCAAAATTAAAATATACATAAAAATCTAGGGTTGTTACAAACTCTGACTGACTTGTTCCAATCTTCCACTCGACAATCCGCTTCTCATGATTCGTCGCACTAGACCAATCATTCTTTCATCTCCATCCCGGGGCTGCCCCCTTGTCATGTTTTTATCCAGCCCTCCAAGTCTTGAAGGGAACTCTAGCACATACTCTTCATGTGGCTCAATTACATTAGCACTGACTCCAGCTTGCTGAGCTTCATCTATGGGTCTTCCAGTGTCTGATCCTGAGGGTCTGCCCCCAAGTCCTTGTTGATTACCATCAGGTCCTGCACTACGGTATTGAACCTGACCTTCATTGGCTTCTTCAATCCTGACTCCTTGTCATGCGCTTGCAATCGCTATAGTTGGCCCAAGGTTCCGTATGTTCGCTGCTCTCATCTGTTCAAAGAAATTCTGCAGCATCTCCTGTTGGCTTTTCATCATTATTTCATGCATTAAATTAGCCATAGTCTCCATCTCATCTCGGGAGATGTAGATCGAAGCTTGTCCTTCTGCAGCTCCAGAGCACGCCTCTTGGCTTCCTCCTTTTTGGCTTCTCTCAGCCCTTTGTCTTCTACTGTTATTTCTAGTCATTGTTGAATCAATCTGAATCATTCAAACTTTCAAATCTAAACTTCGAATCTGGTGTAGCGGGTGCTAGTTCTTCTCAATGAAAGCACCAAAGTGTTTGCGCTAAAAATGGTCACAAACCCCAAGTGTGGTGAAAGAACCAAACAATGAATATAAATCAGCAATATTCAAGCACGAGCCTTAGATCTAAGCAAGCAACAAATAGATAATCCAGAAATAACGATCAGAAACGTAAGATTTATAGTGGTTCGGCTATCTCCGACCTACGTCCACTTCAAAGTTTTATCTTTTATTGATGTTCTTTGCTGATTACAAATGATTGCAGTAGTTACAATGATTGAATTTCCACTATAACAGCAATGGAAAGAAGTAGAATCGAATTCGGCAGAGTCTGGACGTTCAATAGCCAAAGATACCCCTTTCTGTAGGCTTTAGGGGACTATTTACAGGCGTAGGAGGCTGAGATCGTGCTCAAACTTCGAAAGACTTCTTCTGGCACGTGAGTGGGCCTACGCGACCGGCCCCACCAAGTTTCGACTCGATCTATGATCGATACGAAATGATTTCGTATCCATTAAAAATTGATCCAATCGAGCTGAAACTTGGTAGGAACAATCTTGACCTTGCATGCAAGCTGTTGTGAAAATTTCATTGCATTTGGATCAGCAGTTTTGGAGATATTGTCGATACGAAATTGATCTGCTCGTTGGCTGTTTGGTTTGAATCCATTTATTCGAACTGATCACCTTGACTCGATGGCAATGCGCGTGAGCAGGTTGACGTGGCACGCGCTCTTCGCCTCGATCCGAGTTTCACTCCTAGTTGACCGCGTCGACTCCATAATTCTCGCCTTTTTCGTACCGAATTTGACACGTCACCCAGGTTTGTTGACTTGATGGATACAATGTAATGACCCGCTATTTTTGGACCATTCAAATTGAAAATAAAACCATACATATCCGACTTGAATAACTCAAAATACCGAATTGTTAATTAAAATGTGGCAAAACTTAAAATATACAATAAATCAATCAATCACAGATCACAGAGTAATATAATGCAGCGGAATAGATAAAGAATAGTAGTTCATGAAGCTACTATATACATCAGAGTTAGAAATAAAATACAACCGAATATTTCAAATGCAGTGAAGTCTCCAACGCAATAGATGACTTCTCTGAACCAATCAACTGGAAAGGCTGGAATCTGAGTCGATAGTTGGATCTCTAAAAGAAGCGCTGAACTCCAAAGGTGAGTCTCTAATGCTGTATCACTCAGTCTGACCCGAGCGTAAAGCAAAACACAAAACACTCGAGTCAGGATTAACATTCTTATATCAACAAATCCAACTCAAGTGAAATATCAACTGAAATACAAATAACTTAAAGGATGTTTGGGATAACCATCCTCTAAGGGTCTATGGAACTATCTACAAGGTAGAAATATACACTATAACACCGTGGTCATTTCAGCTTAATTTATGCTTCAAAACCAAATATCATTTTCACTTCAAATATCTCTATATTTCCCAAAATAGTATTTATATATATTAAATAATTTATACAGTAAAGTATTTTCAATTTGCTCAACTTAACAAATCGTTCCAACATCAACCCGACATTCCCATTCAAATTAAATTCAATCTCAATTTATCAATTTAAATTCAACTCAATTTCTAAAATAACCACTTAAATTTTATCGATCTCAAATTCGGATTTATAATCACAAATACCCTTTTATATTTCCATATATTTCAAACCTTTAAGTATTCAACGTTTCATATCAACTTTCATCCAATTAAGTTTTCTAAATAATAAATTCAAATTTAGTTCAACCTAAATTTTCATTTTAATTCAATTTAGTTGCTAAATAACAAATTCAACTACGTTGATTTCAAATACAGATCCGAATCTCAACATAAACCATTTAAATTCCAATATATTTCAAGGCTTTAATATTTAAATGTTCTATATAACAATTTCATATAGATCTCGATTTAACCTCATTATTATTTAGTCTTGAAATACTCCCTTATTAGATTCAATATCATTTAAGTAACCTTAAATTACATTTTACTCAATATTTTCTTTAATTTATTTAAACGTGAAATATTCATTAAATCACTTAAATCAAAAATCCAGTTATAATTCATACCCTTTAATTTCTCATTCAAAAATTTCAAATTTATTTAATTAAATAAATACTTATTTAAATACCATTTTTATAAACCCAAATTTATCTCCCAATCTTAATTATTCAATTTATTACAAGAGAAACTATTTGAAATATAGATTTACATAAATACTTAACCATATTATATGTATTAAATCAATCTAATTTAAATCAAATATTACTACTAAATCTATATATACAATTTTCATTTATATAATATCTTAAGAATCAAATTTATTAAACCATATATTTCTTTCCAAAATTATAGAAATTGTTTTCAAAATATTTATATGGACCAACGGTGCCTGTATATATTTCCTATCATATAGTCAAGTGCTACGGATATTTATCATTTCAATCCGTATACTAAATATATACGGGTGGATATCATTTCAACCCGTAATCCCAAATTCAATTAAATGAAAATTGCTTGGGTTTATCATTTCAACCCATAACGATTTTCTTCTATTCCGAAGTTTGTTCGGGTATGTATCATTTCACCCATAGTGATTTCTAAACTACAGGGGACTTGCAGAGTGATAACAGAAAATACAATAAAATAACAGGCATATATCATCAATAACAATATAATATAAACAACAGGATATGGTGTCATATCCCGCATGTGAAGAGTTACAGATAATAGCATATATAAAAATTTTAAATAACTACAGCATCATATTTCAATTTTCGTTTCAATTGAAATCAAATTTAATGCATAAAAGAATGTTAATCGTGAGTGATTTCTCACCTTTCGAGGCTAGAGAGATACAGAAGAGGACACGGATACGCACACTGAAATTTGAATGATGAATCGAAGCAAAGCAAAATCGGCACGAATTAACGAATGAAGCTGATAAATAAGAATTGACGAGATCAAATCCAAATCCATTTTGATATAAACTGAAAATATAATATTCTTATTTCTTATTAAATCAACATTCCATTTTAAGATAAATATTAAACAAACTCATATGTAAATAAAACCATTATTTTGTAGTAAACACATATATAAATAACTTTATCAAAATCCTTATATATATATTAAAAATTTAAAATGACAATCGAAAATAATTCATAATAGAACTAACGTAAATTTATATTCAAACAAAATAGTGCAATAGCTTTTCAATATACAAAGTAAACCAGAGATTTGAATAACAGCCACGTTTTAAAATAAGCATATTGAAATTGTAATGTACAAACATATAACTTTACACACATTCCATACTTTAAAAATTAATTTTGTTCGAAATAATTTTTCAAACTATACTTCGGTAAGATATATACTACAGACATGAGCATAAACATACATACCCCCAAAATATTTATACTATATATAAGTCAACATCCCTTTTTATATGTACTCCAAACAATAGTTACAGCTAGTCATAAGGACCCCAAACATACCCAACTTACAATATAACTCATCCATTGAAAATTGGATCAGATTTTTTTTTTCATATATGCGCCTATATTTTATATCAAACAAATATATAAAGACAGCAGCTTGAAAACATTACATATATCTTACCTTAGTATAATATTAATTTAGATTGCTATAAAATGTCTACAATTAATATTAATAAAATAATACTAATAAAACAATATACTGATGGCTTATAGAATATTTATAACAGTAAATACATATAAGTTTCATATATACTCACCCAAAATTCAATTTAAAACACACATACATTTTCAAGAAATCTAAAATATATATATATATATAACCCATATAAACTCATTACTTCCATATATAAACTGCATAAATATTGATAACTATCCCATCAATATAACTTATATAACTATTACATAACTTACATGTGATTTATACTTGCATAAACTGATTCTTTAATACTGAACAACATCAGCTAATCCAAAACTTAAAATATACCATATTATATTCATACCTTAAACGCAAATATCAAATGAAAGAAGCTCGACCATCCGAGATGAGGGAGGCGAATGAAGTGAAAGTTGGAAGGCCAACGGAAGGACGATGGTGGAGGCTGCGGCACATGCAACACTGGCCGAAGGGGAAAGGGAAAATGTTGGCTCACTGTGAAGGCTCGGGTCGGAACACGCGGGGTGCGGTTGCAGGAGAGGTCAGAGGTCTTGCACGGCGGTGGGTCGCATGAGGCAGTGGCGGTTCAATGGTTGACTACGGCATGTAGAGGGATGTCATTCGCTTGCGAAGTGGGCTGCGCTCGGTTTGTGGGTCAGGGCCGAGATAAAATCAAGTGGTTCGGCACTTGTAGAGGTCGGCACGGCTGATCGGGGAGGACATGGGCAGTCTGGGGAAGATGAAGGCGTAGGTGATTGCGTTGAAGGTGGAGCGGATCTCACCTGTGGCCGAGAGCAAGAGGGAGAAGGAGAGTGGGGAGGAGGTTTCTACAGGTGATGGAACATGGATTGATAGGGGAAGAAGCATGTGAGGCTATGGCAGTTGGATATGGTGTGTGAATCAACGTGAAGGATGATAGCAGATTGTTGTTGTAGGTTGTGATGGGTTTGACTGCGATGGGAGAGCGTGTGGATGCAAGGCCGTGGAGGAGTTTCTCGTTCATGGGAAGAAGCGGGAGGTCGCTCATGAATTTATGAAGAAGGAAGAGAGTGGACGAAAAGCATGGGTAGAGTAAGAAAAGAATGCCGATCTAAATAGGCTACTGAATATTTTATACAGGTGAAGTAAAAGGCAGAAAGCTTTTAAAGCAATTAATTGATGTGGCTACCGGTTCAAATTTCAAAAGCAAGACTATAAAATAAAAGGAATGGTGACGGTCTATTCCTTGATTTCAGCTGAGCAATTTGTTATTACATTTTTATCCAGCACGTTTCAAACTTTTAATTGTAAAAGAAACGTAAAATTGCCTATTGATTCATCAACGTGATTTAATCAAAAAAAGAAAATGAAGAGTAACCGTCAAACGTTTTGATTTTTTTAAAATAGCCATGGGATAACAACTGTCATCTTGCATTAAGCTGCAAATTTAAAGAAATTAATTATATTGCTTGGTAGTCACGGGTCAGGGTTTGAAAAGCAAAAGAAAGCTAACTGTCACAAATTTATGGTACCGATATAACGTACCGTTTTATGATTTCTGTTGCGTACCGGATACCAAAATACGGAAATAAATATACTGCGAAGATCAGCACGACGAGACGATCAAAACAGTATACAGATATCAGAGGTACGATCCTCCGATCAAAAGTCGATAATCGACATTGAAAATGCTATTGTTAGATCAGAATTAAGATAAACGGAGCAATAGAAGTCCAAATTTGGAAAAACGGAAGATGACGTCTCACCTAGGAGAGGATTTAGAATTTTTATATGGAAAAATATTCAGGCTTGAAATAAATTTATTATCATCAATTATTAACTGATTTGAATTTAACAAAATTACATAATAAATAAACTTTCATAAAATTAGTTGAAAATTTACCATCTACTATGTTTAATTGTACGTAATCCAAATATAAAATTTCCATTTCAAAATATTATTATTAATTTTTTTTATTAAATACGTAAATAAAACCATTAAAAATTATTAAAATTTTATGGGTCATTACACTCTCCCCCACTCAAAACTTTTCGTCCCCGAAAAGTTTTGAGGTAGGAGAATAAAAATAACTAGAAAAAAAATAGATTGAGAGACAATATAAACAATAAATTTTAAAACTATATAAACTTTACTTGAAATATTCATTTAAAACTTCATTTGAAATTTAATTTTCTTTAATACTTTAATACTTTACAAAACTCCTCTGAAAACAATTATTTACAGTATTATTTATATTTACAAAGAAGCTATTGAAAATATTAAGTCCAAAATTCATAATTTTTATAAATTTTATCTTAAGATGCTTTCAAATATTATCACTAAATCAACAATCCTTTACTTTAAATATGTTTTATTTAATTAATAACTTCAAAATATTTATAGCACTAAAATTTTCTATTAAATATTGTAGTATACAAATGAGCAATATTTAAAAGATTATATTCAAAAAGGAAAGAAGGTAGATTCGTAAAAATAGAATCAAGGTGGACAACTAAAGCTGAGAAGATAAGGTAGATTTAAAGAATAGAATCGGGCACGAATCGTAAATTTCAAACCATAAGAGTTTCAATTTCAAATATTAACACAAAATTTCTTTGTTGGGAAAAATTCTTTTATAATAAATACCTTTATAATAATACTTTTATAATAAAATACTGTTATATCGAAATAAATTTTCCTTTCGAAAATACTTTTATAACTCGATGCTTCAACAAGTTTATCCTCGTTCTTGCAGACTCTGGCCATGCGTTGCTCAGGCGCAAAGCTAGAATTCTTCAAGTATTTAGTAGACTTGTTTCAACACCCAGTGAAAATACTTGAAAAACCTTTTAAAAACAGATATGGAAAGTACAATCCAAACAAAACAACCAAACCAAAACCCTTTGTCCGACCATGGTTCGTAGATACACAATGGTTACGCCTGGGTCCCCCAGGAAACAATCCATATCCGTAAGCTTTCTCAGCCCTGCGAGTTACGCCATGATGACTAGTAGAGTGCAGGATACACAATGGTTACGCCTGGATCCCCCAGGAAACAATCCGTACCCCTAGGCAAGACTCAGCCAGGCACTTGCGCTACTATTCGCGACCTACACAGATTGCAGGATACACAATGGTTACGCCTGGATCCCCCAGGAAACAATCCGTACCCCTAGGCAAGACTAAGCCAGGCAATTGCGCTATGCATTCACGAGAGAAAAAAACCCATGGGTTACGCCACGGTGGGAACACTCGAGTATTACATCCGAAAAACCAAAAATCAGAAAGAATAATATCGATAGAATGAATCCACGATGTGGCCACAAAGCGGATATCAAGCAGAAGGCACTTTCCATATCTTTACTTCGAAAATATATATCATATAGTACCTTTTCAAATCACTTTCAAATATCATACTTATATAAGTCCATTATATATAGGATTCCCTTTTCCCCAAATCGAATACTTTCCAAATCAATAATAGATCAAATCATACTTATATAGACTTCGATTATATAAAATAGCTTTCCAAATTGAGTACCTTCAATCAATGGATTTCAAATCAGTTTCATACTTTTACAAATCCAATTTATATAAGTTCGACCACTCCCAAATCAAGTGCTTAATAATATAAGGTTCTCAATTTCAAATCATTCAATATCCATTCAGTTTCCAAATCATATATGATTTCACCAAATTTTCTTCCAAATTAAGTATCTAAATTTCAAAGTTCCCAAAATAATAGGTTTAGAAAATTATCCCAGTTTCTAAATTGAAATAATTCAAGTCAAACAAATTCATTTCCAAAATCTCCATAAGAGTACTGGTTTTTAATTTCAATTTAGTTTCAAAACTAAAATTTTCTCAAAATCAATTATACTCAAATGGTTTTCAAATTTATAATTATCCCTTTAAAACTTTTAAACTATATATTTCTAGTTGAAATATTCAATTTACCTTTCTGAAAACTATTATTCAAAACTATATTTTTTTCAAAACATTTCAAAATAAATTTATATTCTTGTTGGGTGAATTCTCACCCAGGAGATCTCGAGACCAAGAAGCATCAGTTTCATCTGGGTTCGTCCACTCCATTCGTTCCATTCCATCCGGTACCTAAGCTCATCCGGTACACATACCGAAGTCGAACCATGTTCCTTCGCTACCGAACCAGCATGAGGAGGAGGCCACCGAACCATTCGGTACCGGACCATTCGGTACCGGACCAACGTCCTACCAATCCAAAACACCACTGCCGAACCAGACCTCGCCTCGCTACATCCCGAATCAGACCCAAGGCACCACATGCCAAACCAGAGGCCTTTCCACCTCCCACCGAATCAACCTCCTTTCCATCCATTACCACGTAAACCACCGGACCAACACTCCTTTCCACCTCCCACTGGACCAACACTCCACTAAACCTACCACGTGACCAACCTACCACCGGTCCAACCATCTCAACCACTACCGAACTAAGGCATTCCGAACCAACACTGCCAGGCCAGGTTTCTTCAGCCCGGGCCCACCAGCAGCTATATACTTCCAAGACCCCTGCCCCCAACCTCACTCTATAAATAGATGGGCAGGGGTACAACAATGACAGGCAAGTTTGAGAGCTCAAGCACGGAAGGAACTTTCAAACAACTTTCATATACTTGTATACAAAGCTTTGTACTTGTAATCTGAAAGAAAAAGGAGAATAACATATAAAGTGGACGTAGGCATGTTCTGGTCGAACCACTATAAATCTGCGCGTCTTTTACAATTTAGTCCCTGTTTTTCATATATTTGCAAAAATAACCCAAATCACTAGAAACAAAATAAAATCGACTAATTCATACGACTTGGAGGTGTTTGCCCATTTTTTGTGCAAACATTTTTGGTTCTTTCACTGAGAGACAAGCTAGAAGCTACAACTTCTCCTACTCAACCTTCTTCCTCACAGCATCATTCCTTGCTCCGACAACATGACTTCCAGGCAGAGGAGAGATGTTAACAAAGGAAAGAGCGTCGCAACTACCAGTATCCCAGATCCAGTGGCCCTAAAATCAAGAGAATCATCCCGTTTTAACAGCAATACCAGATGAAAATCAAGCAAATCCAACAGCCCCCGCCGCGGAACAACCAATTACTAGGGCAGATCTAGACAGGGTTGTGGCTGAAGTAACTAACCGCTTCGCATCTCAACAAGAAGCCTTGGTGGACCAACTCATGTCACGCCTAAGGGATGCTGAAGAATCCAACCGTAACACCGAATCATGGGGCGAGTCCCAATCTGGAGGATCTGGAAGGCGACAAAGACCTTTCTTCTTCGAAGAGGTTAACAACAGAAACAGCCATGGTAGGAGCCGAGCCCGGTCTCAGCCCGAAGTCCGACCCTAGGAAACACTTGGAATCGAACCCAACGGGGGAGGTGCCAGGCAAGGGTCGGATGTAGCTGAGCCTGTCATGCTACCTAACAATTAAAACACCAGTAGACGGGGCCGTGCTGGAGTCCAGCCCGAAGTTGGACCCGAGGAAGCGCTGAGAACAGAACCCAGCAGGGGAAGATCAAGGCAAGGGCCAACTATGGCTGACCCCAGCATGCCCCCAGAAGAGCAGAGACAGCCTTTGGAGAATGTTAGGAGTGACAGACGATACCATCCCTACAAGTCATCTGGACGGAATCAATCCCGCAGGGAAGAACCAAGCTCATTTTTGTCCGCTCCAAGTTCTGATAAAAGGATGGCGCGATTGTTCAGAGAGTGCATCCAACGGGAGCAAAGGGATCAGGGGATAGGTGCTAGGGTAACCAGCCCCTTCACCCGCAATATTGAAACTGCCATCACCCCCCGAGAATGGAAAATGCCAACGATGGAACCTTACAAGGGAACCTCTGACCCCATCGTATACTTACAGAGGTACACCCAGCATATGCTCATGAGCGGAGCAACAGAGGGAGTGTTGTGTAAATGCTTCCCACTATTCTTGGCAGATCTAGCTACCTCCTGGTTCTGCCACCTACCCCAAGGGTCCGTCAGCTCATGGGAAATGTTGAAAGAAAAGTTCATCAGTCAGTTCCGCATTCATGTGGAGCAACCCAAGGACGCTTATTCCTTATCTAATATCAAATAGAAACCCGGAGAGACATTGCAACAATATCTAACCCGATTCAACGCCGTGGCAACCGCAGTCCAAGATGCCGACGAGAAACTTATCCTAATGGCCCTTTGGAGTGGTTTACATCCAGATACTAAATTTGCTAGAAGACTAACCAAGAAAAAACCAGCTACTTTACCTGATTTCATCCATGAAGCTGGAAAGTATATGAGACTTGAGGACGCTGCCACTTAGAGGCAATCAGGGCAACAGGCTAAGACAGCTACAGACAGGGTCCCTGCTGCGGTAAAGGATGTTCGAAGAAATGACTCTACAGACAATGCTGGGGGCAAAATGGGAGAAAAGCGCTTATATCGACCAGGACCAAGATTTGACTCTTACACTCCTTTGAATGAAACGATCGAAAACATCTTCCTAGCCACTCAAGACGAAGTTAGATACAAGCGCCCTCCGCACAAGAAGGAGTCGGATAACGCACTTAAATCAGGAAAGTTCTGCGTTTCCACGAATCCCACGGACATGACACCAATGAATGCCACCATCTCCGGGACTTGATTGAAGAACACATCCAAAGGAGGAGATTGGAGCGCTATGTAAAAGGCCAGAACAGGACTTCAACTCCTGCCAATGAGAATCATGCACTACTCTCCCCAGAAACAGGCGAGGGAAACGGCAACACCAACGGCTCTAGTCAAGAGAAGATAGTGGTCCACACCATATCAGGAGGACCGCACGTCGCCGACAGAAGCTGGGCGGAGATGGAAAGATACGGTAAGGCACCGAGGAACGCTGAAGGCTGCGTTAATTCTGTTATGGAAGAACGCCACCCGAAACGGAAAGAGAATTACGACATCACATTCAGTAGGTGTGATCTAGAGGGAAGACAATACCCGCACATGGATCCTATGGCCATCTCTGCATGGTTCGGACCCGCTAAAGTTTTTCGAATTTTAATAGACACTGGGAGCTCGGTGAATATCCTATTCAAGCATGCTTTCGACAAAATGAAACTATCGATGAAGGATGTGTCTCCCTGCAACAATCCACTACATGGTTTCACTGGAGATGCGAAGATACCCCTCGGGCAACTGGACCTTTTTGTTGAAATAGGAAGTCATCCCCGCTCCGCTGTGCGAAAACAAACATTTGTACTAATAGAGAATCACTCGGCCTACAACGCCTTTTTGGGAAGACCAGCCTTGTCTGACTTCCAAATTGTCCTAGCCCCGTGGTGCCTGAAGATGAAATTTCCAACCGATAACGGAATAGAAGAAATAGAGGGTGATCAAGACGCTGATCGAGACTACTATATAACTGAACTTCGCAATAACCGCAGAAAAGATAAAGGAAAAAATGCAGAGACTACTCTCTGCATGAAAAGCTTGGAAGCATAGCAACTAAAGAAGGCCCCTCCTCTTCGATATACCAGTGATCCTTTCAACGAATTAGACCCCAGGGACAAAGAGGAGGGGCCACCGCCGAGCCTGCAGAAGCTATGGAATTCGTATCTGTAGACAAACACGACCCAAGTAGACTGCTGAGAATCGGGTCTCAGTTAAAAAGAGAATTAAAGAATCAACTCATTGATTTTCTTCGCCACAACATGGATGTATTTGCATGTTCGCACGCTGACTGACGGGAATCTCCCCAGACGTAGCATGCCACATGCTGAACATAGATCCCACCAAGGTGCCAGTGAAGCAGAAAAAGAGGAGCATGGGGGCAGAACGATCAGCAGCCCTTGAGGAAGAAGTAAAGAACTTACTTGCCAATGACTTCATACGTGAAGCCATCTACCCGGAATGGATCGCCAACCCGGTACTGGTAAAGAAAGCTAATGGAAAGTGGCGAACATGCATCGATTTCTCCAACTTAAATGATGCTTGCCCGAAAGACTGCTTCCCGCTCCCCCGAATCGACCAACTCGTGGACAGCACTGCCGGGCACGAACTCTTATCCTTTATGGACGCATGCTCGGGATATAACCAGATCCCTATGCACGCCCCCGATCAAGACCACACCAGTTTCATCACTGACCGGGGATTATACTGCTACAAAGTAATGCCTTTTGGAATTAAAAACGCCGGAGCTACTTATCAACGCCTTGTCAACAGAATGTTTGCGGAACTAATAGGACAGACTATGGAAGTTTATGTGGATGACTTGCTGGTAAAATCGAGGAAAGCCAACGATCATATAAACCACTTGGACGAGATGTTTCAAGTACTTCTCCAATATGGAATGAAATTGAACCCTCTAAAGTGCTCCTTCGGAGTATCATCGGGAAAGTTCTTGGGATTCATCGTTCCTGCCAGGGGGATTGAAGCAAACCCCGAATAAGTTCGAGCTTTGCAAGATATCAAGATACCATCCACTCGAAGAGAGATGCAAAGCCTAAACGGGAAAGTGGCCGCCCTAAGTAGGTTTATCTCTAAAGCAACCGACAAATGCATCCCATTCTTCGAAGCTCTAAAGAAAGACAAAGGATAGTTCGAATGGACTGACGAATGCTCGACATCCTTCCTTAACTTAATCGGACACCTCCAAAGACCACCAGTACTCTCAACTCCAAATGAAGGCGAGGTACTATACCTATACCTTGCTGTATCGTCCCACGCTTTAAGCGCCGCTTTGGTGAGAGAAGACAACTGCACGCAGCGACCGTATACTTTGTAAGAAAGAGATTTACAGGGGCAGAAGCCAGATACCCTAAACTTGAAAAACTAGCATACTGTTTGCTTATCACGTCACGGAAACTGCGACACTATTTCCAGTCTCATTCCATCAGAGTTTTAACCGATCAACCGCTAAGGCAAGTGCTCCATCGCCCCGACACTTTTGGGCGATTACTTAAGTGGTGCATCGAACTAAGTCAATATGATATCACTTACCATCCTCGCACCGCTATCAAGGGGCAAACCATAGCTGATTTCATTGCCGAATTCACTACTAACGAAGGTAAGGACCAATCTAAAATAGCAGAAGATATCAAGTGGAATCTCTTCGTAGATGGAGCGTCAAACGAACAAGGCTCGGGGGCAGGTGTTGTGATAATCACCCCCAGGGGAAGGAAGCTGCACTACGCCCTAAGGTTGGAATTCGCTGCCACCAACAATGACGCAGAATACGAAGCGGTGATAGCTGGATTAGAACTGGCCTTGGAGATTGGAGTCGGCTCTTTATGTCTCCATAGTGATTCTCAACTCATTGTAAATCAAATACTTGGAGACTTCCAGACTCAAGGAGAACGACTTACAGCATATCTGAAAAAGACCAAGCTGCTGCTCAATCAATTGAATCACTATCTAATCAAACACATTCCTCGAGAAGAGAACCAAGAGGCCGACGAACTAGCAAAGCAAGCTAGTATGAAGAACATCACCATTTTAGGAGCATTAACCATCTCAAAACAGCTGGCACCAAGTTTCGAGCAAGTGAATATGATAGCTGCGATCGACGAAGAAACTTGGATGACTCCTGTCTGGAAATATTTACAAGATGGCACACTGCCCGACAGGCGTAACGATATCAAGAAAATCTTAAGGAAAGCTTCCCGCTATACATTACAAGAAGGCATCCTCTATCGGCGCGGCTTCTCTAATCCCTTATTAAGGTGTATCGCTGGAAGGGAAGCCAGGGAAGTCTTATCCAACATCCATTAAGGAAGTTGCGGAGATCACACTGGAGGGCAGACTCTGGCAAAGAAGATACTCCGATATGGATATTACTGGCATACTTTAAACAAAGATGCCTTGGACTTCGTCAAGAAATGCGACAGATGTCAGAAATTTGCCAAGATTCCTCGACTACCCACAAATGAGATTACTCAAATGACCAGCCCTTGGCCCTTTGCAGTATGGGGAAATGACTTAATTGGCGAACTGCCAACGGTCCGAGGCGGAGCCAAATATGCTATAGTGGCAGTTGACTATTTCACCAAATGGGTGGAGGCGGAACCTCTAAATAAAATATCCTCGGCAAAAGTTATCAACTTCTTGATCAAAAATATTCTGTGTAGGTACGGAGTCCCACTGAAGATCATATCAGACAACGCACTTCAGTTTGACAGCGAAGAATTCGCCGATTGGTGCCAAGAGCACGGAATTCACAAAAGCTTCTCATCTGTAGCTTATCCTCAAGCAAACGGACAAGTCGAAGCCGTCAACAAGATTCTCAAAACCTTAATCAAGAAGAAACTTGAAAAGTCGAAAGGCGCTTGGGTGGACGAACTTCCTACAGCACTTTGGGCCTATCGCACATCTTACAGAACTTCAACAGGGCATACTCCTTTCTCTTTGGCATACGGATCGAAGGCCATGCTCCCAGTTGAAACTATAGTGCCCTCTCACCGTAGGATCCACTATAACCCGGAAGAGAACGAAGAACTCCTCCTCGTGTCTTTGGATCTAATTGAAGAGAGAAGAAACGATGCATCACCCAAAGCAGCGGCTCATAAGCAAAAAGTTGCAGCACAATACAACTCCAAAGTCAAGCAACGCAGCTTACAAGAAGGAGATCTTGTCCTCAAGCGGATTTTCCCGCGCCCCGAAGCACTAGACCCAATCTGGGACGGACCCTACATAATTCATAAAGATCTCCGCAACGGAGCCTATATTTTGTCAACAGTGGACATAGAGGTGTTCCAGAGGGCATGGAACATCCAACACCTCCGTCGATACTTTTCTTAACTTGTACTGCCCATATGAAGTGAATTAACAAAGAGGATCAGTGGACGTAGGCATTTTCGTGCCGAACGACTTTAAAAATCTTGTCTCTTTTTAACTTGTTCCTTTATATCTTGGCTACTTGTTAACTGTATCCTTCTCTGTTGAACAAAATTCTGTGTAATGGCACCTCCATTCAAGCCGCATCAGGGCACGACCTCATCTGGACAAGGCCTAACAGGTATTACGCGATTCTATGCACTCGCCAATGAGACACTTTTGCTCCAGCATCCCTCTGCTGCGGGTTAACTCATTGCTCGCGACTGCCCTTAAAGCCAACTGTAATGAGCCGATCATAAGCCATCACGAAGGCCGACTATAGCCGATGGCAGCTCATTACGGCGTTCGGCTTGCCGGCAACTGTGAACCTACTTTAAGCCCCAACATAAGGTGTGGCCAGCCAGGGGTAGTTCACGGTTGATGATCGGCATCCACGCTAGCCGGCCATAGTAAATCGAATAATACCCACGATTACGGGCCATAATGGCTCGGGTAGTTACTGTGCGCGATCTCGGCTCCGATATGTCTTAAGTGCGGCTGTGGTAAAAAAGAAAACTCCCCGCGGAGGCGTAAGATGGGTGACAAATGTCTCCAAGACCCACAGCTAGGGAAAGTGACTACAAAACCCATTTGCCACGAACTTAAGCACATCGACGGCCTTCGGTGACTGGAAGTTTTAGATTTCCTATATTTCCATTCCATTTAAATACTTTTCTTGTATCCTGCATAACGGTCCCCAAATTACAGGACACTAAATGGGAGGCATTCGCTCATAAGGACCGGAGCCCACAAACTGGATAATAAGGCACTCAGCTATATCCATGACCAGTTACAAAAGACGCTCAAAGCTACCCCCTGCAACTAAAACATGAAGGGCGGTACTCTCTTCTCTTGTACATAAACATGTAACTATAACTTATTCATACATCACACTAACATTGCAAAACATGAAAGCAAGAGCTTAGCATCAAACACAACTAAATCAAAGGCATATGCATAGTTATACTTCTTCTGCAGCACATCAAAATAATTACAGCATTCAAAATATAACAGAATCAGCTTGTGTTATAAACTTGCATAAAGTCGTTCAATGACATAATTACAGCTCGAAAGTACATTAATGTTTTGAACTAGCATATACGGGAATGTCAAGCAGACCAAATAAAATAACCAGCTGCATTAGTGCTAACCACTACATCTCAGAACCAGTTCTCCGAATCTACTTGGTTGCTGGATCGGAACTCCCAGCATGTTGACCAGAGGTCCCACCTGTCCAATTCAAGAGAAGAATCCATCAGATAAACAACGAACGATCAAGTTATGAAAAGCTAAAAAGGGAAAACTCACCAACACCCGCTTCTTGGTCCTCATCCCCCAACTGCACACCGGCTTCCTCCGCAGCAAGTAGCCGCATCCCCTCCTTCACCGCTACCTTCTCCTCCATTGAGTACTGGGCGGTAACCATATCCATCCTGAATGTCACTCCACCTTCCTTATCCGCATCGGCCTTGGCCTCCTCCATAGCCCGGAGATATATCCTAGCCATGATCCGGGGATAGTCATCCATCCAGGATAGATTACCTTGCTTCAAGGCACGGAAGTACATATCCTACAACATCTCATCCATCATCCCCTCATTCTTCTCAAACTCCCTCACCCGGGCCTCGGAAGACAGCAACTTAGCGACGACAACATCCCTCTCCGATCGATATCTCAAGCGGTCAGCCTAGAGAGACCTCCTCACTTCCTCCATCTCTTCCTTTAGTCAGGCCTGAGCAAGCTCTGCGGCCTCAAGCCTCCCAGATAATTCCTCTACTTGCTCGAGATCCGCCCTCCGAACCTCGTCCACCGTAGCAATGGCTATGTCAATCCGCTCCTTGCAGGCGGCCTCCATCTTTCGCAACTCAGCTTTGCTAGCCTCCTCCATGGTTTTCTTCAGTCGTCGGGAGGCCGCCTCATGCTGGGATATCTGGATAGCCTGATCGGCAAGCTGTTTGGCCTGATCAGAAACCTGTAGCCGCAACCGGATGTTAGCGCGTTCGATTTCCTCCCTAGCCCTGGCCAGTCGAGCGTGATGCTCCATTAGCCTCTTGGTTTCCCCAGCCACCCGATCGATGCTTGCCTTGGCCTCATTCCCCATGGTCACAATCCGAGTAGTAAGCAAATTGAGGTCTAACGACTTAGCCTCATCAAGCACCCGTACCATGGGATTGCGGGAAAGAAGATGCTCACCCGTGACCTCGTCAAAAGATATATCCTGAAAACTCGGGTCTAGATCCGGGTGGCCGGCAAATGGGTTGCGATCCAAACCAGGACGGTCTATCGGAGCGACGGTTGGATTTTCGGACGGATGGGGGAAAGGCATAAACTCAGTATCCTCCTCAGTAATATCATGGATGGGCTGGACTGGAGGCTGAGGACCAGGAGAAGGTTCAAACGAAGATCGGCCCCTCTTCCTCTTTTGCATGTCTTCCTCAATGGCTCCAAGAAGGGGGCGATATCTAACTACATCCCCAAGACGGCTAGTTGGCAGCTTTGGTTTGGTAGAAGCTTTGAGTAGCTTATACTGTTCGAGGCGGTGCCGGATATCTGATGACTTGGCCGCCTTACTTGCTCCTGGAATAAAAACCAAGTGTTACGAACATACAATGATCCATAATTCAAGAAATATGTTAAGTTAAAAAGAATGAAAAGGCACGTCTGTTATACAAACCCTGCGGAGGAGTGGGATACTGCAATAAGTCCTGAATCTCATTCCAGGACGGAAGCGAACCATAAAATATTCCTAAGTCCCTATCGTAAATGGAGTCTGCAGAAGTCAAAAGTTCACCTTGAATCGCTGGCGTCGCCTTAGCTGAAGAACTCTCAGAGAATGGATCGGCGCCAGCCCCAGTCTTGTCAACCCCTTTAGCCTTCTCAACCAAAGCCGATCCTTCCTCCGACTCCCCAAAAGCTTGACGGAGAGCATCATCCGTCCACTCATGAATCTCTCCCGCTTGCCCGGAGGTTAAGGCACCAACGCCACTACCGCTCTGTCCATCTCCTCCTTCACCTTCACCTCTATCTTCCTCCACATCTTCCTCTCCCGGAGCAATTGGGCAAGTGCTAGGAGAGGGACCATCAGACTTCTTAAGTTTCTTACCTCCGACAACGGGAGGCTTTGTAAAAGGTTCCCCCTTGCCACTCTTCACCGTGGCCCCTTCCTTGGCTTTGGCAGCCTTCTCCTCAGCCGTATCTCTCTGCTTAACCACGGACTGGTGTGGCAGGATCAAGTTGTGCTCCAGGAGAGTAGCATTCCTGATCAGGAAAGAAGCCGACCTGTCCCTTCCCGAAATGGCCTTTATTTCCGCAGCCATCTAGACTAGGGAATCACTCTCTACGACTGCAAAGCCACCTGTCGCTAGCAAGAAATAGAAGCATATCAGAAGAAGCACTGCAGTCGGAACAAGGAAATTGTAAATAAAGTTCAACTTACAGCCAGAAGTGAAGAGGTGGAAGGAGACAGAATCGTCCTTGATAAAAAACCATTCTTTCTTAAACATGGTGAACTTTGAATATATGTCCAAGACTGGTTTGAAGGGTGCGGCCACTTCTAAACTAACATACAGAGACCCCTTCTTGTAGCCTCTCAGATTATACAAGTATCGAATTTCCCGGTTAGAAGGAGGGCGCCCATACCTCCTCTGGAAGACAACGAATAAGCACACCAGAATAGCGTAGGAATTGGGCTGGAGCTGGAGAGGGGCCACCTTCAGATAGGTAATGAAGCTGACTATCCATGCATTGATAGGAGGAATGGCCCCACACATACAGTGGTATCTGCCATAAGCAAAATATCCTTCGGGAGGGTCATATGGCATAACTCCCTCTCCCGGCAACAACATGCGAGCCCTGTCAATCCCAAAGGAACGAGAGATGACATCAAGCTGCTCCTCCCTGAGGGAGCTAGGAAAACAGTTGGACGGAGAATTCAAGAGCTCCTGGGGGCCATACCCATCTACTAGCGATCTTGGAGCAGGCCCAGGACGTTCGGCCCGAACTGGGGGCACTATGGAGGACTCTTCTCTGTCCTTGGACTTCCTTTTATCTAATCGGGTTTCCACTCGTTGAGACATTTATCTGCATACGCAAAGGCGAGAGACATAGTGTTAGAACAAGAAGTATGGAAATATAAGCAAGCAAGTGTATAAAGCGAGCCAGCATATATAAGTCTAGGATTTCACTCAAGGTTCAAATATAAAAGTTCATTCGGTGAAACAATGCGAGAGTCCATTTGACACTCCAACACAAGGTTCATTCGGCATAGCTCATTCGGCATTCCCAACATAAGGGTTCATTCGGTATATCATAGTCGGCATTCCCAATACAAGTGTTCATCCGGCATTCTCAGTATAAGGTCTACTAGGTAATAAATTTTTAAAGCTCATTCGGTAAAACGAAGTGAAAAAAAAAATACATTCGGCAGAAAGGAAGGCCACCTGATTCGGTAAGAGCAAGATCTTGGATCGGCTAATGCGTTTGATTCGGCAAAGTTGATTCGGCAAAGTCAAGTGTTTGGAAAACCAAGAACTCTAGGCCCATATTTATAGGAAAAATGCATCGTCCGGACCAGTTGGTTCGGCACACCCGACCAGATGTGAAACCTCGAGCCAAAACAAAGCGCGGCATATGCCGGCATATGCCCCACTTTGGGGGGCAAATGTTGGGTGAATTCTCACCCAGGAGATCTCGAGACCAAGAAGCATCAGTTTCATCTGGGTTCGCCCACTCCATTCGTTCCATTCCATCCGGTACCTAAGCTCATCCGGTACACATACCGAAGCCGAACCATGTTCCTTCGCTACCGAACTAGCATGAGGAGGAGGCCACCGAACCATTCGGTACCAGACCATTCGGTACCGGACCAACGTCCTACCAATCCAAAACACCACTGCCGAACCAGACCTCGCCTCGCTACATCCCGAATCAGACCCAAGGCACCACATGCCGAACCAGAGGCCTTTCCACCTCCCACCGAATCAACCTCCTTTCCATCCATTACCACGTAAACCACCGGAACAACACTCCTTTCCACCTCCCACCGGACCAACACTGCACTCAACCTACCACCGGACCAACCTACCACCGGTCCAACCATCTCAACCACTACCGAACTAAGGCATTCCGAACCAACACTGCCAGGCCAGATTTCTTCAGCCCGAGCCCACCAGCAGCTATATACTTCCAAGACCCCTGCCCTCAACCTCACTCTATAAATAGAGGGGCAGGGGTACAACAATGACAGACAAGTTTGAGAGCTCAAGCACGGAAGGAACTTTCAAACAACTTTCATATACTTGTATACAAAGCTTTGCACTTGTAATCTGAAAGAAAAAGGAGAGTAACATATAAAGTAGACGTAGGCACGTTCTGGCCGAACCACTATAAATCTGCGTGTCTTTTACAATTTAGTCCCGGTTTTTCATATATTTGCATAAATAACCCAAATCACTAGAAACAACATAAAATCGACTAATTCATACGACTTGGAGGTGTTTGCCCATTTTTTGTGCAAACAATTCTTTATCAAACATTTTATACTCTTCGAAATTTCTTAGTTTTAAAATTTTAGACCTTGACTTGGAAGTGTTCGAACCTTCAAAATGATAAGGGGAAATCACATTTTCAATTCAAGAGTTGAAAATAAATAATAAATCAATTTCAATATATAGGGTTATACCAAAACAAATTCAAAACTCGAGGACTGAACACCGGTCTCACTTTAAATTGTTTCAAATATATACATATATCTTTCGAAAATATCAAATTATACTTTGGAATTTGAAATCATAATGGTTTTACAAAATCACTCGCATAGCGAGCTATTAAAGTGTCCTCTCCCCCACTCTGAAACTCGAAAATCAATGTCGATGATGCATGCACTCATCACCGAAATTATTTTCCAGCGACATACGTGAGTTCTGGACTTCTATTTTCTTGAAAGCTTCTTTGAAATTTCTTCAAAATTATTGGAACTCATTTGAACTCATTTGGAATATTTCTTATTTGGAAAAATACCTTTGAATCATATTATTTTTATATATTTTCCAAAATCTTAAATCCAATTTCAGAATACCGGAATTCAATTCTCGAATTTCAAATTTAACCCTTCAGTTGTAAATCATTTTTATATAAATCAATTTCTTACAAGTTTTCAAATTTTCAAAAATACAACATACTCGATTTTTCAAAGGGTGATTTAAGAATGGATTTCAAAACAAAGGTAGAGATTTAAATTAGAAGACTCTAACCAATAGAATCCTGGTTCGAAGATAGACTCGATCGAAGATGATTAAATTACAAAATAGGAGATGGATATATTTCTATAAATCACGGACGACCTTAATGGGGTCAATCGTGCATTTAGCAATATGATGGATGCAGAATTCTAAGGCAAATCGACATTCGATCGCTGTAGATAGAATTTGGAATAACAGGAGATAGTGGCATCTAAACCGAGGATACAAAAAATTTCGGTGAATCGACGCCAATTGTAAAGGAGTTTTCATCCCCCTTTACAAATCATTTAGTGGAGTTATTGGATACTCCAGAATCAAAAGAATATAAATAGAGAGAGACAAGAATGAATTTTGGAACCGAGGGACATTCCAAAATTCAAAGGAAATCGAGTCAGAAAGGAAGAGATTCAACTCGAGCGAAAGTGGTTCTGTTAATAAATTTACCATATATGCTAAGTTTTGCCTAGAACCTGGCTCTGATACCAACTGTAACGACCCGCTATTTTTGGACCATTCAAATCGAAAATAAAACCATACATATCCGACTTGAATAATTCAAAATACCGAATTGTTAATTAAAATGTGGCAAAACTTAAAATATACAATAAATCAATCAATCACAGATCATAGAGTAATATAATGCAGCGGAATAGATAAAGAATAGTAGTTCATGAAGCTACTATATACATCAGAGTTAGAAATAAAATACAACCGAATAGTTCAAATGCAGTGAAGTCTCCAATGCAATAGATGACTTCTCTGAACCAATCAACTGGAAAGGCTGGAATCTGAGTCGATAGTTGGATCTCTAAAAGAAGCTCCATACTCCAAAGGTGAGTCTCTAATGCTGTATCACTCAGTCTGACCCGAGCGTAAAGCAAAACACAAAACACTCGAGTCAGGATTAACATTCTTATATCAATAAATCCAACTCAAGTGAAATATCAACTGAAATACAAATAACTTAAAGGATGTTTGGGATAACCATCCTCTAAGGGTCCATGGAACTATCTACAAGGTAGAAATATACACTATAACACCGTGGCCATTTCAGCTTAATTTATGCTTCAAAAGCAAATATCATTTTCACTTCAAATATCTCTATATTTCCCAAAATAGTATTTATATATATTAAATAATTTATACAATAAAGTATTTTCAATTTTCTCAACTTAACAAATCGTTCCAACATCAACCTGACATTCCCATTCAAATTAAATTCAATCTCAATTTATCAATTTAAATTCAACTCAATTTCTAAAATAACCACTTAAATTTTATCGATCTCAAATTCGGATTTATAATCACAAATACCCTTTTATATTTCCATATATTTCAAAACTTTAAGTCAACGTTTCATCTAAACTTTCATTCAATTTAGTTTTCTAAATAATAAATTCAAATTTAGTTCAACCTAAATTTTCATTTTAATTCAATTTAGTTGCTAAATAACAAATTCAACTACGTTGATTTCAAATACAGATCCGAATCTCAACATAAACCATTTAAATTCCAATATAGTTCAAGGCTTTAATATTTAAATGTTCTATATAACAATTTCATATAGATCTCGATTTAACCTCATTATTATTTAGTCTTGAAATACTCCCTTATTAGATTGAATATCATTTAAGTAACCTTAAATTACATTTTACTCAATATTTTCTTTAATTTATTTAAACGTGAAATATTCATTAAATCATTTAAATCGAAAATCCAGTTATAAAATCATACCCTTTAAATTTCTCATTCAAAAATTTCAAATTGATTTAATTAAATAAATCCTTATTTAAATACCATTTTTATAAACCCAAATTTATCTCCCAAGCTTAATTATTCAATTTATTACAAGAGAAACTATTTGAAATATAGATTTACATAAGTACTTAACCATATTATATGTATTAAATCAATCTAATTTAAATCAAATATTACTACTAAATCTATATATACAATTTTCATTTATATAATATCTTAAGAATCAAATTTATTAAACCATATATTTCTTTCCAAATTATAGAAATTGTTTTCAAAATATTTATATGGACCAACGGTGTTTGTATATATTTCCTATCATATAGTCAAGTGCTACGGATATTTATCATTTCAATCCGTATACTAAATATATACGGGTGGATATCATTTCAACCCGTAATCCCAAATTCAATTAAATGAAAATTGCTTGGGTTTATCATTTCAACCCATAACGATTTTCTTCTATTCTAAAGTTTGTTCGGGTATGTATCATTTCAACCCATAGTGATTTCTAAACTACAGGGGAGTTGCAGAGTGATAACAAAAAATAAAATAAAATAATAGGCATATATCATCAATAATAATATAATATAAACAACAGATATGGTGTCATATCCCGCAGGTGAAGAGTTACAGATAATAGCATATATAAAAGTTTTAAATAACTACAGCAGCATAATTCAATTTTCGTTTCAATTGAAATCAAATTTAATGCATAATAGAATGTTAACCGTGAGTGATTTCTCACCTTTCGAGGCTAGAGAGATACAGAAGAGGACACGGATGCACACACTGAAATTTGAATGACGAATCGAAGCAAAGCAAAATCGGCACGAATTAACGAATGAAGCTGATAAATAAGAATTGACGAGATCAAATCGACATCCATTTTGATATAAACTGAAAATATAATATTCTTATTTCTTATTAAATCAACATTCCATTTTAAGATAAATATTAAACAAACTCATATGTAAATAAAACCATTGTTTTGTAGTAAACACATATACAAATAACTTTATCAAAATCCTTATATATATATCAAAAATTTAAAATGACAATCGAAAATAATTCATAATAGAACTAACGTAAATTTATATTCAAACAAAATAGTGCAATAGCTTTTCAATATACAAAGTAAACTAGAGATTTGAATAACAGCCACGTTTTAAAATAAGCATATTGAAATTGTAAAGTACATACATATAACTTTACACGCATTCCATACTTTAAAAATTAATTTTGTTCGACATACTTTTTAAAACTATACTTCGGTAAGATATATACTGCAGACATGAGCATAAACATACATACCCCCAAAATATTTATATTATATATAAGCCAACATCCATTTTTATTTGTACTCCAAACAATAGTTACAGCTAGTCATGAGGACCCCAAACAAACCCAACTTACAATATAACTCATCCATTGAAAATTGGATCAGATTTTTTTTCATATATGCGCCTATATTTTATATCAAACAAATATATAAAGATAGCAGCTTGAAAACATTACATATATCTTACCTTAGTATAATATTAATTTAGATTGCTATAAAATGTCTACAATTAATATTAATAAAATAATACTAATAAAACAATATACTGATGGCTTATAGAATATTTATAACAGTAAATACATATAAGTTTCATATATACTCACCCAAAATTCAATTTAAAACACACATACATTTTCAAGAAATCTTAAATTTATATATATATATATATAACCCATATAAACTCATTACTTCCATATATAAACTGCATAAATATTGATAACTGTCCCATCAGTATAACTTATATCACTATTTTATAACTTACATATGATTTATACTTGCATAAACTGATTCTATAATACTGAACAACATCAGCTAACCCAAAACTTAAAATATACCATATTATATTCATACCTTAAATGAAAATATCAAATGAAAGAAGCTCGACCATCCGGGATGAGGGAGGTGAATGAGGTGAAAGTTGGAAGGCTAACGGCAGAACGATGGTGGAGGCTGCGGCACATGCAACACTGGCTGAAGGGGAAAGGGAAAATGTTGGCTCACTGTGAAGGCTCGGGCCGGAGCACGCGGGGTGCAGTTGCAGGAGAGGTCAGAGGTCTTGCACGGCGGTGGGCCGCATGAGGCAGTGGCGGTTCAATGGTTGACTACGGCGTGTAGAGGGATGTCATTCGCTTGCGAAGTGGGCTGCGCTCGGTTTGTGGGTCAGGGCCGAGATAAAATCAAGTGGTTCGGCACTTGTAGAGGTCGGCGCGGCTGATCGGGGAAGACATCGGCAGTCTGGGGAAGATGAAGGCGTAGGTGATTGCGTTGAAGGTGGAGCCGATCTCACCTGTGGCCGAGAGCAAGAGGGAGAAGGAGAGTGGGGAGGAGGTTTCTACAGGTGATGGAACATGGATTGGTAGGGGAAGAAGCATATGAGGCTATGGCAGTTGGATATGGTGTGTGAATCAACGTGAAGGATGATAGCAGATTGTTGTTGTAGGTTGTGATGGGTTTGACTGCGATGGGAGAGCGTGTGGATGCAAGGCCATGGAGGAGTTGCTCGTTCATGGGAAGAAGCGGGAGGTCGCTCATGAATTTATGAAGAAGGAAGAGAGTGGACGAAAAGCATGGGTAGAGTAAGAAAAGAATGCCGATCTAAATAGGCTACTGAATATTTTATACAGGTGAAGTAAAAGGCAGAAAGCTTTTAAAGCAATTAATTGATGTGGCTACCGGTTCAAATTTTAAAAGCAAGACTATAAAATAAAAGGAATGGTGACGGTCTATTCCTTGATTTTAGCCGAGCAATTTGTTATTAAATTTTTATCCAGCACGCTTCAAACTTTTAATTGTAAAAGAGACGTAAAATTGCCTATTGATTCATCAACGTGATTTAATCAAAAAAAAGGAAATGAAGAGTAACCGTCGAACATTTTGATTTTTTTAAAATAGCCATGGGATAACAACTGTCATCTTGCATTAAGCTGAAAATTTAAAGCAATTAATTATATTGCTTGGCAGTCACGGGTCAGGGTTTGAAAAGCAAAAGAAAGCTAACTGTCACAAATTTATGGTACCGATATAACGTACCGTTTTATGATTTCTGTTGCGTACCGGATACCAAAATACGGAAATAAATATACTGCGAAGATCAGCATGACGAGACGATCAAAACGGTATACATATATCAGAGGTACGATCCTCCGATCAAAAGTCGATAATCGACACTGAAAATGCTATTATTTGATCAGAATTAAGATAAACGGAGCAATAGAAGTCCAAATTTGGAAAAACGAAAGTTGAAGTCTCACCGAGGAGAGGATTTTGAATTTTTATATGGAAAAATATTCAGGCTTGAAATAAATTTATTATCATCAATTATTAACTGATTTGAATTTAACAAAATTACATAATAAATAAACTTTCATAAAATTAGTTGAAAATTTACCATTTGCTATGTTTAATTGTACGTAATCCAAATATAAAATTTTCATTTCAAAATATTATTATTAATTTTTTTTATTAAATACGTAAATAAAACCATTAAAAATTATTATAATTTTATGGGTCATTACATACGAAGCAGTCATCAGCCACGGATTCGAGTAACAGTTACATCGATGGATACGAGCTAACGAAGGTCGATGGTTACGAACAGACCTTTACTTGATGGATACGAGCCACATAGCTCCTTAATGGACACGAAGTCAATCGATGCGAACCGGAGTCTTTTGATGGACACGAAGTAAGGTAACCTGATGGGTACGAAGCGGTCAGCGCCTGATGGATGCGAAGTCATCTGGTGGATTCGAGACAGATGGATACGAAGGACTTGCATCCCTGACCGATACGAAGATGATGGATTCGAATGGAAGCTCATCCATGGATACAGACCGTGTCTAGCTGGATGGATACGAAACAGGACATTGCCGATCGATACGAAGCGCATGTCCAGTTGATGGATACAAACTCGATCGATGCGAGCCGAGGTTCCTCAATGGATACGAACTCGATCGGTGCGAAGTTGATGGATATGAAATGTGACGTGATGATGGATACAGATTCCATCGATACGAAGTTCATGCTACCTAATGGATACGAAAATGTAACTTTTTTCATCAACTTTCATCGATCATATCTTGAGCATATGAACTCGGATTGACTTGAAATTTAAAATGCAAGCTTCCATGGCTTTGCTTATCTTGTCTTATCAATCGCAGCCCGATCCAGGCTCGGACAAAATTCATAGATATCCTTGGTTATGCTGCAATCTATAGTTGATATTCATGACTTGTTATTATCGATTTTCAGTTAATTTTTGGGTATCTCAGCTTTGCCAAAATGTGGGATAATAATTTGCATAAGTTATAGTATGTTCAACTATATGTATATACTTGGGCATTTATATTCCCCTGATATACATATGAGTGTGTCTATATTTGTGTGCTTGCGCATGGTTATACACATGTTCATTTTTCATTTGCTACGCTGTTATGTTATGTTGCCATTGAACGTACCCCTAATACATTCAAAATTAATATTTAATTGAATCAATTAATATGATTAATTAATAAATGTAAAACAAAGTTGAATAAAGTATGAGTTTATTTAACAATTAGATTGGATCTGGTGTAAACCACTAGACTTCATAGGCCTACTAAGAACCAAATAAAGATTTTTTTTTGAAATCTGCACATTTCATCCATTGTACATCGATCTGGTTCCTTCAATGGTATCAGAGCCCAAATGGTATATATTGTCTAATTAACAACTTTAAGGCCAACTAATTAAGCCTGCACATCCATGGGTGTTTAAAAACGTAGTGTTTAGGCTTGGGATTGAATAATCAAGTATTCTCCCCTCCTTGGCTACTGGCTTGGCCTAATAGGTAGAGTTAGTCCAAAAGGTTTGCTCAATTGTAAAGGCCTGAATTGATTTGGGCTTCGGGTTAATTTTTAAAGTTATTTTGGAAGTTTAGTATATGTTAGGTTAAAATGCTAAGTATAAAATATAATGCTGTAAAATAAATCATAAAAAATTTTAAGTTATTTTGACAAATTAGTTATTTTTGAATATTTAATGAATTTCATTAATTAAATAAGTTAATTAATCAATATGTACATATATGTTGTTATATATGCACATGTAACTACAAAGATTATAATGGAAAATTGTCTTAAACTGTTTTAGGTAAATTAGAAAGAACTTTTGGAATTTATTAAATTATTTAAGTAAAATGTTTAATTAAATAAATGAATGTTAGTTAATTAAATTACATTTTCGATATATATATACACACATAAAATTTTAAAGGATATAGTTCAATAACCTAAACTACTTTGATTTCTAAAATTTGTTTTAAGAAATTAAACTAAATAAAAATTTCAAATTTATTAATTATTAATTAATTTGTGGATACATACATACACACACACACACAAAATGGTTATAGATGGATATTCTTCTTAAATAGTTTAAGATGAATTATACAAAATTTTAATTTTTTATATAAATGAGATTAATTAAATATGATTTAATTAATAGAATTAAAATTAAAATAAATCAATATGGATTAACTAATAAGTATTAAAATTAATTAATATAATTTAATTAATACGATGCATAGGTATGCACACACACGCACACACACGTGTGTGTGTGTGTGTGTGTATATATATATAAGCTAATTGAATAGTAAAAATTATAAATAAATTAAAACTTATATCACCATACATGTATAAACATAAGTGGAACTGTAAGAAACCCAAATTAGGTTTAAGGAATAAGCACATGTGCACTGAACATGTACCGTGATTTGAGAAGTGACCGACGCTTGAATTTCGATGATGTTTTAGAAGAAACATTTTATTCCTTAAATCAATATCGCTCAATCTTTATATGAGTGTTAAAGCTTATGAATCCTTAATGTATAAGTTTTTCTTTAAAACTTATATATTAATAGATTACTTGCACACTCTTTAGTTATTGATCTTCCTCAAAGTATATACATTGTACCTAGTCATCGCAAAATGGTGGGTATAAGTGAATAATCTTTCTTGATTTGTTGATCATCCTCAAGATCGAAATGAGATTAAGACAAAGACTATAGATTAGGAGTTGTATATGATACAATCATAAAGTGTTATCCATCATTTGTGGACCTATGATTTGTTGACATCCTTAAGGCTCGAACCCTAAGGCAAGCATGTCCTAATACCCACTAGAGAAATTGAAAGATTTCTACATTTTTGTAGGGTTTTAAGAAACATAAAACTCTAGTGGAACTTTGTTAGAAAAATCAAATGAATTGAGATAAGAATTGTAAGAATATATGCATATAAAGTTAAACTAATCAACTTTGATAAATTTACACAACTTATATAATTGATAAATTGTTACTCGACTAAAATATATACGAATGAAGTGGTTTAATGAATTGGTATAGAAATAAAATATATACTTACCAATAAAACTTTTGGCGATTTGTTAATTCAAGACCTATATAAGAGCTAAATTGTGTAATTACTAAATATGTTCATACCTTGGTCACTAAAGTTTTATTTTCCCATGACCTTGTATTTGCCGTCTTTGACTTTTGATCTCTAAATCAATACAAGAATATGGGTACTTGATCCATATTTAAGCCATACAGAAGTTGTATGATAACTAGTCGCATTCGTGTACGAAATCTCGATGAAATTAATTCATTTCAAATGATTGTGTAAACCATAGTGCAAAAAAATGCATTCAACATAGTTGATTAAAATAAGGATCTTGTCACAACAAAGAACTAAAAGATGATTAGGAATTCGATCATTAAAGCGTCAGTTTGATCAAGTTGCGCAAAGTGCAATTTATTCGATATCCTTAAATTTTAAGGATGACCGAGCGCAATTCTATAAGAATTCTATGCAGTCTTATGGTATTTGTTTAATGGCTTAACCATTTAAAAGGAAAACGAACATCCAAGAGTAGATGTAAGGTAATATTGGATAGGATGGAGAGAGCAAATGGTCACATCTGCTTCATTAAGAGAAATTGGAAAAGGGAATTATATAAAATACTAGTAGATACTTAACAAGAAATGAGAACTTGGTTTCTATTCCAATTGCATTTTCATATACAAAATTGTTTTCTATAGAAGTCATCTCATATTTTTAACATATTTGATTGAAAAATCTCGATTATAAATTGTTATAGTAAAGAAATATACAGCCTATAATAAATCATTGAATGGAACCTTATATTTCGTATGTGTTATACTAATGGTAGAAACATTGGAAACACGACATACAGTACTAATTAGTGGATGCATCAAGATAAGAAAATTGTTTTCATATATATACCAAATATTATTTATCAAATATCATCTTTTTTCAGTATTGACTGATAATAGATATGGTTTTATTTTAATACGAATATTTTGTATATTCATTATGAAATAAATCTATTAGAATAAAATATTGCTGCATTTGCTACACAAAACAAAAATATCTAAATTTTAACAATTATTTTTTAGATTATGGACTAAACCATATCTTGGAGGAATATCAAATCATATGATTGTGAATCATATGATAACGGTGAATTGTACCTCAAAGATTAAGTGTTAAGTACCTATTTGGTGGGTGCAATAAAAGATTTGGTGAACTCTTCGTAATGATACACACATGTATGCAGTTCAAAGTCTTATACTACCAAAATGTATCCATTTTTTTCATTAAATTATAGATCGATTATCATAGAAATGAATGACTATACTTGAAAGACGAGTAGTGTATTTATGATAGGTTCATTGGTTATAAAACGGAAGTAGAAATCCATAACATGCAAAGAAATTAAATATTTAACTGATCGAATAAGTAAGTGTATTATAAAGACTTCCACACATATTTAAAAAATAATAAAGATTCCATCTCAAAAGTCACTTCCCCCTACGATACATAATGATGCATCAATAAGAAGTAATCATACTTTGTATGATAAAGTCCAATTGATGATGAGCGAGGTTGAGTTAACTACTTTCTATAGGGACGTATATTTAAGAGTAAGTTCGTATGTTAAATTTAATTTCATATTAAGCATAATTTATAAGAACATATTCATATATGAATTGATAACAAATCCAGATCTTGAATAGTTTACGATGTTTGGTTGCCTAATTTATATCATGAATATAAGTTTCACGAATTTAAAATTAAATTAGTTATATATACGTATAAAAGGCAGTTCGTAAAAGTTTCCTAATGCTTATTTCATTGTGCCGAGAGAAAAATAATGTTTCAAGAAACACCACCTTTGTGATCGAAGGAATTTCTTTTATAAATTAGTTGTATTACAATTGACTTGGCTATGATTTAGTGACTTAAACGTTACAAATTACTACATAAGAAAAAATAAATTAACAAAGTCTAAAACGGACACACAACAATTTAGAATTTCCAGTAATAATTCTCATATATTAAAGAGAAACTATGAGTTTCCCAACTATGTCAAGAAAAAGATTTTTTATTAGTAACAATTTCCTCTTTTATTTGTAACCAATAAAGAGTATATTCTGCCACATGGCATGACCCTTTAATTTCTAAATGTGTTCCAAAGTACATTATAAAATTATGACTTTGATAGTTGTGACTAAAGGGATATGATCCATTGGCTTCAGGTGTATCTTCAAGAAGATCAATGTAGTTGAAATAACATAAAGCAATGTTAATAAAAAGTCACTTCATTGATATCAGTGTTGAAATTAATTATGTAATTTAACTAGTTAACATGCTCAAAACCATTCAAATTCTACACATAATTATCAGACAATGTGATTTTGATTTTTGGAGCTTCAATGATGAATAGAACTTCTAGCTAATGGTTTAGAGGAGACTATTTGCACATAACATCCAAAATGTTTCGAAGTTAGTGGGAGCGATATCATGATTTGTATGTCATGGATATGATCCAAAAGTGAATGCAATGATAGCGTACAATAAGCATCAGAGTTGAATAAGTATTTTGATAGGGAAATTAAATAGTTTGGTTTTCAATCAAAATGCAATGGAAGCTTGTATTTACAAAAAAGAACATTAAAGGTGAAAAAATAATTTTTAAATTATAAGTAAACAATAATGATTATATGCGATCTACCCATGTTAAAATCATTTTAGTTTTGTTGTTTAATCTATTTGATATGAAAATAAAATCTTTTCTAATTAATATAAAAAGATGTAAGGGATAGTCCCATATGATATACATTATCACCATATTAAAATGTATAATATGTAACATATGAGATGGATTCTGTATGCATTGGCAATAGGAATTATCACATATGTCATGCAGTCTATTATATCGTATTTCGCTTATGTACTCGATACATTGAGTGAATAAAAAATCTGAATTAAGAGCACCGAAAATTTAGGATTTTTAAAAAATCATTTAATTTAACCAATCCGGTGTTCGTATAAAATTCTCTACCCTAGGGTCAAGTGATACGAATATTTATCATTTCAATCCGTAATTATTTTATATTTACGGATATATAACATTTCATTCCGCATTCCTGAAAATATTAAAATCCATAAAATCACCCGAGTCTATCATTTCAACCCGCAATGATTTTTCCCTAATCTATATATTATTCGGGTATACATCATTTGTAGCAACCCAGAATTTCCGTCATTCGAAGTAGAATGATGTTATAGAACTTTTAAAGTTGAAATAAAATTTAAATTGAAGAAACTGAATATTTTAATATTTATTTGACGAGTGAAAATTGTCATTTTTCATAGAGTCGTAGATTTCGATGTAACCGGTTTCATTATATCCATAATATTATATTATTGTAAGATTTCAAATTTTGTGTCAATTGGATTTACGACTTAGTCGTGGCAAGCTAAAACGCGTAGAAATCGATTTAAGTAAATTTTAAATTTAAATAGTCAATTCAAAAATCTATCTTCCAAATACGATCGAATTGGCTTCCGATATATATTCCATTGTGTTCGGAATAGGGGTAAAACATTATAAATTCCAGGTGGCACGTTTTGTTTTGAGTTCGGAAATTTTCTGAAAGAATAGTGCACGAATATTTTCTATAAAAGGACCTAGATTTTTCTATTTTCACTAAAAACCCTAAGGGTTAGGGCTAGCCGCCTTTTTTGTTTCCACAGCGATAAATGCTCGATCCATTCTCCTTCCTTTTCTCCAAATCCATCCATTATTTCGAAAAAAAATTCAACTACAAAGTTGTAGAGACCAACGAGTTCTATAACTTCAACGGCTGTGATCGAAAATGGAGCTACGGATCGACGTGGATCTCGACGTAAAGGTGCGGCAGTCATCCACGATTTACGAGGCCGATGCATTACAAAGCTTGGCCGAATTTTCGACGATGGAAGGAGGGAGCAAGGCGCACGTGACGGCAGCAACAGATCGACGTCTCGATCGTCGTAGGTCGAGCGTATATTCGATGAAATCATTGGCTTCATAGGTTCACGTACATGATTTTAGCTGGGGAAGAAGAAACAAAAATGATGGCCTTGATTTGGTAAAGCAGCAAATTGAATGGCCAGATGATAAAAGGTTTAAAATAATAAAAGAAATTGAAAATAAATTATATATAAAATCGTATAAACTTTGTAATATCATATCTTTGTCATACGAGGTTCGTTTCGCATGAAACAAATTGTGTTGGAACCGTATTGACGAGCACTACATTATAGAGCTGAATTAGAATTTATTTAATCTAGTGAAAATTTTGGTTGAAATTAAACGCTCGTTTAATTTTAATCGGAATAAATCGTTATCGGACGACTGCAAGCAATGTGAGTACAACTCACTCTTTCCGACTCACTGATATTTTTATATAAGCGAGGAATAATTTATTTTATGATGATTGATGATTATTTGGATGGTATATGATATATTGATTGGTATTTGGATATATTCCTGCCAAGTGGAGCAGATGACCCTATACGTTCCCGTGTATGAGCGGATGAACCTTTGTATGTGCGTCTGCCTCAAAGCGAACATTGTACACATATTCTAATATGTGTATTTATTGCAGATGACAGGTTGGAGGGATTCAACTAGATTTCTCACCAATATTGATTTATTTAAAAATATTGTGATATATTTTGTTATCATATGATATATGATGTTTTGGATGCGTGATTGATGTATTCAGTGCTGTTGCAGCAAGGGGCCGATTTTTGAAAATTTAAAAATGTTAAAATGATGATTTTGAAAAAAAAGGAATTTTAAGTGATTTGAATATATATATATATTTTGAATTGTTATAAAGGAAGGAATTTATTTTAAATAAATAAAAGTTATAGTTTTTATGTTATAGAAATTATGATGTTTGCAAAATATAATCAGAATTATGATTTTTGGAACATAAACTTGATAAATTTGCAAAATAGTTTTAAATGGGATTTTTTAATGGTTTTATATATAAGATTTATAAAATTGATATTTTATAAATAAAGTAAATGGAATTATAAAGGATTTTTGAAAGTGATAAAATAAGGTGATAAATGGATTTTATAAGTGAATAAGATCAGAGATTTGTTAATTTGTCAAGTTATAAAAGGAATGATTTTGTAAATAAGAGAATTATAAGCAATTAGCTTATAATTTGAGTTTTGGCATATAAATGATATAATTGGAATTTGTTACTAAGGGATTTTATATATTGAAGTTTTTATAATATATAAATGGAATTTATAAACATTGTTTTATAAATGCAAAATCAATTGAATTTGATAAAATAAATATAGAGGTTTATTTAAAGGAATTATACTCACGATTTTTGACAGTGGATTATCCTCAAATTAAATATTGAAATAATAAATAATTTGGTTAGGAATCATATCAACGATTTTGGACAGTGGATAATCTTTTAAAAATAAACGTGTAGAAGTTTTGATTTGGATAAATGAACTATATTCAAGATTTTGGACAATCAATAATATATTGAATGAAGTAGATATTTTTGGGAAGTGATATTTTAAATGAAGTTAAAATGATTTGAAGATGTTTTAAAATATGTTAAGTATCGAAACCATAGATTTCACCATTTACTGTTGAAATAGCGTTTTTGAGAAGTAAGGAAATGATGGACTATAACACTGTTGTTATACTAAATAATTTCCGAAATGAAATATTTCTGTATAGTATATGGGATTTATAAATCTATCTTATTCTCGAATCGCTGTACTAGTGATTTTGGGTTGTCCTAAAGATGTTTTATGCAGCATTCGTTTTGACCCAAATAAATTTGTTTAAAGTGAATCTTTTCAATAAAATATGTACTTAATTCTGATTTAAGTACATGTAGTGTGTTCTAAGTGTTGAAAACAAAAAGAGATTTGTGAATTACTTCTTAGTAAATAAGTATTTGAAAATGTTTTCCAATGTTGAAATGTTGAAATGGTGTGAAATATATCTTTTTAAAGTTAATTTGAAGTTAATATTTGGCAAGTAATTTAATTGATAAAAGATTAATTAAAAGGGCCTAGTGATTGTATATGGTGCTGAATATTTGTTTATTTGCTTTGACAGTTAAGTAACCGACTTTCAAATTTGGCCAAAAATTTTAGTTCCTCTACATGATGTAGGAACTATTTAGTCCTACACTTAGTACATAGCCTTCTATGTAAGCTTGATTATCGTTTGTGTTGAGGATGTTGATTCGTATAGTGTGGAGTGTTCTTCAATCTATCGAGCTTCCTTTTTGGCCCAAAGGATAGCAAGTTGAAAGTTGGAAACGTGATAAGTCTATGAGACTCAGTTTCTGTGTGAGGTTGAGAAATGCTTTTGCTTTATTGGTGTGAAGAGACCGGGATCAGATTTATCTGAAAACCACTTCGGACCATCGTATATGCGAAGATTGTGCAGGTTGCTTATGGTGATATTGATATTTAAGATTTTCATAGTGGGGAAATGCTTGTTGATCGTTTGGGGTTAAAATCCCAATATACATCCAATAGCAGTGGTCTCTTCATTATGAAATATCCAATGTGAGGACTATTCGCTACTAATTCTAGAGATTTCCCGACCGGATGTTGTAGGAAAGTACCTTCAGTTTTTCATGTTCGTGGACAACTTATATGGATGTTTGTTTGACATTGCATTTCTATAGATTATGTACATTGATTTTTATAAACGTACATCAGTGGTGGCGGAGAAGGCAACTTCTCTTAGCTTAACACCCTTCTTGAGACATATGAGCTTAGGGGTTGTATTTTTGTGGAAAGCAACTAGCAATCAATGGAAACAGACGTGTGGCATTCTAAGTGATGTGATTGTGCTTTGTGAAAGGTAATCGTCAACTCTAGCCTCATCAACCGAAAATGACCAAAACAGGGTTAGATGCAACATGGCTAAGTGGGTCATTCCCAAGTAGGATATGATCATCCTCTTCTATATATATCTTTATATGCTCTGATGTCGTGTATTTGATTATGTGGTTTGTATCCTAGAGGGCCCTTAGTGAAGGTTGGTAACAACCGGAGGATAATATATTCGGTACCATCTAGCTAACGAGGTGGGCTGGTCTTATGTTGGTAGAGGATCCTTTGTAATGGTCCCCGGTACATTCTTTTAGAGATGTACTGCCGGAAGGTAGTCCCTTCACCTGGTCATTTGTATGGAAATCCAAACTCCACTATGTTATTGCAATTTTGATTGTATTACCCAATTGGGCTATATGCTAGAATTTAATCAATGTAACAATTTCGGTTATGATTAATATTATTTATATGTAGTAGACACTAGTATAATATCACAAGAGGATTTGATCACTACACCAAAAAATATTTATAGTAGCAAAAATTTGTGGCGTTTCATTCCAAATGCAACTAATAATATTTCACAAATAATATAAACGTGACCAAAAAATTTCACGTTCTCGCCTTTATAAAAAAATTCCGCCTAACCAAAATAAACGTAACCCAAACATTACCGCGCGCTCTATTCCTCTCGTACTTAGGAAATTTTCTAACCCTCATTTTCCCTTTTCCCCATTTCACTTTCATCATCCCGAAGAAATTTTTCCCCCCTTTTTAATCATCCTCGGTTTTGATTCATCCATTCCTCCATTTTCATCATCGACTCTGTCATTGTACTCCACTCTACATCGTTGCGGCAGCCTGCAAGAATTTCTTCTCGCGATACCCTAAATAAGTATAGTAAGGTATGTATTTTATTAATCGATTTTGTGATTCTATTTGGATTTTATATGAATTTGAATGCATCGCATTTTTGGATTTCCACCTAAACTCAAACTGGAATAGTCGATTTAACCCTAATTGGAATGGTTGATTTTATTTTGTAGGAGATAAAAATTACATATTCGTTTTTACATGATTTGTTGCATTAGAATAGGTAGCCAATGAAATTGTAAGATGCTGGTTATGGTTATATATGGGAGTAATGACAGATAAAACACTGATGTTAGGAAATTTCAACCTTTATGTTGGAACAATATTATCCATGGAGCTCCAATATATCAAAATGTAGGCTGTCTGTATGAAGCAATAATGCATCAGTGAAGTATAGGGTCATAGTAAGTAGAAAATAGTTGATTGTATTTAGAATATACATAGTATATCAATTAGAGTTTCGACTCTTGCTTTTCATCTGTAAAACAAACTATTTGATTTTTATTTTTATTAAATATAATATTCATAAATAATGTGAGAAAAAGTGATTTATATATAAAAACTGAAAAATATGATTCAGAATTCTAATAAAGTTTGATTTTAATGGATGGATAAACTGCTCTTATTTTGTCATTAAGGAATTAAATAATCATTCGTATATTTTACGTATTAAAAATGATACCAGTAGTAGCATACTAATTGCAGGTTGGGTAAGTATCCATAAACTCAAAAGAAAATACGCATTAACCCTGATCATTTTATAACGCTTTTATATGATGAATTAATCTATATAATTCATTGCCTTAGTTCTAAAATTTACCTTTCTGATCTAAGTTATTACATTTTTCATTTTCGTTAGTGATTATGATACTATCAATGAATTATAATACCTTTTGTAGAAATAGCTTTATCTGAATTGCTATAGGAACTATACAAATGAAATATTATAATTCTTTAATCAATCGGTACGTATACTTCAACTTCCTTTTTCAGTTTGTAACCTATTGATGGCCATGATGAGTAATAGTACCGATTTTATAATATGTTTTTGTTTCTGATTAAAGAAGCCAGTGGATCCTTCTGAGCATTCTAATGATTTTCAATTAAATTTTATTCTTTTTGAAGTTTTTTATGGAAGCTTTTGAAGTATTTTATAGAACTTGAGGAAAATGTTTCATGGAATTGTTTATGCCAGCTACAAATTAAAGAATATTATTATTTCATCAGTGATTGAAATATGCAATTTTATAAGGTTTCATGATATGCGTTCAATAAACTGATGCTCTAGATTTAAAAAATATTGAATGAAGAATTATGATGTGCATGAAACTGGAAGTAAATGGTCACTACCGCTATGTCTACCTACATTGATGCTTGAGGCTTTCATTTGGTGTGCCAGGATCTGACCCAAAATTTAAAATATCGCTATTGATTTTGAATTTCATTTTTATTTTTTTGTAACTATAGTTGTACATCCTTCACTTAAATTAAATTTCTATTCAACTAGTTTACAGTTTCTTTAGGTGCATCTGAGGCATTTAATTAGTAGTTGGCCTATACATAAATTTTGCTTTTGTTAGCCTAATGTTTTCAAGCATGATCTAGTTATGGATTAAATGTAAAGAATAAAATATGTTCAATGGAGAAATTATAAATAAACAATGGAACTATTTGGCTTTTAAATATTTTTTTTTTCAAAAAAGTAAAATTTCACAGTGGCATGCAATGAATGAAGTCCTTGAAGACAAGAAGAAAGCAAGTGAGGACGTCTAGTTCTATCTGAAATAAGATTGATATTTGGTAATGAAACCAAACAAAAATATCCAAGTAAGATTTAACAGTACATAACCTTCTGTTAGCAAATTCATAAAGTCTGCTTGTGCTTGAGAAATTAATCAATCCAGCTTTTGCGTCATAGAGCATATCTGGCTCTTTAGCCCTCTTCAACAATCTGTTTCAACTTCGAGAAAGTCACTTGCCTACTTGTTGAGTTATCGATTCTCCTAATCACAATCTTCCCTCTCCAAATTAAGTACAATCAATTATAAATAATAAATTTTATTTTAAATCTGCAAATTATACTGGGAATTATGACTCGATTTTATTGTAAAAAAAGCCTCTCTTTTACCGTTATCTTTCAACATGCATAAGCTATTATCGTTGTTAATAAAAAATATGATTACCAATTGTCAATACGTAAGAATGCTTGAACGTACTAAATTTTATCCATAAATGATTTGAATATCAGAGAACACCTTTGAACATACTAAACTTTATCCACAAACGATTTGAGTTGATAATAATTTGGTCTGCTTCCATATATATTAGCAAATTAAGGTATTTTTCCATGTTTGTTTGGTACATTCTGTAACTACTGTGGGCATGATAGCCTCTTTTTTTGGTTTGCTCTGTAGTGGTTATAAAAACTATATCCTTCTCTTAGTCACTATTCCCTCATGTTTTACATTCAGGCTAACAGAAACTCTCTACTTACTGAACAGATTCTTCGTTGTGTTCATATATGGGAAGTCATGTTTTACAAGTTACATAGAATCTGTCAAATAAATAGTTTCCATTCTAGCATTTTACTAACTAAAGTTTATGTTCCTCTTATAGAACATTGAGGAGCTTTTAGGGAATAATATACGGTTAGTAGGTTTTTCCCTAATTGGTTCCAACTGGTGGTCTTGCTTATCTTCTTCAGGTGAGTAGTTATTCCTTAATTCAAGAATTGAAATTAACATCCCTCTCTTTGATATCATAAGTGAACTACTAACAGATTTATGGCTCTATGCCTGTTACCACTTATCTTACTAGTTCAATGACTAGATGCTTTTATTTCCCTTTTTCTGACTTTTTTAGAATATAACAACCGACTCTTATATTGTAGCTGATTCTAATTCTATGTGTGTATAAATTAATAAAACATCACTGATTTCACTAATTGCATTTCCTGGTCCATCTATATACTGTTACAAGCCCATCACTCTCAGTTTTGCCAAGATGTGCATCATTAGCATTGATGTATATAGATGAAATATAGTAAAACTTCTAACATAATTTTCTATGTTTTTTGTCTTCAGCTCATGGATTTTCAAATTTATTTTGATTTATATGTATAGGCATGTATTATACAATATCAATTGTAGTGAATATTGATTTCATTTTATTATAAATATCCTTCAGATATTTTCATCTCATTTTTACACATTTCATATGCAGTGATTTCAATTTCACTAGCATCATTTTCTTGTTTTCAGTTGAGTGGTTTTGTTCAATTTCTATGCAAAATCTGTATTTAAAAGTACACTTTAGATGCAGCTACAATCAACTAGTTTCTTCCACTATGATTGCATCTAAAACCAAAATTAAATAGGTTTTTAGAGGTAGAATAATAGGGTTATCTCCAGTATAATACAGTTTGGTCATATTATCATCTGTGCAGTAGCACTATATTAATCTATTTCCAAATGAATTCTATACGGCCTTCAATGGCATAACAATGAATGATTGAGCACATGAATTTTAATTTTGAATGTTTATTGGGTCAAACTACTAAAAAATTTATAGCCATAACATTGATTTTGATTGCATACGTAGATATTAAAGACATGGTATATACAACATATAATAACGTACTATCTACCTGAATATTTTCTTGCAACAATGACATAATTCATGAAAGAGAACATGGTGCAATGGAACAAAAATGTGATTAGGCATTAAGTCATTAGTTACAAGCATGCATTAATATACTAGAACATATACATATACTTGTAAGCTACGATAAATTAGTTGATTTCTGCTTATCCTAAAATTTCTAAGCTATTTATTTCCTTGAACTTGTAACTCAAGGTTCCCTAGCATCCTTGTATCAAAAGTATCGCCTTCAGAACAGTTAAGTATCGGCATACACCAGGAAGATACTAAAGGGTTTAAACTATCTTCATGAACACTATATAGTTCACAGGTATGTAAATCTTTCTTACTTATATTACTGTCATAACATATTCATATGCATGTAAAAATGGTATGCAAAGTTGAGAAATCATTGCAAAGTCTTTCTTAAACTATTGGTTCCTTGTCCCTGATAAGGCAAATAAAATGGAGTTCATATCCTCTATAATAAAACGATTATTATTGTTTACAGGTAAATAAATGTTTGTGAAGAATTCAAGCAGCAGCATTGGTTTTTTGTGTGGTGGCAGCACATGTATGTAGTTAGGTTGATTAAAACTGTTATGAAACTATTATGAAACTAGTATGTATGGTAGCAGCACTACTTTAGCTACATGTACTATTATGAAACTGTTTATGGTAGTTTAGTTGTGTAAACGTATGGTTAACCTTTTGTCTTGACACTAATGTTATGATATAGTGGTGATTATGTAATTGCTTTTGCCTGTGTTATTGTGGTTCATTGAATGTGTTATTTTTGAATGTGTATGTGTTTATATATTACGTTATTGTATAAGTTTTGAAGTACTTGAATATGAGGCGAAATCAGATGTAGTCATGGAACAGTAGGCAATAAAATCGAAACGGCACCTTTTCGGTGGCGTTTCTTAAACGCTGCAAAAAATAATAATAAGCGCAACAAAAAAAATAAGATAGTAAACGACACCTTTTCGGTGGCGTTTCTTAAACGCTGTAAAAAAGATCTTTAGTAACGTTTAAAAAACGCTGCCAAAAATTCATTTATAGTGGTGTTAAAATAAATGCAACAAAAAATTATGGATTTTTAGTCGCATGTTTTCTAGCGGCGTTTATTAAAACGCCACCAAAACTTTTTGTAGCGTTTTTTGAGCGCTACTAAAAATCAAATTTCTTGTAGTGGATATGGGATGTTTTAGTTATTGTAAGGTAAAAACATATCCGTGTTTATGCGTGGACTTGTCCTATGAGATACTTTTGTTTTGATAAAGGAAAAGTTTGGTAATTTAATAAATTTAGTTGAGTGCGTTTCTCACGCTGGTTTACCAGATTGATCTGGGCGTTCTTCCCTTTCAATGCTTGGGTCAGACCGAGTATATTCATGGGTTAATATTGGTGCTTTTGGAGCTTCAGCAGGAGAACAGGAGATCTCCATTCCATATTCATGTACTTGTTTTGGTTGATCATCCGCTGCATTGTTGCTTAGTTGTTTATCTTATAAGCAATTGTGAGGACAACTTATTATAACTGTCCAGGCTGATAATTATTGTTTGATTGTTGAACTCTGATTGATATATGTATATACAGTTTCTATTTTGTAAAGATCATTGATATGATATTTTGTAAAGATCATTGTTATAGTAAATGATTTCCGAAAGGAAATATTTCTTTATAGTATATAGGATTTATATATTATCTTATTTTCGAATCCCTATACTAGTGATTTTGGGTTGTCGTAACGATGTTTTACGCAACATTCGTTTTGACCCAAATAAATGTGTTTAAAGTGAATGTTTTCCTTAAAGAATAAAATATACACTATTTCTGATTTAAGTATATGTAATGCGTTTTGAGTGTTGAAAATAAAGAGATTTGTGAAATACTTATTATTAAATGAATATTTGGAAATGTTTTCCAATGTTGAGATGGTGTGAAATACATCCTTTTAAAGATAATTTGAAGTTAATATATGGCAAGTAATTTAATTAATAAAATATTAATTAAAAGGTCCTGGTGATTGTATATGGTGCTGAATGTTTGTTTGTTTGCTTTCATAGTTAAATAATCGACTATCAAATTTGTCAAAAGTTTTAGTTCCTCGACTTCATGCGGGAACTATTTAGTCGTACACTTAGTACGCAGCTGTTTGCACAAAAAATGGGCAAACACCTCCAAGTCGTACGATTTAGTTGAGTACGTGTTGTTCTTAGTGATTTGGGTGATTTATGCAAATATCTAAAATAGATGGACTAAACTGTAAACGACACAAAGATTTATAGTGGTTCGGCCAGAATGTGCCTACGTCCACTTTATATGTTATTCTCCTTTTCTATTCAGATTACAGGTACAAAGCTTTGATTACAAGTATTTGAAGTTGTTTGAAAGTTCTATTCGTGCTTGAGCTCTCAAACTTGTCCGCCATTATTGTGCCTCTGCCCCTCTATTTATAGAGTGAGGCTGGGGGTAGGGGTCTTGGATGTATATAGTTGCTGGTGGGCCTGGGCTGATGCAATCTGGCCTGGCGAAGTTGGTCAGGAACGCCTTGGTCCGGTAGCACTTGGCCCGGTGGAGAGTGATTCGGTCGTGGCCTACCATGCTTCTGGTTCGGCAGTGGAAGGAGGTAGCCGGTTCGGTAGCACTCTGATCCGGCTATGCTTGGAAGTGGAGTTTGGACCGGTAGTGCTTGGAGAGGGGATGGTTCGGCATTGCTTGGAAGTGGAGTTTGGACCGGCAGTGCTTGGGAGTGAGTTGGTGTTTGGTTCGGAGGGATTTGATTCGGTGGCTTGGTTTGTGCTGGTTCGGAGGTGAATGAAGCGGTAGTGGGCTGGTTCGGCTATGCATAGGAAGGGATTCGGTTCGGTGGTGTTGGACCGGTTGAAAAACACCCAACACTTGCCCCCCAAAGTAGGGCATGTGTATGCATATGGCGTGCTTTGTTTTAGCTTGGACATCCTCATCCGGCCTTGTGTGCCGAGACAGTTGGTCCGGTTATTTATATTTCGCCTATAAGTATGGGCCTAAGGTTTTCGTTATTCCTTATCAGCCGAATCAATTGAATACCGAACCAAACTTGTTTGCTTGAAGTAGCCGAACCAATCGACTACCGAATCAACTCATCCGCCAGATCTACTCAACTGCTGGACCAGGTGAGTTTTCTTCTGTCGATCGATTTTTTATGATGGGACTACCGAATGAAACTTATGGAGGATGAGTACAGAATGGGCACTTAGGCTTGATTTACCGAATGGGGGTTTTGGAAGTGCGAGGGCCGAATAGATCCTTAGACTCACACTACCGAATGGAATTTTGGGAGTGTGAGTTCCGAATGGATTCTCGGACTCGTACTATCGAATGAATCTTGGTGTCTTGAATTACGAACGAAATTTTAGGCTGTATACACTTTCTTGTTTATATCTCTACACCCCTTGTTCTAATGACGTACTTCTTTTTGTTTGCAGATAAATGTCTCATAAAGTGGAAACTCGATCAGATAAGAAGAAATCTATGGACGGAAAAGAGTCCCTCGTTGTGCCCCCAGCCCAGCCAGGACCGGGACGACAGGGACCCACCCCGAGATCACTAGTGGATGGATATGGCCCTTAGGAGCTCTTGAACTTTCCTCCTGACTGCTTTCCTAGCTCCCTCAAAGAGGAGCAGGTTGATGTTATATCTCGTTCTTTCGGGATTGATAGAGCACTCATGGTGCTTCCAGGGAGTGGAGTCATGCCGTACGACCCACCTGAAGGATACTTCGCTTATAGTAGGTACCATTGCATGTGCTGGGCCATTCCCCCGATCAATGCTTGGATAGTCAGCTTCATCACCTACCTAAAGGTGGCCCCGTTCCAGCTTCAGCCCAACTCTTACGCTATCTTGGTGAGCCTATTTATCATTTTCCAACGAAAATACGGGCGCCCTCCTTCCAACCGGGAGATCCAATATTTGTACAACTTGAGGGGCTACAAGAAAGGGTCTCCTTACATCTGCTTGGAACCGACCGTGTCCCTAAAGCCGGTCCTGGACTTATATTCGAACTTCACCATGTTTAAGAAAGAATGGTTTTTCGTCAGGGGCGACTCCGTTTCTATCCGTCGCTTCACCTCCGGCTGTAAGTTGAAGCTTATTTATAATTTCCATTCTGAATGAAATGCTTCTTCTTATGTGTTTTTATTTGTTGCTAGCGACAGGTGGCTTTGCGGTCGTAGAGAACGATCTCCTGGTTGAGATGGCCGTGGAGATAGAAGCCATTTCGGGAAGGGAGAGTCAGCTTCTTACGTGATCAGGAATGCTACTCTTCTGTACCACAACTTGATTTTACCACGTCAGTCTGTGGTCAAGCAGAGAGACACCGCTGAGGAGAGGGCTGCCAAAGCTAAAGGAGGTGTCACGACGAAGACCAGCAAGAGGAAACCCTTCTCGATACCTCCAGTCATCGGGGGGAAGAAGCTCAAGAAATCCGATCGACCTTCCCCCAGCACATGTCCAGATGTTCCGGAGGAGGAAAATGTAGATGAGGAAAGAGGCGAGGAGAAGAGCGGAGGTGACGGAGAAGGTGATGGTGGTGATGGTGTCGAAGGACAGAGCGGTGATGGCGTCGGGGCTTTGTCTTCTGGGCAAGCAGGGGAGATCCAAGAGTGGACAGATGATGCTTTCCGCCAGGCTTTTGAGGGGTTGTAGGAAGGATCGGCCTTGGTGGAGAAGATAAAAAAAGCTGACAAGGCCGGAAGTGGTGCCGATCCATCTTCTAAGAGCGTTTCAGCTAGGGCAACTCCGGCGATTTAAGGTGAATTTTTGACTCCTGCCGACTCCATTTGTGATAAGTATTTAGGAGTATTTCAAGGCCAGTTCCCGTCTCTTTTCACTTGATATATTTCTTGAATTATGATTCAATGCATGCTCTTAACACTTGGTTTTTATTCCAGAAGCGGGTAAGGTGGCCAAGACATCAGACATTCGACACCGTCTTGAACAATTCAAACTCCTCAAAGCTTCCGCTAAGCCAAAGCCTCCGACCAACCGTTCCGAGGACGTAGTCGGCTACCGTCCTCTTCTCGGAGTTATTGAAAAGGATATTCAAAAGAAAAGGAGGAGGCGCTCCATGTTCGAACCTTTACCTAGACCTCAGCCCCCAATCCAGCCTATTCATGATATCACGGGGGAGGATACTGAGTTCATACCCTCTCCGCATCCATCAGATAATCCTACCTTTACTCATATTGATCGTCCTGGCTTGGCTCGTAATCCATTTGCAGGTCACCCAGATCTAGTTCCGGGTTCTCATGATATTTCCTTTGACGAGGTTACTGGTGAGCACCTTCTCCCTCGCAATCCTATGGTAAGGGTGCTTGATGAGGCCAAGTCCCTGGACCTTGATTTGCTTACTACGCGGATTATAACTATGGGGGATGAAGCCAAGTCAAATATCAACCGGGTTGCTGAGGAGACCAAGAAGTTGATGGGGGAAATCACGCCCGACTGGTCAAGGCCGGGGAGGAAATTGGGAGTGCCAACATAAGATTGCGGCTAGTGGTTGCCGACCAGGCCACGCAACTTGCCGATCAGGCCATCCGGATCTGTCAGCACGAGGCTGCCTCCAGACGGCAAAAGAAAACTATGGAAGAGGCTAGCAGGGCCGAGCTGCGGAAAATGGAGGCTACTTGCAAGGAACAGATCGATATGGCCATTGCAACGGTGGATGAGGATCGGAAGGCGGATCTCGGGCGGATAGAGGAGTTATCTAGGAAGCTTGAAGCCGCAGAGCTTGCTCAAGCCAAGTTGAAGGAGGAGATGGAGGCGATGAGGAAATCCCTTCAAGCTGACTGCTCGAGATATCGATCAGAAAGAGATGCTGCCGTTGCAAGGCTGTCGGTTTCCGAGGTCCGGATGAGGGAATTCGAGGAGAACGAGGGTATGATGGATGAGATGCTTCAGGACATGTACTTCCGTACTTGGAAGCAGGGCAACTTATCCTGGATGGATGATTATCCCCGGGTCATGGTCAGGATTTATCTCCGGGCTCTGGAGGAGGCTAAGGCTGATGCGGTCAAAGAGGGTGGTGTGGCTTTCAGAATGGATGTGGTTACGGCCCAGTTTACTGAGGAGGAGAAAGTGGCCGTGAAGGAGGGCATGCGGCTACTTACCGTTGAGGAAGTAGGTGTGCAGCTAGAGGATGACGACCAGGGAGCAGGTGCTGGTAAGTCTTCCCTTTTAGTCTTTTCCTGACTTGATTGCTTATCTTTTATCTGATGGATGCTTCTCCTGAATTGGACATGTGGGACTTCTGGTCAACATGATGGGAGTTCTGATCATGCAGTTAAGTAGATCTTGGAGGGCCAGCAGGATGGAGGCGGAGTCCCGATGCAGCTGACTATTTTTCTTTTTTGGCCCACTTGACATTCCTGTATATACTAGTCCCAAAACATTAATGTACTTTTGGGCTGTAATTATGTCATTTGTAATGAACGACTTTATTTTTAACATGTAATAACATAAGCTGACTTTGTGATGTTTGAATGGTGTCATTATTTTGATGTGTTGCATAAGAAATATAGCCGTGCATGTGTTGGTGATTAAATTGTGTCTGACGCTAAGTTCTTGCTTAAAATATAATTTCATGTCTTGCAATGTTAGTGTGATATGCGAATAAATTATAGTTACATATTTATGTACAAGAGAAGAAGGTACCGCCCTTCAAGTTTTAGCTGTAGACGGTAGCTTTGAATGCCTTGTGTAATCGAATATGGAATGCAGCTGAATGACATGCCATCCAGCTGCGAGTCCTTGTTCCCATTAACGAGTGTCTCCTATTTTGTGCCCTGTACTTTAGTGATCGTTATAGAGGATTGGAAGAAAGTTTATATAAATAAAATGGAAATATAAGAAAACGTAAAACTTTCAATCATGGAAGGCCTTTGATGTGCTTAAGTTCGTGGCAAACGGGTTTTGTAGTTACTTTCCCTAGCTGTGGCTCTTGGAGACATTTGTCACCCATCTTACGCCTCCGCGGGGAGTTTTCTTTTTTACCACAGCCGTACTTAAGACACATCGGAGCCGAGATCGCGCACAGTAACTACCCGGACCATTACGGCCCGTAATCGTGGGTATTATTCAATTTACCGTGGCCGGCTAGCGCGGGTGTCGATCGTCAACTGTGAACTGCCCCTGGCTGGCCACACCTTATGTTGGGGCTTATAATCGGTTCACAGTTTCCGGCGAGCCGAACGCCTTAATGAGCGGCCTAGGCTATTTTCGGCCTCCTCGGTGGCTTATACTCGGCTCATTATAGTTGGCTTTGAGGGCCGCCGCGAGCAATGAGTTAACCCGCAGCAGAGGGATGCTGGAGCAAAAGTGTCTCATTGGCGAGGGCATAGATTCGTATAGTACCTGTTAGGTATTGTCCAGGTGAAGTTGCGTCGTGATGTGTCACAGGATTTTGTTCAACATAAAAGGATAAAGTTAACAAGCAGCCAAGATATAAAGGAACAAGTTAAAAAAGAAACAAGATTTTTAAAGTGGTTCGGCACGAAAATGCCTACGTCCTATGATTCTCTTTGTTAATTCACTTCATATGGGTAGTACAAGTTAAGAAAAGTATTGACGAAGGTGTCGGATGTTCCATGCCTTCTGGAACACCTCTCCGTCCACTGTTGACAAAATATAAGCCCTTTTGTGGAGATCTTTATGAATTACATACGGTCCATCCCAGATTGGATCTAGCGCCTCGGGGCGCGGGAAGATTCGCCTGAGGACAAGATCTCCTTCTTGTAAGATGCGGTGCTTGACTTTGGAGTTGTGTTGTGCTGCTACCTTTTGCTTGTGAGCTGCCGTTTTGAGTGCTGTATCATTTCTTCTCTCTTCAATTAGATCCAAAGACATGTGGAGGAGCTCTTCGTTCTCTTCTGGGTTGTAGTGGATCCTATGGTGGGAAGGCACTACAGTATCAACTGGGAGCATGGCCTCCGATACGTATGCCAAAGAGAAAGGAGTATGCCCTGTTGATGTTCTATAAGACGTGCGGTAGGCCCAAAGTGCCGTAGGAAGTTCGTCCACCCAAGCGCCTTTCGACTTTTCAAGTTTCTTCTTGATTAAGGTTTTGAGAATCTTGTTGACGACTTCGACTTGTCCGTTTGCCTGGGGATAAGCGACTGATGAGAAGCTTTTGTGAATTCCGTGCCCTTGGCACCAGTCGGTGAATTCCTCACTGTCAAACTGAAGTCCATTGTCTGATATGATTTTGAGTGGAACCCCGTACCTGCATAGAACGTTTTTGATCAAGAAGTTAATAACTTTTGCCGAAGATATTTTATTTAGAGGTTCCGCCTCCACCCATTTGGTGAAATAGTCGACTGACACTATAGCATATTTGGCTCCGCCCCAGCCCATTGGCAGTTCACCAATCAAGTCTATTCCCCATACTGCAAAGGGCCAAGGGCTGGTCATTTGAGTAATTTCGTTTGTTGGTAGTCGAGGAATCTTAGCAAATTTCTGACATCTGTCACATCTCTTGACGAAGTCTAGGGCGTCTTTGTTTAAGGTGGGCCAGAAATATCCATATTGGAGTATCTTCTTTGCCAGAGTTTGCCCTCCGGTGTGATCTCTGCAGCTTCCTTGATGGATGTTGGATAAGATTTCCTTGGCTTTCCTTCCAGCGACACACCTTAATAAGGGGTTAGAGAAGCCGCGCTGATAGAGGGTGTCTTCTTGTATTGTGTAGTGGGAAGCTTTCCTCAATATTTCCTTAACTTCGTTACGCCCGTCGGGCAGTATGCCACTTTGTAAGTACTTCCGGATGGGAGTCATCCAAGTTTCCTCTTCGATTTCAGCTATCGGATTCACTTGCTCGAAACTCGGGGCTAGTTGCTTTGAGATGCTTACTGTTCCGGAAGTGGTGCCGTCCTTCATGCTAGATTGCTTTGCCAGTTCGTCGGCCTCCTGATTCTCTTCTCGAGGAATGTGTTTGATTAAATAGTGATCCAATTGATCGAGCACCAGCTTGGTTTTCTTTAGATATGCTGTGAGTCGTTCTCCTCGAGTCTGGAATTCTCCCAGTATTTGATTTACAGTAAGTTGAGAATCACTATGGAGACATAAAGAACCGACTCCAATCTCTAGGGCAAGTTCTAATCCGGCTATCATCGCTTCGTATTCTGCATCGTTGTTGGTGGCAGTGAATTCCAACCTTAGAGCATAGCGTAGCTTCCTTCCCCTGGAAGTGATTATTACAATACCTGCCCCCGAGCCTTGTTTGTTTGATGCTCCATCTACAAAGAGATTCCACTTGATGTCTTTTGTTATTTCAGACGGCTCCTTACCTTCGTTGGTAGTGAATTCGACAATGAAGTCAGCCATGGCTTGTCCCTTGATGGCGGTGCGAGGATGGTAGATGATATCATACTAACTTAGCTCAATGCACCATTTAAGCAGTCGCCCGGAGGTGTCGGGACGATGGAGTACCTGCCTTAGCGGTTGATCGGTTAGAACTCTGATGGAATGGGAATGGAAATAGTGTCGCAATTTCCATGATGTGACCAGTAAACAATATGCTAACTTCTCGAGTTTAGGATATCTGGCTTCTGCCCCCGTGAACCTCTTGCTTACAAAGTATACTGGCCGCTGCGTACGGTTGTCCTCTTTTACCAAAGCGGCGCTTAGAGGATGAGATGACACAGCAAGGTATAGGTATATGACATAAATTTCAAGATAATAACTAAAACCTATATTTAACTTATTCGTGTCAATTTAAAAATAAATCCTTCATTTGTAAATACTTTCAAAAATTTGCATTCATCTCTTTGTAAATAAATCTTGCATTTTGTATATATTTTCATCTCGCACTTGGATTTTGTGGGTAGTATCCGCTGAAAACCCTCACGAGACAACACTCGTCCTACTGGGGACACCCAGAGGTTTAACGGCTTGTTGCATATGCTCAATGCAATCGTGCTTCCTACAAAAACGGATTTATCTTAGTTTTTCTTTATTCGAGGACGAATAAAAAGATAAGTGTGGGGATATTTGATGTGCACGTAAATATGCATATTTTTACCACCATATTTAATCTATTTGAATTAAATAAATGATCATATCGGGTATTTTAACTTGTTTAAACCAAAAACTCAAATTATTCCAAATTGTCACATATTCATCTTCATATATGGGCAAAACGGTCATTTGTGTGCATATATTTCTTTGAGAAAAATTAATTGAAAATTTGTATATATTTTGTAGGATTTTGATCTCAAATAGAAGTGGTTTCATGAAGACATGCATGCACAAAATTAATACAAAGGAAGGAAGATGGAAATAATTCAAAGTGAAGAACATAGAGGACCCCACCTACCCACCTACCTTAATGTACAAATTAAAGGCTAATGCACATGCTTTTGGAGTTAATGGCTTCATGTACACTTAATGGGGGATTAAAACATGTTAATGATTACTTGGCCTCCACACTTCCTAAGGAGCATTTTGGGCATTCCCCAAAAAAATGAATTAGGGTTTTAACACTTGTATAAATACCCCTTATGTTTCATGTAGCTCTCTTCCTCTTAGTTAGTCTCTCTTAGGCCTCCTTCTCTTTAGTTTAGTTTATATCAAATAAAAGAAAGCTCTCTTTCTCTTTTCATAGCTACTTAGCCATTTACATTTTATGTAATTTTCTTTTCTTTTTATGTAATGTTAATTAGTGTTTCCTTTTACTTACATGTTCATTTCCTTTCATGCTAGTAGTGTAGATTTACTTTTATGCAAGTAGAATAGTCTTCTTTTCATTTGCTTTCATTTTTCTTTCTTTTTCCTTTCATGTTGCAAGCTACATTTGTTAAGCAAATGACAAATACGAGAGGCTAAACCCCTTCAATTTAGAGGGTAATGAAGCTCTCTAATTATGTAGCTTCAACTATATGTTAATTCATGCTCTCTTTTTGTGCTTAATGATGATGATAGAAGTGGTTTTATTTGTTGTTTTTGCCTTGAATTTGATAGTCTATATTGTTGACACCAAATAGGCTATGCTTAAACAATCACTAACACAAATGCCTCTTCATGAATATATGATTATGCCATAAGAAAGTGATTTGAAATTAAAATTTGATGGTCTATGTTTCTAATCAATATTTAATAGGCCATACTTAAAATAGATTTCATTTTCATTTTCTTTGTCAAGTTTCATGAAAGTTAGTAAGTGTTTTAAGGGGTGTGTTATAGTTTGATGACTTATGTTGGCTAACTAATAGCTCAAATATGTCATACTTATGATAAACACATAAATTAAAACACTAATGACCATAAAAGAGAGATCATGATTTCATGTTGAACTACATGATCTAGAGAGTGGATTTATTCTCTAAATTGACATTTAACTCTCATATTTGCATTTCTTTTCTTTTTGTTAGTTAGTTTATATTCTCATTTTCTAGCTTAAACACACTCTCGACTTTGGTATAATTTGATTGAGTAGGAATTTTAAATCAACAATTCCCTGTGGATCGACCCGTATTCGCCACGTGCTACATTTGTACACCATGCGCTTGCGGTTATTTTTAATTCTAAATTCGTTCGACGGTTTTCTAAACCGATAGAACTTCCGTCGACGAACAAGTTTTTGCCTTTTATTTTCTAAACTAAGACTAACTAACTAAGAGGAAGATGGCTACATGAAACATAAGGGGTATTTATACAAGTGTTAAAACCCTAATTCATTTTTTAGGGAATGCCCAAAATGCTCCTTAGGAAGTGTGGAGGCCAAGTAATCATTAACATGTTTTAATCCCCCATTAAGTGTACATGAAGCCATTAACTCCAAAAGCATGTACATTACCTTTAATTTGTACATTAAGGTAGGTGGGTAGGTGGGGTCCTCCATGTTCTTCATTTTGAATTATTTCCATCTTCATTCCTTTGTATTAATTTTGTGCATGCATATCTTCATGAAACCACTTCTATTTGAGATCAAAATCCTACAAAAATATATACAAATTTTCAATTAATTTTTCTCAAAGAAATATATGCACACAAATGACCGTTTTGCCCATATATGAAGATGAATATGTGACAATTTGGAATAATTTAAATTTTTGGTTTAAACAATTTAAAATACCCGATATGATCATTTATTTAATTCAAGTAGATTAAATATGGTGGTAAAAATATGCATATTTACGTGCACATCAGTATAGCTCTTCGCCTTCATTTGGAGTTGAGAATACTGGTGGTCTCTGAAGGTGTTTAATTAGGTTGTGGAAGGCTGTTACGCATTCGTCAGTCCATTCGAATTTTCCCTTGTCTTTCTTTATAGCTTCGAAGAAGGGGACACACTTGTCAGTTTCTTTAGAGATGAATCTTCTTAAGGCGGCCACTTTCCCATTTAGGCTTTGCATTCCTCTTCGAGTGGAAGGTATCCTGATTTCCTTCAGAGCCCGGACTTGTTCAGGGTTCACTTCAATTCCTTTGGCATGGACGATGAATCCTAAGAACTTTCCTGATGATACTCCGAAGGAGCACTTTAGAGGATTCAACTTCATTCCATATCGACGAAGTACTTGAAACATCTCGTCCAGGTGGCTTACGTGATCGTTGGCTTTTCTTGACTTTACCAGCATGTCGTCCACATAAACTTCCATGGTTTGTCCTATTAGTTCCGCAAACATCTTGTTGACGAGGCGCTGATAAGTAGCTCCGGCGTTTTTAAGTCCAAAAGGCATTACTCTATAGCAGTAAAATCCCCGGTCAGTGATGAAACTAGTGTGGACTTGATCGGGGGCATGCATAGGAATTTGGTTATATCCTGAGTATGCGTCCATAAAAAAATGAGTTCGTGCCCGGCTATGTTGTCCACAAGTTGATCGATTCGAGGGAGTGGGAAGCAATCCTTCGGGAAAGCGTCATTTAAGTTGGAGAAGTCAATGCATGTTCGCCACTTACCATTAGCCTTCTTTACTAGTACCGGTTTTGCGATCCACTTTGGGTAGATGGCTTCTCGTATGAAGTTATTGGCAAGCAGGTTCTTTACTTCTTCATCGAGGGCTGCTGATCGTTCTGCCCCCATGCTTCTCTTTTTCTGCTTTACTGGCGCCTTGGTAGGATCGATGTTTAGTACGTGGCATGCCACTCTGGGGAGATTCCAGTCATTTCAGCGTGCGTCCACGCAAATACATCCAGGTTGTGGCGGAAAAAATCAATGAGTCGATCTTCAATTCCGCTCTAGACTGAGACCCGATTCTCAGCAGTCTACTTGAGTCGTGCTTGTCTACAGATACAAATTCCATAGCCTCTACAGGCTCGGCGGTGGCCTCCTCCTCCTTGTCCCTAGGGTCTAATTCATTGAAAGGATCACTGGTATATCGAAGAGGAGGGACTTTCTTTAGTTGCTATGCTTCCAAGCTTTTCTTGCAGAGAGCAGTCTCTGCATCCTTCCCTTTATCCTTCCTGCGGTTATTGCGAAGTTCAGTTACATAGCAATCTCGAGCAGCATCTTGGTCTCCCTCCACTTCCCCTATTCCGTTGTCTGTCAGAAATTTCATCTTCAGGCACCAAGGGGCCAGGACAATTTGGAAATCGGCGAAGGCTGGTCTTCCTAAAAAGGCGTTGTAGGCCGAGTGGTTTTCTATTAGCACAAACGTTTGTTTCCGCACAACGAAGCGGGGATGGCTTCCTATTTCAACAAAGAGGTCCAGTTGCCCTACGGGCATCTTCGCATCTCCAGTGAAACCGTGGAGTGGTTTGTTGTAGGGAGACACATCCTTCACTGACAGCTTCATTTTGTCGAAAGCATGTTTGAATAGGATATTTACTGAGCTTCCAGTGTCCACTAGAATTCGAAAAACTTCGGCTGGTCCGAACCAGGCAGAGATGACCATAGGATCCATGTGTGGGTACTGCCTTCCGTCTAAATCACGCCTAATGAATGTTATGTCATCACTCTCTTTCCGCTTCGGGTGGCGTTCTTCTATAGCAGAGTTAATGTAACGATCCGGAATTTTAGGCAATAACGATTTAATAATCTGTGTTAATAATTTAACTGGTTTGATAGTTTTCTTTATAATTTCAATTTAAAATTGGTTAATTTGATCTTTTAAAGGTTAATAAATATTTAATCTGATAATTGGAATTAATATCTTTTTAGCAATTTAAAATGTTGATAAGAATTGTTTTTCAAAGACTAATCAGATTTTATTCTGTTTATAATATATACGATTGATATATATTGTGAATAGAAGAGCTTTTGTTTTTAATCTAAGACAAACTTTCAAATTATAATATATATGTATGTATATGTTATAGTTTGAGTTGTTTTGAGATTTAATTTTAGTCTATTGATAATTTAGATATGAATGAATATTGTAATTTTAAAACTTAATAGTTTTCAAAGATTAAATTTAAAGATTTATTTATTTGATTTCAAAATATAAGGTAATTATTTATTTTTAATATGATAGATTATAAAAATGATTTCAATAAAGTTTTGTTTTATTTCTTTAAAGTGTTTAATTTTAATTGGTTAAAAATGTATATGTATATCTTTTAGATTTTAAATTATATGTATAAGAATTATTTGCATTTTTATTAATATTAGAAATTTCTTTTAAAGCTAAAACTTGTATTTATTTATAAAGTAAATTATATTACATTTAAATTAAATGAAAAATTTAATTAAAAATATTCAAGAACATGTGTAAACATGTTAACTTCCTTAATAAACACATGTTAATCAATTTAGAGGGTTATGTGACAAGGGTCTACATTTCAAATTTTTACTCTCTTTAATTTTTAATAAGCCTAACTTATGAGAAAATTGTTTTCCTCTTTTTATGGCAATCAAAAATTTATTCTCCAAACAGAAATCTTTCTTAAAATCTGAAATTAAAAGCAAAATTAAAACCTGAACTATTTGTCAAATCTGAATACAAAGTAGGATAAAATATGCAAATCTGTAACCTGCATATGCAAGAACAACCTGCAACTAGAAGGAAGTTCAACTGCAAATTCAAGGGGTAGTCTGCATTTCTAAAATCTGCTATCAAACTGCATGTCAAAATGAAATTCTTCAGCAAGTTTTAATAACAATCTGTAAGCATGCATTCAACTTAAACAGCAAGCAAATGCATTTTCTGGACTATAGTTCAAGCCTGGGAAATGAAGTTTTCTACTCTGCTTAAATAAGGTGAGTAAATGTTTTTTTTTTAAAACAGTTTGATTCTTGATTAATCTTGATTTTGTGATTATATCATAATGATTATAGGAAATACTTGTTTTAAATTGAATGCATGTTGAATTGGATGTATTGAATGCCTGGGGAAATTTAGAATGGTCACTGTGTTTTGGTAAAACAGTTTCAAATCCTTCAAAATCACCATAACTTGATTTTTAAAATGAATTGGACCGTGATTTGTGAATGAAAGATGTTTTGAAATCAAGTGATTTATCATCTAAAAATGGTTATAGGATTGTAAATAAATTAGTTATTCATTTTTTTCAAATTTACAGTAATAATCAAACTTTGGAAAAAAATTTACGATTTCAAACTTTAAATTTGAATGTATATCTGGATTACAATAGTAAAGATATGATTTTTAGAGCTGGTATCACAATTTTTAATTGTGTATTGAAGTAGAATTTTTGGTTTGAAGGATTTGGGAACTTTTAGGAACTATGGATGTTATACTTGATAATTGGATTTGATTCTTGGATTGTAGCTAGCATGTATGTTGTAGATTATAGGAAAAATGCTTTTAATTTTTTTCAATTAACAATTTGTTGGGAATTGAAGAAATTGGGGTTTAGTTGTTTTTGGGTTTCGGCTCGGCTATAGGGGATTTCGCGATGACCGATGGTGGATTGGTGGAGTTCGCGAGGTTGTGAATAGTACCCTGTTGATGCGGTGATGTTCTGGTGGAAGTAACGGAGGGGCTGGTGGCGAGTTCATCGGCGACGATGGGTTTTTAGGGGTCGTTGTTGTCTCTGATTTTCGAGCTAATAATCGAATTTTTGCTCGCATGGTGTTTTCTTCAATCTGGGTTCATCTGAGTACTCGCATGAGGGTTTGGGACCATGGAAGGTCGTCGCGATGGTCAATCGAGGTCGGCGGCAGGGGTGCATATGCACCGTGTCTCGTGCACAGTTGGGGTTGGGGACAGGATTTGGGGAAGATGCGCTTGTCTCGGGTTCGCTCTCGCGTTTTATCGCGTCTGTCTCGAAGCAGGGAGGTTTGGCTTTTTCTTCGGGGCAGTCGCGTGAAGTTGGAGTGTTTGACTCGGGTTTAGGTGGTGCTTTCGGTTTTGTGTTGTAAGAAGCTAAGTTACAGGATTAACCTGCTATCTTTGATAAATAAATTCATTGTTATGATTTTACAAAAGAGAATAAATTTACAAGTTTAAGTTTGTCCTTTGAAATAAAGTAATCAAACTTTATAGGTGTAATTGAATTTATTTGGAAATTTAAATTTGTTTAAAAATGATTTCTTTTTGGAAGTAATTAATTTAATTAAATTTTGAAATTCAATTTAAAAAGAAGTGTTTTGAATTTAAGGTATTAAATCAAAGTTTTAAGTAAGTTTTAAAGTAGGGTTTTAATAACTAATGTTTTCAAATTTTATTTAATTTGAATAAGTTTGAAATTAGATTATTTAAAATGTTTTAAATCTCAAATTGGATTTCTAAATGCCTTATTTTCAAATAAGATTATTGTTATGATTTTGAAATCCAAATAGGATAAGTTGGTTAAGTTGTGAAATTTGATTAATTTCAAATGACCTATGTTTAAAGATAAACGATGTTAAATTATTTTGATATGGATTTAAGAATTCTTAATAAATATGATTTATTAATGTTTTCTTAATTAATTAAGGATTTTTAAATCTAGGAAGTTAATTAATTAATTGTTTAATTAATTTTAAATATTTAGTTAATTATTTATTAAATTTTAAGTAATCACTTAATTATGGATTAATTAAGTATAATTACTTGATAAAGTAATTAATGTTGAATTATTGAATGTAATTAAGAAGTTAATTACTTATGGAAGTAATTAATGATAAGTACTCATAGAGTAATTAGTTGAAGTGATTATTAGTTAATCACTTAATAATATCAAATAAAGAATTAATTAATATAATTGTTTGAAAGATAATTAATTATGGAGTAATTAATTAAAGAATTATTTAATGATGAAGTTAATTGTTTGTTAAGTGATTAATTAAGGGTTAATTAAGGTTTATTAATGGAAGTAATTAGAGGTAATTACTTGTATAAGTAATTATGAGTTAATTACTTAATTGTTTATTTGATTAATCAATGTGATTGATTAATAAATGAGTTTAACTTAAGATTAATTACCAAGCGTAATTAATGAAATTGTAATTAATTAATAAGGTAATTAATTAAGAAATTATATATTAATTTAATTATTTAATAATTACTTAATGAAGTAATTAAGGATTAATTAATTGAATTAATTAATCAAGGATTAAAATAATTAAGTTATAAGTTAATTAATTTAGTTAAATAATTACAAATTGTTAATACTAATTCTGATTAATGAGTTGATTAATTATTAGTTAATTATTTATTTAATTAAAGTATAATTAAGTAATAAGGATCATTAATTAAATTAATGATAATAATCAAGGTTGATTAATATAAGTGATTTATTCAAATGTGATTAATTAATTTTAATTAATTAGGAATTAATGTAATTAATTATAGTTAATTAATTAATTAATGATCATTAATTATTATAATTAATGATAGTAATTAAAGAGTTAATTACGTAATATGGTTAAGGACAATTACTTGAATGTAATTAAAAGATAATTAATCAAGGAAGATTAATTAAAGAAGATCATTAGAGATGTTTAAATTATTTGGAGTTATAATTAATTAAGAAGGATTATGATAATTCAATTGATTAGAGATAATCAATTCTGGTTGAATGTTTGATTAGTATGGATTGATTAATATTGGTTAATTGATTGATATTGGATGATCAATATTTTGGTGATTGCTATTGGATGATTGATTTTGGTTGATATTGGTTGATACTAGATGATTTGGTTATATCTGTTATGTGATATGCTGCTTTGTGGAGATGAATATTGATATGAATTATCTCTTATGATAATATGATTCATCTAATTGTTTATATCATCCTAAATATGAGTTAAATTGTTTAAACCCTTAAGTATAACTTGGACATTAAAATGGCATTTGGTTTCGGTGAGACCGGGATCGGGTCTCCAAATTTGGGATCCGAAAACCACATCGATTCCAATTAAATGTTAGGTCGTTAATCCAAGTGGAGCTAGTGAAGAATCAAGGTGTAAGGGCTATACATCAGTATAACTCTGTGGGTGATTCCGTAATGAGTTTGACGGAATAGTGCTTATAGATTAGAGATGGCGAATCAGAGTGCAAGGCCTATGGTCGTTGACTCTGAGGGTGATTCCAATAATGAGTGCAACGTGATAGTGGCTTCGGTTTCGTTCGAACCCGGAACGAACTTGTATGGATTGAATGCTTTCAAAACATCGTCAGGTGGACGGTGAGCATTCTAAGATAGATGTTTTCTATAAAGGTAATCGTAACCTCAAGCCTCATCAACCGGGAATGGCTAAAACAGGGGAGGTGCAGCAAGGCTTCATGGGTAGCTCCCACTGGAGAGCAAGATTTACCCCTGTCTAGAGGTCCCTTTCTATTTCGGCTTAGTGTGTGGTTGGTCGCGCCAACTACGGGGTGGTCTTGTTCGGGACTGTCCAGTATGGGATGGTTCCGGCCTTGTGTTGCAGGGGAGTTAGGGTGGCTCCTCGGTACGTTGATCTAGGCCACGTACTGTGACGGGCGGTACCCCAGTAGCCCTGCCATTGATGGAAACCCATTTTCCCTACGAGACCCTAGGTTTTGTTTGTATTACCCGCTTTTGTGGCTAGTAGCTGGAATTTAATGAATGTAACAATTTAGGCTATTTCTTATTTACTTGAAAACCCTAGACACTATTATAATATCATTGGATTTCCTATCAAATGTTTTGGTTAGCATAAGGTAAAAACTTTTCCATGTTTATGTGTGGGAAGTCTTACGTGATACCTTTTCTTTTCAAAGGTTTTCTAAAGTTAAGCAATTTTAACCCGTTTACTCACACCAGACCCCTGTCTGACCCGAGTGTTTATTTTCTGTTTTATTAAACTCTTGGGTACTCATATTATGTATGAGTAGTCAAGTGATTCAGGTTAGCTTGATGAATTCTGGAGGAGATATGGAGCATGAGGCTTCGACGTGTAGTTATATATATTGATTCCGCTGTGTATGTTGTGTCTGTATCTTGTATACTTGAGATTGTATAATTAGACAGATGTTTATAACTGTCTAATCTCTGTTGTTTAAGTTGTGTACTCTGATGTAATGAGATACTATGTAATATTTATGTTATATATATTATATTTTATTCGTTCCGCTGTGAGTTCTCTGATGTTGTTTGTGTTCTTCTTTCTCTATCTTTTCTTCTTCTATCCCTTTCTTTCTTCACTAGTGATGCGATTTCCTGGAGATAGGAAGTGGTCGCTACAGTTGGTATCAGAGCATTAGGCTGAGTGAATACCTAAGCTCTGTAGAAGTGTCTTTCTTGAGAGTGCGTACTTGTAATTTTTATATATAACTATATCTATATATTTTTGTATCTACCTAATCTGTTGGGCTATCTTTTCGGATTTTCCAACATAAATTTTTAGAGGTAGATGGAGTGGTGGTGTGTGTGTGTAACACGACTACCACTAATGGAAGAGGGTCCATATGTTTGAGGTTGGAAGTATTTGTCGAGACTGTAAACCTAATACCGTCTTGAGTAAGATTTGTAGTTTGGAGTAAGGATGTCTCTGATATCCGAAGGAAATCTTTTTGAAGATTCGGAGTTTGTCTTTGAAGTGTAATTTTGGATTTCACTCGGGTAAGCGAATTTTTCTTGAGTTTGGATTTGATGGAAGTGCAGTAGTAAGTGATGATATCTTGGTAACTGCGTGATGAAATGCAGTATCCTTGGATATTTTCTGAAGGTGTTTCCTCTTGAAGTAGTTTTAGATTGGTTGAGGAGCAGTCTTTACCTTTCTCAGGGAAGACTCGTCTGTGTAGAAGTTATCTGGATCTTCAGTATGGAAGTTGGATGTTCTGAAATATGAGACTAAGGTCTATAAGTTATTTACTTCGGCACGGTCTCATTATTATTCTTTAAGGAGAATGAGATGTTGATGCTTGGTTTGGAGGCTGAGTTTCTTTTGGTTGTCTGCCATCTCGGAGGTCTTTTGTGTGGTTTGTAGATGGTCTTGGTTTTCGAGAAGATCTTTTGGCTTCGCAGTATCATCGAGGTAGAGTTTGGAAGCAGCTGTGTGGCTTGTTTCTCCGATGGTCCAGGAATCTTGGTGTTTCTTCTAGCAGCAGCTTGGGCAGTTGGTGGAAGTTTTCTTGAAAGATTAACCTGGTTTGGAAAAGCTTTAAAGCTGTTCTAATTGGTAAAGAGTGGACAGTTTGTTTGGAATCCGAACTAGGTAGGATCGCAAAAGTGACTTGCGATTAGTTGGGAATTTTCTTAGGCTATCTTGGGTGATCTGATGTTTGAGACTATGGATTCTCATGTGGAAGTAAGAGCAACTGATATAATCAGAATTTGGAATTGAATTCCCTATCAATTGGGTTTCCAGAAGTGATTTTGGTAGTTAGCCTGGTTGTAGAATGACTCTTGAGGAAGAGTTGGTTTAGCCGCTTAGAATATTTTTGGAATAGGATTCTGTTATAGGGTTGTGTGACTGAGTCAGATAAGTCACTCAGATTTTTAGGATTTGATGAACAGAGTTTCCCGGATATAGTGGACAAGTTTGTATTCGTGTTCATCAGCAGTATTCTTATCTATTTTGGAATCAGAGTTGTGCAGCGGAAGCGAGGTAGCAGCTGTGCAAGGAAGGAAGCAAGTTCTATTTGACATTGCTTGAGTAGTAGAGCTTGTGTCCTGGACTTCGACGAATTTTGGAAGGCTTTTCTGTTGGATAGAATCCAGAATCTAGTTTGTTTTGGTTTAGTTGTTTCTGGGATTAGCAGCATAGATTGAGCTGATCAGAAAGAAGTTTGGCAGTCCAGGATTGTCTGTTGAGTTACAGATATGAGATAAGGAGTTTTGGAAATTCGAAGTTGAAGACTTCAGTGTTGTTAAGAATTCTCTGGTTAAGAAAGCTGAAATGGATAAGATTGGTTGAGTAGTGCTGAGGAATTTGAAGATTTCTTATCTGTGTTTTTGATAAGATGAGATTGAATTGCCAGTATGGATAGCTGGAATTCATTATGTAACACGTGCCTCTGAGGGAGTACGTGTATGATTCATCAATTGGTTGTTGAATCTGTAGTTCAGTTGGATTAGGAAGTTGAGTAGGACTTGAGTATAGTCTGATGTTCTGTTCAGATTTTGGATCTAGAGATGAGTGAAGCTCTGAATTTTGGTTGTGTAGTTAGTTTGTTAGCTTTTGTAGAGCGAGTCTCCCGGTGATTTATACTTAGGAAACTCGAGATAGTATTAGAAATTTATTCTGATTTGTGTCAGAATAATTAGTTAAGTTTGTTTGTTTATGTGTTTGCTAAGGATGTTAGTAACTGGTTGTTAGGAATGCTTTGCTAATTTAAATTAGAGTCTGTACTAGATTATTAAATTAACTTTGCTTTTAAATTTCGGGGACGAAATTCTTTTAAGAGGGGAGGATTGTAACGACCCGGAATTTTGGGCAATAACGATTTAATAATATGTGTTAATAATTTAACTGGTTTGATAGTTTTCTTTATAATTTTAATTTAAAATTGGTTAATTTGATCTTTTAAAGGTTAATAAATATTTAATCTGATAATTGGAATTAATATCTTTTTAGCAATTTAAAATGTTGATAAGAATTGTTTTTCAAAGACTAATCAGATTTTATTCTGTTTATAATATATACAATTGATATATATTGTGAATAGAAGAGCTTTTGTTTTTAATCTAAGACAAACTTTCAAATTATAATATATATGTATGTATATGTTATAGTTTGAGTTGTTTCGAGATTTAATTTTAGTCTATTGATAATTTAGATATGAATGAATATTGTAATTTTAAAACTTAATAGTTTCAAAGATTAAATTTAAAGATTTATTTATTTGCTTTCAAAATATAAGGTAATTATTTATTTTTAATATGATAGATTATAAAAAGGATTTCAATAAAGTTTTTTTTTATTTCTTTAAAGTGTTTAATTTTAATTGGTTAAAAATGTATATGTACATGTTTTAGATTTTAAATTATATGTATAAGAATTATTTGCGTTTTTGTTAATATTAGAATATTTCTTTTAAAGCTAAAACTTGTATATATTTATAAAGTAAATTATATTACATTTAAATTAAATGAAAAATTTAATTAAAAATATTCAAGAACATGTGTAAACATGTTAACTTCCTTAATAAACACATGTTAATCAATTTAGAGGGTAATGTGACAAGTGTCTTCATTTCAAATTTTTGCTCTCTTTAATTTTTAATAAGCCTAACTTATGGGAAAATTGTTTTCCTCTTTTTATGGCAATCAAAAATTTATTCTCCAACCAGAAATCTTTCTTAAAATCTGAAATTAAAAGCAAAATTAAAACCTGAACTATTTGTTAAATCTGAATCCAAAGTAGGATAAAATATGCAAATCTGTAACCTGCATATGCAAGAACAACCTGCAACTAGAAGGAAGTTCAACTGCAAATTCAAGGGGAAGTCTGCATTTCTGAAATCTGCAATCAAACTGCATGTCAAAATGAAATTCTTCAGCAAGTTTTAATAACAATCTGTAAGCACGCATTCAACTCAAACAGCAAGCAAATGCATTTTCTGCACTATAGTTCAAGCCTGGGAAATGAAGTTCTCTGCTCTGCTTAAATAAGGTGAGTAAATGTTTTTTTTTTAAAACAGTTTGATTCTTGATTAATCTTGATTTTGTGATTATATCATAATGATTATAGGAAATACTTATTTTAAATTGAATGCATGTTGAATTGGATGTATTGAATGCCTGGGGAAATTTAGAATGGTTACTGTGTTTTGGTAAAACAGTTTCAAATCCTTCAAAATCACCATAACTTGATTTTTAAAACGAATTGGACCGTGATTTGTTAATGAAAGATGTTTTGAAATTAAGTGATTTATCATCTGGAAATGGTTATAGGATTGTAAATAAATTAGTTATTCATTTTTTTCAAATTTACAGTAATAATCAAACTTTGGACAAAAATTTATGATTTCAAACTTTAAATTTGAATGTATATCTGGATTACAATAGTAAAGATATGATTTTTAGAGCTGGTATCACAATTTCTAATTGTGTATTGAAGTAGAATTTTTGGTTTGACGGATTTGAGAATTTTTAGGAACTGTGGATGTTATACTTGATAATTGGATTTGATTCTTGGATTGTAGCTAGCATGTATATTGTAGATTATAGGAAAAATGCTTTTAATTTTTTTCAATGAATAATTTGTTGGGAATTGAAGAAATTGGGGTTTAGTTGTTTTTGGGTTTCGGCTCGGCTATAGGGGATTTCGCGGTGACCGATGGTGGATTGGTGGAGTTCGCGAGGTGGGGAATAGTACCCTGGTGATGCGGTGATGTTCTGGTGGAAGTAACGGAGGGGCTGGTGGCGAGTTCATCGGCGGCGATGGGTTTTTAGGGGTCGTTGTTGTTTCTGATTTTCGAGCTAATAATCGAATTTTTTCTCGCATGGTGTTTTCTTCAATCTGGGTTCATCTGAGTACTCGCATGATGGTTTGGGACCGTGGAAGGTCGTCGCGATGGTCAATGGAGGTCGGCGGCAGGGGTGCATATGCACTGTGTCTCGTGCACAGTTGGTGTTGGGGACAGGATTTGGGGAAGATGCGCTTGTCTCGGGTTAGCTCTCGCGTTTTATCGTGTCTGTCTCGAAGTAGGGAGGTTTGGGTTTTTCTTCGGGGCAGTCGCGTGAAGTTGGAGTGTTTGACTCGGGTTTAGGTGGTGCTTTCGGTTATGTGTTGTAAGAAGCTAAGTTACAAGATTAACCTGCTATCTTTGATAAATAAATTCAATGTTATGATTTTACAAAAGAGAATAAATTTACAAGTTTAAGTTTGTCCTTTGAAATAAAGTAATCAAACTTTATAGGTGTAATTGAATTTATTTGGAAATTTGAATTTGTTTAAAAATGATTTCTTTTTGGAAGTAATTAATTTAATTAAATTTTGAAATCCAATTTAAAAAGAAGTGTTTTGAATTTAAGGTATTAAATCAAAGTTTTAAGTAAGTTTTAAAGTAGGGTTTTAATAACTAATGTTTTCAAATTTTATTTAATTTGAATAAGTTTGAAATTAGATTATTTAAAATGTTTTAAATCTCAAATTGGATTTCTAAATGCCTTATTTTCAAATAAGATTACTGTTTTGATTTTGAAATCCAAATAGGATAAGTTGATTAAGTTGTGAAATTTGATTAATTTCAAATGACCTATGTATAAAGATAAATGATGTTAAATTATTTTGTTATGGATTTAAGAATACTTAATAAATATGATTTATTAATGTTTTCTTAATTAATTAAGGATTTTTAAATCTAGGAAGTTAATTAATTAATTATTTAATTAATTTTAAATAATTAGTTAATTATTTATTAAATTTTAAGTAATCACTTAATTATGGATTAATTAAGTATAATTACTTGATAGAGTAATTAATGTTGAATTATTGAATGTAATTAAGAAGTTAATTACTTATGGAAGTAATTAATGATAAGTACTCATGGAGTAATTAGTTGAAGTGATTATTAGTTAATCACTTAATGATATCAAATAAAGAATTAATTAATATAATTGTTTGAAAGATAATTAATTATGGAATAATTAATTAAAGAATTATTTAATGATGAAGTTAATTGTTTGTTAAGTGATTAATTAAGGGTTAATTAAGGTTTATTAATGGAAGTAATTAGAGGTAATTACTTGTATAAGTAATTATGAGTTAATTACTTAATTGTTTATTTGATTAATCAATGTGATTGATTAATAAATGAGTTTAACTTAAGATTAATTACCAAGTGTAATTAATGAAATTGTAATTAATTAATAAAGTAATTAATTAAGAAATTATTTATTAATTTAATTATATAATAATTACTTAATGAAGTAATTAAGGATTAATTAATTGAATTAATTAATCAAGGATTAAAATAATTAAGTTAGAAGTTAATTGATTTAGTTAAATAATTACAAATTGTTAATATTAATTCTGATTAATGAGTTGATTAATTATAAGTTAATTATTTATTTAATTGAAGTATAATTAATTAATAAGGATCATTAATTAAATTAATGATATTAATCAAGGTTGATTAATATAAGTGATTTATTTAAATGTGATTAATTAATTGTAATTAATTAATAATTAATGTAATTAATTATAGTTAATTAATTAATGATTGATCATTAATTATTATAATTAATGATAATAATTAAAGGGTTAATTACTGAATATGGTTAAGGACAATTACTTGAATGTAATTAAAAGATAATTAATCAAGGAAGATTAATTAAAGAAGATCATTAGAGATGTTTAAATTATTTGGAATAATAATTAATTAAGAAGGATTATGATAATTCAATTGATTAGAGATAATCAATTCTGGTTGAATGTTTGATTAGTATGGATTGATTAATATTGGTTAATTGATTGATATTGGATGATCAATATTTTGGTGATTGCTATTGGATGATTGATTTTGGTTGATATTAGTTGATACTGGATGATTTGGTTGTATCTATTATGTGATATGCTGCTTTGTGGAGATGAATATTGATATGAATTATCTCTTATGATAATATGATTCATCTAATTGTTTATATCATCCTAAATATGAGTTAAATTGTTTAAACCCTTAAGTACAACTTCGACATTAAAATGGCGTTCGGTTTCGGTGAGACCGGGATCGGGTCTCCATATTTGGGATCCGAAAACCACATCGATTCCAATTAAACGTTAGGTCGTTAATCCAAGTGGAGCAAGTGAAGACTCGAGGTGTAAGGGCTATACGTTAGTATAACTCTGTGGGTGATTCCGTAATGAGTTTGACGGAATAGTGCTTATAGATTCGAAATGGCGAATCAGAGTGCAAGGGCTATGGTAGTTGACTCTGAGGGTGATTCCAATAATGAGTGCAATGAGATCGTGCCTTCGGTTTCGTTCGAACTTGAAACGAACTTGTATCGATTGAATGCTTTCAAAACATCGTCAGGTGGACGATGAGCATTCTAAGATAGATGTGTTCTATAAAGGTAATCGTAACCTCAACCCTCATCAACCGGGAATGGCTAAAATAGGGGGGTGCAGCAAGGCTTCGTGGGTAGCTCCCACTGGAGAGCAAGATTTACCCCTGTCTAGAGGTCCCTTTCTATTTCGGCTTAGTGTGTGGTTGGTCGCGCCAACTACGGGTGGTCTTGTTCGGGACTGTCCAGTAAGGGACGGTTCCGGCCTTGTGTTGCAGGGGAGTTAGGGTGGCTCCTCGGTACGTTGATCTAGGCCACGTACTGTGACGGGCGGTACCCCAGTAGCCCTGCCATTGATGGAAACCCATTTTCCCTACGAGACCCTACGGTTTTGTTTGTATTACCCACTTTTGTGGCTAGCAGCTGGAATTTAATGAATGTAACAATTTCGGCTATTTCTTATTTACTTGAAAACCCTAGACACTATTATAATATCATTGGATTTCCTATCAAATGTTTTGGTTAGCGTAAGGTAAAAACTTTTCCATGTTTATGTGTGGGAAGTCTTACGCGATACCTTTTCTTTTCAAAGGTTTTCTATAGTTAAGCAATTTTAACCCGTTTACTCACACCAGACCCCTGTCTGACCCGAGTTTTTATTTTCAGTTTTATTAAACTCTTGGGTACTCATATTATGTATGAGTAGTCAAGTGATTCAGGTTAGCTTGACGAATTCTGGAGGAGATATAGAGCAGGAGGCTTCGACGTGTAGTTATACATATTGATTCCGCTGTGTATGTTGTGTCTGTATCTTGTATACTTGAGATTGTATAATTAGACAGATGTTTGTAACTGTCTAATCTCCGTTGTTTAAGTTGTGTACTCTGATGTAATGAGATACTATGTAATATTTTATGTTATATATATTATATTTTATTCGTTCCGCTGTGAGTTCTCTGATGTTGTTTGTGTTCTTCTTTCTCTATCTTTTCTTCTTCTATCCCTTTCTTTCTTCACTAGTGATGCGATTTCCTGGAGATAGGAAGTGGTCGCTACAGTTAACACAGTCTTCATTGTTTCTAAGTGACTTTCCATATCTCTCCATCTCTGCCCAGCTTCTGTCGGCGTTGTGTGGTCCTCCTGATATGGTGTGGACCACTATCTTCTCTTGACTGGAGCCGCTGGTCTTGTGATTTCCTCTACCTATTTCTGAGGAGGGTGGCCTTGGGTTCTCATCGGCAGGAGCTGGAGTCCTGTTCTGATTTTTTACATAACGTTACAGTTTCTTCCTTCTGATGTGTTCTTCAATTAAGTCCCGGAGATGATGGCATTCATTGGTATCGTGCCCATGAGATTCGTGAAAGCGGCAGAACTTTCCAGACTTAATTGCGTCATCTGACTCTTTCTTGTGCGGGGCGCGCCTGTATCTAACTTCATCTAGGGTGGTCAGAAAGATGTTTTCGATCGTTTCATTCAAGGGAGTGTAAGTGTCAAATCTCGGTCCTGGCCGATATAGACGCTTTTCTCCTTTTTTGCCCCCATCATTATCTCTGGAGTCATTTCTTCGAACTTCCTTTGCTGCAGTGGGCGTGTTTCCATGAGTTGCCTTAGTGTGTTGCCATGTCTTCCTTTCAGTAGCAGCGTCTTCAAGTCTCATATACTTCCCGGCTTCATGGAAGAAATCCTGTAAAGTAGATGGTTTTTCTTTCGTTAGTCTTCTAGCAAATTTAGTATACGGATGCACATCGCTGCAGAGGGCCATTAGGATAAGTTTCTCATCGGCATCTTGGACTGCGGCCGCTGCAGCATTGAAATATTGTTGCACTGTCTCTCCGGGCTTCTGCTTGATACTAGATAAGGAATAAGTTTCCTTGGGTTGCTCCACATGAATGTGGAATTGGCTGATGAATTTTTCTTTCAACATTTCCCACGAGCTGACAGATCCTTGGGGTAGGTGGCAGAACCAGGAGGTAACTAGATCTGCCAGGAAGAGTCGAAAGCATTTACATAATACTCCTTCTGTCGCTCCGCTCATGAGCACATGATGTGTGTATCTCTGTAAGTGTATGACGGGGTCAAAGGTTCCCTTGTAAGGCTCCATTGTTGGCATTTTCCATTCTCGGGGGGTGATGGCAATTTCGATATTGCGGTGAAGGGGCTAGTTACCCTAGCGCCTATCCCTAGATCTCTTTGATCTCGTCGGACGCATTCTCTGAACAATCGCGCCATCCTTTCATCAGAATTTGGAGCAGATAGAAATGAGTCTGGTTCTTCTTTGCGGGATTGATTCCGTCCAGATGACCTGTAGGGATGGTATCGTCTATTACTCCTAACATTTTCCGGTGACGGTCTTCGGTCTTCTGGGAGTATGCTACGGTCAGCCACAGTTGGCCCTTGCCTCGATCTTTCCCTGCTGGGCTCTACTCTAAGCATTCCCTCGGGTCCAACTTCGGGCTGGACTCCAGCTCGGCCCCGTCCACTGGTGTTCCCATGGTTAGGTAGCATGACGGGCTCAGCCATATCCGACCTCTGCATGGTATCTCCCCCGTTGGGTTCAGTTCCAAGTGTTTCCTCGGGTCGGAATTCGGGCTGAGTCCGGGCTCGGCTCCTACCGTTGTTGTTTCTGTTGTTAGCCTCTTCGAAGAAGAAAGATCTTTGTCGTCTCCCAGATCCTCCAGACTAGGACTCGCCCATGATTCGGTGTTGCGGTTGGATTCTTCGACATTCCTTAAGCGTAACATGAGTTGGTCCACCAAGGCTTCTTGTTGGGATGTGAAGCGGTTAGTTACTTCAGCCACAACCCTGTCCAGATCTGCGCTAGTAATTGGTTGCTCCGTGGTAGGGGCTGTCGGATTTGCCTGATTTCCATTTGTTATTGAAACGGAACGATTCTCCTGATCTGTGATTACTGGATCTGGGATACTGCTAGTTGCGATGTTCCTTCCTTTGCTAATATCTTTCCTTTGCCTGGGAGGCATGTTTTCCAAGCAATGAGCGATGCTGTTAGGAATAAGGTTGAGTGGGAGAAGCTAAAGCTTCTAGCTCGAGCTCTCAGTGAAAGCACGAAAAATGTTTGCACAAAAAATGGGCAAACACCTCCATGTCGTACGATTTAGTTGAGTACGTGTTGTTCTTAGTGATGTGGGTGATTTATGCAAATATCTAAAATAGATGGACTAAACTGTAAAAGACACATAGATTTATAGTGGTTCGGCCAGAATGTGTCTACGTCCACTTTATATGTTATTCTCCTTTTCTATTCAGATTACAGGTACAAAGTTTTGATTACAAGTATCTAAAAGTTGTTTGAAAGTTCTATCCGTGCTTGAGCTCTCAAACTTGTCTGCCATTGTTGTACCATTGCCCCTCTATTTATATAGTGAAGCTGGGGGTAGGGGTCTTGGATGTATATAGTTGCTGGTGGGCCTGGGCTGATGCAATCTGGCCTGGCGAAGTTGGTCCGTAACGCCTTGGTCCGGTAGCACTTGGCCCGGTGGAGAGTGATCCGGTCGTGGCCTACCATGCTTCTGGTTCGGCAGTGGAAGGAGGTAGCTGGTTCGGTAGCACTCTGATCCGGCCATGCTTGGAAGTGGAGTTTGGACCGGCAGTGCTTGGAGAGGGTATGGTTCGGCATTGCTTGGAAGTGGAGTTTGGACCGGCAGTGCTTGGGAGTGAGTTGGTGTTTGGTTCGGAGGGATTCGATTCGGTGGCTTGGTTTGTGCTGGTTCGGAGGTGAATGAAGCGGTAGTGGGCTGGTTCGGCTATGCATAGGAAGGGATTCGGTTCAGTGGTGTTGGACCGGTTGAAACACACCCAACAGTAGCCTTCTGTGTAGGCTTGATTATCATTTGTGTTGAGGATGTTGATTCATATAGTATGAAGTGTTGCTTCAATCTATCGAGCTTCCTTCTTGGCCCAAAGGATAGCAAGATGAAAGTTGAAAATGTGATAAGTATATAAGACTTAGTTTCTGTGTGAGGTTGAGAAACTGTAACGTTTACGATTGTTCGTCGCTCGAAAACCAACATGAATACGTCCACTATATCAACTGCCGAGTAATCGAATGCCGGAAAACCGTACCGTTATGGTTAAAGAAGAAGAAAAGGATAGAAGAATAGAGAAAAAGATAGAATAGAACAGAAAGAAATAACAGAACAATATCAGAATCTCACAATCGTAGCGGAACAACATATAATAGATAAATGAATAATCTTTAAACAAAGAATAATATCCGTTATTACATTACGTCATATTACATTACATCATCAGAGTGTACAACAACAAACAGTGGAAAAGAAATACTATATACTAGTGCATACGCCATGCCATCCAGCTTGCCTCCAGCAACTTCTGAATTCCAGAATATCCTGATAAACCTGACTCTTGACTTCCTATGTGGAAATTGGTGGGCACCCAAAGTTTAGGAAGGAAACAATAAACTCCAGGTCAGTCATGGGACTGGTGTGAGAACTTAAAACAGTTTATCTTTAAAACAAAGTACAGGATAATTTTAAAATAGATTCGCAATTCTTTTTGGAAAATGAGACTACCATAAGGCCTCGCGCACACACACACAATGCAAACGCAGAATCGGAGGAGATTTCTCCTTATGATAGTCAAAGATGCTTGATATGCATTAAAAAGAAACATTTGATATTATTACTAGTGCACAATGTAGGAAAAATCATTTCGAAAGTAAAGATATAAATCTTTGCCAACATACGACCATTATCGTATGCCTACTATAGCTACCATCTAAATAGTGGTGACCACCATAAGTAAATGGCAGGTTCTACAACTAAAACGGTACAAGGATCGTATTGTTTCTTTGGATTTCCAACAAATGGTCAGGCCAAGGAACTTTCCATTTCCACATGGGTTCGCCTCTGGAAAGACGACCCGAGAGCCTAACCGGATCTCTGCCAACACAAGGCCGGTTACCCTTCAAACTGGGTAACTACTGACACGAATATGTCATTCCCCGATCGTAACCGATCTATATCCGAGGATCCTCGATTCCAACAACCACAAAGTAATAAATTTGCAGCAACAACATAGGTTAAGTATCTGGGCTCCATACCATGATACCACCTCTATCCATAAGGAATGACATACACTAAAGGGGCGCTACCTCCTAATAACCTTGCCGCATCCTTCCTGTTTTGACCATTTCCGGGGTTTGAGGTCCGAAGAAGTCTCGTCCACAAAGCCACGCTTTATACAAAAGCTATGCTTTGTTCAAAAAATGCTCAACAGCACTTCGTATGCCACATTACCAATTTGGGAATGTATCACTAGTAACCATCAACTACATAACTTCTGAGCTCGTACGTCTCAGATAAGGGTGTTAAGCTAAGAGAATAAATTCTCCGCCACCAACAGAAATATATTTGATAGAAACCAGCTTTACATCTCAAATTGTAATGTCATACACACAATCCATACAAGTCCGTTCCGGGATCGAAAGGAACCGAAGGCACTTACAAAGAAGTCCTTGCAATCCAAATATTCACTAATCACGTCCGGACTTCCCGTCACTAAGGGTGATAAAACCTCTATATCGGAGATCAGCCGATGCAGAGTCATTCGATGGTAATCCTTCCGTTTTCAAAAATATCTGGTCTTCAACACCGGTCATCAAATGCAATCCATAATGATGTATCACATATTCAGAATGGGTTATACGACCCCAAGGTCCTTTCCCGGCTAACCTGAATAGTGAGCGCTTATTTTGAAAATAAGTGTGGCATTCAAATTCAAGCAAAACACAACAAATACCTATTTAAAGGTAAATATTGATAATCGGTTATTTAACTGTCAATAGACGTGCACAACATCACCAAATTCCAAATAATTTTCCAAATTATTTATTTTCCAAAATATCTTTACTAGATATATAATTTCCACACTTCAACCATTTGAAAACAAATTTCAAATCACTTTTCACCTTTCAATCTTTGAAAACAAATTTCAATCATTTTCCTTACGCGGAAATACTTTCATTTCAAAATGGTTCATTTAAACCAATTAAATAAATCCTTACCGATTTACTTTATATTTACGTTCCAAATTCATAAATTTATTCCCACACTCCAAAAATAAATCAACATTTATTTTTAAACAAATTTCCCTTTCTTTTATAAATTCCATAGTGAATTTACAATTCCAAAATATCTATGAATATACGATTTATCAAATTAATCACAAATATTCAATTTCAATTTATCTTCAAAAAGATAAATTCTCAAAACGTTTCATTTCATATTGGAAAAATATTTCATACTTATTTAATAATAAATACTTCCCAAATCTATTTATTTTCAACATTTGAAAATATTCAATATACTTAAACCATAGTTAAGTATATATTTCATTCTTTAAGGAATCATTTTCTCAAAACACATTTATTTGGGTCAAAACGAATGTTGCGTAAAACATTGTTACGACAACCCAAAATCACTAGCATAGGGATTCGAAATTAAGATAGATATATAAATCCCAATACTATATAAAACATTTCCTTTTGGAAATCATTTACTATAACAACAGTGTTATAGTCCACTATTTCCTTCTATTTCTCGAAAACGTCTATTTCAACAATAAATGTTGAAATCTATATATTCGATACTTAACGCATTTTAAAACATGTTTAAATCATTTTAATTCTATTTAGAATATCACTTCCTCAAACCATATCCATTTTATTTAACAATATATTAACTGTCCAAAATCATGAATATAATTCCCAACCAAACTCTTATTATTACAACATTTAACCTAAAGGATAATTCGCTGTCCAAAATCACGAATATATCTCCTTAAATAAACTTCTATGTTTAATTTATCAAATTTGATTGACTTCGGATTTATAAAACAACGTTTATAAATTCCATTTCTATTTATAAAAACTTCGATTTATAAAATCGTTTTATTAACCAATTCCTTTATAACTCAATTTTATACCAAAAATCTAATTTATAAGTTAATTACTTATAAATCTTTTATTTTACAAAAATCTATTCATCTTATAACTTCACAATTTATAAATCTATAAATTTCATTCACTTAAGAAATCCAATTATTCTTCATTTTAACACTTATAAAAACTCGTTTTATAATTCCAATATTTTTAATTTATAAATATCAATTTTATAAATCTTTTATATAAATCATTTACAATAATTCAAAAATCCCAATTTAAACTACTTTATAAATTTATCAACTACTTATCTGAAAAATCACATTTCGGTTATACTTCACAAAAATCATAACTTTTATAACTTTAAATATATTAACATTTTTTTATTTAAGATGAATCAATTCCAAAATTTAATAAAACATATATTTTCAAAAATCACTTTAAAACCCTTTTTAAATTTGAAAATCATCATTTTAAAATCTTTTTATAAGTCCAAAATTGGCCCAATGATGCAACACACCAAATAGTCAATCACGACAACAAAGACATCATATATCAGTATATGATAATCAACAAATATCACAATATCTGTAATCAAATAAATACTGGTGAGGAATCCAGTTGGATCCCTCCAACCTGTTTCCCTGCATCCATAGATGTTAGCACAATACCAATTCCGTTCCAATACAGAATAACGCGGTATATGGGATTCATAAAATATTATCCACTATTATGCGGCGCAATAGGGTCCCATCCGCTATATAATGTGGGAAATCAACTCCAAGTACATAAATAATACCAATTTCAGTTTGCAGTGAAATATTCGCGGTATATGTTTTTAATAAATAACCTCCGCTTAATAACGACATATAATGTCTATTTACATTCAACAGATAATAATCAACATTCAATCATTCAATCAACAATTTTAAATTTAACTATTTAAAATTTAAATCGAAACAATTCGATTAAGTGAGAAGTTCTCACCTCGCTTTCAATAACGGTTGCGGCGTTTTATTTTGAATAAAATTAAACGAGCGTTTAATTTTACCCGAAATTCTCACTAACTCCAAACGACTCCAATCAAGCTCCATAGCGTTGTGCTCGAGAAAACGAATCCAATGCAATTCGTTTCGTGCGTTTTCGACCTCGTATGAAAAAGTTATGACATTTATAAGTTTACACGAATTTAAATATAAATAATTTACACTTTTTATTTTAATTTTAAACCTAAATTAATCGCAGCCGCAAATCCCTAATAGCCTACAGATCTGGGCCGAGCATGTTCCTCTTCCCCCTTCACTCGTTCATCATCATGCAAGAGCCCAACAAGCCGATCAAAACCCTAATTGGCGCATCCAATATACTCGACTCCCCGACGATCAACGAACACCATTGCATAGCCCTCTACGAGATGTATCTTCGGCCGCAACCCCCCTGAGCTCGGCCACGCCATTGTCTCGTAGTGCATGCACGAAGCCGCGGCCTTTGTGAGCGATAGGCTGTCAATCCCTTCAATAAAAATCAATCATAGTCGTTCACAACGTAGAGCTCGCGAAGCTCTTTAACTTTCATTTAGGAATCGAAAGCAAAAATGGTTTGGATTGGAAGATAATTGGATGGGAAGGTGATTGTTTTTCGGCCATTTATCTTTGAGGTGGCGGCTGAAGATAGAGGGGCTAGGGTTTGCAGTTTGTTGCATAAGTGAATATTAAAAGCATTGTGAATTGACTTTAACAATATTTCTTTGTTTGTTTTAAAGAATAATTGTTTTAAGTTGTCTCTATTTTAGAAATATTTCTTTGTTGGTGTTTTTTAAAAGATAAACTGTTTTAAGTTCTCACACCAGTCCCATGACTGACTTGTAGTTTAGTGTTCCCTTCCTAAACTCTGGGTGCCCATCTTTTTCTACTCGGCCAGCCTAGAGTCAGGTTATCAGGATATTCTGGAATTCGGGAGTTGCTGTAGAGATCTGGAGGCAAGTTGGATGGCTTGGCGTATCAATTAGTATATAGCATTTCTTTTCCGCTGTTTGTTGTTGTAAACTCTGAAATGTAATGTAATGTGATGTAATGTAATAACTGACATAGTTCTTTGTTTTAAAGATATTCATTCATCTATTATATGTTGTTCCGCTACGATTGTGAGATTCTGATATTGTTTCTATTGCTATTTCTTTTCTTTCTTTCTTCTTCTATCTTTTTCTTCTTCTTAAACCCTAATGGTACGGTTTTTCGGCCTTCGATTGCTTGGCAGTTGATACAGTGGACGTATTAATGTCGACTTTCGAGCGTCGAAAATCCCTTTCGTAACAAAAAAAAGAAAAGATCTACCTTTAAAAACATAAGTATGCTAGGATATTCAAATTCTTGAAGGAAGAAGAGATAATCAAGCAGTTCACCTTAGTGTTTAAAACAGTGAGTATAACACCTAATATCTTCAACTGGTTAATATATATATAAATATACAAAAGTTCTTTTAAAAGAATTTTTGATCTAGGCTAAATGATTACATGCTTATTATGTATATATATATGTGTATTTATAGGGGTTTAAACATGAATAAGTCTCGCCTACACATCAAAGGAATCCTGTATATATTCCAGGAAATTACTCTCTTCATATTTAATTGAGTAAACATTTAAAACTCTTCCCTTTGAAAATTGATACCTCCACAACCAATTAGTATTAAACCTTGATTTCAAAATGAAGCTTATTTGTTTTTGAGTATAGTGTAATTTAAAATTTATTTCATTCAATCTCATGAAGCATAGAGAGAGAAAATAAGATTTTACAGTAAGTAACTTAGGTTGGTTAAATTTCGTATATCATGATTTAGTGTTTGGACTATATGTTCATGATCATTGTTGGAAATGGTGAATTTAGTAGGTGGTTTGGTGATTTTTAGTGTGGTGTGGGGTGAGAAATTCAAAGATGAACGGTTTTGCGTCTACGACTGAATTTCGGCGAACCACTCGATTGCATGGCCGAAGTTTTGGCATAGAGGAAGCTTGGGGGTCGGGGAATTCTAGAAAATGAAACGGTGATTTTTAGGGGTTCGTGGTGGCTTAATGAGGTCGTTGTAGGGTTTAGTGATAATTTTAGGTGGGTATCGGTTTTGAGGCAATGGCGAGGAAAAGGGGGCGAAATGGATGTGCGGTCCAAGGGTAGAGGTGGCGATGGTTGAATTGGAGCTCGAGGCAAAGCTTGGAGAAGGATGGTGGTCAGGGTAGGCTAGGCGAGATGTTGATGGGTTTTCAATGTTGTCAGGTTGGAGTTTGAAGGTTCGAAAATTGAATGGAGGGCGCGGTTGTGGTTTCAGGGGGACGAATATGGAGTGGGGGTCCGTGTTGATTCGTAGGGATGGTCAGCGTCGAACTACGACGACCAAAGGCAATGTGAACGTGTATGTGCACGCCCGCGTGCAAATGCATGGAGTGTTCAAAATGAAGAGGGAAGAAGAAATAAAATAGGGAAGGAAGAGAGATTTGAGAGTTGGGTTGGAATTGTTTTCTTGGGCTGTAGTGGTTTTTTTTAAAAGAATAAGGTAGTTTAGTAAATTTTATGTTGTAATCTTTAAATTAAAAACATTGTTTTATCATTCATTTAAAATACAATCGAACTTGGAAGTTTTTGCATGTTTATCATAGCACCTACTTTTATAATCTAAAATTATTTTGTAAATTTGCGGTAATATAAAATTAGGTTATTTATAATATCATAATAAGACAAATAATTAAAGTTTAATTTATTCAATCTTATTTTAATTGGTAAATAGTTATGAAATAGATTGTTTTCACTAATAATAAATCATTTTAAAATTTCTTTAATTTATAAGTAATTTTGGATGAAAAATATAAATTGATTCGGTTAATGAAGTTAATTAAATTCTGGTTCGTAAATTGTTCAATCTTAATTATTCATCATTAATTAAGCGACGATCTATACTTTAGCTTTATCGCTTTTGGATATTATTTCAATTGTTCCTTGTCTGTGCCATTTATTAGCCAAACCAGTTAAGATGTTGGAACAAAACATTATAAATTCCCATATATGAATGATGATACCCAGAATGTGAATTGTTTATTTAAAACGGTTTGGACATTTTAAATTTATTGCTTGGACGGAGAGACCAGAGTCGAATATCAGTGTTATTTGGAACCACTTCGATTTGATAATCACCACGAACCTTTACGGGTTTGATTATAGAGTTTAATATGCTGGAATCAGATTAATTTCACAAATTCATCTATTTTAAATAAGTAATTGTACTTAGACATTGTCAAAATATCGATGGATTTCTGTGAAAGCATTTGAGTTAAAATAAAATGAAAACTCATTGTGTTTGTATGAGTTACCTTGGTTTTTCAAAAGATTTTTATAACTTAAGTATTTAAATTAAATGGGTTTACTCACGTTGGTTTCTAGCCTGATTCGGGTGTTACTTTATTGCAATGCTCGGATCTGACCGATTATTACTGTTTTCAGGTAAGGACGCTTTTGGAGCTCAGAAGACGAGCTGGATGGCAAAGATGTATTTGATTATATTCCACTGTGCATTGTAGGCTGTATATTCAACATTATAACTATCTAGATTTATATATTGATGATTGTACTCCGATAACTTGTATGTATATTAACAGTTATAGTTTTCCCTCATATAAAATGTTGTTATTGTATATTATATTTTCTTCCGTTGCGATTGTGAGATTCTATGTTGTTGTTATTTTGGTTTCTTCTTCTTTCTCTTTTCTTCTTTAACTCTAACAACCTGGTATATCCATCACTCGTTTGCTCGACACTCTATACAGTGAACGTATAAGTGTCGATTTTAGAGGGTCGAAAACCGCCCGGTCGTCGCACGTGGTATCAGAGCGAAGGTTAAGCGAGAACCTTGGCTCTGGTGGGGATTACTCATTAGAGATAGAGTCAGTAGTATCCTAGAATGAGTTGAGTGCATATATATGTGGGCGTACTTGTTATTTTCTTATATAGTGATTTTAAAAATGATTTTAAAATATTTTTTATAAGATTATATTTTGATATATAAAAAAATTATGAATTGTTATAGTATATTAAGGTGATTGGTTGTAATTATTATAATCAAATAAGATTAAAAATATAAGTGGTAACACATATTTAACCAAATAGAGATTTGGGTAAGAATGAATTATACAAATAAGTCAAGCTAAAAGTAGACTCAAAATAGAATTTAAATCGCAGAAATTTTGGAAGAGTTTTTCAAATGTTTTAAATGAAATAAGTTACCCTGATTATGTTTATATATGTATATGGAAATAATATTTTTTGGGAAATTATTGTGGAATATATGGTGTGTTTGGTTTCTTGGATATGATAATACTAATTATTATCATAAATTGGTTGTTGTGTCTTAATAAAGGTTGGTTATTACAGAATAAACGATGATAAAACAAGATGAAATGTTTTAAGGAATCAAAATTATATAAGCTTAATTTATAAATATGACTTATAAATTAAAATGGATCTAAATTGTGGGGTTTTGAATCTAAGTCCCGAAAATTTTGAAATGTGTTTTAAAGTGTTTGAGGAAATAATAAGTAGTATTATTTAGAATATTTTGATATGGAAATTTTTGCTTAGAACATGAGTTGTTTGAAAGTGAATTTGTTTTGGATAGAAACCAAGGTTGGTTAAAAATTTAAAGTGTGACGTGGTATGTGAATGGGATATATATGTATATATAGGATTTTAAAGTTGATTTGGAAAAAAGATAATACTGGGTGCTGAATTCTAGAATCCTCCTTTGAAAATGAGAAGTATAACCCAAAAGAAAGGTAAGTGTTTGAACTTATAAGTGGGAAGTGATATTAATAATAAATTTAAATTTGGAATGTAAAATTTTGAAATTGAGAAGGTTAAATGGATTAAACGAATCGAAAATTATCTTAGGCCATGTTAAATAAGTTTTGAACTTATAACCTGCAATTAAAAATTTCAGGTTGAAATAAAAATTTAACTTGTGGAAGTTAAATAGGTTAAATTGTAAAAGAAAAGGTATGAATTTGATAAGAGGTACAAAAGGAGTTATGTATGTGTAAATGATTTCAAACGATTTTTGAAAAAACGAGTTTCAAATTCTAGAAATTTAAAATGAACCAGATTATCAAATTAGTGGATTAAATTATAAAAATGACCGAGAACAAATAAAAGAATATTTGGAAATAAGAATAAAGCTGAAATTTGACAGATCGAGGTTTTAAATTTAGGTTAGGAAGTCCTACTAGAATCTAGTCCAAATGTAAGAGATGGCAAAAGGAGAAGAATAGAAGGCAAGGCGTAGGGAGCGGAGAGCAGCTGCATGGAAGGCATGAGAAGAAGCAATACTGGAACATGAGAAACCGGTTAGGGAAAGGGTTGAACCCGGTCCTTATGATAATGTCATATGTTATAGATGTCACAATAAAGGGCATTACGGAGCTAAGTGCAGTAAACCAAGGAAGGAAAAGAATGAATAAGTCAAACGGTTTTGCTTTGAGATTTTATGCTTTAAGTGTTAAAAGAAAGGATGTTTTCTAAATCATTGCCCCAAAGTATGAAAGATAAAACATGAACCCATAGTACTAGTCGATGATCAACCGTTCGCTACCATTCTAAAATGAAGGGACACATCGCTAGGGGTTGTCCCAAGAGATGGAAGAAAGAGAAAGTAGTGGAACGCCCCGCGAGAGGTGTGAAAATTATCCAGGAAGATGAGAGTGTAAAATTCTTTTGTGGAAAATGCAATAAATAGGGACACCCTGTTACGGATTGCATGGACGGGTTGGGCAAGTTGGTAGGAAGTCCTTAAGGAAGTTTTTATGAAGAATGCTAGGGATATGTTCTTTTCTAAACCCCTAGGTAGTTGTTAAGGCGTCTAGATTTATGACCTTCGTATGACTTTTTATATAGATAAGTGGATGTATTGTTTGAACTCACTAGTGTTGTGGTCTATCAATGTTTTGAAATATTTTGTAGAAATATGATCTAATATAAAATCATTTTTTATATTGGTTTGAACGAAAATTTATAATTACTTAATTACTAATGTGGAAATTGAAATTGATTTGAATTAGGAGATTGCGAATGGAATCAGTTTGATTTTGAAACTATTTTCAAATAAATTATTTTTATATAAATTATCTTAAATCTATCTTCTTAAATATTCAAATTATTTTGGATTTTCCAAGCTATTTAATATACAAACCATTATTTTTAATACCCAAATTATCTTATATTAACTATTTAACTATTTTAAAACTATTCAAGTTATTCTCTAAATTCAAACTGGTCAAAGTGGAAATTGTTTACATTTAAATCATGGATATAAATACGAATTGGGATAAAATTAAAGTATTAATCCAAATGGAAATTTGAAGCATTTTTGAATTGGAACCAAAACTGAGATATTAAGGCAAAAATGATTTTGAAGTGAAATAGTATATTTTGAGCAAATATGATGATTTTAAAACGAAGATTTAATAGTTACTATAACTGAAACTTACCATGTAAGAAGTAAGAAATGTTGTAAATAACTTTGAAAACAAAACGAACTTGGAAATTTGATTTGGTATAAATAAGGTTATATACATTAGTTATATATTTCAAATTCCCCTTATTGAATTCATAGCCAGAAAGAAATGAATCATCGAAAGATATTTAAAAATACCAAATGTAACATATATAAGTATGAAGTGGACTCTGAAAGTTTTGATCTGGTTCGAGGGGAAAGAATAATTTTATATGTATATGAGAATGAAACTGAAATAGGTTTGGAACCTATTGATTTTTTTAAAGACTTTAGATTTTGGCAAGTACTCCTTTTGGGAATATGGGTAAACCAAATTTGAAAACTATCGATTTTGAAGATATCAATTTTGTATAGTTAATGTTTATATATGATACATATAAAGAGTATGATTTGAAAGGTACTATATATGTATACAGTATGATAAGTTTGAGACAAAAGCATGGAAAGGCAACCCCACGAAAAGTCGAAACTTAGAATAGGAGATCCATTGGGTGGTTCTGTGTAGGAATCCACAGGATGGGTTCAATGAGAATTGGGATCCTAGAGGACGTTCGGACTAAACTCATGAGTTCCTGGTGATCATTTTTTGGGTAGCGTAAGTCGAGTGGTGCTGATGCCTATAATTACATTGGTTTTGTTGTGATGGCAACATAACCTTTGTGTAACCGTGATCTAGCGCAGTTCCATAGCCTAATTCGGATGGTAGTGATTGCCTACAATCTGCGTTTGATTTCGCCAGGATAGAAACACAACATCGGTCGATTGTGATCTATGTTGTTTGGTTCCATAGCGTAAGTCAGGTGGTAGCGATTGCCTACATTCTACATTGGGTTTCACTAGTATAGTGACACAACCTTTGTGTAGTCTGCGATCTATGTGGTTTAGTTCATTTGGTAGCATAGTAAGAGGGACAGAGATTGCCTACAGATTACTTATGGTTTTGCTGTGATAGCAACACAACCTACGTGTAGCCGCGGACTATAGTGTTTCCATGACGTAAGTCGAGGGGTATTGATGCCTATAGTTTTCTTATGATTTCGCCAGGATGGCAATGCAATCATTGGGTTAACTGCGATCCATGGTGGAAAAGGGGGTGACACTTTCCATATCATTTTGAAAAATAGTTTCCGAAGTATTTCACTAGAAGTTGGAATGGATCTACTAAGTACTTAGAGATTTTCAGTCCTACGCCTGATCAACATATGACTAAATTTATGTAGGAACAAGGATAGACTTGTTAAGACATCGAGTTATGAAAAATGTTTTAATGTAAAACTAGTTTGGTAATACTATGTAGTTTAAAGTGTGTGTATTTTAAATGTATAGTAAAGGAGTAAGGATTTTAAAATGTTTAAAAATAATTTATTTAATAACATACATCAAAATTAAAATTCTCGTTTTGTTCCTTTTCAAGGACGAATAAGTTATAATGGGGGAGGAATGTAACGACCCAAATTTTCAGTCACCTGTTATTGGGGTAATTAACTGATTTTATTTATTGGAATATTAATTTTTATAAGTCGAATAGATGAATTTTCTAATATTTAAAATATCCGAATATATAAACTGATAAAAACCATTTTAAATATTGAATTACAAATTTCTGGATATGATAAATTTTATAGAAATAAATGTATATAACTCCACCATCCAGAATTTAAGATGGAATATCCATATATTTAAAGCTTAGTGATGTTTAAATATATATATATATATATATATATATTCTCATATGAAGTAATGTATATGGAAATTTGTATAAATGTGAATATATATATATGTATGTATATGTGATGACAATATATATGTAACTATATGTGTATGTATATATGCTTAAAGAATAGTGTGTATGAAAATATGTATACATATATACATGCAAAACTTATGATATTAAATAAAATAATATATGTATGTATGTATGTATGTATGTATGTATATGTTATTAAGAAAAAACATATGCATATGGTCAAAGTCATGGGAAAATTTATGTATATTTACATGATAAAAGTATGTTATTGTAACGACCCAGAATTTTGAAAAATTTAAATTGAAAATATTTAATTTATTTTAAATATTTGAATGATGGTTTGACTTGAATTTCAAATTTTCAGAATGAATTTGGCGATTAAATTATAAAGTTAATCTATTGAAAGTTGAATAATAATTTGAATCTTCAATTTTAAGCTGATTAAAAATATTTCAACGGCTTGTAAAATTCATATTGATAATACTGAAGATAGTAGAAGCTTCAGAATTTAATTTGAAAGTGATTTGGTCGGTTTTGGAATTATATCGTTTGAGTCGATATTTGAAAATAGCCTTCCAAGGCACAGTCTCGGAATTTGACGAAACCAGTTCCATTGGGTCCGTAATATTAAATTATTACCTGATTTCAAATTTCGTATTGATCGGAGTTGTTGTGTGAGCGTACGACATATAAACGCGTTGAACTTAAATCGAATTCAATTGATTTTCAATTTTTAAATTTAGTCAACATCAATACTTTATCGTTCCATCAAAATGCTGTAGCAAAGTAAATCAAACACGATCTATCATCCTTAAATCGCGCCTAATATCACGTTTCCCCTTCCATCAGGCAACATTCCAGAGCACGTTACTGAGAAGATAAATAAAGGGAAATCAGCTTCCTCTTCACAAATTAAATCCATGGCCGCTGATTAAAAAAAAAATTGTCGTTCGAATCAAAATTTAATCTCGTCCTTCCTTTATTTTTCTCATTCTCGGTTTGAACCGCATTCAACAGGGGAAAAGAAATCGCGAGCTCCCTTCCTCCTTTCACGGATTCACGAAATCAATCTTTCAAATAATGATAAAAAATGTTAGAGAGGGAAATCGATCAGCTCGATCGAAGAAGGGCATTCAAAGGGATTCTCGTTCACAGGAGGAGGGAAGGCTCGCGGCATCAAACGCAATATCGAACTCGCGTTCGATCTGAGGGTCGCAAGAATCATCGAGGCGCGGATTTAGGGCATCACGAGATTGAAATCGAAATCAATGGTAGGATTCGTGAATCGATGAAGGTCGCGGTTTGTAGTTGGTGATTTAGGGTTCCTGGCCGCGCATAATGAAGTAGCCGATCTCTGTTTTGGGTGGACTGAGAATGGTGGAGTCATGATTTTGGAGGAGCTTGGCATGTCGTGGAGGGCGATTTTGTGTAGGCAAGTAAAGGGGGGCGGTAGCAGTCACGAGGTGGTGGCACGGCTGTGCTCGAGGGTAGCCGCGATTTCGAAATTGGGGCCACGCTGTTGGATTCGCTTGCGAGCAGAAGGTGGTGACGTCGCGTGAGCAATGGTGAGTCAGAGCTGTCACGATAAAGGGGGAAGATTTGACCTGGATGTCGAGCAGTGCGATGGTGGTGGTGTTCGAATCCGGGGTGTTTTGGCAGTAAGGTATTCTTAGTTTACAATTTAATTTTGAAATTTAATAAATTATTGTTGAGATTTAAATTTTAAGTAGATAAATTTTTTAAGAGTAATCTATTTAAAATAAAAAGGAATTAGTTTAATATTAAAAGTAGTGGATTAATTTGTAAAAGCAAATTTGTTAGAAATTTAAATTTATTAGGTGAAAAGATTTATTAAAGGAAAGGTAGTTTTTAAATTTAAATTTTTGTTAAGTAGATTGGTAAAAAAGGGATTTCTTTAGGAATTAAAGGTACCAATTTAAAACTTAATCTATTTGATTATCTTAAGATACCAAAAGATTTTTTAAGGGAATTTTAAAAGGGACTTGTTAAAAAGATTTAAAAGCATTAGTTCAAAGCTAAAAATAAAAATAAAAACTATTAAATGGAAATTAATTGTTCAGTTGATTCGAATATTAATAAACTGTGTAAATATTTATACAAGGTAGAAATTAAGAAAATCGAGTCAAGATGGAAATGGATTGCAAATAAAAAGCTAAGGTGAGAACTTCTCACTCAAAAAGGGTTTTGTTTAAATTTTAAATAGTTAGATTTTTTAAAAAAATTATTGATTATGTTGATTGTTTGTTTGGATAATATAGTATTATCTATATTATTGAAATAGACCGTATACGCCGCCTATTAAGCAGATGTTATTTATTAGACCCATATACCGCGATATTCCACCTCGTAGTGGAATTGGTATTATATATGTACTTGGAGTTGATTTCCCGCATTATATAGCGGATGAGACCCTATTGCGCCTCCTATTAAGCGGATAATATTTTATAAATCCCATATATCGCAATATCCCATCTTGAAACGGGATTGGTATTGTGCTAATAGCTGTGGATGCAGGGAAATAAGTAGGAGGGATCCAAGAGGATTCCTCAAATAATTGAATTGTTTTCAATATTGTGTGTTGATTTCTTTTTATTATAATCCCTGTGTGATTATCTTTATAACTGAAATCGTTAAAGGCTAAAATTTAGCCGAATAAAATTCTGGTATCATTAGATACCAGAAATAAATAAAATTTGATTTTTGAAATAAGCAGTAGATAAATTTGAAAAATGGTTTAAATTGGGATATTTGAATTATTATAAAAGATTTATATAAAAGATTGGTAAAATTGATATTTATAAATTAAAATATTAGGATTTTAAACAAGTTTTTATAAGCGTTAAAATGAATTATAAATGAATTCATAAGTGAATGAAATTTATAAATTGTGAAGTTATAAAAGGAAATGTTTTTGTAAAATAAGAGAATTATAAATAATTTACTTATAAATTGGGTTTTAGCATTTAAATGAAATATAAATAGAATTTGTTAAGTAAGGGATTTTATAAGTTGAAGTTTTTATAAAATTATAGATGTGAATTTATAAACGTTATTTTATAAATCCGAAATCAATTGAATTCGATAGATTAAACATAGAAGTTTATTAAAGGAGATGTATCCACGATTTTGGACAGTGGATAACCTTCTAAATAAAACGTGTAGAAAATGTTGAATTTAGATTAACGAAGTATATTCACGATTTTGGATAACGAATAATATATTAAGGAAATGTTTTGGGGAAAATGATATTTTAAATAGAATTAAAACGATTAGAGATGTTTTTAATGTATTAAGTATTGAAAACGTAGACTTCAACATTCATTGTTGAAATAGGCGTTTTCAAGGAATAGAAGGAAATGGTGGACTATAACACTGTTGTTATAGTAAATGATTTCCGAAAGGAAATGTTTTATACAGTATTGGGATTTATATATATGTCTAAATTTCGAATCCCTATACTGGAGATTTTGGGTCGTCGTAACATTGTTTTACGCAACATTTGCTTGGACTCAAATAAAAGTGTTAAAGAAAATGTTTTCCTTAAGAAATGAAATATGTACTTAATATTAATTTAAGTATATCGAATATTTTCCAAATATCGAAAATAAATAGATTTGTGAAATACTTATTATTAAATAAGTAGGGAAATGTTTTCCAATATGAAATGAACGTTTTGAGAATTATCTTTTTAAAGATAAATTGAAAGTGGATATTTGAAATCGATTTTAAAATCGTATATTCACAGATATTTTGGAAATGTAAATTCAATATGGAATTTATAAATGAAATTGGGAAAATTGGTTTAAAAATAAATATCGATTTATTTTTGAAGTATGGAAATTATATATATATATATATATATATATATATATCGTGTAAAGATATTTTTGGAAGATAAATAATTTGGAAAATTATTTGGAATCTGGTGATGTTGTGCATACCTATTGATAGTTAGATAACCGACTATCCATATTTACCTTTAAATAGGTATTTGTTGTGTTTTCTTGAATTTGAATGCTATACTTATTTTTAAAAATAAGCGCTCACTATTCGGGTTAGCCGGGAAAGGACCTTGGGGTCGTATAACCCATTCCGAATATGTGATACGTCGTAATAGATAGCATTGATGACCGGTGTTGAAAACCGGATATTTATGAAAACAGAAGGATTGCCGTCGAATGTTTCTGCATCGGCTGATCCCCGATATAGAAATTTATTACCCTTTGTGATGGGAAGTCCGGTCGTGACTAGTGAATATCCGGATTGCAAGGACTTCTTTGTAAGTGCCTTCGATTCCGTTCGATCCCGGAACGGACTTGTATGGAGGAGTGTCTGACGTTACAATTTGAGATGTAAAGCTGGTTTCTATCAAATATGTTTCCGTTGGTGGCGGAGAATTTATTCTCTTAGCTTAACACCCTTAGAGGTTATATAGTTGATGGTTACTAGTGATACATTCCCAAATTGGTAATGTGGCATACGAAGTGCTGTTGAGCATTTGATGATCAAAGCACAGCTTTTGTATAAAGCGTGGCTTTGTGGAAGAGACTTTGTCGGACCTCACACCCCGTAAATGGTCAAAACAGGAAGGATGCCGCAAGGTTCTAGGAAGTAGAGCCCCTTAGTGTATGTCATTGCCTTCTGGATAGAAGTGGTATCATGGTATGGAGCCCAGATACTTAACTTATGTGAATATTGCAAATTTATATGACTTTGTGATTGATGTTGGTTGAGGATCCTCAGATAAAGGTTGTTACAACCAGGGGTGGCATACGCGCGTCAGTATTTACCTATTTTTGCAGAGGTAACCCGGCCTTGTGTTGGCAGAGATCGGTTAGGTTCTCGAGGCGTCTTTCCAGAGGCGTTTCCATGTGGCAATGGGAAGTTCCTTGGCCTGACCAATTGTTGGAAATCCAAAGAAACAATACGAACCTTGTACGGTTTTAGTTGTAGAACCTGCCATTTAAGATGGTAGCTATAGTAGGCATAATATAATGGTACCTATGCTGGCTAAGATTTATATCTTTACTTTCGAAATGATTTTTTTCTACACTATGCACTAATAATAATATCAAAAATGGTTTGATTTTACATAGTAAGCATCTTTGACTATCATAAGGAGAATTCTCCCCCAAGTCTGCGTTTGCATTGTGTGTGTGCCGGGAGGCCTTATGGTAGTCTCATTTTCTAAAAAGCATTGCGAATCTATTTTAAAATTATCATGTTCTTTGTTTTAAAGATAAATAACTATTTTAAGTTCTCACACCAGTCTCATGACTAACCTGGAGTTTATTGTTTCCCTTCCTAAACTCTGGGTGCCCACCAATTTCCACACTGGCAATCTAGAGTTAGGTTATCAGGATATTCTGGAATTCAGGAGTTGCTGGAGGCAAGCTGGATGGCATGGCGTATTCACTACTATATAGTATTTCTTTTTCGCTGTTTGTTGTTGTAAACTCTGATAATGAATGTAATGTGATGTAATGTATAAAATATACAGTTCTTTTGTTTCAACTATTATTCATTTATCTGTTATAATTGTTCCACTGCGACTGTTAGATTTTGATATTGTTCTGTTCTATCTTTTCTTCTTCTTCTACCTCTTTCTTTTTCTTAAACCCTAAGTGTTCGGTTATTCGGCATTCGATTGCTCGGCAGTTGATACAGTGGACGTATTGATGTCGATTTTCGGAAGTCGAAAAATCGGGTCCTTACAAAGTGGTATCAGAGCATATGGTTAAGCGACTACCATGGCTCTGTTGGGTGTTACTCATTAGAGATAGAGTCAGCAGTACTGTAGAATGAGTTTGAGTGTAATAATAGATATGAGCGCGTATTTGTTAGGGAATTTGAAATTGTTTTGTATTGTGTTGACTTATCGGTTGATTGTTTATAGATTCTGGTCGGTGCAGTCTAGCTAACTGTGTTGATAGGAGTTTCTAAACACTTAAACAAGATAAACTGACATAATATTGTTTTAAATTAGGGTAAATGAAATAATTTTACCCAAAACTATTTTTGTATATAAAAGAAATGATTTTCTGTAAATTATTACAGTATATGGTTGCTTGGTTGCTAGGAGATGATAATATTAAAAGTATCGTTGGTTGTTGAATTAGAAATTGAAATCAAAAACAAAAAAAAACTAAGAAATAAAAAATTCATATACCAATGAGATTTGATTTGGATTAGATTGAATAAAATTCCAAACTTGAGAAAAATAAATAAAATGGATTGAATCCAAGTAAATTAATACGATAATTCATTAATTCAGAATAAGAAAGTTGAATTAGTTAATTTAAAACTTGAATTGTTGGTTAAATTTATAGATAAATTCAAGTAAGTAGAAACAAATGGAAATAAATGGAAAATTTCCTTGTTATTAATAAAATGAATTCGAGATAAATTGTGAATGGAAATTTGGAATTAAAATGGATAAGTGAATGAAACTAATTGAATTAAATTATTTGATGAAATGGATTTGATAAATGAAAAATCAAATCGGGAATTTAAATTTGGAAGTGTGAATAAATAATGGAGGTTGGAAATGAAGCTTAAGTTATAAATAGAAATTCAACTTGGAATTGTAAGTAAATTAAATATAAATTGAATGGAATTTACAATTGAAAGTAAATAAAATTAAAACTGAATGTTAACTTCGTTTGAATTTGTTAGTAAATGAGATTCAAGCTGAATATCGGAAATAGAATTTGATTTGTGATAAACAAAGTAAATATGATTTGAAAATAAATTGAATTCAATAATTATAAATGAAAAGTAAATAGAATTCAAATGGAATTTAAAATACAAGGTTGAATGGAATTGGAAATCCAGTCTAAAAATAAGTAAATATAACCAAAGTGGCAAATTGAAAATCAATATAATGAGTATATGGAATATTTTTATTGAACCTAAGAAATGAAGAGTGAAATTCTTAAGTAAATTTGATATTAAAAATATTGATGATTGAATAAAGATTAAACTGGAATTGAAACTGATATAAATTGAGTTAGATACAATTTAAAATGGTTATGAGATCAAATGATAGCTTATTTACTTAAATCTCGTCGAATTGCATAAAAATTTGTTTGTTGCTTGACGTAAACAACATTTATAAATTCAATGGCTTAATAAAAACAAATTGAATTGATGTTGGGATCGATTGAAATGAATATAAGTTGTTTGGACATAAAAAATGAATAGAATGTAGTTGTAAGCGATTAAATTTGTATTGAAACCATATAAATTGCTTACGGAAATTGTTTTATGTACATTATTCATGAAATGCATATGTTTTGCTATTGAAAATACGTGGAATGCAAATAAATTTCTTATATCTGTCACTTACGTGTTTAAATTAAGTAAGTACAGGTACAGGGGAGCCGTATGGCTGGATTTGATCGTGCTAATAAGCTAATAATTATCCGCTTTGTTTAAAAATGCTAATTAAGGTACGCCTACGCAATAAAAATAGGAAATATGAACTGTTTTTGGTTTTTCCGACCTTGTGGGTCGATGTATACATATTTATATCTATTGTCAAATTGCAAAAGTTCCTACGTACAAAGGAGACTCTGCCAAAAAATTTCGAAAATTTTGGGAGCTAGAAATTTTTTGAAAATTGTTGAAAAAAAATTTTGTTAGCAACAAACGATTTTGAAATTGAAGTAAATTAGTGAATGAAACTAATTAGAAATAGTAATATGAATCAGTTATAATTGAAAGATAAAATTCAATATTCAGAATAGAAGATAAATTGAATTCAAATAGAATTGAAATTGTGAATTGAATTCAAATGAAATCGAAATGCAAAATTGAATGAAATTGAATATATAACTTCAATAATAAAGATGATATAAGAAGCATATATTGAAAATTTTATAATGGAATTGGCAAAATGGTTTGAATTTTGTAATTGGATATTATGGCTAGCAGGATATACAGGTGTATTAAAAGAAATGGAATTGGGATTTTGATTTCAAAGATAAAATCGAATTGCTCGACAAAAAGGTACGTATTTCAATTTCAGTATGAAATTTGATGATTTTCTTGTCCAGCCGCTTAGCTTTTCGTTTTCTTTCGGGATTTAAGGGCCTGTGGTGCCATTTTGTAGTCGTACTGAGCTAGCCGCGCTAAGGAGACGCTGGCGAAATTTTTCGAAAATTTAGGGTGTTAGAAATTTTTGAGGAAATTTTGAAAGTTTGAAATTTGAATTTAAATTTGAATTGTTAAGGAAACAATGTTGTTTGAAACTTATAATTGAAGTGGGAAAGCTAGTTGAAATGATAATGGATCTTTAATAAAAGATTTGTGTTGGTAAGTTGATAAAACTGATTAGTTTTAGGAAGAGTGCGAACGGGTTAAGGATCATTTTTTCCTAACTTGTAATTTCGGGACGAAATTCTTTTAAGGGGAAAGAATGTAACGACCCAGAATTTTGAACAATTTAAATTGAAAATATGTAATTTATTTTAAATATTTGAATGATGATTTGACTTGAATTTCAAATTTTCAGAATGAATTTGGCGATTAAATTATAAAGTTTAATCTATTGAAAGTTGAATAATAATTTGAATCTTCAATTTTAAGTTTGAAATTATATCGTTTGAGTCGATATTTGAAATAGCCTTCCGAGGCACAGTCTCGGAATTCGACGAAACCAGTTCCATTAGGTCCGTAACATTAAATTTTTACCGGATTTCAAATTTCTTATTGATCGGAGTTGTTTTGTGAGCGTACGACATATAAACGCATTGAACTTAAATCGAATTCAATTGATTTTTAATTTTAGTCAACATCAGTACTTTACCGTTCCATCAAAATGCTGTAGCAAAGTAAATCAAACACGATCTATCATCCTCAAATCGCGCCTAAAATCATGTTTCCCCTTCCATCTGGCAACATTGCAGAGCACGTTACTGAGAAGATAAATAAAGGGAAATCAGCTTCCTCTTCACAAATTAAATCCATGGCCGCTGATTAAAAAAAAAATTGTCGTTCGGATAAAAATTTAATCTCGTCCTTCCCTTATTTTTCTCATTCTCGGTTCGAACCGCATTCAACAGGGGAAAAGAAATCGCGAGCTCCCTTCCTCCTTTCTCGGATTCACGAAATCAATCTTTCAAATAATGATAAAAAAATGTCAGAGAGGGAAATCAATCAGCTCGATCGAAGAAGGGCATTCAAAGGGATTCTCAATCGCAGGAGGAGGGAAGGCTCGCGACATCAAACGCAATATCGAACTCGCGTTCGATCTGAGGGTCGCAAGAATCATCGAGGCGTGGATTTAGGGCATCACGAGATTGAAATCGAAATCAATGGTCAGGGGTTGGATTCGTGAATCGATGAAGGTCGCGATTGGTAGTTGGTGATTTAGGGTTCCTGGTCGCACACAATGAAGTAGCCGATCTCTGTTTTGGGTGGACTGACGGTGGTGGAGTCATGATTTTTGAGGAGCTCGTGTAACGACCCATAATTTTTGTTAATAAAAAAATTGAATATTTAATTGATTTTAAATATAGTAAGTGAAATTTATAAGTCGAATAATTTATATTTCGAATATCTGAATTTAATTGGATAATTAAATCGATAATTTAATAGTTCAAAATACGGAAATAATTGAATAACGGGTTTAGTATGATTGAAAATGATTTTTTAAATTTTATTATATCATATTGGAGTTGGAATGATGTTATAGATCTTTTAAAATCGAATTAAAAGTTAATTTGTGAAAATTGAATATTTTAATATTTAATTGACGAGCTAAAATAGTCGTTTTTCAAACAGTCTCGGATTTCAACGAAACTAGTTTCTTCGGATTCGTAATGTGATATTATTGTATGGTTTCAAATTTCGTGTCAATCGGATTTACCGTTTGTCCGGGGCAAGCCAAAACGCATAGAAATTAGTTTAAATCGATTTAATTTGAAATCGATCGTTTATTGCCATAACTCGCACAGATGATCGAATTAGCTTCCGAAACCTGTTCCATTGTGTTCGGAACGTGGGATAAACCCTAGAAACGCTGATCACCGCGTGAGATTTGGAGTTCGGAAAAGCCGGATGAATAGTAATTCGCCAATTTTCTATATAAGCCCCTTTATTTCAATTTTTGCAAAATTTAAAACAAGCTAGGGTTTCAAATACGTTACAGCCGCCGCCTCCACCTTTTAATGGCCGATATCTTCTGATCTTCCTCCCTCCAATTCTTCAAATCCACACATTAATTCAGCACACTCTCAACTACAATATTGTAGATCACATCCTCCTCTACAAATCCAACGGTGGAGATTAAAAATTATGCGATGGATTGGCGGCAGTTGGGGCTGGAAGGTCATGCGTTCGTGCATGTTTTTCTAGAGCTAGGCACGACCAAGCTCTGCAATATTGCAGCCGAATCTAGAGCACAAGGTGAGCTTTAGTTTGGAATTCTCCGATCAACGTGAAGACTCTCCTATTGGTCGTGAAAATTCGCAAGGAGATGGCGGCCGTGGGTTCTAAGCATGCGTGTGTTTTACTGTGAGGGAGAAGAAAGAAAGAGTGGCCGTGATTTCTTAGCTTGGAGTGAAGGGCTATGATCTGTTTGAGTGTGAAATATAAAAAGAAAACGTAAAATAATTATATTAAAATTTGTATAAAGTTCTAAATGCGATAACTTTTTGATACGAGGTTGAAAAATTATGAAACGAATTGCGTTAGCTTCGATTTGTCGAGCACTATGCTATGGAACTGGATTGGAGCCGTTTGGAGCTAGTGAAAATTTCGGGTAAAATGAAACGCGTGTTTAATTTTATTCGAAATAAAAGCTGAAACCGAATTGGAATCAAGGTGAGAAATTCTCACTCAATCGAATTTGTTTCGATTTATATTTTAAATAGTTAGATTTAAAAAATTTGATTGTATGCCTGGATGATGATTGTTATCTATTGATTGTTAAAAAAGACATTATACGTTGTTAGTAAGCGGAGGTTATTTATTAAAAAATATACCGCGATAATTCCATCTTGATTGGAATTGGTATTATTTATGTACTTGGAGTTGATTTTCCCGCATTATATAGCGGATAATATTTTATGAATCCCATATACCGCGATAATTCCGTACTGGAACGGAATTGGTATTGTGCTAACATCTTTGGATGTAGGGAAACAGGTTGGAGGGATCCAAATGGATTCCTCAATTATATTGATTTATTTACAGATATTGTGATATTCGTTGATTATTATACTCATATATGATGTTTGGATGACGTGATTGATTATTTGGTGCTGTTGCATCATTGGATCCATTTTTGAAGTTTTAAAATAATGATGATTTTGATTTTTAAAAAGAATTTTAAAGTGATTTTTGAAAGTATACGTTTTATTAAATTTTGAATTGTTAAAATAAATAAACATTATAATTTTATTGTTATAAAAGTTATATTGTTGGAAAATAGTACTCAAGTATGATTTTGGAGTTATATAAGTTTTAAATAACGTTTTGTAAATTATTAAACGGATTGGTTTATTTAAATTGAGATTTTTGAATTATTATAAACGGTTTATATAAATGATTTCTAAGATTAATATTTATAAATTAAAAATATAGGAATTGCGAAACGAGTTTTATTAAGTGTTAAAATGAAGTATAAATGGATTTCACAAGTGAATAAAATTTATAGATTTATAAATTGTGAAGTTATGAAATGAATAAATTTTGTAAAGTAAAATATTTATAAATAATTAACTTATAAATCGGAATTTGGGCATAAAGTTGAGTTATAAATTGAATTGATTTTAAAAAAGGGATTTTTTTTAATTAAAGTTTTAATAAATAGAAATGGAATTTAAAAACATTGTTTATAAATCTGAAATCAATTGAATTTGATAAATTTAATATAGAAGGTTATTAAAGGAGATATATTCGCGATTTCGGATAGCGAATTATCCATGAAATGAAATGTGTAGAAAATATTGAATTTGGTTAGTGAAGTATATTCACGATTTTGAACAGTGAATAATATATTAAAGGAATGTTTTAGGGAGTGATCTTTTAAATGGAATTAAAACGATTTGAAATTGTTTAAAATGTATTAAGTGTCTAAACCATAGATTTCAACACTCATTGTTGAAATAGACGTTTTCGAGAAATAAAAGGAAATGGTGGACTATAACACTGTTGTTATAGTAAATGATTTCCGAAAGGAAATGTTTTTTGTATAGTATTGGTATTTATATATCTATCTTAATTTTGAATCCCTATACTAGTAATTTTTGGTCGTCGTAACGATGTTTTACGCAACTTTTGTTTTGGCCCAAATAAATATGTTTAAGAGAATGATTTCCTTAAAGAATGAAATATATACTTAATTTCGATTTAAGTATATTGAATATTTTTCAAGTGTTGAAAATAAATAGATTTGTGAATTACTTATTATTAAATAAGTATGGAAATGTTTTCCAATATGAAGTGAATGTTTTGAGATTTTATCTTGTAAAGATAAATTGAAAATGAATATTAGAAGTCGATTTGAAAATCGTATTTTCATAAATATTTTGGAAATGTAAATTCACTATGGAATTTATAAAAGGGAAGGGAAATTTGTTTAAAAATAAACGTTGATTTATTTTTGAAGTGTGGGAATTAATTTACGGATTTGGAACGTAAATATAAAGTAAATCGTTAAGGATTTATTTAATTGGTTTAAATGAACCATGTTGAAATGAAAGTATTTCCGCGTAAGGAAAATGTTTGAAATTTGTTTTCAAAAGTAGTAAAGGTGAAAAGTGATTTGAAAATTGTTTTCAAATGGTTGAAGTGTGGAAAATTTATATCTTTTAAAGATATTTTTGGAAAAATAAATAATTTGAAAAATTATTTGGAATCTGAAGATGTTGTGCATCTTTATTGATAGTTAAATAACCGACTATCAATATTTACCTTTAAATAGGTATTTGTTGTGAATTGCTTGAATTTGAATGCTACACTTATTTTTAAATAAGCACTCACTATTCGGTATAGCTGGAAAAGGACCTTGGGGTCGTATAACACATTCTGAATATGTGATACGTCGTTATGGATTGCATTTGATGACCGGTGTTGAAGACCGGATATTTATGAAAATGGAAGGGTTACCGTCGAATATTTCTGCATCGGCTGATCTCCGATATAGAAATTTATTACCCTTTGTGATGGGAAGTTCGGTCGTGATTAGTGAATATCCGGATTGCAAGGACTTCTTTGTAAGTGCCTTCGGTTCCGTTCGATCCCAGAACGGACTTGTATGGATGTGTGTCTGACGTTACAATTTGAGATGTAAAGCTGGTTTCTATCAAATATATTTCCGTTGGTGGCGGAGAATTTATTCTCTTAGGTTAACACCCTTAGAGGTTATGTAGTTGATGGTTACTGGTGATACATTCCCAAATCGGTAATGTGGCATACGAAGTGCTGTTGAGCATTTGATGATCAAAGCACAGCTTTTGTATAAAGCGTGGCTTTGTGGACGAGACTTCGTCAGACCTTACACCCCGAAAATGGTCAAAACAGGAAGGACGCGGCAAGGTTACTAGGGGGTAGCGCCCCTTTAGTGTATGTCATTCCTTCTGGATAGAGGTGGTATCATGGTATGGAGCCCAGATACTTAACCTATGTTGTTGCTGCAAATTTATTACTTTGTGGTTGTTGGAAATCGAGGATCCTCAGATATAGATCGATTACGATTGGGGAATGACATATTCGTGTCAGTAGTTACCCAAATAGGGGTAGCCCGGCCTTGTGTTGGCAGAGATCCGGTTAGGTTCTCGGGTCGTCTTTCCAGAGGCGTACCCATGTGGCAATGGAAAGTTCCTTTGCCAGGCCATTTGTTGGAAATCCAAAGAAACAATACGATCTTGTACGATTTTTGTTGTAGAACCTATCATTTACTTATGGTGGTCACCACTGTTTGGATGGTAGCTATAGTAGGCATAAGTGCGAAATGCCTATGCTGGCTAAGATTTATATCTTTATTTTCGAAATGATTTTCCGACACTCTGCACTAGTAATAATATCAAATGTTTCTTTTTAATGTGTATCAAGCATCTTTGACTATCATAAGGAGAAATCTCCTTCGATTCTGCGTTTGCATTGTGTGTGTGCGGGAGGCCTTATGGTAGTCTCATTTTCTAAAAAGCATTGCGGGAATCTATTTTGAAATTATCCTGTACTTTGTTTTAAAAATAAACTGTTTTTGTTCTCACACCATTCACATGACTGACTTGGAGTTTATTGTTTTCCTTCCTAAACTCTGGGTGCCCACCAATTTCCACATGGGCAGTCAAGAGTCGGGTTTATCAGGATATTCTGGAATTCAGGAGTTGCTGGAGGCAGGTTGGGGGGCATGGCGTAATCACTAGTATATAGTATTTCTTTTCCGTTGTTTGTTGTTGTGCGCTCTGATAATGTAACGTAATGTAATTTGATGTAATGTAATAACTGATATAGTTCTTTGTTTAAACATTATTCATTTATCTATTATATGTTGTTCCGCTGCGATTGTGAGATTCTGATATTGTTCTGTTGTTTCGGTCTGTTCTGTTCCTTCTTCTTTCTTTCTTCTACCTCTTTCTTTTTTTCTTTAACCCTAAAGACTCGTAAGTTTGTTCCTCTTTGGCTGGATTGTTGTGGAATGTTGCCAGCTCAAAGGAGTATGGATTTTCGGGCCTTTACATTTGGTATCAGAGCATATGGTTAAGCGACAACCATGGCTCTGTTGGGAATTACTCATTAGAGATGGAGTCAGTGGTACTCTAGAATGAGTTTGAGTGTAATAATAGATACGAGCGCATATTTGTTAGTGAATATAAACTGTTTTATATTGTGTTTGCTTATCCGTTGAGCTGTTTGTGAATTCTGGTCGGTGTGTGGGGCGCCATATTATCGATAGGATTTCTAAACACTTAAACGAGGCATGTCGACATAGTATTATTTAAATTGGGTAAATGAAATAATTTTACCTTGATTAAATTTTATATATAAAGGAATAATTTTTCAGAAATTATTAAAGTGTATATGAATTGATTGTTTGGTTGTTGAAAATGTAAGTTATATGCAAGTAAATAAAAGTTGTTTGAATAAGTCAAATAAAACAACTATTGTAAGAGAATGAATTGTATAAGCGAATGAATTATAAGTATGGAATTATAATTAATATGATTTACAATTGTGAAATAACCGTGTATATAAAAGTGAAACTATATGAATATGTTTATTAATATGAGTTGTTAATATAAAAATAAATTTGGACTAGGTATTTGAAAATTTTGAATCTTGTTTATTTTGGAAGTTAGTTTTTCAAAATTAAAAGTTAAATAGTGAAATTCTATAAGTAAAAGATTTGTAAATATGATTTATAAATAAAAGGAATATTTTGAAAGAGTATTAAGCACTGAATTCACTATTGTTACTGGGAAATAATAAGGGTGATGACTGCAGCATCATTAGTATCATTTTCGAGTCTTTATGTGATAGATTTGCTACCATAGTAAATTGGGAATTGAAATTTTGTTGTGATAAACAAATTTGAAAAGAAAAAAAATCCAAGTTGAAATAAATTTGAGTTGTCATCAAAGACATGTGATTTAAAATTTAACTAAAGGAAAGTTAAATAAATTGATTTGGATTAGATAAGCTATTGAAATTGATAAATATAAGTGAAATAAATTTTGAACTTATAATATGGATAATAAATTTAGCTTTGGTAAAAGTAAATGGAATTTACTTTAGAATTGGAATCTGAATTGGATTTATAAGTAGAAACTTAAGTTAAGTTAAACAAATGATGTTTGAGATGGAATATAACTTAAGTGATGAATGTGAACTTGAGTTATATAAATAAAATTCAACCTTATATTGCTAAAGGAATTAGCAATTGAATTAATAAATGGATGGAATGTTGAATAATTTAATGAAAATCAATTTAATATAAACCAATTGAAAGTAAAAAAGTGTTGAACCGAATTGAATGTAAATTTAATAATTTAGTTATGTTGAATCTACATTGGTTGTTATATGATTATAAATTGATTATATGTATGATTCATTAAGTGATTAATGAAATTGAATTAGCGAAATTAAAAGCTATGTGATTGAATTCAAATTGGAAGAAAATGAATTTGAATAGAATTGAGTTTGATTTGGAAGTGAACGAAATTAAATGTAAATTAGTGAATGCAAACTAATTGAAATTGAATATGAACGAATGTTAGTAAATCCAATGTTAATGAATCAAATGTGATTTAAATGGAAAACAAATTCATTGAATAATAATGAGAAGTGAATGAATATTGATTTGTTACGGATTTGTTGGATGATAGTTGTTTGGTAATTGCATTTGTTGCTTTTGTTGCATTTGCTATGTTGGCACATGTAGTTGTTATGTTGCTATATATTGTATATTGATGTTATTTTCATATATACATGTTTCTCATTTGTTTGTTGAGTGTTTAATAAGTGCGGATTGCGCTTGCTTCGCATTTGGAGCCCGCTTTCGCGCTATATTAGCCGCATATGCTCGCTAATAAAAATATAAGGTACATATCTCGGATTAAATATCGTACTTTTACACTTTTTTCCCTGCGGGATGCCTCATCACTCGATGAGATGTATATTTGTGATATATATACTGTCATTTTTTTTTCGGATCAAGCCACGCAAAGGAGACTATGGCGAATTTTTTCGAAAATTTAAGCGTTAGAATATTTTTTAGAAAATTGGGAATTTTTTTTGAAAACTAAGTATGAATTGGGAAACTTAGTAAAGATTTCGTAAGAAGTTTAACTATTGGAATTTGGAAAAGAAAAACACTTAAGAGATTTGAAAAATCCTATTTGAATGGTTTGTTTTGGAAAGTTAATGGATTCTCTAACTTTTTCTTACTTGGTAATTTCGAGGATGAAATTCTTTTAAGGGGGGAAGTTTGTAATGACCCAGAATTTTTGTTAATAAAAAAATTGAATATTTAATTGATTTTAAATATTAGTAAGTGAAATTTATAAGTCGAATAATTTATATTTCGAATATCTGAATTTAATTGGATAATTTAATAGTTCAAAATACAGAAATAATTGAATAATGGGTTTAATATGATAGAAAATGATTTGTAAAATTTTATTATATCATATTGGAGTTAGAATGATGTTATAGAACTTTTAAAATTGAATTAAAAGTTAATTTGTGAAAATTGAATATTTTAATATTTAATTGACGAGCTAAAATAGCTGTTTTTCAAACAATCTCAAATTTCGATGAAACCAGTTTCATCGGATACGTAATGTGATATTATTGTATGGTTTCAAATTTCGCGTCAATCGGATTTACCGTTTGTTCGGGGCAAGCCAAAACGCATAGAAATTAGTTTAAATCGATTTAATTTGAAATCGATCGTTTATTGCCGTAACTCACAAAGATGATCAAATTAGCTTCCGAAACCTGTTCCATTGTGTCCGGAATGCGGGATAAACCCTAGAAACATTGGTCACTGCATGAGATTTGGAGTTCGGAAAAGCCGGATGAATAGTAATTCGCCAATTTTCTATATAAGCCCCTTTATTTCATTTTTTGCAAAATTAAAACAAGCTAGGGTTTCAAATACCTTACAGCCGCCACCTCCACCTTTTAATGGCCGATATCTTCTGATCTTCCTCCCTCCAATTCTTCAAATCCACACGTTAATTCAACAAACTCTCAACTACAATATTGTAGATCACATCCTCCTCTACAAATCCAACGGCGGAGATTAAAAATTATGCGATGGATTGGCGGCAGTTGGGGCTGGAAGGTCATGCGTTCGTGCACGTTTTTCTAGAGCTGGGCACGACCGAGCTCTGCAATATTGCAGCTGAAGTTAGAGCACGAGGTGATCTTTAGTTTGGAATTCTCCGATCAACGTGAAGATGCTCCTATTGGTCGCGAAAATTCACAAGGAGATGGCGGCCGTGGGTTCTTAGCGTGCGTGTGTTTTACTATGAGGGAGAAGAAAGAAAGAGTGGCCATGATTTCTTAGCTTGGAGTGAAGGGCTATGATCTGTTTGAGGGTAAAATATAAAATAGTTATATTAAAATTTGTATAAACTTCTAAATGCGATAACTTTTTGATACGAGGTTGAAAAATTATGAAACGAATTGCGTTAGCTTCGTTTTGTCGAGCACTACGATATGGAACTGGATTAGAGTCGTTTGGAGCTAGTGAAAATTTCGGATAAACTGAAACGCGTGTTTAATTTTATTCGAAATAAAAGTTGAAACCGAATTGGAATCAAGGTGAGAACTTCTCACTCAATCGAATTTGTTTCGATTTATATTTTAAATTGTTAGATTTAAATTTTTTAAATGTATGCCTGGTTGATGATTATTATCTATTGATTGTTAAAATAGACATTATACGTCGTTAGTAAGCGGAGGTTATTTATTAAAAACATATACCGCGATAATTCCATCTTGATTAGAATTGGTATTATTTATGTACTTGGAGTTGATTTTTCCGCATTATATAGCAGATGAGACCCTATTGCACCGCATAATAGCGGATAATATTTTATGAATCTCATATACCGCGATAATTTCGTACTGGAACGGAATTGGTATTGTGCTAACATCTTTGGATTAAGGGAAACAGGTTGGAGGGATCCAACTGGATTCCTCAATTATATTGATTTATTTACAGATATTGTGATATTTGTTGATTATTATACCGATATATGATGTTTGGATGACGTGATTGACTATTTGGTGCTGTTGCATCATCGGATCCATTTTTGAAGTTTTAAAATAATGATGATTATGATTTTTAAAAAGAATTTTAAAGTGATTTTTGAAAGTGTACGTTTTATTAAATTTTGAATTGTTAAAATAAATAAACATTATAATTTTACTGTTATAAAAGTTATATTGTTGGAAAATAGTACTCAAGTATGATTTTGGAGTTATATAAGTTTTAAATAACGTTTTGTAAATTATTAGAAGGATTGGTTTATTTAAATTGAGATTTTTTAATTATTATAAATGGTTTATATAAATGATTTCTAAGATTAATATTTATAAATAAAAATATAGGAATTGCGAAACGAGTTTTATTAAGTGTTAAAATGAAGTATAAATGGATTTCACAAGTGAATAAAATTTATAGATTTATAAATTGTGAAGTTATGAAATGAATAAATTTTATAAAATAAAAGATTTATAGATAATTAACTTATAAATCAGATTTTGGGTATAAAGTTGAGTAATAAATTGAATTGATTTTAAAAAAGTTTTTTTAATTAATGTTTTTATAAATAGAAATGGAATTTATAAACATTGTTTATAAATCCGAAATCAATTGAATTTGATAAATTTAATATAGAAGGCTATTAAAGGAGATATATTTGCGATTTTGGATAGCGAATTATCCTTGAAATGAAATGTGTAGAAAATATTGAATTTGGTTAGTGAAGTATATTCACGATTTTGAACCGTGAATAATATATTAAAGGAATGTTTTAGGGAGTGATCTTTTAAATGAAATTAAAACGATTTGAAATTGTTTAAAATGTATTAAGTGTCGAAACCATAGATTTCAATATTCATTGTTGAAATAGAGGTTTTCGAGAAATAGAAGGAAATGGTGGACTATAACACTGTTGTTATAGTAAATGATTTCCGAAAGGACATATTTTTTGTATAGTATTGGGATTTATATATCTATCTTAATTTTGAATCCCTATACTAGTGATTTTGGGTCGTCATAACGATGTTTTACGCAACATTTGTTTTGGCCCAAATAAATATGATTAAGAGAATGATTTCCTTAAAGAATGAAATATATACTTAATTTCGATTTAAGTATATTGAATATTTTCCAAGTGTTGAAAATAAATAGATTTATGAATTACTTATTATTAAATAAGTATGGAAATGTTTTCCAATACGAAGTGAATTTTTAAGATTTTATCTTGTAAACGTAAACTGAAAATTAATATTAGAAGTCGATTTGAAAATCATATTTTCATAAATATTTTGGAAATCTAAATTCACTATGGAATTTATAAAAGGGAAGGGAAATTTGTTTAAAAATAAACGTTGATTTATTTTTGAAGTATGTGAATTAATTTACGGATTTGGAACGTAAATATAAAGTAAATCGTTGAGGATTTATTTAATTGGTTTAAATGAACCATGTTGAAATGAAAGTATTTCCGCGTAAGGAAAATGTTTGAAATTTGTTTTCAAAAGTAGTAAAGGTGAAAAGTGATTTGAAAATAGTTTTCAAATGGTTGAAGTGTGGAAAATTTATATCTTGTAAAGATATTTTTGGGAAAATAAATTATTTGGAAAATTATTTGGAATCTGATGATGTTGCGCATCTTTATTGATAGTTAAATAACCGACTATCAATATTTACCTTTAAATAGGTATTCATTATGAATTGCTTGAATTTGAATGCTACACTTATTTTTAAATAAGCGCTCACTATTCGGGTTAGCCGGGAAAGGACGTTGGGGTCGTATAACCCATTCTGAATATGTGATACGTCGTTATGGATTGCATTTGAATACCGGTGTTGAAGACCGGATATTTATGAAAACGGAAGGATTACCATCGAATATTTCTGCGTCGGCTGATCTCCGATATAGAAATTTATTACCCTTTGTGATGGGAAGTCCGGTCGTGATTAGTGAATATCTGGATTGCAAGGACTTCTTTGTAAGTGCCTTCGGTTCCGTTCGATCTCGGAACGGACTTGTATGGATGTGTGTATGACGTTACAATTTGAGATGTAAAGCTGGTTTCTATCAAATATATTTCCGTTGGTGGCGGAGAATTTATTCTCCTAGCTTAACACCCTTAGAGGTTATGTAGTTGATGGTTACTAGTGATACATTCCCAAATCGGTAATGTGGCATACGAAGTGCTGTTGAGCATTTGATGATCAAAGCACGGCTTTCGTATAAAGCGTGGCTTTGTGGACGAGACTTCATCGAACCTCACACCCCGGAAATGGTCAAAACAGGAAGGATGCGACAAGGTTATTAGGGGGTAGCGCCCCTTTAGTGTATGTCATTCCTTCTGGATAGAGGTGGTATCATGGTATGGAGCCTAGATACTTAATCTATGTTGTTGCTGCAAATTTTTTCCTTTGTGGCTGTGGGAAATTGAGGATCCTCGGATATAGATCGGTTACGATCGGGGAATGACATATTCGTGTCAGTAGTTACCCAGTTAGGGGTAACCCGGCCTTGTGTTGGTAGAGATCCGGTTAGGTTCTCAGGTCGTCTTTCCAGAGGCGTACCCATGTGTCAATGGGAAGTTCCTTGGCCTGACCATTTGTTGGAAATCCAAAGAAACAATACGCTCTTGTACGGTTTTAGTTGTAGAACCTATCATTCACTTATGGTGGTCACCACTGTTTGGATGTTAGCTATAGTAGGCATAAGTGCGAAATGCCTATACTGGCTAAGATTTATATCTTTATTTTCGAAATGATTTTTCTGACACTATGCACTAGTAATAATATCAAATGTTTCTTTTTAATGCGTATCAAGCATTGTTGACTATCATAAGGAGAAATCTCCTCCGATTCTACGTTTGTATTGTGTGTGTGTGCGGGAGGCCTTATGGTAGTCTCATTTTCTAAAAAGCATTACGAATCTATTTTAAAATTATCCTTTACTTTGTTTTAAAAATAAACTGTTTTAGTTCTCACACCAGTCACATGACTGACTCGGAGTTTATTGTTTTCCTTCCTAAACTCTAGGTGCCCACCAATTTCCACACGGGCAGTCAAGAGTCGGGTTTATCAGGATATTCTGGAATTTAGGAGTTGCTGGAGGAAGGTTGGAGGGCATGGCATATTCACTAGTATATAGTATTTCTTTTCCGCTGTTTGTTGTTGTTTGTTGTTGTACACTCTGATAATGTAATGTGATGTAATGTAATAACTGATATAGTTCTTTGTTTAAAGATTATTCATTTATCTATTATATGTTGTTCCGCTGCGATTGTGAGATTATGATATTGTTCTGTTGTTTCTGTCTGTTCTGTTCCTTCTTCTTTCTTTCTTCTACCTCTTTCTTTTTTTCTTTAACCCTAAAGACTCGTAAGTTTGTTCCTCTTTGGCTGGATTGTTGTGGAATGTTGCCAGCTCAAAGGAGTACGGATTTTTGGGCCTTTACAGCTCGGCATGTCATGGAGGGCGATTTTGTGCAGGCAAGTAAAGAGGTGCGGTAGCGGTCATGAGGTGGTGGCACGGCTGTGCTCGAGGGTAGTCGCGATTTTGAAATTGGGGCCACGCTGATGGATTCGCGTACGAGCGAAAGTGGTGACGTCGCGTGAGCAATGGTGAGTCAGAGCTATCACGATAAAGGGGGAAGATTTGACCTGGATGTCGAGCAGTGCGATGGTGGTGGTGTTCGAACCCGGGGTGTTTTGGCAGCAAGTTATTCTTAGTTTACAATTTAATTTTGAAATTTAATAAATTATTGTTGAGATTTAAATTTTAAGTAGATAAATTTGTTAAGAGTAATCTGTTTAAAATTAAAAGGAATTAGTTTAAAATTAAAAGTAGTGGATTAATTTGTAAAAGGAAATTTGTTAGAAATTTAAATTTATTAGGTGAAAAGATTTATTAAAGGAAAGGTTGTTTTTAAATATAAATTTTTGTTAAGTAGATTGGTAAAAAAAGGGATTTCTTTAGGAATTAAAGGTATCAATTTAAAACTTAATCTATTTGATTATCTTAAGATACCAAAAGATTTTTTAAGGGAATTTAAAAAGGGATTTGTTAAAAAGATTTAAAAGCATTAGTTCAAAGCTAAAATAAAAATTAAAACTATTAAATGGAAATTAATTGTTCAGTTGATTCAAATATTAATAATCTGTGTAAATATTTATACAAGGTATAAATCAAGAAAATCGAGTCAAGACGGAAATGGATTGCAAATAAAAAGCTAAGGTGAGAACTTCTTAGTCAAAAAGGGTTTTGGTTCAATTTTAAATAGTTAGATTTAAAAAAAAAATTGTTGATTGTGTTGATTGTTTGTTTGGATAATATAGTATTATCTATAGTATTGAAATAGACCCTATATGCCGCCTATTAAGCGGATGTTATTTATTAAACCCATATAACGCGATATTCCACTTCGAAGTGGAATTAGTATTATATATGTACTTGGAGTTGATTTCCCGCATTATATAGTGGATGAGACCCTATTGCGCCGCTTATTAAGCGGATAATATTTTATAAATCCCATATACCGCGATATCCCGTCTTGAAACGGGATTGGTATTGTGCTAATGGATGTGGATGCAGGGAAATAGGTTGGAGGGATCCAACTGGATTCCTCAAATAATTGAGCTGGTTTCAATATTGTGTCTTGATTTCTTTTTATTATAATCCCTGTCTGATTATCGTTATAATTGAAATCGTTAAAGGCTAAAATTTAGCCGAATAAAATTCTGGTATCATTAGATACCAGAAATAAATAAAATTTGATTTTTAAAATAAGTAGTAGATAAATTTGTAAAATGGTTTAAATTGGGATATTTGAATTATTATAAACGATTTATATAAAAGATTTGTAAAATTGATATTTATAAATTAAAATATCGGGATTTTAAACAAGTTTTTATAAGCGTTAAAATGAATTATAAATGAATTCATAAGTGAATGAAATTTGTAAATTGTGAAGTTATAAAAGGAAATGAGTTTTTGTAAATAAAGAGAATTAAAAATAATTTACTTATAAATTGGGTTTTAGAATTTAAATGAAATATAAATAGAATTTGTTAAGTAAGGGATTTTATAAGTTGAAGTTTTTATAAAACTATAGATGTGAATTTATAAACGTTATTTTATAAATCCGAAATCAATTGAAATCGATAAATTAAACATAAAAGTTTATTAAAGGAGATGTATCCATAGTTTTGGACAGTGGATAACCTTCTAAATAAAACGTGTAGAAAAAGTTGAATTTGGATTAACGAAGTATATTCACGATTTTGGATAACGAATAATATATTAAGGAAATGTTTTGAGGGAAAATGATATTTTAAATAGAATTAAAACGATTAGAGATGTTTTTAATGTATTAAGTATTAAAAACATAGACTTCAACATTCATTGTTGAAATAGGCGTTTTCAGGGAATAGAAGGAAATGGCGGACTATAACACTGTTGTTATAGTAAATGATTTCCGAAAGGAAATGTTTTATACAGTATTGGGATTTATATATCTGTCTAAATTTCGAATCCCTATACTGGAGATTTTGGGTCGCCGTAACAATGTTTTACGCAACATTTGTTTGGACTCAAATAAAAGTGTTAAAGAAAATGTTTTCCTTAAGAAATGAAATATGTACTTAATATTAATTTAAGTATATCGAATATTTTCCTAATATTGAAAATAAATAGATTTGTGGAATACTTATTATTAAATAAGTAGGGAAATGTTTTCCAATATGAAATGAACGTTTTGAGAATTATCTTTTTAAAGATAAATTGAAAGTGAATATTTGAAATCGATTTGAAAATCATATATTCATAGATATTTTGGAAATGTAAATTCAATATGGAATTTATAAATGAAATTGGGAAAATTGGTTTAAAAATAAATATCGATTTATTTTTGAAGTATGGAAATTATCTTGTAAAGATATTTTTGGAAGATAAATAATTTGGAAAATTATTTGGAATCTGGTGATGTTGTGCATACCTATTGATAGTTAGGTAACCGACTATCAATATTTACCTTTAAATAGGTATTTGTTGTGATTGCTTGAATTTGAAGGCTACACTTATTTTTAAAAATAAGCGCTCACTATTCGGGTTAGCCGGGAAAGGACTTTGGGGTCGTATAACCTATTCCAAATATGTGATACGTCGTAATAGATAGCATTGATGAACGGTGTTGAAGACTGGATATTTATGAAAACGGAAGGATTACCGTCGAATGTTTCTGCATCGGCTAATCCTCGATATAGAAATTTATTACCCTTTGTGATGGGAAGTCCGGTCGTGACTAGTGAATATCCGGATTGCAAGGACTTCTTTGTAAGTGCCTTCGGTTCCGTTCGATCCCGGAACGGACTTGTATGGAGGTGTGTCTGACGTTACAATTTGAGATGTAAAGCTGGTTTCTATCAAATATGTTTCCGTTGGTGGCGGAGAATTTATTCTCTTAGCTTAACACCTTAGAGGTTATGTAGTTGATGGTTACTAGTGATACATTCCCAAATTGGTAATGTGGCATACGAAGTGCTGTTGAGCATTTGATGATAAAAGCACATCTTTTGTATAAAGCGTGGCTTTGCGGACGAAACTTTGTCGGACCTCACACCCCGAAAATGGTCAAAACAGGAAGGATGCGGCAAGGTTCTAGGGAGTAGCGCCCCTTAGTTTATGTCATTACCTACTGGATAGAAGTGGTATCATGGTATGAAGCCCAGATACTTAACTTATGTGAATATTGCAAATTTATATGACTTTTTGATTCATGTTGGTTGAGGATCCTCAGATAAAGGTTGTTACAACCGGGGGGTGGCATACGCACGTCAGTAGTTACCTATTTTTGCAGAGGTAACCCGACCTTGTGTTGGCAGAGACCGGTTAGGTTCTCGTGGCGTCTTTCCAGAGGCATTTCCATGTGGCAATGGGAAGTTCCCTGGCCTGACCATTTGTTGGAAATCCAAAGAAACAATACGAACCTTGTACGGTTTTAGTTGTAGAACCTGCCATTTAAGATGGTTGGTATAGTAGGCATAATGTAATGGTACCTATGCTGGCTAAGATTTATATCTTTACTTTCGAAACAATTTTTTCTACACTATGCACTAATAATAATATAAAAAATGATTGGATTTTACGTAGTAAGCATCTTTGACTATCATAAGGAGAAATCTCCCCCAAGTCTGCGTTTGCATTGTGCGTGTGCCAGGAGGCCTTATGGTAGTCTCATTTTCTAAAAAGCATTGCGAATCTATTTTAAAATTATCTTGTTCTTTGTTTTAAAGATAAATAACTTTTTTAAGTTCTCCCACCAGTCTCATGACTGACCTGCAGTTTATTGTTTCCCTTCCTAAACTCTGGGTGCCCACCAGTTTCCACATGGGCAGTCTAGAGTTAGGTTATCAGGATATTCTGGAATTCAGGAGTTGTTGGAGGCAAGGTGGATGGCATGGCGTATACACCAGTATATAGTATTTCTTTTCCGCTGTTTGTTGTTGTAAACTCTGATAATGAATGTAATGTGATGCAATGTATAAAATATGCAGTTCTTTTGTTTTCATGATTATTCATTTATCTATTATATGTTGTTCCGCTACGATTGTTAGATTATGATAATTTTTGTTCTATCTTTTCTTCTTCTTCTACCTCTTTCTTTTTCTTAAACCCTAAGTGTTCGGTTTTCCGACATTCGATTGCTCGGCAGCTGATACAGTGGACGTATTGATGTCCATTTTCAAAAGTCAAAAAATCGTGTCCTTACAGTTATGATCAAGGGAGCATAATGATGAATGCATATCAACTCAAGCCATAAAAGATCTAATCAACATAATAAATCAAATCACATGAAATAAAATCAAATCCAAGGGTAAAATTCAAATCGGCCTCTAGCAAAAGAAAAAGAAAAATAATATAAATGTAAGATAATGGGAAACCTGCACATATCCCCTTTCTACTTCACTATCCTCCTTCCTTTCTTCATCTATATATATGGCCTCATATGTTCATTTATTCATACTTGCAGAAAAAAAGGATCGGTCATTAAAAACATAAGTAAGAAAGGATACACTTAAAGGAAGATGAGATAATCAAGTAGTTCACCTTTGTGTTTAAAATAGTGGGTACAACACTTAACATCTTCAACTGGTTAATATATATAAACATACAAATGTACTTTTGAAAGAATTTTTGATCTGGGCTAAATGATTACACGCTTTTTATGTACATATGCGTATGTATAAGGCTTTATATATGAATAAGTCTCACCTACACATCAAAGGAACTTTGTATATATTCCAGGAAGTTACTCTCTTCATATTTAATTGAGTAAATAGTTAAAACTCTTCCCTTTGAAAATCGATTACTCCACAACCAATTAGTATTAAACCATGATTTCAAAATGAAACTTGTTTGTTTTTTAGTATAATGTAATATAAAATTTATTTCATTCAATCTCATGAAGCATGGAGAGAAAAAGAATCAGATTTTACAGTAAATAACTTAAGTTGGTTAAATTTGGTATATCATGATTTAATATTTGGATTATACATTCATGATCGTTGTTGGAATGGTGAATTTAGGAGGTGATTTGGTGATTTTTAGTGTGGTGTGAGGTGAGAAATTCAGAGATGAACGGTTTTGGTTCTATGATTGAATTTTGGCGAACCACTCGATTGCGTGGCCAGAGTTTTGGCCTAAATAAAGCTTGAAGGTCGGGGAATTCTCGAAAATGAAGCGGTGATTTTTAGGGGTTCATGGTGGCTTGACGAGGTCCATGTAGGGTTTTGTGACAGTTTTAGGGGGGTATCGGTTTCGAGGCAATGGCGAGGAAAAGGGGTGAAATGGACGTGCGGTACGGGGGGAAGTGGTGCGATGGTTGTGGCAGATGGAAAAGCTTAGCGAAGGATGGTGGTCTGGGGTGGCTAAGCGAGACATTTATGAGTTTTGAATGTTGTTGGGTTGGAGTTTGAAGGTTCAAAAGTTGAACGGAGGGCACGGTTGTGGTTTCAAAGGGACGAATATGGAGTGGGGGTCGTAGGCGACTCGTAGGGACGGTAGGCGTCAAACTACAGTGATCAGACCCAACGTGCACGTGTACGTGTACGTGTACGTCTACGTGCAAATGCATGGAGCGTTCAAAATGAAGAGGGAAGAAGAAAGAAAATGGGAGAGGAAGAGAGAATTGAGAGTTGGGTTGTAATTGTTTTCTTGAGCCGTAGCGGGCAGGCCTTTTTTCTTAGAAGAATAAAGTAGTTTAGCAAATTTATACTAATAATATTTAAATTAAAAACATTATTTTGTCATTCATTTAAAACCCAATCAAACGTGGAGGTTTTTGCTTGTTGATCATAACACCGAGTTTTATAATCTAAAATTATTTTGTAAATTTGCAGAAATAAAAAATTAGGTTAATTATAATAACTTAATAAGATAAATACTTAAAGTCTTAATTGATTTAATCTTATTTTAATTGGTAAACAGTTATGAAATGGATTGTTTAAGTAATAATAAATTATTTTAAAATATCTTTAATTTATAAGTAATTTTGGATAAAAATATAAATTAATTCAGTTAATTGAAATTAATTAAATTCTGGTTCATAAATTGTTTAATATTAATTATTCATCATTAATTTAGTGATGATCTATGCCTTAGCTATATCGCTCTTGGATATTATTTCAACTGTTCCTTGTCTGTACCATTCAGTAGACAAACCAGTTAAAATGTTGGAATAAAACGTTGACACGTTGTATTTGAAATAAACATATGTAATAAATTCCCATATATGAATGATGACAGCCTGAATGTGAATTGTTTATGTAAAACGATCTGGACATTTTAATTTTATTGCTTGGATTTGAAGAGACCGAAATCAGATATCAATGTTATCCGGAACCACTTCGATTTGATAATTACTATGAACCTTTACGGGTTTGATTATAGAGTTTAAATGCTGGAATTGGATTAATTTCACAAATTCAACTATTTTAAATAAATAATTATACTTAGACATTGTCAAAATACCGATGGATTTTAATAAAAGCGTTTGTGTTAAAATAAGATGAAAACTCATCATGTTTGTACGAGTTACCTTGGTTTTTCAAAAGATTTTTATAACTTAAGTATTTCAAGTTAAGTGGGTTTACTCACCCTAGTTTCCAGCCTAACTCGGGTGTTACTTTATTGTAATGCTCGGGTTAGACCGAGTATTACAGTTTTCAAATTAGGATGCTTTTGGAGCTTAGAAGACGAGCTGGATGGCAGAGACGTATTTGATTATATTCCGCTGTGTATTGTAGGTTGTATATTCAGCATTATAACTGTCCAGATTTATATATATTTTGATTGTACTCTGATAATTTGTATGTATATTAACAGTTACAGTTTTCCCTTGTATAAAATGTTGTTATTGTATATTATATTTTATTCCGCTGCAATTGTGAGATTCTAAGTTGTTGTTATTATATTTCTTCATCTTTCTCTTTTCTTCTTTAACCATAACAACCTGGTATTTCCAGCACTCGATTGCTTGACACTCTATGCAGTGAATGTATTAGTGTTGATTTTTGAGGGTCGAAAACCGCTCGCTCTTTACACATGTAAATTACTGTGCTATATAACTTAAACTATTATTTAGATTTAGAATATTCCAAGAGATTAGTTATTATAATATTAAATGTTTATTGAAATAAATTCTAATTTTATTAAATAGCCTTGTAAATTAATTAGTTATAAAAAATGATTTATATATGAGTTATCGATGTTATTTGGAATGTTTTGGTTTACTTAAACATATTTTAAAAATAAACTACTATTCCTTAAAAATACTTATTTTATATATATAGTTTTAAAGGATTGAATTTATTTATAAATCCCCTCGAGATTGGAAGAAAAGTTTGTTAAACGAGTATGATTTTAGAAGAGAAATCTTATAGTGGGATTTTGGGAGCTTATAGAAAAATTCCAAAGTGTTAAAAATACGAGAAATTCGAAAAATGAATTAGAATTCATAAAGGAGGTTAAAAATGGGTATTTGGAGATATAGGCAAGTGCATTCGACCTTAAAAATATTAAGGGGTTTACAAATAAAATTTGTAAATAATTGTGAGAATAGGAAATAAACGGGCTATTTCCTGAATATTGGGATAAGAAGATCTTAGGAAATATACATATAAATATTCCTAAGTTTTGGATGGAAAGGATTTGAAAATAATTGACTTCGAGATTTTAAATATAGAAATATTTTCGAAGGGATGAATTATAATTGGAAGAGAAAAAATATATTTCAAGTATTGAAATGACTTGAAAACATCTTGTTAAGGATATAAGAATGGAAGTTTGATCTCCACTATGGAAATATTGGAAGGGTTTGAATATATATATATATATATATATATCTTATAAAGATATTTTGAGAATATTTTGGTGAATTATAATAAGGCCAGATGATTGCTTATGGATGTTTTGTTAATAGTTAAATAACTGACTGCCAATATTGGCCAATTTCATTAATCGTTTCGAAGAGACCAAGATCATATTTAATTATCTGAAAACTTCTCTGATCTGGTTTGAACATTAAGATGAATATAGTGAAGATGACGAAGACGGTGGTTCAGTTTGTCCAGATCTAGGACACATCGTCATTGGAGGTCGATGAGAATTTTAAGTGGAATTTTGTTCTTGAAAGGTAATGCTTATCCTCGAGCCTCATCAACCGAGAATGACTAAAACATGGTAGATGTAGCAAGGCTAAGTGGGTCGCACCCAAGTAGGGTATGTTATCACTTTACTAGATGTCCTCGGAAACCTATATATTATGGATATGGGTGTGTACAAAAGAAGGAGCGCTTGATAGTAAGGGTGGGAACACCCGTGGTGATAACATATTCGGTCTATCTAGGTTAGGGGTAGGTCGATCTTGTGTAGTAAGGGATCCCGGTGATGGTCCTCGGTACATTGTTCTAGAGGTGTACTATATTGGGCGGTACCCCGGTGGCCTAGTCATTCGACGGAATCCATTCTCCAATGAGTGCCATACGGTTTTGATTGTGCCCAACTATGCTGAAACGTGAGATGCAAGCATTTTAGCTATTTTCAATTTACTTGGTTTAGAAACTATTATAACATCAGACGATTTTGATAAGAATGTTTTTGTTATCGTAACGTAAAAACTCGTCGTGTTTATGTGTGGCATGGTCTTATGCCTTTGTTTTCAAAGGATTTTGATAAAAGTTAATAATTCAAATTGAGTTTGTTTTTCTCATGCTAATTTTCCAGACTGACGTAGGTGTTATTTTATTATAATGCTCGGGTCAGACCGAGTATTACAGATACGGGATATGATGCTATGGAGCCCAGGAGACGATCTGGATGATAGAGATGTATATCCGTACTTGGTTATAATTTCCACGATGTGAGGATACGTTATTATAACTGTCCATTTTGATATATTGAATTATTGTACTCTAATGACTACAAGGATATAAACTGTTACAGATTCTTTTGTATAAAAATCTGTTAATATATATTATATTTCATTCCGCTGCGATTGTGAGATTTTATGATATTGTTGTTCTATTTTCCTCTACCTTTCTATTCTGCACCCTAAAGTATTCGTATTTCCATTCAATTTGGGTTGAACTGGTGTGAATTATAGTTGACTCAAAGGGTATGGATTTACAACCGAGCGGTTTTCGACCCTCGAAATTCGACACTAATACATTCATTGTATAGAACGCTGAGCAATCGAGTGTCGTAAATACCAGGTTATTAGGGTTTAAGAAGAAAACGATGGAAGAAGAAACAAAAATAACAACAACATAGAATCACACAATCGCAGTGGAAAAAAATATAGTACACAATAACAACATTTTATACAAACGAAAACTGCAAATGTTAATATACATACAATTATCAGAGTATAATCATCAACCAACAAATCTGAACAACTATAATAACTTGTCCCTAAATGCTGAAGATACAGCCGTCAATACACAGCGGAATACGATCAAAATACATGCAATACGTCTCTACCATCCAGCTCGTCACCTGAACTCCAAAAGCATCCCAACCTAAAATTTTATAGTAGTAGGTTTGACACGAGCATTACAATAAAGTAACAACCAAGTCAAACTAGAAACCAGGGTGAGTAAAACCCACTTAATTTGAAATACTTAAGTTATCGAAATCCTTTGAAAACCAAGGTAATTCGTCCAACACGACGAGTTTTTTTGTCTTATTACAACCAAAACACTTTTCCAAAAAATGCAGTGGTATTATAAAAATTTCTATGTAGAATTACCTATTTAAAATGGTCAAATTTGGTAAGTTAAACAAATCCAAGCATATATGGCTCTATAATCAAAATCATAGGGGTTTGTAGTGATTATTAATTCGAAGTGGTTTCGGATAACGCTGATGTCCGATTTCTGTCTCTTCGAATCAAAATGATAAATTTTAAAGATCCAGTCATTTTAAATAAACAATTCATATGAAGGGTGTTTGTGCCAAAATTGGTCATTAACCCAATTCCAAATGAAAACACCAAACAGCAATCATAGCTCCTAGATAGAATATATGTAGAGAGTATAAATATGAAGAATAGTAAATATTAAAGAGAAAGTAATAAAGACACAGAATTTATAGTGGTTCGGATGATTCTGGCCTACGTCCGCTCCAGAAATTTACTTTTTATTGGTGTTAGAATCAACTAAGTTACAATCCAGAGTTTTTAGAACCACAATGCTAGAGTAGCCTTTGTGTAGAATACGAAGAGAGATAGAATGAAGATCCCTTTACTAAAACCTCACATGCTGTATTTATAGGCAAATTCTGAGTTACTGTACTTCCTGAGGGGTACAAGCCCATTAAGACCTTTGCTGAACCTACACCCTTCATTACAACTAACCCTGAGTACAGTACATCCCGACCCGAGCCTCCCTAGGTGACGACCTAAAGCAGCCCTATGCTTGACTCGAAGTACTTCATGCTAGAACTCGAAGCGGTAAACACGCCGAGCTGTATGACTGAATGGTCGAACTCCAATCATACCGAACCATATATCTGTCCAAGTAGCTCAAATTCATCGTATTCTGATCTTGACAAACGAGTAGTCGAGTTAGTTAGATCTGCTTGTCCAAGGCCTTGCCAAGAAGGCGGGTTAAAATTTTACCCCCAAAACATGCCTTGCTATTGGAAGGTGTGTTATAAATAGCCTCAAATCCGATATTCGAATTTCATATTTCATTCATAACCATACTATTAAATCCATGATTAAAGCCATCCTATCCAAGTGCCATCGCCGCATTCTTATCCAGACCTACGACTGCTCTTAGTTGATATCCAAATTTAAGACCGCTACGGGCCTTTTGCTAAATTCAGGACCTCACCGAGTCCAACTATCCTAAGTTGAAGTCCGACTCTCTTACCTCACCAGGTTTAACTTCGAATCCGTAGACCTTTCCGGGTCGCGTTATCCTGTTTCAGCCTCGTACCTTTGGTCAAGGGCTTGTATATTCTTCGACCTCGGCCTTCCAAATGAGGGTTTCCATATTCTCCGGCCTGACTCTCCGGTCCAAACTTTTTATATTCTCCGGCCTCGACTCTCCGGCCAAGGACTTTTTATATTCTCCAGCCTCGACACCCTGGTCAAGGACTTTTTATAATCTCTGGCGTCGACTCTCTGGTCGAGGACATTTTATATTCTTCGTCCTTGACTCTTCGGTCGAGGGCTTTTATATTCTTCGGCCTCGACTCTCCGGTCGAGGACTTTTTATATTCTCCGCCCTCGACTCTCCGTTCGAGGGCTTTTATATTATCTGGCCTCGACTCTCCGCTCGAGGGCTTTTATATTCTTTTGCCTCGACTCTTCGGTCAAGGGCTTTCATATTCTTCGGCATCGACTCTCCAGTGGAGGACTTTTTATATTCTCTGGCCTCGACTCTCCGGTCGAGGACTTTTTATATTCTCAGGCCTCAACTCTCCGATCGAGGACTTTTTTATTGTTTGGCCTTGAATCTCCGGTCGAGGACTTTGTTTTTCCCGTTCAAGTCCATTCCATTGCTCTCTGGCAAAGGGACTCATAATTCGCAATTACTGCCCCGTCTCTCCGGTCGGGATGGTAATCGCTTGGCCTGTATTATCTATTCAATTAGTCCTATCCCGATCATTACAAATCTCAGTTATCAAAGAAAAATTTCATACAACAAAGGGAATTAAATGTCTAAAGTACCAAAGGAGAAAGCAGAGTTTGCAGAAAAAAAGAAATAAAATAGGATTTCATAGGCCCAAGTAGTATGGTTTTTCGTCATCTCAAAGCACGCCTAGGGACCGTCCTCGATCCCATACATGTGCAAGTACATAGCTATATTACTTTGAGTTCTATTACTTATTCAGAACCATAAAACCATTCAATTGATAATAAGCCGGTGGTGACTAGATCCAGCGCCACCTTCGTTCGAGATAGGTGGTGGCCGCTCCCGTTCCACTGTTGTAGCTCGATTCCTTATGTACTGTTGCAGATGACCATTCCTTACGTTCTCTTCCGTGATATCTCTCAAATGCCTACAATCATTTGTGTTGTACCCATCTAGCTCATGGAATAGGCAATGCTTTTTCGATGCCCGCTCGTATTCAGAAGGTTCCCTCCTTGCCGGCCTTCGATACTAGAGGTGCCCTCGAGTATCCAAGTAAATCCTTTCTAGAGTCTCAATGAAATCTATGTAAGAAGAAAACTTTGGCTCCCTCTGAGGCCTCTTCGAAGTGCTATTGTTGCCATTCATTTTCCTTTTTCCTTTATCATCTTTATTTGGATCCTTCCTAGGCGGACCTCCACCCCTTACTGCATAAGCATCAGCTTCTCTCAATACTCTTTCAGCCTACTTATCTTCCTGCCTCAGGAACCTTTCCGCCTCATGATAGAACTCTCCAAGATCCCTCGGTGGGTCCCGTTCCAACGACATCTTGAAATCCGAATTATTTGCAATTCCTTAAACTACTGCCGTCAAAACCATCGACGGATCAGGCCTATCCACCGAAGCCATTGCCACGTTGAATCTGTTTAAGAAATCCCCGGGCGACTCTCCCTTCCATTGTTTCATCGATGTCAAGGTCATTACTTTCTTGGGCCTGACTATATGTACCCGAAACTAGCTCATAAACCTTTCAATCATCTCCATCCAAGTGTCAATAGAACCACTCTCTAGTTGTCTGAACCACATAGCTGTGATATCCGTCAAATACACAGGGAAGCATCGAGCCATGACCTCATCCGATGCCCCCCAATACCTCCATATATCTCATGTACCTCATCAAGTGAATGGAAGGTTCCGTTCTCCCGTCATACATCTCCAACATTGGTAGCTTAAAATCTGTTGGGTTCCTAGCTTGCCTGATAGTTGGAGTAAAGGGAATCCTATTCACATCCTCCAAGTCTTTATTTACCAATCCACCTCTCACTACTCATTTGACCATCTTCGCTAATCTGTCATTGTCGCCAAGCTGTAATCCATGCCTGTTGCCTCTGATCTGTCCTCGGAGTTCACGAGGGAATCCTGGCACATACTCCTCATCATGTAGTCCAATATTCCTATTGGCGTCAGGCTGCACAGCGTCATCTGGTATCCCCTCATGGATTGGTCCAGCATTTTCTTCTGGTGTGCCCCCGAGTCTAGGTCCATCAATGTTGATAGCCGTCTGCTGATTGGGGGCTACCTCCTATTGAACCACTCCATCTGCTTGCTAGTGGGGTGCTCCTGATCCTGCTCTATCGATCTGAACTCTCGTAGCTCCTACTTGTCCGAATTGTCTGAGAAGAATCTGTATCATCTCCTCTTGTCTTTTCAGCATCGCTTCCATCTCATTTCTGGTGATGTATGCAGATGCTTGACCAGCTCTATCTCTAGAGGAGACCTCTTGACTTCCCTCTTGATTGCTTCTTTCAGTCACTTTCTTCCTTGTTGGTGGCCTAGCCATTGCCTCCCAGAATCCAAGTTTCTAGCTTGAAAATCCCTGAGTTCAGTTCTCAGTGAAAGCACCAAAATGTTGGCGCCAAAATTGGTCACTAACACCCAAATCCAAATGAAAACATCAAATACCAATCACAGCTCCCAGATAGAATATATGTAGAGAGTATAAATATGAAGAACAATAAAAATTAAAGAGAAAGCAGTAAAGACACAGAATTTATAGTGGTTCTGCTGACTCCGGCCTACGACCACTCCAGAAATTTACTTTTTATTGATTTAGAATCAATTACAGTTACATCTAAAGTTTTAGAACCACAATTGCAGAGTATCCTTTGTGTAGAAGATGAAGAAGGCAAAATGAAGATCCCTTTTCTGAAGCCTCACATGCTGCATTTATAGGAAAATCTCGAGTTACTAGGTTTCTTGAGGGGTACAGGCCCATTAAGACCGTTGCCTAAGCAACACCCTTTATTGCAACTGATGCTGAGTTCTGTACATGCCGACCTGAGCCTCCCTAGGCGACGACCTGAAGCAGCCCTACACTTGACTCGAAGTAGTTCATGCTAAAACTCGAAGCGATAAACACGCTGAGCCATACCATATTGCCGAGCCACACCGTCCTGCCGAGCCGCACCGTCCGACCGAGCCGCATCGTCCTGCCAAGCCGCACCGTCCTGCCGAGCCGCAACGTCCTACCGAGCCGCAACGTCCTACCGAGCCGCAACTTCCTACCGAGCCACACTGTCCTGTCGAGTCGCACCATCCTACCGAGCCGCACTATCTTACCGAGCCGCACTATCTTGTCCAGCCACAATACCTTGCCAAGCCACCTCAAGCCAAACTAGCCTGGCTGATCCACACACAACCAATCCACATATGCCGATCCGTTCGAGGCTGCATCACCAATACCGAATGACTTACGCTGATCCATCTTTGTCCAGCATATACCGATCCACTTTTATCCACGCCAATCCAGCCCATTCCCTTTCATGCGGATCGGCACTTACTCAACCGAACCAAGTATGATCGAGCCATCTTGGTCGAACGGCCGAGCCACATGGTCGGACCACAAATGACCAAACCGTGTTATGCCATCTCTCATCGACCAAGCCATGTGTGACTGAACGGTCGAACTCCAATCATACCGAACCATATATCCGTCCAAGTAGCTCAAACTCATCGTATTCTGATCTCGACGAACGAGTAGTCGACTTAGTTAGATCCACCTGTCCAAGGCCTTGCAAAAAAGGTGGGCTAACACAGGGTGACAATATTCATATATGGGGGTTTATTAAAATGTATCAACATTTTACTCTAACCATTTAATTTCGCTTGGCTACTTAATGGCACAGTTAAGAACTGTAACGAGCACGGTCGTTATTGTATATACATTGCAAAGAGCCCGGTCATTATTGTAAAATGATTAGGAGACGTATCTCAGTCCATTGTAAAGGGCCCTGTCTTTACATGTGGAACATACAATAACAACATTTTATACAAAGGAAAAACTGTAATTGTTAATATGCATACAAGTTATCAGAGCAAAACAAATTACATCATGTTTATATCAAAATTGGGCACAACACTCTTCGAAAGTATTTGAAAAGATAAAATGAAGAAAGTAAACGTAAAAAGAAGAATATCTAACAAACACTTCAAAAATAGATAAGAAAAACATGCAGAAACACAGAGATTTAGAGTGGTTCAGCGCATGACCTATGGCCACTATAAAATTGATGATTTTATTGATGTTTTCTTGCTGATTACAACCGATTATAGCGGATTACAACAGTAAATTTTGAGTATAACAGTGGTCTTGGAGTGCAAAAATGGTTTCGTTAGGATCTAGATGTAGAAGAGCCAAAAGTCCTTTTTCTGTAGACTCTGGAATGCTATTTATAGGCATAGGCTGCAAATATCTCGCTCACATCTTGGGAGACCTCTTCTGGCATATGGGTGGGCCCATACAATTGATCCCACATGGTTTGCACTCGGTCCGTGATCAATAAGATTGCATTTTGTATCGATTAGGATTTGACCCAATCGAGTTGGAATTGAGCATGAACATTCTTTAGATTGTACGTAAGCTCCTGTGAAAATTTGGTGGCATTTGGACTTAAATTGTGAGTTATAATCAATGCAAGTTCGAGTTTTGTATGCTATCTAGTTTGTCTCGATGCCGTTCGTATCGATCTGTGCGAATCGATTCAGGCACGTGCTTGTAAGTTGATATGGCGCTAACTCCTCGGATTGATCAACTGTTTATGTCGAATGATCGAGTCTTCATTTGTACATGCCTGCTACATATCGATCATCATTGCTCTATTCGTATCGATCAACTTATCTTTGTTCGTATCGATTGTCTTTGCTCTATTCGTATCGATCTTCTTTGCTATGTTCGTATTAGTCGTCTTTTCTTTGTTTGTATCGGTGGGTTACATCTCACTCTGTACCAATTGTACATGCTCTACTTCATATCGATGGTAGGCGTGTATTTCGTATCGATTGGTGGTCGATCGATATGAAGTGTGTCTAAAATAGATTGATACAAAATAGACTCCCGTGTTGTTTACAGATGGATACGAATTAGATGCTGATTGACCGATACGAACAAAGAATGATCCATTCGAAGTGGTGCAAAGAAGGATGGATACGAAGTAGGTGGATCTAGACCGATATGACGTTGACTCACTTGCTACTGATTGATTCCAAAATGTCTATAGTTGATGGATTTGAAACCGATCGATATGAAGAAGGACTCTCCCCGGATGGATACAAACAAGGTGATTGCTTGAATTGTATCGATCATATCTCGAGCTTACGAACTCCGATGACTTGAAATTCGAAATGTTGGCTTTCATAGTTTTGCTTGTCTAGTCATATGAATTGTAGCTTGATCCGGACTTGGATAAAATTTACCGACATCCATAGTGAATCTGCGTATAATCGATCTTCGGGATGAACTTTCCTTGGTTTCCACTCAATTCCTTGATATCACGGCCTTGCCAAAGGGCGGGATAACATTTTCCCTCCAAAGTACGTTTTGTGAGGACATGACATGCTTTGAAAAGCTACAATCTTCATTCTAAAAAGTTCCATCTAACTTTTCAAATGGTTGTTGTTTTCTCGTCGAATGTTGTGATCTTTGATTGATCAAAGGAAGCATACATCACAAACTGTTGACTATTAACCGTTGTACTATGCAGTGTTGTAACTGAGTATCGACTATAGCAAACTGTCGTTTGTTGTGATAATTGTCGTTGGGTAAGCATTCAATTCTTGTAAATTTTGGAAATCGAATGTTAGTCCATTATACATGAATGTATGTTAGCCTGACTCCCGTTAACGTTCGTACGTTCATGAGCCATTGTCAATGTCTTAAAAAAAATTGTATCGAAACCCGTATTGACCCTATCCTAAATCAATGTGAAATTCGATCCGTAACAACACTTGATGGTTGTTTTGGAATTTCTATTCATATCAATCCTCTCCCGGATCGATGTTAAAGGTCAAAAAATTGTTTTTGTATCGATGAGACTTGAATCCAGGGATACGAAGTTGGGGTAACTCACTGATGTATAGGAAGTTACCATTTTGCATTAATGACTGTCGATGGATTAGAATGGTCCAAACCAGTCTCTATTGTCTTGTTCGTATCGATGATATGATGGATACAAAGAGTTATATTCTTGGCTGATGTAAGTGGATGGATACGAACAACGCTTCGTATCGATAGTGGATGGTTACGAGCAAGCATTGCTTCAACTAAGTGGTTCATAGATACGAATAGCGTTCTTTATATCTATTATATATGTAATCGATCATTGATGGATACGAACAGCTGTGTCCCCAATTGATATAGCTAAATGGGTACGAAGAAGACTTTGCGTATCGGTAACGCTGAAAACCATTTCTACCAGTTTTTAATACTAAGAGATGAAATGTTTCTTCCTTGGATACGAAAACATATAAATACGTTTAGGACTTAGCCAAATTTCTCACCTTCTTTTTATTCCTTCTGCATTTGTATTGATAAGAGACCAAGGAATAAAAACTGCCTTCGCCCTCAAATTGACATTGCTCTCTAATCCCTCGAGTTTGTACATTGACCTAGGTAATTAATTGAACAAATGGATTGTAAAATGATGAGACTCGAGTCGTGGTGTTATTCCCCTCGTATTCCTGGTAGACTCCGATGATATCCGTGTCGGAGTTAGGTCGGAGCGAGGTCAAGGAAGGGTTAACAATGTTCACATTGATTGGAGAAGAAGATGCGAGGAGGGATATGAAGGAGCTGATGGACAGTTGCTTGGCCCTGGTCTCGCATCGATGGACTAGGGAAGAAGGCGTTCTGTTTCGTATCAGTCCCAATCGAAAAGTTCGTATCGATCTTCTGCCTTAGATTTCATACCAATCTTTCATTCTTGGATTTCATATCGGTCATCTTCATTTAGATTGCTTGCTCGAGTTTCGTATTGATCGTGGGACGGAAGTTTAGTGTCGGTTACTTTGAATCAATATTGATATAAAGCCAAAAAACCTTAATTGGTACGAAGCTGGTGTACCTTTGATCGATACGTGGAAGGGTCGTTTGATCGGTGCGAAGTGGATGTTAAATGATCGATATGAAATGGACGTCTTTTTTTATCGATACGAAATAATCATCGTGGATTGATTCAAAGTCATCGGCTTCGATCGATATGAACCGAATATCCCTGGACCAATATGAAGCTAAAGCTTTCGTATCGAATGATCTAATCTTTGACTCCGTTGCATATGAACTTCATACAAATTCGAACACTTGATTCCGACGAGCTTTATCTCTACCTAATTAGACTTTACCATTTCACTGCATATCTAACCGCCTATCAAAGCTCGTCGATGGAACTGTAACTTAACAAAATTTTAATGAACTTTAACTTTGAGCAGTGTCTAAGGTCTAGATGGCATGGTTTAGACGATCAGTGATGAGAGTCACTACAGTTGAATTTCAAAGTCTTGTCGTTTTAATATTCTTTCCAATTCTGTAGAATTTCTCAAGTAATATGTAGCACTACACTGCACAAAACACTTGCACTTCACATTGGGGAACATACGGGCTTATTATCATCTAATGGTGGTTTTTTATAAGTTGGTTAGCTATGGAATCCATAAGTTCTCAACAGCAAGAAACCCAAAGTTCATCTCTCCCAATAATAGAATTGCCGGCCATCACGGCCGAGGTCATCGATCCAGCTCCAGACGAGTTTCCTGGAGCAACATTTATTGCAAAATTACAGGATTCTATGCCATCCAACATCTCCAAAGATATGTTGGGACGGATATGCCTAAGATATGGCTTTTCGTTGGACGATTTATATTAACTGGGCCAGTGGTAGACCGCATGCTCCCTTGGAGGGCTTTACTGCCTTTAACAGGTACTTGTGCACAGCTGGGACGCTTCCCCCATTCAACTAATACATTCGGGAAGTGTTGGCTTATTTTCGAATTGCTCCCTCACAACTACCCCCCAATGGAAACGCGCTGCTGAATAGCCTATTCATTGTATTCATGTAGCATCTTTTCCGACCCCAGATTTCGATCTATATTAGATATTTATTTAATATTAAGAGTCGAGGAGATAGTCCTTCGTTCACATTCCTGAAGGTAGTTAGGAACTGTCAAGTAGTGACGGGCTCTTGTACCAGGCTCAGCTATTTCAAGACAGAATGGTTCTACGTCCGATGCCCCCCATGATTCGCCAATCGATGGTTAGCCAGACTTACGTGTTACAATTTTTCTTAAATAATTCATGAATTTGTTGCAACCAATGCTGAATCTCATATCTTTTTTCCTTCTGCAGCCGTAATCCCACAACCCGAAGTCGTACATTTTAAAGAAATAGTACGGGTCCTTCAAGAAATGTCGAGTGAAATGAGGGACATAGACTTAGTGTTAACAGATAGAAATTTGAGGACCGTTGGGCTAATCGAGCGAAATCAGAGCATTAGGCTTGAAGGAAAGCTGAGCGCGGCTTTGGTGAAACAGGCTAAACGTAGAGCGTCCAGGATCGAAATAACAGAAGAGGGTGAAGAAGAAAATACAACCACCGATGATGAACTTGTAGCCGGGTCTTCTGAAAACTTTCAAAGTCTTGAGGGAAGGAGAAAAGGCAAGGCTGCAATGCATAAGCGCCAAAAATCGTTGAGATGGAAATCCGTAATCGTGTCTTTGCCTATTCCTGGTATTAGAATTTCAAAGACTCCTCCTTCGCAAGTGGAGAACCTTTTTCAAAAGGCTTCCCGATATCCCAATCCCGGATTATGTGTCACTTCAACATAAAGCCGGATTGGAGGAGCATTAGAATGCCTTAGACTTAAGCGAGTCTCTTTCCACAAGCGTGGCTGTCATTTTCGATTAGTCGGGGGGTTGTACATACATATATACTTCAAGGCACTACACGATTTCCGATCACAAGTTGTTTACTTCAAGAGGTTACTAACTATATTTATTTTACTTTGCAGATACAATGTCCGGACGTGGGTCGATGTTTGGGAGCCTTTGTTCAGCTCGCCGATCCTCTTCATATTACGAATCACATAGGAGAGAGGCTGAAAGGGATCACGATCATGGGTACTCTAGCCAAGAACGATATGAAAGAGATAAGGACAGGGACTACAGACATCGATCCCGATCCCGTTCTCCTCCTCAAGCCCCTATACATCCATTGGGCTACGGAAAATAACCGGTAGAGACTCCCCATCAGAAATCATCTTCTCAAACCTCTAGGCCTAAATCACAACGTCGTAGACGTAAGGCCGAAACTCCTATTGCTGCTGAACAGGCTATTACTGAGCCCACCGCGGAAGGGGCTATTAGAATTTCTCAGTTGAAGAAAGATTTTCCAAATTAATGTTTTCATGTCTTTGTCTTCCCCCCTCACTTAAAGAGAATTCTATTGGAAGTAGAGCACACAATGCATGATTATATTCCTGATATCTACACTTAGTACAAGGAGCGGGGGAAAGCTGCAGAGAAAGCTTCAAAGGCAACCTTTAAGCGGGTGAATACCATTGAGAAATTAGAAGTCGAGCTCACTCAAAGGGACCGGATTATTCAAGTGCTTAACGACGAGGCCGAATCCTCTTGGAAATTAGAAATAGAGGCTACTCAAAAGGCCAATGAGGAGAACATGGCAATGGAGAGGATGTGGCAGACCCATTTTTCCCTTTTGAAGGAGATTGGCTACCAAAACACCATTGTCATAGCCAAACGGGATGCGGTTATTAAAGAACTTAACGAGCTCAAAGGAAATTTTTTCGAAATCATCAAGGAAAGGGATGATGCAAATAGTGCAGCGCAGGAGGCATGTGAACAGGCCGCAGTGCTTCGGGGCAAATGAGATGCAGCTATGTCTAAGGTCCAGGAGGTGGAGACTGAGGTCGAGGAGAAGGTCCAAATAGCAAAGTCTAGGCTAGAAGCTGACATTGAAGATCTCCTCATTACCTATAATGTTAACGTTTTGAGGCATGGGAACCTAGCCTGGCTCGGTAACTATCCGACATACTTATACAATGCCTAGGGCTGAGTAGTAGAGGATGAGAAGGGAGCCCATTAGAGTGAATCGGTCGATGAATTCAAGCTTGAGAACCGAGTGTTAAACGAAGATGAAAGGAAAATTCTCCATGATGCCATGATTTCATATGAGAAGGAGAAACTTGGCGCTCAGCATTCGGAGGTCGAAGAAGGTTCTGGTGTCAAGCACCGCGATACAAGTCCCGAAACTCTTGGCCGACTCAGCCTAAACCGACTTCTACGGTTGACTCTCGGTCCGTTCCTGCTTACAACCCAAATCAGCTGCAGCTATCTCAAGCTAGCAAGCAACTTTCTGAGGCCATTCAGCCGCCACAAGTCAAACTGAGGAAGGTACTCCAAGCATTGCTCATACTTATGCGAAATCGAGAGTTATACTCGAAATATTTAATAACAGTTTTCTTTGTTTCTTTCCAGTGATTAGAGCCACATCAGTCGCGCCTGCTGCCACTCAAGAATCGCATCATGTGCTGGGGGCTACTATAACCAAAGCGGTCGCTACAACAACTACCACGCCTATTGACAGAACGCAGGGGTGCACACTTTCCTTCGATGAACAGATGATGGAGGAACTTCTCAGTCATTAAAGTAACCCCTTTGCGGATCTTCCATTCGTCATGAGTAGAAGCGCACCGGTGACTAGTTCCTCAGATCCAGCTGTAAGCATTCCTTGTGATGCGCAAACACTTCACGAAGAGGAGATTATAGCTGACATTAATGCTGAAATAGAAGCAGCTGCCCGGACTAACAGCTTTGGAGGAGGAATAGCGGGACCCAGCCTGGCTCTGTTAAGGACGATATCTCCCGGTGGTACTGTTTTTGACACCGTCATGTCTACCTTGTCTACTTAGTTGATCTGGTCCCTCCGACTCCTCCTTCATGGAGCATACCTATCCATGTGAGATCGGAGGAGGAGGAGGTAGACATAATGCACCCGACTGGAGATCGGCTGCCGAAAGGTAAGGGCTCGAAGAGAAAGCCAAGTGAAGGCTCCAGCGGGTCCACACCAAAGAAGAAACCGAAGAAGATAAGAGAATAGATACTTCTCCTTGGCTCATTTTTGAGTAGATAGAATTTCTTTAGCTTTTTTTGGCCATGTATAGATGCGGGTTCGGCCCCTACTAGTAGGATTTTTGGAAATAACTTGTACATAAATTCCTTCAACAAATAGTTGAAATGAAATTTATTTTTCCTTCAACTCAATTATCATTTATTTGCTTCAGTGTTCCAACATTTGAAATCTTGTTCAGTAAACTTGTGAAGTTTCGACTTTTGGATCGGGTTTTGAGTTTTTTTGTGAAGTCCTGAAATCATGGCTACAAGTCATGACTAGACACTAAGCTGAACTCCAATGTTGCACTGCTTCAGTCAGTGATCTACACCTAAGTTCAAACCCCAGTTACGGGGATGATTTGTAACGATCGGCTAGCGATTGCATTTCGCCTCGAATTCATCGAGCTTAATGTCGTTGAATTGATGCTGAAACAAGTGAGGGTCGAGTGGTCGAATCACACTCGCTCACTTATTATTGATTACATCCACACTCCAAGGATTTGCATTTGTACGTCGGCGGCCAGTCACGCCTGTTTAGTTTTAAGTATATGTCCACGCTTTGGGGACTTAAGCTAGTTTACGAGTGGTCATTCACACATGAGTTATATTTATACTGTGACCACACTCTGGGGACTTAATGTTATGTTACAGACGATCAATTCGTATTCGGTTTGTGTTTAAACTCTAATCCACTCTCTGGGGATTTAGAGTTAGTTGATGTTTATTCTCCAATCGGCGATCTGGGGACTTAGAGTTGATCGCAATCGATATTCTGGTTCACACTCTAGGAATTTAAAGTTAGTGTTTATACTCCAATTCACACTCTGGGAATTTGGAGTTGGTGTTTATACTCTAATTCGCACTCTACGAATTGGGAGTTGATGTTTATACTCTAGTTCGCACTGTGGGAACTTAGAGTTGATGTTTATACTCCATTTCGCACTCTGGGAATTTGGAGTTGATGTTTATACTCCAATTCGCACTCTGGGAATTTGGACTTGGTCGAAAGACGGTTAGTTAAATTTGTTCAGGCATTTGAATTTCATTCGCACTCCGAGAATGATCGATTTATCAGGATCGTGGACGGTCAATTCATATCTACCCTGAGTTAACAAGCAAGATCGTTAGATGGATGGGTCCATCCTCCTCAAACTTGGTTGAGATAAGGGTGCAGTCATTAAGTGGATGGATCCACCCTCTTTGAAACTGCCTTTTTAAATTTGTACTCCAGCTCACTCTCTGGGAGACTTGAGTTAGTTAAAGGATTGTCATGTATCCTTGTTTGGCTTCAGTGTGGTGACTTGCCCCCGAGCTTGGGTTTCACTTAGTGAGTGGTCGTATCATAGTCACTCCCTATTTGAATAAATCCCACCTTATGATGGAACTTAGCTCTTCGTACATAGTCCTAGTTGTATGACGTATTCAATAATCACAGCTCTGGCTCGAAGAGATTGCATTTTATTGCTGAAGTAAGAAAATACGACAAAGTAAGTTGCCTTATTACAAATTCAAATTTCGAAATGCAAAAAAAATTGCAGATGAAAAATAGACTAAAAAATAAAGCCTGTTATGTGTAGTAGTGACAAAGACTCTCGTTGTTCTAGGCTCTTGGTAGAGTTAGACCGTCAACGGTCGACAACTTAAATGTGCCATCTCCGAGATTTCTTTCAATCACATACGGCCCCTTCCCACATTGGTTTCAAATGAGAAGGAACCAAGTAGATTCTTTTGAGGACAAGATCATCGAGTTCAAAGGTTCGGGGGTCATACCTTGGCATTGTATAATCAAGAAACTCAACTTCGGTATATGGTTGCCCTCCAAACAGCCTCTTTTCATTTCTCATCCAACAAATCCAAGGATTCAGTAAGTAGTATGGCATTTGTCTTTGGATCATAGTAAGTCACACGATGAGAAGGTAATTCCATCTCGACTGGAATAATGATTTTTAAACCGTAGGAAAGAGAGAATGGAGTGTGTCCGGTCGTGGACTTATGGGTTGTTCGGTAAGCCCATAGAGCCATAGGAAGTTCATCGACCCACTTGCCCCCGGCCTTTTCCAGTCGTTTCTTTAGAATAGATTTTATAACTTTATTCACGGCTTAAACCTGTCAATTCTCTAGAGAGGGAACAACTGCAGAGAATTTCTTTTGAATGTGCAATCATTGACAGAAATCATTAAACTCAAGACTGTCTTATTGGGTTCTGTTATCGGTGATGATGGTATGTGGGAGACCAAATTGGCATGTAATGTTGCGGACTACAAATTTGACCACTTTCTTCATCGTGATTGTAGCAAGGGGTTCAGCCCTCTTGATAAAGTAATCAACTGCAACGATGGCATACTTTGCACCACCATAGGCCAGAGGTAGAGAGCTAATAATATCAATACCCCAAACTACAAACGTCCATGGACTGACCATATGGGTAATTTTAGTAGGAGGGGCTCTAGGAATCCGAGCATGTTTTTGACATCTGTCATATTTTTCTGGTTTAATCTGATGCATCACGATTCACGGTCAGCCAATAGTATCCATATCGGAGTACTTTTTAGCTAGAGCTTGCATCCAGGTGTGATCGCTGCATTCTCCTTCGTGTACATCATGCAACACTTGTTTGATTTCATCGTGAGCGATACATCGAAGTCGAGGAATAGAGTACCCTCTCCTATACATGACTCCATTCTAAATAGTGAACCGCGAAGCTTTTCGAAGAATCTGTCTCTTTTCAGTCCTATGCTCTGGCAGTGTTCCATGCTCGAGATAATTTCTAAACGGAGTCATCCATGACTCCTTATCGCGAATGACTTCAAATATCCCATCTATCTCCATTTGATCGATGCTTGGGGAAGATAATGTTTTCGTAGGAACGAGTCCCATTTGTTGTGCTTCACTTGTGCTGGCTAGTTTTGCCAATGAATCAGATTTCTGATTGCGCTCTCGAAGGATGCAGTAGATAGCAAAATAATCGAACTGATTCAATATCTCCTGGACCCGAGATAGGTAAGCAGCCAATCTTTGATCTTTGGCCTGGTACTCTCCTCGAAATTTTCATACGACCATTTGCAATTCATAGTAAACCTCCACAGCAATGACTTTCAAATTTCAGGCATGCCTCAATCTAGCAAGTAAGGCTTCATACTCAACTTCGTTATTAGTCGCACGAAAGTCAAACTTCAAAGCAGAGCAATAAGATCGACCTTCGGGAGTCTCAAGTATAACCCTGGCACTTAAGCAATGGTCATTTGATGCACCTTCAGTATGCGGCTTCCAAATATACTTTGAAGATTCACTAGTTTCAGGCAAGTCCTCTGGGATGGTAAATTCAGCTATGAAATCTGTTAGGACTTGTCCTTGAATGGCTTGCCTTGGAGTGTAGGTAATATTAAACCGACCTAGCTCGATAATCCATTTGAGTAACCTACCAGATGTCTCAGGCCGCATAAGGACCTATCTTAACGGTTGATCGATGTAAACAGCGATAGGATGAGCCTGGAAATACAGATGGAGCTTCCTTAAGGCAAACAAGACAATAAGCCAACTTCTCTAGCTTCGAATAATTTCTTTCAGCTTCGGTTAGTCATTTACTAATATAATAGACCGGTTTTTGTACTTGGCCTCCCTTCCGAATTAGGGCAGCACTAATCGTGTTTTCCGATACCGCTAAGTAAAGGTACAATTTATCATTATCGATAGGTTTGAAAAATAGGCGGTGTGGAGAGGCGTTGGATTAGTGCTCGGAATGCGCCTTCACATTCCGTGGTCCATTCAAAGTTCCGTTTCCCTTTTTGGATCATATCGAAGAAGGGAATGCATTTGTCGGTGGATTTTAAATGAACCTGCTCATTGCTGCTACTTTTCCATTGAGGCTCTGGACTTGATTTATGTTTCTTGGAGTCCAAAGATTTCTGATCGCCCTGATCTTTTCGAGATTGGCTTCAATTCCTCGAGCGTTGACGATAAACCCAAGGAACTTCAAGATGTGACCCCAAAATGACATTTCAATGGATTGACCTTCGTTCTGTATTCTCGAAGGATATTAAATATTGACTCCTGGTCTTTAATGTGACCAGTGGAGAATCATGATTCACTAGCATCTCGTCCATGTACATCTCCATAGTTTTTCCAATTTGGTTGGCAAACATCCGGTTAACCAATCGTTGGTAAGTTGCACCGGCTTTCTTGAGTCCAAAAGACATGACTTTGTAACAATAGAGTCCCAGATCAGTCACGAAGCTGGTATGCTCTTGGTCGGGCAAGTGAATAAGTATCTGGTTGTAGCCTGAATACGCGTCTATGAAGGATAGGAGTTTATGTCCAACCGTTGAATCTACAAGCTGATCGATTCGAGGAAGCGAAAAACTATCTTTGGGGCAAGCTTTATTCAAATCCGAATAGTTGATGCAGTTCTCCATTTCCCATTTGACTTTCAGACGAGTATAGGGTTAGATACCCATTTCAAGTGTAATGCATCTCGAATAATCCATTCGATTTAAGCTTATCTACCTCTTCCTTAAGGGCGGCAGATCTCTCTGGATCCATACCACGCCTTTTTTGTTTGACCGGGATGTACCACAGGTCAATGTTCAATGTGTGGCTCGCGATGTCCCGGGAGATTCTACACATGTCAGAATGTGTCCAAGCAAATATGTCAAGGTTTTCTCGGAGAAATTCAACCAATTCGCCTTGTATTTGTTGGCTTAACTGAGATATAATCTTTATCATTCTAGAATCATCGCTATCGTCAATTGGAACTTCGAGCGTCAGTTCGGCCTGAGAAGCTTGACTGTCTTTACTTTCATCTTCACTTTCATTATCTCTAGGTTCAAAACCTCATTGGAGTTGGTTGGGGTGCCTGGGCATGTGCCCAGGCATCAGCTATCAATTTTCAACAAAATGGACGTAGAGAGATTCCTTTACACCATTTCCTTTTTCCTTTCACTGCGTCTTACACGGCTCAACAACATAACAGGCTCTCCCAGCAGCGCGATCTCCTTGAAAGACGCCAAATCCACGATCGATGGGAAATTTTAGAGTCAACCACTATGGGACAATAGCAGCCCTGAACTCAACTAGGGCCGATTGGCCTAAGAAAGCATTATACGGTGAGTTTATGTCTAATACAACAAATTGCAATATCCGTACTCTCCGGCGTTCTCCGGTTCCTAACTCCATTGGCAGTTACACCACTCCAGTGGATATGGTTGCACTTCCGTTGAAGCCATGAATATGGGACAGCAAGGGTTCAAATCTTTAGCCTTCATCTTGATTTGGTCATAGGCTCGCTTAAACAGTATATTAACAAAACTTCCACTGTCATCTGGGATCCTCTTCATCCAAGCAAGACCTACTGGAGCTAATATGACAAGTGGATCAATAGTGGGGGCTTCGTCCTTGCCAGCATCTTATCTTGGAACATGATGTCATCAGTCATCGTCTTCTGTTGTTTGGCCGGAGCCCCATCATCAAAACTACTACAACTCGAAGTCTACATCCCTAATAGAACTGGCATACGACTCCATTTCCTTCCAGCTTCGGTCTGCTGGATGAGGACCACAGCTAACAGTATTTGTCACTAGCCTCCCACCGGTACGAGCTGGTTCCTTCTGTCTTGTCTGATTAGGTACACAATTTTGACTTCATGGGCCCGCACCTCCAGACTGCGGGGCCTGCACAAACTGTTCTAACTTCCTCTCTCTTATCAACTTTTCAATGAGATCTTGCAAGTGGAGGCACTCATTCATATTATGGCCCTAGCTATCGTGGAATCTATAAAACTTTCCTTTATGGATTTGCTTCTCTGGTGATGGTCTCGGGGAAGGTTTTTTGTATTGAATGTTATTACAAGTCTGTAAGTTCACATTCTCCAACAACGCATTCAAAGGAGTGTAATTATCAAACATGAGAGCCCTACGTCGTAGACCACGATTCTAATCCCTTTTCTTATTTTAATCTCCATTACCTCTTTGCTGATTCTATTTATTTTGAATATTCAACTGCACTTTTTTGGAACTCTCCTAGGATTGTTCAACAGCTACATTACTCCGGATTCCTTCAACACTGGGCCCTACGTCGTCCTTTTTCATAGACTGTTTCACATCCTCCCTTCTGAAGAATTTGGCTGCCTTGGAATAGAAACAATGCAACGACATAGGGGCAACCAGTTGCCAAATTCAAAATCAGGATCAATCCCCTTAGTGCCATTAGAATAGAGTTGTTGTTTGGATTGCTAATCTCATCACACGTGGCATGAAATCTTTCTAAATATTGCATGTATGTTTCTTCAGGAGATTGAGTGATATTAGACAGAGTGTTAACATCCTTCGGTCTCACTACGTGCATCCGGAATTGCTCAACAAACTTTATCGCCAACTGATCAAAATATGAGATAGATCGAGGTGGCATACGGGTAAACCACATGGTAGCTTTGCCTCCAAGAGTGATTGGAAAATTTTGGCATTTAACTACCTCATCAGCTCGTACAACATTAATTAGCCATTCATACTTTAGAATATGATGATTAGGATTCGAGCTTCCTTCATAGACAAGTAGAGTTGGCATCCTAGATCGCAGAGGTGGTTCAACATAGAGTATGTCATCAGTGAAAGGGGCATGACTTCAGGAGATTCCCCAGTCATCGTTAGTGAGGCCTTGGCTTTCTCGGATCATTTGACAGATCATCGTCGTTATATCCGACACCTGGAAATTTTGAGCACGTTGGGCCAAGGTAAGGTCAGGTTCCATAATGCGAGGCTGGACCGAACGTGGTCGATGGTTCAGGTCTTGCTTCCTTGGTTCTAAGTCTTCAGGGATGTAAGGTTCGAGAGTATGCTGACGTTGGATCGGATCTGTCCGATTTTGGGCATCAACTCTCGGCTCAGCAGCAGTGGTGGTAGCTCGGTTGTCTGTTACATGATATGGAATAATACCTCCATGGGAGGAGGCTCCAGTCTGATAGCCGGTGGACGGGCCAACTCTTGGTTTCCTAAGGCTTAGTGCGTGCTATTGTCCAGTAGCTTGGGTATAACTCCCATCTAACCGTGGGCGCGTGGATCTATGGAAATAGTCTGAAGAAGCTGAACTCTCAATGGATGAGTAAGAAGTCTGACCCCTACTGGATCTTCTACTCCTTTGGCGATTCAGCTAATTGGTCAATTCTGCGCTGGCACGCAGCTATTGAGTAGGTTGCTAAAGGCTCTGGGTCAGCTCTTACATTAGCATCTGAAACTCTTCCCTGGTGATAGAGCCTTGCAGATCTGATGGTCCGACAACATTCTGATCAGTTGGAGGTAGCTGTGTGGGATTCTATTTGATCCCGACCTTCTGGATCTTCACCAGTAGAGGTGGTCCTTATGTTTGCCATGGTGAATAGCAAAGCTCTTTCCTCGATTTGATGCAAATCTAAATAGGATGGAAGAACTCTGAACTTGAGATCTGGATCTTCTTCTTAGATTTATGCAATCCGGTATCGATAATATATCCATTGAGCAGGAGAAAAACTGTGTTTTCTCAGTCGAATCACCAAAGTGTTTGTAACAAAATTGGACACAACACTCTTTAGAAGTAGTTGGAGAGATGAACTGAAGAAAGTAATTGTAAAAAGAGGATTATCTAACAAACACTTCAAAAACAGGTAAGAAAAACATGCAGAAACACAGAGTTTTAGAGTGGTTCGGCTTATGGCCTATGTTTAGTATGAAATTGATGATTTTATTGAAGTTTGCTTGCTGATTACAACTGATTATAGTGGATTACAGCAGTAAATTTCGAGTACAACAGTGATCTTGGTGTGCAAAAATGGTTTCGGTAGAGTCTGGACGTAGGAGAGCCAAAAGATGTGACGACCCACCTTTCATTCCATAGAAAGACGCATCATCAATAAGAAAGAAAGAGATAGAAATAGAATAGATAGAAGAAAGAACCAAACAATATCAGAATCTCGCAGCGGAAACAAAAAATATAATATATCACATAACTATTACATAGTCTTTACATCAGAGTTACACAGATTTCATAACATCATCACATTAGACAATTATAAAGAACTGTCTAACCATTACATTCCAAAATACATCACACAAAGACTTCAACACAGTGGATATAGATAGATATAGCTACGTCTGCACTCCTGCTCCAAGCTTCCAAAATTCGTCAAGCCAAACCTGATCACTTGGCTACTCATAAAAATTTGAGTACCTAACAGTTTAAGAAAAACAGAATAAACTCCGGGTCAAACATGAGTCTGGTATGAGTAAACGGTTAAACTATTTAACTTAAAAATAATTTGAAAACAAAGGTATCACGTAAGACTTCTCACACATAAACATGGGTAAGCTTTTACCTTACGCTAACTAAAACATTTGATAGGAAATCCAACGATATTATAATAGGGTCTAGGTTTTTCAAAATAAAATATAGAAATAGCTGGAGTGCTTACATCTCACGTTCCAACATAGTTGGGCACAATCAAAATGTAAAGCACTTGTTGGAGATTGGTTCCATACAGTGGCAGGGCAACTGGGGTACCGCCCGTCATAGTACATGGCCTAGATCACCGTACGGAGGATCCACCCTAAATCCCCTGCAACACAAGGCCGGAACCATCCCTTACTGGACAGTCCCGAATAAGACAACCCTACGGTTGTAGCTAGCAACCGCCCACAAAGTTGAAATAAAAGGGACTCTAGACAGGGGAACATCTTATCCTACTTGGGTGCTACCCACTTAGCCTTGCCGCACCTCCCCTGTTTTAGCCATTCCCGGATGATGAGGCTTGGGGCTACGATTACCTTTAAAGAACACATCTTGGAATGCTCATCGTCCTTCATTGAAGATGGTCTGATAACATTCATCCATACAAGTTCGTTCCGGGTTTGAATGAAACCGAAGTCATTATCTCGTTACACCCATTTTGGAATCACCCTCAGAGTTAACAACAATAACCCTTGCACCTTAACTCCATCTCGATCTTCACTTAAGATGTCACGACCTAACGTTTAACTTGGATCGATGTGGTTTTCGGATAATCAAATCTGATATTCAATCCTGGTCTCATTGAAATCCAATCGTCGTTTTAAAGGCCAAGTTGTTTAAGGTTTAAATAATTCAATTCAATTCTATACTTTGAATTCATACAACATCATTCACAGATAAATATCACACATTTATCACAGATATATCCAATATCACGTCGCAAAATATCATAGATTATCATCCAATAGATATCAACAATTCATGCATTCTACACAAACAATCATCCACAAGCAAGAATTATTAATCCACATCATAATTAATTTAATTAACTTAAATTAAATTAATTACTTAAGAATTAATCACCTAATCCTGCTTAATAAATCATTAATTAATTACAAACTATTCAATTAATGATCATTCCTTAATTTCCTTATAAACCAATTAATTAATCTTTAATCGTAGATTAATTATCCATTAACTATTAATTAGTAAACTTTAATTATTAATTAATATCCCTTAATAACAAATTAATTAATCCTTAATTACTTTTTTATAATCAGTTAATTAATCTTTAATTAACTAATCAATTATCCCTTCATTATTAATTAACAAAACTTAAATATTAACTAATCAACTTAATTACAAATTAATTAATCCTTAATTACTAGTTAATCAATCCTTAATTAGCAGTTAACCAATCCTTAGTTAATCTTTAATTACAGATTAATTATCCTTTAATTATTAATCAATAAAACCTAATTACTAATTAATAAAACTTTATTACAAATTAAGTACTTCTTAAGCACCAGTTAATTAATCACTAATTACTTAATTAATTAATCACTAATTACTAAATAAATCAATCATAATTACTCATTTAATTATCTCTAATCATTAATTAACAATCTCTAATTGTCTAATTAATAATTCTTAATTACAAACAAATTAACCTTTGATTAATTAATTAGAACCCTCAATTATAAATTAATTAATCCTTAGTCATTAGTTAATTAAATCAATAAATTACTCTTATTTAATTTCTTAATTAATCCTTTATCATTAAGTAATTAAATTAATTAATTATACTTAAATTTCTTTACTAACATAATTAATCTCAAATCAACGAAACCTTAATTAGCATTAAGGTAAACCATTATCTTTATTAATGACTTAATTATCATTAATATTTTTAAAACATTTTATCTTTATAATTAACTTCCTTAATTAAATCATTCAATTAAGTTTTGAAATAAAATAAACATTGAACTTGATAAATTAAAGTTACCATAACTTCCTTTAAATACATAAAACATTATCGAGTAATAGTTTAAAACTAATTTCAATTTAAATTTAAGAACTTGCTTTTATAAAAACCTTTAAAAACGTTTTTTTTTTAAAACCGGGTTATAAAATCTGCATTGGGTCAAACCCAAGCCCCACCCTAGATCAACCCGAGTTTCCCTTCTACTTTCCTATTTCAAAAAATTAGTTTATTTTAAGCTAAAAACGTATAAGCTCGGCACTCACAACTACTCGAGTTTATACTCGAGTCACTACACCTAAATACCCGAGTCCCTCTTCGAGGCAAAACCCACAAGCCAACCTACAGATACGGCTGACATCCCCGTGCACATGCGCCATCGACCGAGGCTATTCCATCCACCGATGACACCTTCGTCTCATCGACGAACACCCCTAACAAGCAACCCCAACCTCTTAAGCATCATCACAAGCTCGTGATCAAAATCAAGCAACTCAGTTGAAACTGGAAACAAAACCATCACCAGAAACTGCCTCGAACCCACGTCTCCGACCACCAAACATCGCTGCAACTCCAGCCACACCTTGCCAACCTTCCATGCTGCCATTTCCCAAAGTTTCATGCAACTCGATCACCAGAGTTGCTCAATGAACCGATATTTCGACCTCAACATAAACCAGGTTAAAAACCTAATCCAACCCACCGCCATCGCCACGGTGCATTATCCTCCCATCAGATATTTTTGCCTTGACCATAAGGCCTTCCTCCACCTCCAGTGAAGTTCCTGACCAACCCGAGACCACATATCGCCAAAAACCCCCAAAAACCCAATTTCTGGTCAAACCCAAAATGCTCTCTCAATACATTTCTAAAAATTTTGATTTTCGATTTAAAAATCCGATTTTACTAAGTAGATTCAAGTTTAAACATGAATTAGAAAATTGAGATGTTTGGTTTTTAACATGTTTTTGAAATTTGCTACTGTATTTCGAAATTTACAGACAACTTTCTACTTGTCATGCTTAATTATATTTTTAATTCTTAGCTTAAGCAAAAACAAACATATTTTGTTCAAATGTCACAACCTATATGTAAATTAGTGAAGAGCACTTGATCTTCGATCAAGATTAAAGCCTGTAAGTTATAAAACAGGGATATACATAGGTTTCAAACATGCACATATATACAGCTACACATTTATAGCATGCAAACTAAAATTACATACATCCAAACAATTTTCACGTCACCAACTTACTAAATACATCGCGAACCACAATTTAAAAAAAAGTTAGTTGTTTACTCACTTGAATAAATGTTGAACAGAGAGTTTGAAATGGTTGAGATTTGAAACAGAGAAGCTTGATTTTTGAAAACTTGAATGCTCTGAAACTGGAAACTTTGATGATGAGATGATTTAGACTTTTGATTTTAGGTTTGCTTGATGATTGCTTGATAAACTTTGCTTAATATTTTGAAAATATTACAGGCTTGTTTACAGGTTGAAGATAAAGTATTTATAGACTTTTGAGTTTTGATTTCCGCTTAAGGTTTATGTAATGTTTTACAGATTTTGGTTTGTCTAGTTTGAAAAATAGTGTTACAGGATGAGTTTTCTTGCTTTGAAAATGTGAAGATAGGAAAAGAAATAGAAAAGAGAAGATATGTGTTTATATAAGCTTAATTGTGATTTATTAAAATTTAAAGAAAAATGAAAATACAAAGATGACACTTGTTATTTCAACTTACATTTGTCATTTACAATCCTTTATTGAATTACACATGTTATCAACAAGCTTTACAACTAAACACTTGTAATTATATATGTTTTATAAATTTTTAAAATGATTTAAAGATTTTGTATTTAATTTTCCTAATTAATAAATACATTTCTTAATTAGTAAATGCTTTCCTTAATTTTAGATAAATAAAATCCTTTAAAGAAATAGAATAAAAACCAATTATATTCTAAATAAAATCATACGTAAGATATTTAATTCATTTTTAAATGGTAATATAAAACTTTTGTATTTAATTTACCATTAAATAAATACTTTCTTAAATTATACAAATAAAATTTTTTACAAAAAAAATATAAAACAAAATTTTCTAATAAAAACCTTATTCATATATTTTTATATCCCAAAATATTTTTAAGATATATATCCTTTATTTTCAAATTCAAATTTAAAATCCAAATTCAAATTCAAATTCAAATTTAAAAATCCAATATGAAATCAACTTAAATATATATATATATATATATATATATATATATTAATTTAAACAAACACATTATTACTTTGAAAAGAATAATTTTGTTTTAAAATCTATTTATAAAACAACACAAATTAAATTTGTAAATAATTATTCTATTTAAAATCTATTTATATCTATATTTAAAAACATCACATTATCATTATTGTTTGAAGTAACAAAATTTTCCAATATTAAATAATAAATAAAGGGGATTATCACATTTTAAATTGCTTGAAATTCTGGGATATCACATTCCTCCCCCTTAAAAGAATTTCTTCTCCGAAATTTAAAACAAAAGATAATCCAAATTTTTTAATTTCATTTTAACCATTTAAGCATACCTATCAGTCATATACTATCAACCAAACAGCAAATCATCCAAATAAATAATTCATTCAACAAACATCACTAGCTATTCGGGCACTAATCCAGATAAGTTTTCCTAAAACTATCCAAAGTTACCCGGCTACAATCTTTGGGATCCTCGCTCGATAGAACCTTAACCAGCTATACCACCTTACTTCTGAGTTGCCTCTCATCTTGGTCAACGATCTGGATTGTATATCTGAAAACAAATAAGTCCAGCTCAATCACTAAGTCTTACTGCACCGCTGGCTCCACAATAAGAGATGGATCGTTCACGTATTTCCTCAGATGCGGTACATGAAAAACTTTGTGAATTCCAGCCATCTGGACTGGCAATTCAATCCTGTAAGCTACAACACCAAACCCTCTCGAGCACTCGTAACGGACCAATAAACCTTGCAGCAAATTTTCCCGTCTTACCAAATCTAATAACTCCGTTGATCGGGGAAACTTTGACAAAAACCAAATCTCCAATCTCAAATTCCAATTGTCTTCATCTCTTTTCCACATATTTCTTCTAGCGATCCTGTGCTGCTCTCAATCTTTTCTTGATAAGCTCCACCTTTGTAGATGTCTTTCGGATCAAATCTGGACCAACAACAAGACGATCTCCCGACTCTTTCCAATAGGATGGAAACCTACAAGATCTTACAAATAGAGCTTCATTGGGTGCCATCTTGATACTCGTCTAATGACTGTTATTGTATGAGAATTCCATTAAATACAGATGTTCCTCCCAAGATCCACTAAAATCCAAAACACAAACCTCAGCATGTCCTTGAGAATTCTATTCAGCCTTTCCATTGGTTTGGGGAAGATAGGGTGTACTCAACTTAATCTTGAACCCAAAGCTAATTGTAAAGCCTTCCGAAATTTTCTAGTGAAGATAGGATCACATTCGCTAACAATGTTGACTGGAACATCATGTAGTCGGACAAACTCCTTCAAGAAAATCTCAGCCAAAGATGCTGCAGTACAGGTTGCATTAACCTGAATAAAATGGGCGCTCTTATGTAGCCGGTCAACGATTACCCATATTCATTCATTTTCCTTTTCGATCCTTGGCAAACCTTTGATGAAATTGAAAGAAATCACTTCCCACTTTTCCTTCGGAACTTCCAAAGGCTGCAAAAAACCTGCGGTCTTTAGCTTATCACCTTTCACCTACTGACAGATCGCACATCCATCGACGAAAGCAACTACATCCTTCTTCATACTCGGCCACCAGAAGACTCTCTTCATATCCTTATATATCTTTGAAATTCTCGGTTGGATACTCAACCTGGAGTGATGACTCTCTGATAAAACTTCTTGCTTCAAATCCTTGAAATTCGAAACACAAATCCTTCCATTGATCCTCAATGTTCCTTGGACCTCAATCTCAAAACTGGAACACCGACCATTCTTGAGTCAATCCATCCACCTTTTTCTCGTACAAACATCCATATAGACCTCACCCTACGCTTACCATCAGAAATAGCTAGAACAGGCACACTGGTCAGCCTTGCCTTCAAATCCAAGAAAACTTCTTTACACTCGGGGGCCAATTAAAATTTACTCCTTTCCGCGTCAACTTGGTTAAGTGCAAAGAAATCTTATAATAATCCTCGATAAACTTCCCATAGTACCTTGCCAAACCCATAAAATTGCGGACTTCCGTCGGAATCTGCGGTTGCTTCCACTCCAAAATAGCCGCTACCCTGGATGGATCTACAGAAATACCCTCTCCAGAAATAATATGCCCCAAAAATCTGACTTTCGACTTCCAAAAATGGCATTTTGAAAACTTAGACTTCAAAACATGCCTCCTCAAAGTCTCTAACACTATCCTTAAATGCCGCATGTTCTCCTCTTCATTGGAGTAGACCAGAATATCATCGATGAACACAAGAACAAACTTACCGCACAACACGGAAAAAATTCGGTTAATCAAATCCACACAGAACCTCAAAGACCCATCCAACTTGGTCACAAAGACTACGACAGAACCATAACTGGAAAAACTAGGCTGAACCATACCTTTCCCTAAGAAATCTTGGGTCAGCTCCACCAACTCTTCTCTCTCCTACGACGCCATCCTTCTACTAGGCTGAACAACAGGTACTGCTCCCGGAACTAAGTCGATCCAAAACTCTATCTTCCGACGTGGACAAACCTTTCACTTTCTCGAAAACATCCGAAAAATATCTAACCACTTCGATGGACTCTACGCCTTCTGGAGATGCCTCGCTTCCATGCAGAAAATTACTCAAATGAAATCCGGAATTATCGAAAGTCACTTTTGCGATTTTTCCCAACTCAGTCTCCAAAATACAACCCTCTCTTCACAAATCAAAACTGCCTTATACTTATCCAACCAATCCATATCCAGAATAAGATCAAACCCCTTGAAATCCAATACAAATGGGTCACAAGAAAAACTATGAGGGAGATAAGAAAGCCTTATGTCTCTATAGATCTTATCTAATTTGGTTACTCCGCCTAAAGGATTAGATACAAAGATAAGATGGTCAACCAAACAAAGGAAAAGATGAAACTCCTCTAGATCTCATGTTGCAAACCCGAACAGGTACCCAACAAATTTATACAAGTATATAGTTATATAAAAATTACTAATACGTGCTCTCAAGATAGACATTACTCCAAAGCCTAGTATTATCTCAACCTATGCTTTGATACCAACTGTGACGACTGCCTTTCATTCCACAGAAAGATGCATCATCAACAAGAAAGAAAGAGGTAGAAATAGAATAGATAGAAGAAAGAACCTAACAATATCAGAACCTCACAGTAGAAATGGAACAAAATATAATATATTACATAACTATTACATAGTCTTTACATCAGATTCACACATATTTCATAACATCATCACACTAGACAGTTATAAAAACCTATCTAACCATTACATTCCAAAATACAACAGACAAAGACTTCAACACAGTGGAAATAGATAGATATAGTTACGTCTGGACTCCTGCTCCAAGCTTCCAAAATTCGTCAAGCCAAACCTGATCACTTGCCTACTCATAAAAATTGGAGTACCTAAGAGTTTAAGAAAAACAGAATAAACTCTGGGTCAGACATGAGTCTAGTGTGTGTAAACGGTTAAATTGTTTAACTTAAAAATCATTTGAAAACAAAGGTGTCACGTAAGACTTCCCACACATAAACATAGGTAAGTTTTTTACCTTACGCTAACCAAAATATTAGATAGAAATCAAGTGATATTATAATAGGGTCTAGGTTTTTCAAAAGAAAATACAAAAATAGCTGGAATGCTTACATCTCACGTTCCAATATATTTGGGCACAATCATAATGTACGACACTTATTGGAGATTAGATTCCATACAATGGCAGGGGTACCGCCCGTCATAGTACGTGGCCTAGATCACCGTACCGAGGATCCACCCTAAATCCCCTACAACACAAGGCCGAAACCATCCCTTACTGGACTGTCCCGAATAAGACAACCCCGTGGTTGTAGCTAGCAACTACCTACACATCCAAAATAAAAGGGACTCTAGACAAGGGAACATCTTATCCTACTTGGGTGCTACCCACTTAGCCTTGCCGTACCTCCCCTATTTTAGCCATTCCCAGTTGATAAGACGTGAGGCTACGATTATCTTTAAAGAATACATCTTGGATTGCTCATCGTCCTCCATTGACGATGGTCTGATAGCATTCATCTATACAAGTTCGTTCCGGGTTCGAACGAAACCGAAGACATTATCTCGTTACACTCATTTTGGAATTACTCTAAGAGGTAACGAAAATAATCCTTGCACTTTGAAACTCCATCTCGATCTTCACTTGAGAGGTCACGACCTAACGTTTAACTTGGATTGATGTGGTTTTCAGATAATCAAATCTGATATCCGATCCCGGTCTCATCGAAATCCAAACGCCGTTTTAAAGGTCAAGTTTTTTAAGGTTTAAACAATTTAATTCAATTCAATACTTTTAATTCACACAGCATCATTCACAGATAAATATCACACATTTATCACAGATATATCCAATATCACATTACAGAATATCATAGATTATCATCCAATAGATATCAACAATTCAGACATTCTACACAAACAATCATCCACAAGCAAGAATTATTAATCCAGATCATAATTAATTAACTTAACTTAAATTAAATTAATTACTTAAGAAGTAATCACCTAACCCTGCTTAATCAATCATTAATTAATTACAAACCATTTAATTAATGATCATTCCTTAATTTTCCGATGCATTATTGTTGAAATAATCAACATTGTGAGGATATGTCATTATAACTATCCAGGCCGATGATTGTGATTTAACCGTTGTGCTCTGATTGGCGTATGTCTTAAAGATTATAGTTTCTCTTTTATAAAGCTCATTGACATTATATTATATGTTGTTGCACTGCGATTTTGAGATTTCGTGTTTGTTTATTTCTTTCTTTCTTTCTTCTTCTTCTTCTTCTTTTCTCTTCTTCTCCCTCCTTCTTTCCCATAACTATTCGCATCTTCACTCAATTGGGTCGGACATGTGTGGTTTATTACCAGCTTGAATCGAGTGCGGTTGCGGGTTGTCATATATTTATGCACTATTGGATACCAATAGGAGTTATACATTTCTTACTAAATAATAGTTTCTCATCCCTATAATCAATCTAGTCGCTAAAATACATTTCAAACAAATTAACATATGTTTACTCCTTTACTTAATTTATTCATTTTATCCTTTATTAAATTGACACTTATTCATAATAACTGATTCCTTATTTATGTAATAAAATTTTCAGCTACCAAAAATTCCAAATAAGTAAACATGTGACTTCTTCTTTAGTAAAGAAACATTTATTATTCTTTAATAACATTTATTATTCCAATCAATAGAGAATTGACATTCAGGTAGTTATTAATTTCATTCAAACCAATATCATTAAATACACACTAACATATCTTATCATTCTTACCTTATTGCAAATGTATGTCATTAATAGAAATTTAAATTAAGCTCATAACTTGTATTATAACTTAATTTTTATCGAAAAAAATTTGCTAATAATTTTACTCAAAAATATTATTAAATTTAATATTTTTAAATTGTTAAAATAGGGGTTGTTACAGTTTCTTTAAAGGAAATTAGTTTAAAATAAAAGTTATTTTGAATAATAATTTGATAAATGAAAATTTTAAATTTCTTGGATAGAAAATAAATAATTTAACTCAAGTTTTGAATGGGCTAAATTAGATAGAAATTTTTCGTGAAATTTATTAAATTAAAGCCATAATTTTTTTTCATCATATAAGTTGGTAAATTATTTAGTGTATTGAGCCAACCCATAAACATTTTTCTATAGAGCACTCTAAGCTAAAGAGGTTGAAGAGTTGACTCAGTTTTAAAGACCCATATTTTGTTTGGAATTCCAATTGAATTTTGAGAAAAAAAGAGTAGATAACAAATAAATAAAATAAAATTTATGTTTTGTATGTACTCTTAGTTACTAAAAGTGTATTACACAAGTCAATAAAATAGAGCAATCTTTTATTTGTTGATTTCTAAAGAATTGTTTTTGTAAAATATTTATAAACTTAGGTCAAATTCATGAAGTAGTCCATAATATAATTTTAAGTGTTGGATAAAATACTAAATGGAAAATTGGAGTGATTTAGAACGAGATTGGTATTATTAAGGAACCAATCGAACTAAGTATGCAAGTTATATGTAGATCATTTAATTCGCATGGTCCTTGATCTAGGATTCAAATACATAATTTCGTGTGGTTCTCACCAGTCGGAAAAATGGTTTCTCACTTGGTTCTTGTCAACGAACACTTGATTTTAGTTCTCGTTATGATACTGAAGTTATCTATCATAGTTTATGGCTACGCAAGGAGAACGGAAGTTTCTAATCAAGAAACCTAATCGGAGTTCGCTCTAAGGGAGATTGAGTGTAACAACCCGCATATTTATCGATTTTATATTTAAATATTTTATTAAAATATTCTATCGTTAGTCGGATTTTTAGTCCGAAAAGCTACTTTTTGCATACGGTCGAATTAGGACTCGGGGCCACTCCCATTGAGTTTAAAATGCCGTTTGCGACCTTTTGAGTATAAGCTTCGATGTGTTTGGAGTAAGTTGATTTTTGCTACTTTTTACTTAGGGCTTTGGTTTGGGCTGAGCCCATTAACCCCACTTAACTCAGTTCCAACCCTCTCCTCTTCATTCACTTCTTTTCTATTTTCCTAATACTCAAGCTTTTATGTTAATGGAGAGTGGAAGAGGAAATTAAAACTCCAAGCCCTAGTTTTCTTTTACAAATCAAGCTCTAGCTCCAAACTAATAGAAGAACCCATTAGTAAGCTTCTCTTCTTCTTCTCCAACTCTTTCTCTCTTTGATTTCAGAAAATTCCTTACCCTAATTTGGGAACATTTTCTCTTTTTAGCTTAGAATCAAGCTTCTTGAGTTGGATTTGAAGAGTGGTTGATTCCCTTTGCTTTCAAGCTTCATCTTCATTTGTTTGGGTTCAAAGGTGAGATTTTTATCTCACATCTATGCTTATATTTATCTTCGATTGTTAGGTATGAATTCCTAACACTTATTCATGTGCAATTACTTTTGGTTTGGATTGATTTGGTGAATATTCCAATTTTTGGTGTTTTGGGTTCAATCCTTTTAAAATCATAACTTTGATGTTTGAACATGTGTTTGGTGATGCATCGAGGATCATATAGGGCCGGGTAGTTGATTGGCATAATCCCTTAGTGTCGTTGCTCGAGAGAATGCAATTTGGTGGAGGTTGGACCTCAATTGGATGGACTGGGAGGGGACTGGCAACAGGTCCGGTCGACCGAGCACTGTTGCCGGCCGACCGACCTGCTGCCAAGTGCATAAGCACTTCCCTGTTTAAGGTTCGGTCGACCGAGTACAGTGTTCGGCCGACCGACCTGCTTCCCCAGGAATTTTGAGAACAGGGTCCGGTCGACCGAGCTCTGTAGCCGGCCGACCGACCTGCTGCATTTTTGCCTATTTCGCCTAGTTGTTTGAATTTCCAACTTTAATCGATTCGTGTTGTTTCCTATGTGTTGTTATCATTTGTTATGACTTTGATGACTCCTTTTTAGGGATTTTTGAATATCCATTTTGATGGATTCTTTATCGGTTTCGTTGGATTTTTATTCACATCTTCGTATGTGAATTTTAGTGATTGATTTTTCCTACAATCTTCTTTGTGTTTTGTCACTTTAAAAATATAAAGGTTTTCCATACTAGTAGTAAATATCAAAACTCTTTCCTCAAACGATTTCAATACTATTTTAATACCAAATTCGTTCATAAAACCATTTTCCAATCTATTAGTATATATAAACCTTTACCTCACTCGTATGAGAAATCTAATTAAACGACTTAGTAAAACAAGTGGTATGAAACGCTTGCGTTCACTTTGTTGGTTAATTCTTGGACTTGTTCGATTGAATCCCTTGTGACAATTTTGTAGTGGAGATCTACAATTTGTTCGTAAATATTTAAGTTAAGCAAGTGGTTATGGGACATGAAGCTAAACTCATATATTTACTAGCTTAGTGTAATTGACACTTCTCGTTGATCATGACGATCATCTTTGTGATTTAGACTAGCAATGTGCGATGTCTCTTTATCTGCAAGGGAGACTAAACCCCGTTTTGTGGAGTTTCGACTCAAATTGGTGGGGTAGCAACCCATGGTCTTCGGGCCGTTTGTGGAGCTTCGGCTCAATTTGTGATGGTTAGCAACCATGGAATTAGCGTTCCGTTTGTGATACACGTGTTGGCGAGCTTTATGCTCCCGTTTGTGATAGGCCTCCCCCTCTTTGTGATTTCTGGATTTCTTGAGATGATTTCTAGAATTTGCGTTTCACCAATTTTCGTGATTTCCATCGATAAGCTTTATCGATATTTGTGTATTGGCGAATTTGTGCGTCATTGACTTTTGTGATTTCTGGGTTTCGTGTGTTGAATTCTGGAATTTGTGTGTCATTGACTTTTGTGATTGACATTGATATTATCGTCAATATTTATGGTTTGGTGAACTAAGTTAGGAGTATGACGTTTCTGTGATTCTTGTGTAGATTTTGTGACATTGAATAATCCCTTGATGATTTTCAACTGCTTAAATATATCACAGCTTGGCATTGTGATTATTATGTGCTTAGTCATATCTCTTATTCTATATCGTTTCATCTGATATTTATAGTTAGACTGATCCGTTTATTATTTTCTTATTAAATAATACTCGGGTCAGACCGAGATGTTACTGGTGCTTCTGCTTGACTTCTCTCCAGGGATCCATTACTCTGACCTTTTGCTTACTACTTAGATTAGTAGTTTTTGTTGTATACTCTTGAGATATTGACTCATAGATGTATTCTTTTGTATAGCACGTGTAGCTATTCTTGGGTATTATTGTTGATCTTTTTGACCACTACTCTGATGTACACTTCCATGTGTTAATTATATATTCATATCTTCTTCCGCCTTTGTGATATGAATTATCTGTGACTGATTTGTGTTATGCTTATTTCTATATTTGTTTTCGAAGATTATTATAGCCACTGTGTAGTAGCTTTGTGTTTGTATCGGTATGTCGGATTTCCTCTTGAAATAAAATGCATGTTATTATCTGACATATCGGTGCTCGCGCAAAGCAATTACATGGATGGTCGCTCCTCAACAGCCTTATTCTCCGTGCTAGTTGACAGCATTACATCATAGTATTCTTGTCTAGCGTGGGTATAAAGGTGGGGCGTCACAGCTTGGTATCGGAGCCAAACTTCGGAATAATATGAAATATTGTAACAAGGATCATCGTCCTAAGTCCATCTTAGGAGTCGTGCTTTAGGATAATTCGAGTCTTCGTACCGATTCATCCTATTTTCCCTATGATTCTTTGTTTATCTATCAAGATTGCTTGATATTCAATTTGGTGAATAGCCTTTTTCTTCTTCCTCTTTCTTTCTAAAGGAAGAGAAATGTCTAGACCAGGCCGCTCCAGAGCCGTACCATCTAGTACCCTACCCCAGGATGGAGTTTTTATAACTGCTCAATAGCTTCTTGATTTGGTAACTAATGCTCAAGCAGCTGGAGCTAACCCGGAACCTACTCACCCAAAGTCGGGATTTGCACGCTTGTGCAGCGATTACACCAATTTGGGTGGGGAGCCATTCAAAGGTTCCGAAACTATTATTGAAGTCCAAGCTTGGCTTAGAACATGCGATTGAATCTTTTCTCGCATGAATCTTATTGACCTTCACCGAGTTCAGGTGGCCTCTAGTATGCTCCGAGAAAGAGCATTGGACTGGTACGAGCTTCTTATTTCTGAGATTAATGAAGCGGATCTCACCTGGGAGCAATTCCGAGAACGCTTCGAGTTGAAATTCGTACCAGAAGTTGAGAAAGTGACATTGGCTCGACGATTTATGGACCTTGTTCAAGGTGAGTCCTTCGTGATTGATTACGTCGCCTCCTTCGAGTCGCTTTCCAAATATGGGGTTGAATACATCAACACCCCTTTAAAGAAGAACCATAGGTTCTTCTATGGCTTAAGCAAAAATCTCAAGAAGCCATTACTTCTAAAATTAAAAGTTTCTTTCGACCAACTTGTTGATATCGCTCTTCGTCTTGAAAAGGCGGATAGGAAGAATGATGTTGAAGTGGTGGGTTCCAAACCAAACTTCAACAACAAGAAGAGACCAAACAAATTCAAAGGCCCCTATCCTAATAAGAAAGGGAAGCAAGCAACCTCCGTGGAAAAGACTTCTTCCTTTGGTCGTGGGGAGTGCTATAATTGTGGTTCGAAGGACCATTACGCGAACAAGTGTCCAAAGTCTCTCTCTTGTCGCTACTGCAAAAGTCCCGGTCATGTTATATCCTCATGCCCCAAGCTTCAGGGCAGAAAAGAGGGAAATCTTAATGTTTCTCAAGCCCCTGGCAACACATCTCGTGGCCAAGGTATTTCTCATTCTATTCTGGATGGAATTATTTTATTTCGTGATCATCCTATTCGAGTTCTTTTTGATATGGGTGCGTCCCATTCTTTTATATCAAAAGAACTTGTTGATACCTTTTCTTTGGATGTTTTGTGTTTAATGACTTCTTTGAGAATTGCGAATCCGGTTGGTGGATCCACAACAATTAGTTTATTGTGTAAAGATGTCGAGATTATTTTGTGTGATTTTTCTTTCCGAGCTGATTTGCATGTCATGCGTTATTTAGGCTTTGGAATGATTTTGGGAATGGATTGGCTTAACCGTTATGAAGCCCATATCCTATGTCCTGAGCGGACTATTCATCTTCGACATCCTCAATCTGTTAAGCAGATTTCTATTAATCTTAAAGATTCGGATTCCAGCTTAGTTGCATCTTTATATTCTTTAAATCCTCGTGATGACGATGATGATGAGGGTGATATTATTTCTCTTATTCACGTCGTTTGTGAATTTTCCGACATATTCGAGCCCGTTTTAGGATTACCACCTAAGCGAGCAGTCGAGTTCAGAATTAATCTCATTCCTGGAGCTCAACCTATCACTCGTCCTCCTTATCGTATGTCCAATAAAGAAAACGAGGAGATGCGTAAACAATTATCCGAATTGGAAATGAAGCAATTTATTCGCTCTAGTTCCTCGCCTTGGGGAGCTTCAGCTATTTTTGTGAAGAAATCCGATGGAACACTTAGGCTTTGCGTTGACTACCGCAAGCTTAATGATCTTACTATCAAAAATAAATATCCTTTACCTAGGATTGATGATTTCTTTGACCAACTTAGTGGTGCTAGAGTCTTTTCACAATTAGACTTAGCTACTGGATTTCATCAGCTTCGTATTGCAGAGGATAGCATTCCTTTGACATCGTTCCGTACTCGGTATGGATCTTATGAATGGCTTGTTATGCCATTTGGTCTAACGAATGCTCCGGCCTATTTCGTTGACCTTATGAATAGAGTTTTCAAAGACTTTCTCGACCGGTTTGTTCTCATCTTTATCGATGATATTCTTGTGTATTCTAAAACCGAGGAGGAGCATGAAAAATATCTTCGGATTGTGTTGGAAACTCTTAGGAGTAATCAATTAAAGGCGAAGTTTTTTAAATGCCACTTTTGGCAATCTCTTGTGAAGTTTCTCGGTCATATTATTTTCGAATCCGGAATTTTCGTGGATCCTTCAAAGATTGAAGCGATTCAAGATTGGAAGAGACCGGAGAGTGTGACGGAGATTCGTAGTTTTCTCGGATTGGCGGGCTATAACCATCGTTTTATCAAAGGCTTTTCCAAGATTGCCGTGCCTCTCACTAGCTTGACGAAGAAAGGTGTTAAATACATTTGGTCGGACAAATGTGAAGCTTCTTTTCAGAAATTAAAAGAACTTCTTTCTGATGCTTCTATTCTCGTTATTCCCGAGGGGAATCAAGATTTCGTTGTTTATACCGATGCTAGTCGCATTGGTTTGGGTACCGTTCTCATGTAAAGAGAGCGTGTTATTGCTTATGCTTCTAGGCAATTAAAGCCTGCCGAGACTAGATATGCCACTCATGATTTAGAACTCACGGCTATTGTTTTCGCTCTTCGGATTTGGCGCCATTATCTTTTAGGAGAGAAGTTTGTTCTTTATACCGGTCATAAGTCTTTGAAGTATTTATTCTCTCAAAAGGAACTTAATTTGCGTCAACAGCGTTGGCTCGAATTTCTTGCACCATATGATCTTGATATTCTTTATACTCCCGGTAAGGGTAATCGTGTCGCCGATGCTCTTAGCCGTAAACAACAAGCCGTTGTTTCTATGATGATATCCGAATGGAACGATCTCGAGATCTTATCCACTTGTGAGATTCGAGACCGCGTATCCGATTTATGCTCATCATTTGTTTTATGTAGCCTTGAGGTTCATCCTTCTCTTTTAGACCGCATTCTTGAAGCTCAAAGGCTAGATCCCGAATTGGCTCTTCTTGGCCAAAATATTAAGGATAAGATTGATATTGAAGGTTTGAAAGACTTTGATATCGATTCTTCTGGCGGCATTCGGAAATTTGGTAGACTTATCGTGCGAAATATTAGTGATCTTCGTAAAGATATTTTAGAAGATTCACATCGTTCTAAATTTACCATTCATCCCGGTAGTAGTAAAATGTACGCGGATATGAAGCGACTTTATTATTGAGAGAGAATGAAACTTGACATCGCTAACTTCGTTAAGCGTTGCATGACTTGCCAACTCATTAAGGCCGAACATCAAAGGCCCGGTGGGTTATTGCAACCTTTAGAAATTACAATTTGGAAGTGGGACCAAATTTCCATGGATTTTATAGATGGCCTTCCCCGTTCTCGTTCGGGTCATGATAGTTTATGGGTGATTGTTGATAGGCTTACTAAATCTGCCCATTTTATTCCCATTCGGTCTAACCGAACCGTTCCACTTTTGGCCAAGCTATTTATCAAAGAGATTGTTAAATTGCATAGGGTTCCTACTTCTATTGTTAGCGATCGTGATTCATTGTTTACTAGTGGATTTTGGAAGAGTCTTCAAAAAGCTTTGGGAACGAAGCTTAATTTTAGCACCGCTTATCATCCCTAGTCCGATGGACAAACTGAGCGTGTGAATCAAACTCTTGAAGATCTTCTTCGTTCTTGTGTGCTTGATTTTGGTGGAAGTTGGGAAGGTCATATTTCACTTGTTGAATTTTCCTATAATAATAGCTCCCAATCTAGTATTGGTATGGCACCTTTCGAGGCACTCTATGGAAGGACATGCCGATCTCCTTCTTGTTGGCTTGAGGCCGGTGAGAAGATGGTTTTAGGTCCAGATTTTATTCGTGATTCCACAGAAAAGATTGACCTTATTCGTCATAGGATGAAAGAAGCCCAGAGTAGACAAAAATCCTATGCCGATAATCGAAGAAGGAAGTTAGAATTTTCTGTGGGAGATCTTGTGTTCATTCGTGTTTCACCTATGAAAGGTGTTGTACGTTTCAGTCGATCGGGAAAATTAGCGCCTCGATATATTGGGCCATTTCCTATCACTGAACGTATTGGTTCCATGGCTTATCGCCTTTTATTGCCGGCTCAATTTTCTGCTATTCATGACGTGTTTCACGTTTCTCAACTTCGGAAGTGTCTTCGAGATTCCGATTCTATTCTTGAGCCCGGTGTTGTGGAAGAAATTGAAGTTTCGCCTAATTTAACTTATGAGCAGCATCCTATTCGATATTGCTTCGGAGGTCAAATGTCTTCGAAATAAAGATGTTTCGCTTGTGAAAGTTCAATGGTCTTCAAATCCTAAGGATTGTTCTTGGGAGTCTAGAGAGTTCATCGAGCGATTACATCCGGACTTACTTTCCCGTGCTCTTTGAGGTGAACTTCTTATTTCAAATTTCTTTTGTGTTGAATATGCTTTTATGGTTGTTACTTTATGTTCTCTTCTTAAAATATTGCGAGGACGCAATTTCTTTAGGGAGGGGAGTCTGTAACAATCCGCATATTTATCGATTTTATATTTAAATATTTTATTTAAATATTCTATCGTTAGTCGGATTTTTAGTCCGAAAAGCTACTTTTTGCATACGGTCGAATTAGGACTCGGGACCACTCGCATTGAGTTTAAAATGCCGTTTGCGACCTTTTTGAGTATAAGCTTCGATATGTTTGGAGTAAGTTGATTTTTGCAGCTTTTTACTTAGGGCTTTGGTTTGGGCTGAGCCCATTAACCCCACCTAACTCAGTTCCAACCCTCTCCTCTTCATTCACTTCTTTTCTATTTTCCTAATACTCAAGCTTTTATGTTAATGGAGAGTGGAAGAGGAAATTAAAACTCCAAGCCCTAGTTTTCTTTTGCAAATCAAGCTCTAGCTCCAAACTAATAGAAGAACCCATTAGTAAGCTTCTCTTCTTCTTCTCCAACTCTTTCTTTCTTTGATTTCAGAAAATTCCTAACCCTAATTTGGGAACATTTTCTCTTTTTAGCTTAGAATCAAGCTTCTTGAGTTGGATTTGAAGAGTGGTTGATTCCCTTTGCTTTCAAGCTTCATCTTCATTTGTTTGGGTTCAAAGATGAGATTTTTATCTCACATCTATGCTTATATTTATCTTCGATTGTTAGGTAGAATTCCTAACACTTATTCGTGTGCAATTGCTTTTGGTTTGGATTGATTTGGTGAATATTCCAATTTTTGGTGTTTTGGGTTCAATCCTTTAAAAATCATAACTTTGATGTTTGAACATGTGTTTGGTGATGCATCGAGGAGCATATAGGGCCGGGTAGTTGATTGGCATTATCCCTTAGTGTCGTTGCTCGAGAGAATGCAATTTGGTGGAGGTTGGACCTCAATTGGATGGACTGGGAGGGGACTGGCAACAGGTCCGGTCGACCGAGCACTGTAGCCGGCCGACCGACCTGCTGCCAAGTGCATAAGCACTTCCCTGTTTAAGGTTTGGTCGACCGAGTATAGTGTTCGGCCGACTGACCTGCTTCCCGAGGAATTTTGAGAACAGGGTCCGGTCGACCGAGCTCTGTAGCTGGCCGACCGACCTGCTGCATTTTTGCCTATTTCGCCTATTTCGCCTAGTTGTTTGAATTTCCAACTTTAATCGATTCGTGTTGCTTCCTATGTGTTGTTATCATTTGTTATGACTTTGATGACTCCTTTTTAGGGATTTTTGAATATCCATTTTGATGGATTCTTTATCGGTTTCGTTGGATTTTTATTCACATCTTCGTATGTGAATTTTAGTGATTGATTGTTCCTACAATCTTCTTTGTGTTTTGTCACTTTAAAAATATAAAGGTTTTCTATACTAGTAGTAAATATCAAAACTCTTTCCTCAAATGATTTCAATACTATTTTAACACCAAATTCGTTTGTAAAACTATTTTCCAATCAATTAGTATACATAAACCTTTACCTCACTCGTATGAGAAATCTAATTAAACGACTTAGTAAAACAAGTGGTATGAAACGCTTGCGTTCACTTTGTCGGTTAATTCTTGGACTTGTTCGATTGAATCCCTTATGACAATTTTATAGTGGAGATCTACAGTTTGTTCGTAAATATTTAAGTTAAGCATGTGGTTATGGGACATGAAGCTAAACTCATATATTTACTAGCTTAGTGTAATTGACACTTCTCGTTGATCATGACGATCATCTTTGTGATTTAGACTAGCAATGTGCGATGTCTCTTTGTCTGCGAGGGAGACTAAACCCCGTTTTGTGGAGTTTCGACTCAAATTGGTGGGGTAGCAACCCATGGTCTTCGGGCCGTTTGTGGAGCTTCGGCTCAATTTGTGATGGTTAGCAACCATGGAATTAGCGTTCCGTTTGTGATACACGTGTTGGCGAGCTTTATGCTCCCGTTTGTGATAGGCCTCCCCCTCTTTGTGATTTCTGGATTTCTTGAGATGATTTCTAGAATTTGTATTTCACCAATTTTCGTGATTTCCATCGATAAGCTTTATCGATATTTGTGTATAGGTGAATTTGTGCGTCATTGATTTTTGTGATTCCTGGGTTTCGTGTGTTGAATTCTGGAATTTGTGTGTCATTGACTTTTGTGATTGACATTGATATTATCGTCAATATTTATGGTTTGGTGAACTAAATTAGGAGTATGACGTTTCTGTGATTCTTGTGTAGATTTTGTGACATTGAATAATCCCTTGATGATTTTCAACTGCTTAAATATATCACAGCTTGGCATTGTGATTATTATGTGCTTAGTCATATCACTTATTCTATATCGTTTCATCTGATATTTATAGTTAGACTGATCTGTTTATTATTTTCTTATTAAATAATACTCGGGTCAGACCGAGATGTTACAGGTGCTTCTGCTTGACTTCTCTCCAGGGATCCATTACTCTGACCTTTTGCTTACTACTTAGATTAGTAGTTTTTGTTGTATACTCTTGAGATATAGACTCATAGATGTATTCTTTTGTATAGCACGTGTTGCTATTCTTGTGTATTATTGTGGATCTTTTTGACCACTACTCTGATGTACACTTCCATGTGTTAATTATATATTCATATCTTCTTCCGCCTTTGTGATATGAATTATCTGTGACTGATTTGTGTTATGCTTATTTCTATATTTGTTTCCGAAGATTATTATAGCCACTGTATAGTGGCTTTGTGTTTGTATCGGTATGTCGGATTTCCTCTTGAAATAAAATGCATGTTATACTATCTGACATATCGGTGCTCGCGCAAAGCAATTACATGGATGGTCGCTCCTCAATAGCCTTATTCTCCGTGCTAGTTGACAGCATTACATCGTAGTGTTCTTGTCTAGTGTGGGTATATAGGTGGGGCGTCACATCGAGGGAGAGATACTAGTTCGAAAGTAGAAGTTTATGTATCCGAGCAACTAATCAAATCAATATAGCTTATGGATGATTTATTTATATCATATGGACTTAAGTATAATTGTATACTTAGTATGTGACTTAATAAAATTTGTGAACTTAAGCAAAATTCTAAATCTGGTTGTTAGTCATTTGACATTTTAAATAATGTTAAGTGTCAGATTGATTCCTTATGAAATTTGATTGATTGATAATGTTAGTTTATTCTTATACAGAATTTGATTTGATTTGATGTGATTGGTTGTGTGATTTATATACCATAGTTTATAAAGTTTGAATCTATAAACATAGGTTTTTGAATTGCTGTTTGTTAGGACTTAAATCCTGATGGTTTTGAATAGCTTTAAAAGAATTTCCGAAATGATTGTGAAAAGAAATAATAATAGTATGATTTGAACTATGTGAGAGATATTATTATTACAAAGATAAATTTTTAATTCTTTGAATAAATATTAGAGAAGTGTTTTACAAATATTATTGTTTATTGCGATGGATGACTAAAATCAAAGTGTGATTAGGAGTTTCCCCATTTTGAGACTACCCAGGTGTATTCAATCTATTATTTTTAGGAGGTGCCAAAACACCATTGGAGGCTCCATTACTTTTTTAGAGTTACACAATGATCGAAAGGGGAGCATACCCTCCTTGTCATGTTGGATCTAGTTTTTTTATATTTCTTCTTGAGCGAGCTTTAAAACATATTTTTGAATATAAAACCTGGGAATTTGGTTCTAAATTTATAGTTGATATATTGCTTTTGGTTGCATGTAGCTTTATTTCATATTAGAGTGGCATGAGAATTTGTATCATGCTAGTTTTAGCATGTAGAGTGCATCATTATTATCAGTTGCATCTTATTACCTTGTTGCATATGACTGTTACATTATTTATGCTTTTTGAATTTTTTATAGAGATAGCTAGTATACTTCTTTTTTTATCAATATGGCTCTTTTGGATTGTGTAAGTGCATGTAACCAATAGATTCCTACTTGATTTCTTATGCACCAGCATTAGCATTGAGATAGTAAGTTGCTTGCAAAATATAAATCAAACAAAAAATAAAGGTACGTAGTAGATTTAGAAATTGGAATTGGTTGATGATTTTATATCCTAGATATGGGAGGCCACATGGCTTTCGTTTTCTTTTAACTGGTTTGCGACCCATAGTGCAAATATGTAGTTTTTCCGATTGAGCTACGCAAAGGAGGTGTTGTCGTAATTTTTCATAATATTTAAGAATTAATTAAATAATAATTTTCACAACTCATTATAATTAATAAGTTTTAAGCCATAGGGGTCTAGTGACATTTTCTTCCTTGAAAATTTCGGGGACAAAATTCTTTCAAGGAGAGAGAATGTAACAATCCAAATTTGGTCATTGGATTTTTAATATTTAATTAATTTTTAATATTTTAATAATTGTATTTTTGAAATTTATTAACTTTTATTCAAGTATAGGGATTACTTAAATATTTGAATTTGTGAATTAAATATTAATTAAATGGATTTAATAATTTTATTCAACTTCCTTTCGTTAACAAATAATATCGGTGAATTCAATTTATAAATTTAATTAGAAAATAAATAGATCGGATAAATATCGATAACTGGATCGAAAATATAAAACAATATTTAAGTGTGTAAAAATAGCAATCCACAACACTGTCTTAGATATTAACGAAACTAGTGCCATTGGAACCATAATAAAAAATTATTTTACGCAGACGAGTTTCGTAAGGATCGGACGTTTTCTGTGATCGACAAAGCTCGAAATGCGTAATGATTAATTTTTGAAAATTAGTTAACTAGGAATGCTAACGATAAATTTAAATTTTACAAAAATAGTTCCGTTAAGTTTGAAATATAGGTTATTAGCTAGGAACGTAAGTGACCATGCCTCGATTGGAGTTTGTAGGTATTGGAGCATGAATAGTGTCCCAAAAATCATTTTAACCAATAAAGTTTAAATTTAATTAATCGATTCGATTAATGATATTTAAATTAATTAATAAATTTAACTATCGATGTTTAAATTTATCCAATCATTTTAACTAATGTTGTTTGAGTTTAATTAATCCATGTAGATAATGATATTTGGATCTAAATTAATCATTTTAATTTATGATATTTGAATTTAAGTAATCATTTTAAGTGATGATATTTTATGTTAATTAATCATTTTAACTAAAGGTGTTTAAATTTAATTAATGATGTTTAAAATGTAGTAAATCAATTTGATTAACAATGTTCAAATCTAATTTACCATTTCAATTAATGATATTTGAATTTAGATAATCATTTTAGGTAATGATATTTGAAATTTAAGTAGTTATTCTAATTAATGATATATGAATATAATTAATCATTTTAACTAATGATATTTAAAGTTAGTTAATTAATTTTACAAATGTATTTAATTTATTTTATTTATTTAATAAAAACGATCAAAGTTAATTTAATGAAAATGTAATAAAATGAATTAACCGATTTAGTGTTTTAAAGTTAATTTACTAATTAAGAAAAGTATTTAGGAAATAAAGATAATTGATCAATTTATTAAAAGAGATTATAAATTAGACTAATTATCTTTCGGGATAAATTAATGTTAGTTTAAATTTATAAAAGGGATTACAAATTCGGTTTTTTTCCTTTCAGAAACTTAATGTGATTTTAAAGTTATAAATGAATGTTATAAATTATCCTTCAGGATGATTAACATTTGTTTTGATTTGTAAAAGAAATTTAATTTATTTATTATCTTTCATGGTAATGAATGTTGTTTTAAAATTTATGCATGATAGTTTATAAACATGGAGATCTTTAAACAAGAATTGTTTCAAATAAAGCTAAGTGTAAATTGTTTTGGGTTTATAATACTGATGTTTTGACATTTGTTTTGACCTTGGTTTTAATTCACAAAAAAACATAATTTGCCCCTTTTAAAGAATATTTTAAAGAGTTTTTTTTAAAGTGTCTTTAAAAGTATTGTGATTGAAAATCAAGCCAAGTGAAAACAACCAACTAATCATTCCCAATTTATCGACTATCGGCTTTGACTCTGATTTCTTCTTTATATTTCGTCGCTCTAAGATGATGTGTTGCTCATTTGAGGCTTGTTATCCTTTTTCGAAAATGACTAAACCCAAAGAGCGAATTTGGGCCAAGCTATGTGGGGTTGCTCCCATTAGTGTATTTTCACATCTACTCTAGATTAGATTCAATGTTGCACATTGCGATGTGAAATATTCGAATACTCGGTAACAGTTGGCGGGTCCAGCATAGAGGTTTCTAAGAGCCATCAGAGTTCTCAAGTATATTTCTAAAGGTATACTTTCGGTAAAGGGGTGCATCCTCCTAGTCATTGTTGGAAAAACTTCTCTTTCCGTTGTTGTTAATTCAAATCTTTGAATTGTTTCGTTAATAGCGTAGAGAATTACCTTGTGCTCTTCTTTATGTTCAATGATCTATGACCATTCTTTTAAGTCTGGAATTTGATATTATTTATCATGTTCATTCAATATGGGATTTGTTCTTACTGGTACCCACCCTTTTATTTGGATTGTTTCCATTGTTTATTTCCATTCTTTCACGATTGGATTGTTCTGATTTGTTTTCCATTTCTTCATCTATGGATGTTATTATTGTGAGGTAAAAAGCCATTTCGCATTAGCAGCGTGGTCTCACAGAATTTTTATATATTCATCGTATTACTTGACTTTTCTCACGATGGTTTTGCAAACTGACTCGGGTGCTATTTTGTCATAATGCTCAGTCCAGATTGAGTTTTTCCCAGGTTAGCTTTGATGATATGAAGTCATTAGAGAAGAGCTGGATATTCACCAATCGTAATGTTTAATTTTATGCTTTATTATATTATATACCTATCAGCAATTGTAGGTCAGAATTTTATAACTATTCATCTAATAAGATTTGTTTTTAACTCTGATGTACTACGTATTTTGGAGCAACAGTTTTTACTGTCTTCATTATATTATATGTTGTCGATTCCGCTATGATTTTCCTGTTCTCTATTCTTTTCTTTTTATTTTACCTAACAATCCGTATTTCCGACGATTAGATGTTAGGTATTTGAATACCGTGGATGTATTCGGTATCGACTTTTGATGGTTGAAAATGGCGGGTCATACAGTTAATAAATAGAGTAGATAATTAAGATGATATCATATATCCATTCACTAAGGGACAAACTTGATTGTTGTAACGACCCAAATTTTCCTTATGTTTTATATATCAAGTGATTATAAAATATTACTTTTAAGTCCACATTGGGTCGTATGATGCTATAACTTTGGGAATTGTTGAACATTGACGTTTTTGGCCCTTAGGAATTTTACTAGGAAGTTTTATGTTGGAAAATTTACAGTGGCTATAAACTTTTAATATAAGATGAATTAGAGCTAGAGACCACTTTTTATGGAATGACATGATGGTTTCTCTTTCCATAGAATGGTCACGATAGCTTTTTAGACTTACCGTTTAGGAGATACGAGCATTTAAAGTTAGGCTTTTTTGGGACAGCTTAGTAGGTTGCTAATGAGGTTTGGGGTAAACCTGATAGCCTATTTCAGGTTTAGTGGAGGTTTCGATCTATTTTGAGATGATGGGAAATGATTTGAGGGTGCTATAGTAGCCAAATTCCACATTTTGGTGTTATCCACTGATCCCATCATCCCAAAATAGAACAAAACCTCGATTAAACTTCTCCACAGAAAAAAACACTCGTAATTCTCCCCAATCAGCCAAATCCATTGACTACGGGTAGATTAGCGATCTACATTTTTAGAAAAGAATTTTTTGGTTTGCTATATATTCTCGAATTTGCCTCATTTTGCATGCAAATCAATGATTTTTGGGTATTTGGTGAGTATTCTATCACTTGACAACCTATAACATATATATCTATATGTTTCGGATCTACTTTTAAAGTCAGAAATATGTTTTGATGTTGTTTTGAATTTATACCTGAAGTAAAACCGAATTTAAAATGATGTAAAGTGATTCAATCATATTGTTTTGATGTGTGATTGATCATATAGATATTAGGTCGTGTTAGAGATGTGTTTTGAAATAGATTACCATATTTTGAAACTGTTTGTATGTTTTAACGGTTCTAGACGTTCATTGGAGCGAATTGGGGTGATAATTGATTCTACAATCTAGGGTCTCTATGTAGATGGAGTAGTTACGAGCTCTTTGATTCCATACACAAAGGTTGAGATATTTTGTAAATGTAAGTTCAGATTTCAGTGGATTAACTCTAAAGTGTTTAGGATTGTATTGATACATTGACGTTGCTTGCAAGTTAAAGTGGCAAGTGGAGTGGACAAAATGGTGTGAAAATCCAAGTGCTGGAGTGCCACAGGTTTTTTTGTTTTGGTATAGTGGTAGGCTTGGGGCTTTTAGTGTTAGTCTTTATACTGAGGAAGGGAATGCTTTAAGTCAGGCGGGCCGGTGATTGGAAATCGAGTGAGAAATGTTGTTTGGTAGTGGACTTTGGGTTGGCAGCAGGAAAGCTTTGGATTAAATAGAGAGAAGCTTTGGTCGGGTTTAAGGTTCTGACTAAGACTTTGGCTCTGAACTTTGTCTTTGGTTTTGGGGTCTCATGGCTTCAGGCTGGTTAAGTGAAGTAACAAGTAAGACTAGACTTTGGATGACTTCAAGCATTCTTAAGGGGAACTTTGGGCATCTCTTAGGGGTGCTTCGAGGTCTTGGGTTTTGGTTTAGGGCAGAGATGGATGACTCCAGAACAATTCGAAATGACTTTGGTTGTATTTTTTAGCAACCATGGAAGTGAAGAGACTTCGATGACTCAATGTAGAGGGTGACTATGGAATCTGGAGATAGATTGAGCAGACAAATTCTATGTAATAGCTTATGGAATAGAAGAATAGGTCATTATATCATCGGCACATGTGCTAAGAGATCGATGGATAACTCTGAGGATGTGATGTTCATTGTGTTAGGATATGGTAGTCAGTGTGTACCCATGCTAGTTTGTGTATACCCTTACTTTTGGACATCTATAGGTGCCCGGTTTCTACCTATCAATGTGGGCATGAGTTGAGCATCTATGACAACGAGTAGTCGCTGACCATCTCCATGGGTCACAAGGGTTATCGCATACCCAATGATAATTGAGCGAGAGATGCAAGGCTTTGTGATGGTTGTTATGTTTGTTGTGTGCTTAATATGGATGTCATATTATTGTGTTATATACCCCGATATCCTATATCATACTTAGTGTAGCGCACCTGTATGTGATAGTAGTTTAGTATATACTATTTTTATATTCTAACTTATTAAATGCAGTGACAGGTCAGGTACGGTTCTACATATCCTATGTCCTTATTACCATATACGGTTTTTATAGTATTTTAAGATGATGTATTGTTCATACTCGACTACTGTCTGACTCGAGGTTTTATTCTTTACTTCTTATTATCACGGGTAGTCTTAAATCAGTAGATTAAGGATAATCTGTCTAGGTAGCGCATGGAGCTATATGGATTACGAGCACAAGGCTATGCTTTCTTATATCTACATTTTTAGAGCCTAATATCAATTATATCCTATTATGCAGTACCGTGGAGCCATGTCAGTACTTGCATTATTTTAGAGACATTTGTTAGAGTTTATTTGGAGATTTAGGATGTATAAACTCTATTATTTCTATTTTGTACAGTCTTGTAAACCTGTTCCACTCTGATGTTCTTACTTAAAGTTGATTTGATACTATCATTGTCTCTCCTATTTTACATCTATTTGATTATTATATTTTGTCTATGCACTATGATATATTCCACAGGTTTCGTGATTTAGATTTTTGTTATTTTACCACCTTGCCTATTGCTCTAGATCTACCGGGTACCTATACGATAGACTCCATACGAGTATTGAGTACAAAGTTGTAGGCCAGTCATTACAATCATTTTGGGAAAAAAATAATCAAAGGAATAGAGCTTGGATGGGATTTAAGCTAAGAATGGGCTGGAAATGCAAGACGTTGTTGTAATTTAGGTTTGGTTCGGCCTACGCATGGTTCGGTATGTTATATATTGGTCGGCATGACTATAATGCATAAGAATAAATAGTGGACCGGCATTAGAACGTAAATGTGGTGGACCGACCAAGAGTGGCTTAGCTAATATCGTCCGATCAAAGTCGTTCGTTCGCTCATCACTCGGTCTGGAGGGAAAGTTCATCGCTTGGCTAAGAAAGGCAAGACAAAGTGGTTCGGCTGGGGCGAGTTCGGACCTAGTTGCTCGGTGTGAGATTGAGCTTGATGGTTCAGCTGGTCGTTGTCATATAGTGGAGGTACCAAGTCGCAAAAATTCTGTCAAAAGGATTGTGATAACATGGCATGCATCGCTCGGTCAAAGGAGTAGAGCCAAGACAGTTCGGTCAGTTGTGTTTCATTGATTTGTGGTTTGAACTCGATGGTTCGGCATGTGTGAAGCGGCAGATCTGGTTCGGTGAACTTTGTGATGGTTGGTAATCTCTTCGTCCTAATACAGAGTAATGTGCGTAACACTTCTTCGGTTCGAGTCATACTATCGCCTGCCTCCAAGTTCATTAAAGTTCTGCTTTGAGTCAGCAACGAGACAACTTTTGGGTTGGCATATGTGGCTCGGTGAACATGGCTCGACATTTCTAGATCGATGGAAAGTCATTCAGTGCACCTGGACCAACGGGCTCGAGATTACCATATATGGGCCGAGTCATCTTGGTCATGGGCCTATGTAGGTGAACCAGCCTGTTTTCATCTATAAATAGAGGGGCAGGGGTGCAGTGAAAGGGACCCTTTTTCGAGAATGACATGGATACTCTGCCATTTTTTGTACCCGCTCTTCTCAGTTCAAATTTGTATTTGAGTTGTTTGTTTATGAAATGTATCTGTATTCAAGTCTCTATGAAAGGCAATAAAGATTACATTAACAGTGGACGTAGGCAGTTACGCCTAACCACTAAATTCTGGTGTTCTTGTTTCTGCTGTTAATTTTGCATATATTCCTCTATTTTAATAGACTATCTTCATTACTCTCTCTAACAACTCTATTCTTGGGTGTTAGCGACCAATTTTGGTGCTAATATTTTGGTGCTTTCACTGAGAACCGCGTTCTCAGGCTGTTAAGATCAACTTTATCGCTATTGGATTGAAGAAATCCCCCAAAGAAGATCCAAGTTCATTCATAAGAAGTTCACAAAATCTACTCAGAGTTCCATACGATAACTCTACAATGGGAAGACCACGTAACAATTCAGCCTGCGGATGTCAACGAGACTGCAAGCGTCCAACAAGTAGGACCCAGCAATCAACAATCTAATCCAAGCACAGGGGCCGCCGTCGTCTTAAACCAAATAGAAGTTGTCACTAGAACAGATTTCAACAAGCTAATAAGAGAACTCATGGAATGCCGGACACAGTTTCACGAGCAGATTCAAGCAAACGCCAACCTCATGACCTCGCTTACTCAACAACAGCATCAGAATACTGGAGGAAGTCCCACTTCCTAGCTGACAGCTCCGCTTCATCTGCGAACATCTCAGGCGTAGACGTCGTAGAATTGAAACAACGCAAATAGGTATAGTAGATCAATCCAACGGTAGTGGTCCAGGTTCCCTACCTGGAGCCATGGCCCCTTACTTGCACTTGGGAAATCGCACTCAGGTTGGAATGGGAAACTTAGGATCCGAAGCACGAGTGGAAGCAGGCTGACCGGCTCACCAGGGTCATAGCGAAGCAAGTGCTTAGGACACGTATTTGGGAGACCACCGACCAAGGAGGCACCAGCCGGAACGGTCATGCAGGATAGAGTCCAAATTTCCGCCTCCTATTTAGACCCTGGATTTATCAGCTATGGTCAGACAGCTGATGAGAGAAAATCTTTGCTTGTTTAACGATTATTGGGGTATAGCTAGGAGTCATACTCCATTCACAGATACTATCCTACAAGCTGAGTACCCTCGGAAGTTCAGCGTGCCAACTATTCCAGCCTATGAGGGGAAGACTCTTCCCCGACAGCATGTAATGATATACGAGTGGTTGATGGATTTGGCCAGGCGAAATGATGCGACTAAATGTAGATGTTTCCCAATAACTTTGTCTGGAATCACTACCATGTGTTCACCAGACTTCCTCCACGATCGATCTCCAGATTCGACGAGTTGGCGACGAATTTTATGGAGCAGTTCAGAATTCATACCACTCGTCCGAAGGATATGATGTCTTTATCTAGTGTATTTCAAGCTCCAGGGGAGTCCTTAAAGGAATATTTACAAAGGTTTCACGTTACAGCTACCGAAGTTAGCAACCTGAATGACCATGCTATTCTTATGGTCATGATGCGAGGAGTAGATCCAGACTCAGAGTATGGTGATTGGCTGGCAAGAAAACCACCAACTACCCTGGAACGTTTTTATTCAAAGGTGCGCCAATTCATGAGAAGGGAGGAGGCCAGGTGAATGAGACGAGGCAGTGCGCCAGGGCCTAGCAAGGAAGCGGTGCAAAGCAATATTGCAGTAAAGCAACGTGGCGCTAATTTTGGAACGGTCCTGGTCAATATTCAAAACAAGCCCGACCATTCTAAAGGATCCGAAGAAGGAAATTCTGAAAGGAAGAGGGAAGATGGAAAATGGAAACCAAGGAACCCAACCTACAACGAATATGATCCTCTGAACACATCTCTGGAGAATATTTATTTGTCAACTTGTAACACTTTCCAATACCAGAAGCCGGGCCCGAAAGAATCCACTCAGGAACAATAGCAAACTGGAAAGTATTGCCATTTCCATTAGACTTACGGGCACAATATCAAGGAATGTATACACCTCCATTATGCCATAGAAAAGTTGATTCGCCAGAAAAGTTACAGCAGTTTGTTAAGAATCCGCAGGAAGGTGGGCAGGGGACGTCCGACCCTAATCATGGACAGGATCCTCATCGACCTGAGGAACCTATTCGGACTGGAGGTAGATTGGTTATAAACACGATAATCAGTGGACCTCAACCAGCAGTCAAGAGTTGGCAAGAAATGGAACGTTATGCTAGCTCCTTAAAGCATTCGGATTTTGAATGCTGTTCGAACACAGAAGACGGGGCCCATGCAAAATAGTAGCGAATGATGACGAATAATATAGTATTCAGGAGCAAGGATGCCGATCAGGTGGAGGTGCCTACCATTAACCCGATGGTCATCTCAGCAACAATTGTGCTAGCGTTGGTGTGAAGGATATTGATTGTGGAAGTTCTGTGAATATTATTTTCCAAAAGGCGTACGATCAAATGAAGATGGAGGCAAAGGATTTGAAGCCATCTAATGCCCGCATTTAGGTTTTAATGGTGCAGCACTAATGCGATAGGTTTTGTTGAATTATCGGTTGAGTTAGAAGAAGGTGAACATAGGAGGGTACAGAATGTACCATTCATTTTTTGGATGTTGATTCCCCATATAATATTTTTCTAGGCTGACTAGCACTGGCGGAGTTTAGGGCAGCTTTGGCCCCGTGGTGTTTGACCTTTAAATTTACAATCGATAGAGGAGTTGGTGTAGTGCATGGCGATCAAGCAACTGGTCGTGCATGTTATGCGGCTGAGCTGAGAGAGGCCTGGCGAAGAGAAAAGGAAAAGGTTTTGGACAACTCTGTCTGCATCCAGGTAGCAAAAATTGAAAAGTAGTGCCTGAGCCTTGGCTCGGGTAGCAGGGTCGGATCTACAAAGACATATATCCAAGAGACGACGATGAAGAACCTAAGGAGACTAAAGCTATACTGGATGAACTGACGATTAACATTTCAGTCAGCCATGATGACTCATCATGGGTGCTTAAGATTGGATTACAACTCACTCCCTCGATGACTGAGGATCTAACTGATTTCCTTCGAGCAAACCTGGATGTTTTCGCATGGACCCACTCTGATATATGCGAGATTTCTCACACCATCGCAAGTCATATATTGAACATTTACCCAAAATATGTACCAGTAAAACAGAAAAGGAGAGGTATAGACCCGGAGAGGGCTGCTGCTCTCAAAGAGGAGGCGGACAAACTCGAAGCCAATGGGTTCATCCACGACGCCCTCTATCCTGATTGGGTTTCTAACCCCGTACTAGTGAGAAAAGCGAATGGGAAATGGTAGACTTGTGTTGATTACTCAGACCTGAATAAGGCTTGCCCTAAGGATAGTTTCCCTTTACCCAGAATTGACCAACTGGTCGACTCAATAGCAAGACACGAGTTGTTGTCATTCATGGCTGCATATTTGGGATACAATCAAATCTCAATGCATTTTCCAGATCAGGAACACACTAGTTTTGTCACGGACGTTGGACTGTATTGTTATGTGGTGATGCCTTTTGGGTTAAAGAACGCAGGAGCGACTTATCAGCAACTGATAAATTGGATGCTTAAAGACCAAATTGGTGGAACAATGGAAGTCTATGTGGATGACATGCTCGTGAAGTCACATCAGTCAAACGACCACATTTGAGACTTAGCGGAGATGTTCGATATACTTAGATACTACATAATGAAAATCAATACATTGAAGTGTTCTTTTGGTGTTACGTCGGGAATTTTTTTGGGTTTTATTGTCAATGCATGGTGAATTAAAGCTCACCTAGAAAAGATTCAGGCTATTCGAGATATATAAGCACCTAGAACTATAAAACAAGTGCAATGCCTGAATGGAAAAGTCGCCACATTGATTCGATTCGTATCCAGAGCGACCGATAAGTGTATTCCTCTTTTCAATGTGATAAGGAAACGGAAGAGAAATTTTGAATGGATGCCCGACTGTGAGGATGCATTTCGAGCTCTGGTAAAACATTTGGAGAATCCCCCGATTCTATCAAAGCCTATAGACCATGAAGTGTTATACGTATACTTGGCCGTGTCTCAGCAAGCCATCAGTATGGCCTTGGTTCACGAGGAGGATCGAATTCAAAAGCTAGTGTACTATGTCAGCAAATATTTAACGAGGGCGGAGTGGAATTATCCTAAAATTGAGAAGCTAGCCTACTGCTTGGTGGTTGCATCACATAAGCTTCGTCCATATTTTCAGACACATCCGATTAATGTTTATACTGATCAACCTCTACGATAGTTACTCCAACGACCAAAAACCTTTGAAAGGCTGTTGAAATGGAATAATGGGTTGAGTCAATTCAATATCACCTACCTGCCATAGAGTGCTATACAAGGGCAGGCACTTGTAGACTTCATTGCAGAATTCACCATATCAGACGAGCAGAGTAGTGATGATGTGATTCCCCCCATTCGATGGAAATTATACACCGATGGAGCATCCAATGACCGTTGTTATGGGGCTGGTGTTATTCTTGTGACTTCAGAATATCGATCAATCTGTTATGCTTTGTAGCTTAATTTTCAAACTACGGACATCGAAGCCGAGTACGAAGCATTAATTGGTGGCTTAAAACTTACCAGTGAACTCAAAGTAAAATCGGTTAAAAAATTTTGTGACTCACAATTGGTGGTATACCAAGTACGGGGAGACTATCAAGCAAAGGGGAAGAGACTTGCCCCTTACCTTTCTCGGGTTCAATAAATATCGGCAGACCTTGAATATAATTATATGTTGCACATCCCACGTGAACAAAACGGGAAAGCCGATCATTGGAAAAATTCGCAAGCACTGGTGATGCACAATAGACGGGCTTAGTTGCCGTCAAAATCTGACATGCTCCGAGTATAAACGAGATGGAAGTAAATCTTGTGTTAGAAAAATAAATTGGAAGGGAGTCATGGATAACCCCATTCAAACAATACCTATTAAATGGGACTTTTCCCGAGAGAAAGAACGAAAAATGACAAGTCATTCGCAAGGCTTCGCTGTATGTAATGCAGGACGGAATAATGTATCAGAAGGGATTCTCGGTTCCATTACTTCGGTGCATCGCCCACGATGAGATAAAGTGGGTCTTAAAAGAAATTCATGAAGGAGAATGTAGCAACCATACTAGGGGCAGACACTAGCAAAAAAGATCCTCCGCTATGGATACTAGTGGCCAACTATGAATCGAGATGCCACGGACAATTTACGAAGATGCTACAAATGTCAAATATGTGCGAAAATCACAAAAGCTCCACCAACAGAACTCACACAAATGGTTAGTTCTTGGCCATTTTCAATATGGAGAATCAATATAATTGGCTCCTTGCCAATCTCCAAAGGTGGTGTAAAATAGGCAATTGTTGTTGTCGATTACTTTACGAAGTGGGCGGAAGCAGAGCCCTTAGTTATAATCACCACCAAGAAGATCATTAATTTCGTTGTGTGAAAGATCATATGCCGTTTTGGCCTCCCACGAACTATCATTATGGACAAGGAAACTCAATTTGAGAGTAGGGAGTTAAAAGAATTCTACCAAAAATATTGCATTGAGAAAAGGTTTGCAGCAGTTGCTCATCCTAAAGCCAACGAACAAGTTGAAGCCGCAAACAAAATAATCAAGTCAATATTGAAAAAAAGTTTCGAGAAGGCTAGAGGCAAGTGGGTGGAAGAGCTTCCGACGGCACTTTGGGCTTACAGTACCACTCGCAAGTCCATGACTGGCCACACTCCATTCACCTTATTATACGACACTGAAGCTGTGATACCCATGGAACTTGAAGTTCCTTCTCATCGGGTTACTCATTATGATCCTAAGATGAATCAAGATCTCTTACTGGAATCGCTAGGCCTTGTCGACGAAAAATGCGAAGAAGCTGATTTAAGGGCAGCTGCATATATACATCGAGTCGCTCAATATTATAATGAAAAAGTTCGACTGAGAATCTTTGATGTGGGTGATCTCGTTTTGAAGTGAGTTTTTCCAATCCCATCGCATAAAAATCCCACATGGGAAGGTCCATACGTCATTGAACGGAAGCTTGGAGAAGGAACATTCAAGCTAGTGACCATTGATGGCATGACGTTTCCCCAAGCATGGAATAACATGCGTTTGCGCCGTTATTATACTTAGCCCATCTCTTTCGCATTTTAGTCGTAATTGTTTCCAGTTTGTGCTTCTTTTGTTTTATCTGTTTTCAGCATGTAATAAGATAATTCAGTTTGTTCTTATTTGTTACGATCAATAAAGGCTTGAAGCCATTTTTCTATGAACTATTGATGTTCCATGTGTTATAATTCCATGGAAAAAATTAATTACATTATTTTGTCCGGGTATGAACGCACACACAAAATTAGAAGTTAATTGATAAAATAAAAATCTCTAAAGTCCTCGGAGTGTGGACTAGAGTACTTTGAGTCTCTGGAGTGAAGATTAGAGTATAAACGACTTAAGAAACCTCTAAGTCCCTGGAGTGCGGACTAGAGTACTCTGAGTCCCTGGAGTGCGGACTAGAGTATAAACGACTTAAGAAATCTCTAATTCCTCAGAGTGCGAACTAGAGTACTCTGAGTCCCTAGAGTGTGGACTAGAGTATAAATGACTTAAAAAATCTTTAAGTCCTCAGAGTGTGGACTAGAGTACTCCGAGTCCCCGGAGTGCGGACTAGAGTATAAATGACTTAAGAAATCTCTTAGTCCCCGGAGTGAGGACTAGGGTACTCTGAGTCCCTAGAGTGGGGACTAGAGTATAAACGACTTAAAAATCCCTAAGTGTACAGAGTGCGGACTAGAGTACTTTGAGTCCCTAGAGTGTGGACTAGAGTATAAATGACTTAAGAAATCTCAAAGTCTCCGTAGAGCAGACTAGAGTACTCTGAGTCCCCAGAGTGCGGACTAGAGTATAAATGACTTAAAAAATCTCTAAGTCCTCGGAGCGCGGATTAGAGTACTCTGAGTCCTTTGAATGCGGATTAGAGTATAAATGACTTAAAAAATTTCTAAGTCCCTGGAGTGTGGACTATAATACTCTGGGTCCATAGGGTACGGACTAGAGTATAAACGATATAAAAATCTCTAAGTCCCCGGAGCATGGACTAGAGTACTCTGAGTCCCCGGAGTGCGGATTAGAGTATAAATGACTTAAAAAATCTCTAATTCCCCGAAGAACGGATTAGAGTATTCTAAATCCCTAGAGCGCGGACTAGAATATTTGGGATTCAAAATATTTCCAAGTCATTTAGAAGTGGACCAGAGCTTATCTAACCCACAAGGTTTCAAATTTCGACTACAAGTTAGACAATAAGCTAAATAGTGAGAATCGTGGAAGACAAAGAAACAAAATTCCATTTACTAATCCAAAATAAAGTTCCATTAAAACTTTTCTAGATTTTGGAGCAAAAGACTATTCACAACGACTATAAAATAAATAGAAACAACTACATGATCTGAGTTCATTCGGGCTGAACGAGGCACAGCCGAATATCTATTTTTTTTGACTTTTTCTCCTTCTTCGGCTTCTCCAAAGGCTCGTCACCTAAGAGTTTTCTCTTGGACGCCTTCCTTCCTAGCGAGATGGTGCCAGAGGAAGGAGGGGGAACTTATAGTGGCGTGGTCCCACCAGGGAGAATAACCTTCAGGGGCCTCTTCAGGGGATCGTCAAGTTCCATCACCCGAGGCTTAGCCTTAATTTCAGGTTTCTTCTTCCCCTCTTCCATGATTTTCTCCTCAATGCTTAGTTTCGAAGTGTGTTCGGAGGTGCCCGTGATTTCAATCATATCATGTTCTTCTATAGGTAAGGGGTTCTCGAGTTTGTCCTCATCGAGCTCCCCGATCATTTGGGCATCGGGACCGGGAGTATTCCCAATCTGGGATGCTTCTCCTAATTTCACTTCCTTCTCCATAGTGGCATCGCTCCTTGGAGTTGGTTAGGGATCAGAATGGCCTACACGAAGTCATGAAAGAAAAATATTAGAATACATCTATTACTCGTCAAGAAGCGATGGTTATTTGAACTCTAGAATGAAAAGTTAAATACCAGCCTCCAGCTGACTCTCAGCTGTTTTGGGAGTCTCACCCTCTGAAATAGAGGACGTAATGTGAATATCAAGCCCGAGTTTCTCTAGATCATAGACAACAGGCTACTCAAAAGGGTCGAGGGATGAGTGATCGCTCGGCTGAATAGAAGGAAGAATCAGAGATTCTGTTCCGGGTGGACTAGCAACGTCGTCCTTCCCTTTTGATGAGGAGGAATCTCTTCCGTAAAGGGCTTTGGCCGTAGATAAGTCGAAAGGCTTGTTTCCTCTAAGCACTACCTTCACAAGAGAATCCTCGTCAACCTCCTCGGTGCCCAGCTCCACTCGTCTAATTTTTATCAAGGTATCCCATGCCTTAGCTAATGATTCGAGGTAACCCTCGACCAAAAAAGAAAGATCTCGATGCATGAGAACTCGAGCGTTGTATTCAGCAATAAGCGGATCAAATATGCATTTACTTTCTTCTCTCCCGGCTTCAGCAGCTACCTCAAGGCGAGAATCAATTTCTGTCAATGCCATTCTTTTTCCCTCCTCACGGGGTGCATCCTTTAATTCGATTTTAGAAAGTTCCTCGTCGAGATTCGTTTTTAAGAGTTGTGTTGTGATGATTTCCTGGACATATCGTTGCGACTCTTCCTTTGCGGCAGTTTTATCTTCTTTTTCTTTAAGCAGCTGCTCCTCCAGTTCTTTAACTCGTCGAGCGAGGACATCCCTTTCTTTTTGGATGGAGTCTTTTTCTATGACTAGAGCACCACTTCGTTGGACATCCTCGTCGATTTTGTTTTTGTGAGTGGCTTCCAGATGGCTGACTGCTTCAGTTGTATCATTGGCATTTCGTTAAGCAGCCTCAAGTTGAGATTTGTATGAGGAAAGCTCTTCGTCCTGGGCTTTAATAATATCTTTATCATAAATGTCTTCAAGTTTCAAGTGATCGATTTCATGCTGACGTTCTATAGAAACTTATGAAACTTTTTCTGCCAAATGAACAAACGCATCATGTTGGACATAGACATTGTTATTGCAGGCAATGGTGCTTTCTTTGACATGCCCTAGAATTGGGTGAATCGTGGGAAGAAATTTCAGTACGTCGAAGCATATCATCGAAAATGTGGCTTTAAGCTCAGCTAACTTTTGGCAATCCATGAATCATGTGCAGAAATTGGAGGAGTATGCCTGACTGGAGCCACAGACTTTCTAGAAGACTCACGAGATTGCTTTATGCAGGACAAGCCAAGGTGTTGGTCATGGGGAGCTTTAGATTGAGATCCCTTCTGAGCAGGTTTTTTCCTACTGTTCTCTAAGTGAGGAGGAGGATCGTTGGGGTATGAAGAATGGGCGTATGTTTTTCTTCGAGAAGACGAGGAGTCTTTGGTACGGTAGTCCCTATCGCCGTTGTCATCTCTCTCTCGGCGTCTACCTGATCCCAAGTCCCTACTAGAGTGATGAAAGATAGAGGACCTGTGAAGGCGGTAAATTCCGAGAGTGCACCCCATGTGACCTGCATAGAAACCAAATATGGACGAGTTAGCAAAAATAATACGCTGGCTAACAATTAAGTGTAGGGTGAAGTGTGAGTGTTCATGTGTCTCCTAGTGTTTCCACCGACGGACCAGTTTCTTTTGCTTTACTTATTAGGGCTTTATTAGGGCCGTCTCTCCGTGTTGACAAGCTAGATTTCCTTCATCACCTCTTGCGGGAGAATTAACTCCAATATCCCCTGGGTCGTTGAAACCGTAATTCAGCAAGTCATCAAGGAAGGTTGGTTTTGAAAGACCTTTCAATGAACCCTCTAGATTTTGGGGAGATGACTTATTCTCAACCGGATTGATTGTAACTTTAGAAATTCTTCCTACTATTTTCTTTTCCAATTTATAGGCTAAGCTTTTTTGCCTCTTCGAAGGGGGAAGCGATTTGGCGATGTCAGGTTCGTCAGTGATTGGTAAATATCGAAGCCCAAGTTCTCATCGGTTGTTTTTGGCACCTTGGCCTCCTTTATTTCACCTTCCTCAGATATATCAGAGGTTCCTCTCGTAGGGGGCATCGAAGGCCCAGCTGCCCTTTGCTTTTCTCCATAACGGATCCGGTTGTAGAGCCGCCAATTGGGAGACTAATTCGATGACCTTCCGCCAACAACCCAAACTTTAAAAGCGGTTCATTGGAAATGACGGATTTGATTTCTCGGTCTTCCACGGGAATAGCTCGAATGGTATTGACATCTTTAGAATATCCGGTGCCGTCGGGACGTGAGCTGATACCTATAAAAGTTGAAAGAAGTTTAGAAAGAACGGACTTCATGCCTTATACAAATATTGGTCGAGAAATGGAACTTACTCCCTTCAAGCGATTATCTCGCAAAGCCAGCGGTAAAACCATTCCTGCATATATTGGGAGAATTTACTCTACGCCTCCGGTGGGATTTGACATTTGGAGTGTGGCTCAACAAATATGACGGATGGACTGTCAGACTGTCTTTTGAAGTAATAAATGTAGCAGATGTCACAGGGAGTGGGAAGCCTGAATAAGATGTTCACGAAGAGAATACAGATGCCATAGATGAACACATGGCTATTGGGATGTAGCTGTGTCGGGGCGATCCTGGTATACTGTAACACTTCACGGAGAAAGGAGTTGAAAGGTGGCACGCTACCGACCCAGAACATGAATTTATTGCATGCTGTATATTCAGCTGGAAACAGGTGAGGCCGATCTTGGGCCGATGGAACTAAAATGTCGTCGAAAGGGATTCCATGAATTGTGTACAACCGACGAAGACCAGCTTCGTCGATTTTTAAAGCTTGTGAATTAATAGGATTATCCAAAATAACTGCTCCGTCTATAACATCAGGAGCTGGGCTAATAACTACAGCTGATTGATATGGAATACCTTGTGTAGTAGTTGTCGATGGATTCGAAGTTCCTACTACCTCCTGCTGAGAACTTAGCAGGAGGTAGTAGGAACTTCGAATCCATCGTTATATCTGATATCGATTGACTTTCAAGTATAGTTCAAATATGTATCTACCCATATGGTAATACATCCACCCGTATATGAACTATACTTGAAAGTCAATCGATATCAGATATAACGATGATAATACATCCACCCGTATTGTGTGTGAACTAGTGCTACGACTTAAATGTGAGTGCCGGAAAAGTTAAAAGTTTTAAACACAAGTATGATGTGATAGAGTTTTAAGTTGTTGTCCTCGAAGACAGTCATCACTGACCTTCTCCTGCAGTTTATTATACTATTGGCATTAGAAGTTCTGGAATCGAGCATCGACATCATAGAGTGTGAAGGATGTTGTTCTCATATGTTAAGTTAAATTTGCATTTAAAATTATTCATGCTATAAGGAGTTGGTTTAGATTGAGTCCTAGGGCTTATGTGTTTTATTACTTGTTGATGTCTGATATGCAGTAGATGATTGTAGGTTATCAAAGTATGTATTATGTTTAAGTTAGCACAATCTTGGTTGCTAATGCTGAACCGCCCTCTCACTACCTCTCTCTCTAGTCACTGAACGACCTCACTAAGACTTCCACTGAACTACTTCACTTCATCAGGTGCCGAGCCATACTCGACAACACTTCTCTTCTCCACCTATCTCAATCTATGACGAACTACTACCCTAGGCTCCTCCCGAGCCATAACCAATGCCCAATATCGACCACCAACACAAACCTAGACACTAAGCCGCACTATACCGTTCGGTATCGAACTACTCTCCTTCGAATTACTAATCGGCCCACTTACTTCCTATCTCCCACTCTAATTGCCGAGCACCTCACTTGACCTATACTCACTACTCTTACAAACTTCTATCGACTCATAACACCTAACGATTCTCTCTCTCTCTCAGAACAATGACCTCCTCACCGAAGCAAAGCGACCAACTGCCTACTTCTACACTTCTCCGACCTCACTTCCTAAAGCCATCCATGGCTGTTTCCTGTAAGTCAAAGTCTACTCATACCAAAAGCAATTCGTCATCACGCCCGAACACCTACTCACTGCGTTTCTCTCCTTTCGTGCTTACCACGCTAAGCCGAAATCCTATGTGGCTCGACCCTCTAGTTCGAATTATAGAGGATAGGGTTTGGGAATTTACAGTATTGTATGGAACCTCACCTATACGATAATTTAAGGGTGAGATGAGTGCTTATTGGAACTTAAAGTCAAGGATGGCTAGGGAATGTATTGGAGAGGATGATTGAAATGAGGGGAATAGCAGTTCGTAACAGAAACAGAGTCCTGGTTTTTTGAGTAAAACCGATAAAGGGAGAAAAATGAAGTTAATATGGGGAGAGAAACTAAGGCTTGAGCTTTTATATGGGGAAAGGGATGTGAACCGACATTCACCCAAAGACCCAGTCACCATGTTTCACGGGGTCGACAAGGCAACGTGCCGAAGCAGATAAACCAATTGGGTGGGTCAGCCTTCATATGTCGATCCCTCTCAAAATAAAAAAAGTATATAAATAATAATAATAATAAAGTATTTTTGGAGAAAATTCATATAAATAAAGGTCATATCTGTAATAGGTAGAGTTTTACTGGTAATAAAATAAAGGGAATGTGGATATTAAAATAAAATGTACGTACTTACATGTATAATAATGATTGAGGGTAGTGACCTAGAGAAGAAATAAGTATTACTGGGAGGAGCTTGGATTTGGAAGATCTCCCATGGTTCAACCTTTGAAAGGCAATATAAAGCTTCGCCCAGAGCCAATGAAAAGTGGCAGTCAGTTACCAGTCAGAATGGGCTAGCTTTTGAAAGCGAGAATTATTCGTTGAGCAAAGCGCGTCATGTTGATTGACAAGATGCACTTTGAGGGGCAAGTGTTACTTAGCACTTTGGCCCGGCTACATTGCGATATTCGCAGAGCCTATAGGTGAACTTGGATGGGATTTGAGCTAAGAATGGGTTGTAAATGTTAGACAATGTTGGTTCGGCCTAAGCATGGTTCGGTATGTTAGATGTTGGTCGGCATCACTATAATGCATAAGAATAAAAGGTGACCGGCATTAGAATGTAAATGTGGCGGATCAACCAAGAGTGGATCAGCTAATATCGTCCGATCAAAGTCGTTCGTCGACTCATCATTCGGTCTGGAGGGAAAGTTCATCGTTCGGCCAAGATAGGAAAGACGTGGTTCGGCCGGGGCGAGTTCGAACCCAATCGCTCGGTGTAAGTGAGATTGAACTTGATGGCTCAGATGGTCGTGGTCCGGCCTTGGAGTTACTAAGTCATGTATCGTTCAGTCAAAAGAATTGTGGTAACATGGCATTCATCACTCGGTCAAAGGAGCAGTGCCATGACAGTTCGGTCAATTGTGTTTCGGTGATTCGTGGTTTGAACTCGATGGTTCGGCATGTGTGGAGCAGCATATCTTGTTCGATGAACTTTATGATGGTTGGTAATCTCTTCGTCATATAGAGTAACGCATGTAACACTTCTTCGCTTCGAGTCATACTACTGTCTAGCTCCAAGTTCTTCGAAGGTCTGCTACGAGTCGGCAACGAGACAACTTCTAGGTCGGCGTAGGTGGCTCAGTGAACATGGCTCGACATTTCTCGAACGGTGGAAAGTCTTTTGGTGCGGCTGGACCGGCCAGCTCGAGATTACCATATATGGGCCAAGTCATCTTTGTCATGGGCCTATGTAGATGAACCAGCCTATTTTCATCTATAAATAAAGAGGCAGGGGCGCAGTGAAAGGGACCCTTTTTTGAGAATTCCAAGAATATACTACCACTTTTTTAGTCGCTCTTCTCAGTTCAAACTTGTAACTAGTCTTTGAGAAAGGTAATAAAGATAACATTAATAATGGATATAGGCAGTTAAGCCGAACCACTATAATATTTTTGGTGTTTTGTTGTTGTAGTAATTATCTGGATGTATATAGAGAAGTTATCCACGTGATGAAATGATGTGGCTTGCCTTGCTAGAAAGAGGAAGGGATATGGGTAGGATTTGATCGAAAATTAATTAAGAATTTAAAATAGAAGTTTCAGAGAAAGAATAGGAAAAGTTTTCTATTCTCTCATTAAAACAAATCTATTCATTTTCTTTCCTGAATTTTTTTCATTCCTCTCTTCACTTTTGCATGGAAAAAATTACATTCTCCATTTTCTAAAAAGCAAAACTCTAAAACAAATGAAAAACATCAAATAAAATTAAAAATGGGTGGTTCATCCTTCTCTTGCAAAGCTGAGTGTTGATCAACTTAATATTTAAGGAGAAATCCCAAATCAAGGTGTTACTACGAGCAAGGCTTTTTTTGTTTGATTTTCATCTTAAATTCATTAGTGACGATGATACCTAACTTAGTTCACATATATGTGTGTCCGTTGCCACTTACTGAATCTATTTTAAAGGCGATGTGTACTGCGATTAATTGCAAAATCCACCTTATGTATGTTTTTATTTTAAGTGCTGATATTTTAATGATTGGATCCGAAATCATTAGTTGGTATAATTTGACTCTGTTGTAAAAAAAAGTTTATTATCACAATTGATTAATTTGTTATTTAACTAAAATCTATTTAAGCATGACTTATTTATGTTCTAAACTAATTTTCTTTTTGTTGAATATGAGATTATTATGGTAGATCTGGTTTGGTGCATTGAAATCTACTGTCGTTGTTATAATTTAAATCTCCTATAAGTAATATTTGAATAATTCGAATCATGTAACATGTATATATTCACATACTTAATCTTCATGTCAAGTTAAACCTTTTGTTAGATTAATTATTTTAAATTAATATATTTAATTTCATTGCTTACTCAAGTGTATGTTTTGAAATTAAATCTTAGTTTATAATATATGCATATATGTATGTAGATATATGTGTGATGTATTGAATTAATTATGACAAAAAATTTAAACTTTCTTTATGTTGATTATGCATACTTTTAGCTCGAAAATTGAAGGGTTTGGATATTTTATTGTGCTTAAGTATGGTATTAAATCTGTTGTAGTAATAATGCTTTAAAAAAATTTAAAGATATTACTTCATATTATTGCCTTTTAGTTTTGATTTGATTAGATCTAGATCTAACATAAAATTTAATTTCCATCTTTATCTTTCTAGTTTTATCTAATCTATAAATGTATAATATTATATATATATATATATATATATATATATTTGTTTTCATAATTTCATATATGTACATATAGCATAAATAAGCAGTAATAAAATATCATATATATGTCTAAATTATATATATATATAGTACTATCTATATGTGTATACAAACAATATATACATATTATAATATATCCAAACATATGTATACACTTAAGCATTTATATTCTCGATATACACATGTAATTATCATATGTATGTGTAAGTATAATATACACACACAATAGATATAAATCCCAATATCTATATGTGTGTGCATGTGTGTGTACATATAGTTATACACATATTCATATTTCATTTGCTATCCTGCTAAGTTATATTGTCATTGAACGTATACCCGATACATTCAAAATCAATATTTAGTTGAATTAGTCAATATGATTAATAACAAATGTCAAGAAAAGTTGAATAAAATATGATTTCATTTGATAACTAGATTGGATCTTCTGTAAACCATTAGACTTCATAGGCCCACTATGATCCAAATAGGGAACTGTAGGTTGGCCCGCTTTCTAAAGTTATATTCTTTGACACCAACCATTATCGATCAGTATCAGATGATTGGGGCCATTTAAGTTAGTGCAACATAGAACTTTAAAGGGGAACTTCGGGCTATGTAGAGTATTTCTATGGAATTTACTTATGGAAAATAAGGAGGCCAACTTGCCACCGAACTATTTAGAGTTGTTGCCAAACGATTGCAAGCTTGGAGACTTTGGAAGTCTAGCTTTGGGCTTAGGACTTGGTCGCATGAGAGGAACTTTAGGTAAGGATATGGCATAGTTTGGGGTCGAAAACACTTAGCCACTTTTGTAAAGTGTAACCTGAAATCGGTAGACACAGACCCATATCGATCGGTGTCGAACTACTAAATTTTTAAAGAAAAGGCACAAGGGAGTTAGGAAGAGAAAACTTTTAGTCATTTTGGACAAAGTGCAAAATAGAAGTGGTCAGTACTGACCCATACCACTTAATACCGATCCATCCCATTTTTGGGAAATTACGGAGGAGGCTTAGGGGGTTATGCCATGACTGATCACATGACGTGATGATGGCTGGTTTGAAAGTTTAGCCCTATGACAAACGATTTTGCAGACGATGAGATGCCAAGAGAACTTGGCTTGTGTACTTTGGGACTTACTTAGGGAATTTGCATAGTTACTTTTAGATACATCTAGGGATTTCATAGGGCAACTTCAAGGCATAGTGATGAAGACTCTACGACTTATGACAAATCTCTAGGGATGTTATGGACTTTAACGATTTAATGACAGGGTTGGGATACAATCCATAAGGACAAGTTTATTAATGTGAACTAGTGAACTGGAGTGTTGATGTGTCCTACTATAAGAACATGGGCTAAAGGATCACTAATACTCAGTGGTTTTGATGTGTACTTGTAAAGAGTGGTACGTGAGGATGCTCAACTAGGTTTGATCAAATCTTTACTTGTAGAACTACGTACCCTAGATTTTTTTTGTTAACTCTATTTTCCTGTCCATCGAAGTGGCATGGAGTTTAGCACTACGACACCAAGATGTTGAGCAGTCTTTGACCGTTGATGTAGTCATAGGAGTTATAATATATCCATTACATATAACTGAGTGATGTGAGGATGGCTGATGGTTTCGGTGTTTTCTTGTTTTTGTTAGGGATGTCGCATGATGTAAGTATTGTTGACTTAGATACCTAGACACTGCGTACTTTTTTTTGAGTTATAATACACCTAGATAATTATATTAGTTTAGCATATACTATTATGTGCTAACTCTTTACATGTAAGGATAGGTCTAATATGATTCTCATACCTTGTGTTCCTATTTTTCTATATTGGCTTTTATAGCATTTTGGGATAGTAGATCTTTCATCTCTGACTTGAGGTTTTATGCTTTGCACCTTATTATTTCGGGTACTATTAAATGAGTATACTAGATAACAATGCATGGAGCTATTTAGAGGGCAAGCAGGAGGCTACACTTTTCATATAGCTACTTTAGGATTATGTAGTGCTTTTGAGCCTTGTTAGTTCTATGCTTTTATTATTTATAGATAGTTTATTCAGAGTTTATGACTCGATGTATAAACTTTACTACTATTTGCTTGTATAACTATGATGGATCTACACTCTGATTTGATTCTAATTCATCTAGTTATATTTATTGTCTCGAATATTTTTTATTCATATGATTATTATCCTATGCATTGTGAGATGTATGACAAGTTTGTTATGGAGTTTTAATAACTTTACCTCTGACCATCACTCTACTTTGGTCGGGTACTATTTTAGTGCACTCAATGTGTATATCGAACACCAGAGTTATGGGGCAGTTGTCATATTTGGTATTAGTGATTACATTGCATAGTTAACGTAAGTTGATATGGGATACATTTGAGATAACGTAAATTTATCACCTTAGAATGGATCGAGTGCTATATAAGAGAGCGTACTTTTTATATTTTAGTTTTCAAAACTATATATTAATATAGATTGTATGTCCCATTGCATACATGAGTACCACTTACGAAGCTTTCCTTTTTAAGAGATTGATTATTCTTATTATAGACTATAAGAATGGGCTGATAAATAAGGAATGATATAAGAAACTCCATCTCAGGAATAGTAGAAGAAGCAGGCTCGAGAACGACTAACCTTAATTTGTAGATGATGATCAACACCACGACAAGGAACATGCCATAGAATACCTAAGTGGGTGCTTCAAATGTTGCTAATATTGTGGTGCTCTGATGTAGGTGCCCAAAGCTGACTTTGCTAAGTTGAGTAAGGACTACTCTAGCCTTAGTGGAAAACCATTCAAAGGAACGAAATCCGCTATGGATATACATGATTGGTTAGACATCTGCGAACTAATCTTTGATGACTTGGAGTTGGACGATGCTTTGTATAGAAGATTGGACTATAGGCAACTCCAAGGAAGGGCGATGAACTGGAGTAATGCTCTATGAGCTACGACTCCTGAGGATCAGTTCACTTAGGATCAGTTAAAGTTTGATTTGAAGAGAAATTCATACCAGCAGCTCGAAAGTCGATTTTGTTTCATAATTTATAGATATGAAGTTGGAGAGATGAATATTTCAGAGTACATAGCCGAATTTGAACTTTATCAAAGTATGAGATACCCTTCATAGACAATCTATTAAAGAAGAACGAAAAGTTTATCATTGTAATGAATGACTGTCTAGAGGACTGATTATTTAACAATATCAATGAGAGTTTTGAGAAGTTGATCGAGAAGTTTAAGGTGCAAAAGCCTGTATCCAAAGGAAAAAGCTATTGTATTAAAGGAGAAGCCAAAGCCATAATAAGCTCGATGGTAAGAGGAAATGGAATAACAATAAAGGAAAGAAGAAAATTCAAAATAAAGACGGCACTAAGATGGGCAAATGGGAGCCGCTTGGTATAATTACGAAGAATCAGGCTATTTGAGTAACTATAAATATAATGGAAAGAAGTGCTATAACTGCAAAAATTTCGGGCATATCTAGAAAAACCATCCTAAGCCACCGAAGCAAAAGAAGAGGGTGAAGGAATATGCTCCCAATGTCGTTCCAACTTCAATGAATGCTCCATCGGTGAACGAGAAGGGGAAAGACATTGTTATCCAAGGTATGATTTCTATTTATGATATTCCTTTTTATTTTTTATTCGATACCATGGCTACACATTGCTTTATATATGGTGACTTGGTATATAAAATGGGATCGAAACTCGACCCAGTAGACAAACCTTTAATTGTGTCAAACCCAATAGGAGGTACCACTAGTTTGCATATACATTGTTTTGATGTGCTCTTATCGAGTCATCGATGTATCTTTTGTGACTACTTTGTATTAGGATTTATGGGGTTGGTGTTATATTAAGGATGGACTTACTTTAGAAGTATGGAGTAGTGAATGTAAGAGGCTATTGGTGATGATAAGGATTGAAGTTGGGCGGAGGTTAAAGTTAGGCTTCCTACTAGATGATGGGGTGATGGTTAACTTTCTATATTCATTTGAGATCCTACATGATGGGTTGTCATCGATTCATATAGCGAGGGAGTATATACCCAAATTTTAAGATGTGATTGGATTACCGCAACACGATGAGATAGAGTTCTGTATATATTTAGTGAAGGATGTCAGGCCAATAGTTATGCTTTTGAGCCCTATGATACCCAAAGAGCAGAGAGAAGTAGAAGTGTAAGTAAATGACCTATTGATGACCCAAAATGTCGTAGGAGTATATCCGAGTAATGAGTACCTATTTTATTTTCCTTTTAAAGGGGATGGCACTTTGAGGGTTTGTGCTAATAACCATGAGTTGAATAAAGTGACAGAGAAGAACATCTATCCACTCCTACATATTGATGATTTGTTCAATCAGCTCCATGATACAAAGGTGTTCTCTCAGTTGGACCTTGTGACGGGGTTTTATTAACTGAGTGGCAAGGGATAGTGTGTCAATTACTACTTTTCGTAAGCCATTGGGATTCAATGAGTGGTTGGTTGTGCCATTTGGTGCAACCAGTGCACCGACATACTTTATTGATCCCATGAATCGTTGCTTCGATATTAGCAAAATAATTTTTTACTTGTGTTCGTTGATAATATTCTCATTTACTCATAGTCGAAAGAAGAACACAAGACGAAAGGACCCTGTTGGAGAACTGCTTATTAAAAAAATATGGAATATTTAAATTAATAATTCAAAATAAAGAAGGTATAGGGGTTGTGCCAAGATCGATCACATGAGATGATGATGATTGGTTTGGGAGTTGTGGCCTTAGACGAATGGTTTGGCAAATGAAGAGTGATGTGAGAGCTTAGCTTGCTGACTTCGGGCTTTGACAAGAGGATTTGCATAGTTGCTTAAGGATTTACCTAAGGATTCCATGGGATGATTTTGACATTTACGGGTGAAGGTTTTGTAATCTGCGATCGATTTCTTAGGATTACAGAATTTGGCAACATGATGATGGGAGTTTTGACAATGATTCATAAAGACAAGTTCATTGATGTGAACTTGTGAAGTGGAAATTGATTTAGAAATGTGTGCTAAAGGATCGCTGATACTCTAAGGTTTCGATATGTGCTCGTAAAGAGAGGGTATGTGAGGATGTTCACCTAGATTTAATTGTATCTCGGATCTTTGACTGTAGCTCTGTGTATCTTGGACTTATTGATGTTGAGTCTAGTTTTTTGGTCTTCAAAGTGGCATGGAGTCGAGTAATGAGAAACTGAGATGTTAGTAATTTCTGCCCCTTGATGTGGTCATACAAGTTATTATATATTCGATGCACTTAATGAGTGTTGCGAGGATGGATAATGTTGTTATGTTTGCTTATTTCTACTAGGGTTTCACATTATGTGGGTATTGTTAACTTAGATACCTAGATACATCATACTGTATGTTGAGTTGTACTACACCTACACGATGATAGTTGTTTAACATATACTACTATGTGCTAACTCTTTGGATGAAGGAACGGAGTAGGTACGATTCTCCATGCCTTGCGTTCCTATTTTGTTATATCAACTTTTATAGTATTTTGAGATTGTAGATCGCTCATATAGACTATTATCTGACTCGAGGTTTTATCATTTTCCTCTTATTATTGTAGGTATTGTTAAATGAGTAGAATAGATAGCAAGAATAAAATATTGCATGAAGTTGTTTGAAATGTAGGATCTAGATTAACCCTAGAGGGGGGGTGAATAGGGTTATAGCAAATTTTATCGATATAAACACAAAAACAAAACGCAGAAATAAATATGCTGAAAAGTAAATCACACACAAAATTTACCCAGCTTCGGCAACCCCTGCCTACTGCTGCATTCCCAGATTTCTATTAGAATTAAACAGTATCACGCTTACAAACACTCTACTAGACTCGCAGACATTTGCTCCCGCTCACAAACACTCTACTAGGCTCGCAAACATTTGCTCCCACTCACAAACACTCTACTAGAATCGCACACCCTGCTCCCGCCTATAGAGTTTCGTTTACTCGCAAACCCTGCTCCCGCCTATAATAGATCTTTGCTTACTCGCAAACTCTGCTCCCGCCTATAGAGTTTCGCAAACTTTCACACCCTGCTCACTGAACTAATTCTAACTAGACAATCTGACACAACCTAAACCCTAGGTGGTGATTTACAAAGTTTTGATTCGAAAAATAAAAACAATAATTAAAGCCAACAAACTAAAAACAGTTTAAACTTAAACCTTAATTAAATAAAATAAAGCCCTTTAAAATAAAGTAAGCCGGCCCAGTTTATTTTCTTTAGCCCAATCCTTTTGCTTGTGACGGCTGTTCCTCTTTGTCGAATTAAGTCTTCTGCTTGCGATCCAAATTTGGCTTTGTAAAAAAAATATGGCGGCTCTGTTCCTCTTGCAAATTTAGGGCTTCGTCCCTGATCCAAATTAGTGCCAACTTTATGTTTGATTAATCTTGTGGATAATGCGCGAGTAGCTTTGACCTTCTCTCGTTGCTCTCTTCGGCTGCTTCGTTGTTCGATCGAGTTCGACTCCTTGCTTCGGTATGTAATTTTATCCTTTTGCTTTACTGGGTTGATGCTTGGACTCGATGCTCTTTAAACTGCCGATGGTGGTTGTTTATATAGGGTTGAAACCCTTGAGTTTCGTTCGTCTATAGTTGTTTGAATTCGTCAATTTATTTTCTCTGGCCGCTTGATCTTGTATTGATGCTTGGGATTGATCTGACTTTGTCAATTTCATATTTTTGATGCTTGGCACACACGGTTTTGATTTGTGACTTGGTCAATTTGCTTGGTTATCACGGTGAACGCTTGATTGAATTTGACGATACTGATTTCGTGAATTTTTACTTTGTTGACTTGTTCAACATTGATTTTTGCTGGCATTTTTGGTTCGAACTAGTTGCTTTGGTCATCACGGTTTGATTAATTTTTTGTGATGACCACGGCTTGACTTTGTTTATGATCTTTTGAACTGGATTTTGCTTCTGTGCATGCTGTACTCGGTCGAGTTCATTCCCATTCTGTAGACCTGAACCTTGCATTTTATCAATAAGTATATGCTCACTATCTTCTGTTCACCAGCATGTTTACTGTGACGTTGTTTTGGTCACTTGCATTGTTCATGTCATGTTGTTCATGTGCATGCTTTGTACTTCATTTGAGGTTGTAACTTTGGTCTTTGTTGCTCTGGTCCTGTTGCCTTCAGTTGCTTGTCAAATTTGCAATTGGTATTTGAATTGCTTCATATGTATGTTTGTTGCGGCCTTGTGCTCATCTGAGTCATTTGAAATTGTAGCCTCGGTCATTTGTTCCTGTAATATGTCACTGTAATGCTTACTGGTATTTCATCTTGGTCACGTTGGTTTCATATGCATATTTGTGCATATTGACCCTTGGTCTCTGTTGCATGCATGAAGTCATTTGATCTTGATTACTTGTTGGAGTTTGGTGGATGCTGTCTTGATTTGTTACTGCTGTGTCTACACTGTCATGTACACTTGTGTTTGAGCTTGCATTTGTTAGTGATGTTGTACTTCACTATTGCCTGGTCTTGTTTGTTTGATCACCTTGCTGTTCCTGTAGTTGCTGTTATATCATTCATCTTATGTTTGAACATAATATTCATTTTGTTGTTTCACTTGTGTATTGCCTTCACTGTCCACTTGAACTTGGAGTCTGCCTTGATCATCTTGTAACCTGGTCTGGTCTGGTGCACCTTGTTTACTGTGACATTGTTCATGTATGTTTATGTGCAGTTTACATTCATGTTGCCTTTGTGTTTGTTGTATCTTTGAGCACTTGATCATTCAAGCCTTTGTGCTTTGGTGCTGTGTTGAATTTGTGCAGTGTTGTACTTGTTGCCTTGTATCACTGGTTCATTCCACTGTTTCATGCATGCTCGACATTGTGACTTGTTTTGTTTGCATTTGGCCCTATTGCTGTTGGTCTGGAGTTCTTTAATGAAGAGGCTGAACTGTTAGTCGAGCTTGCATACTTCATGTAGCCTTGTGTTGAACCCAGTTTTACAGCTCGGGTTTGACCATGTGCTTGTGTCGTGATTTTAAATATATTGCACGTGAGTTGAACCCGGCTTTGCATTTGGGTTTGACCTGTGCTCACCTGTCCCTGTAGCATTATCAAGTGTATATCGGTGTGCACGGCCTTGTGGCATATACGGTGATACACTGTATATGTCACAAGTTGTTCGTGTATGATGAATTCATATTTAAATGATGACGAACAACCTAAATAACTGAGGAAAATATTATTTTCAAAAATCCATATTTTATTTTATTATTGCAAAAACATTTCTTTTTCAATTTTACTGCGTTAGTGAATATTTTTGCAGATTGCTCAGATGTTGGATTCTAACTGGAATGCAGTTGAAGATAAATACGAGTGTGAGTGATATGTAGTGAGGTTCTGATGTAAATGTGAAAAATGTGATGTAATCAAAGTTGTACTGTAAATGAAATTGAATATATAGTGAGAGCTTGGAATTGTACTATTTAAAATTGTAATAAATATTTATTTGAATAAAATATTCGCTTGAATTCAAAATCTGTGTTATTTATTTTATTCAGCAAATATTTATTTAATCTGTGAAAATAAATATTATATTAACAAATACATTTGAACGAATGTATATATATGTTCATTATCATCAAACAAAAATCATATAGGCGCAAAGCGCATATTCAACATGAAAGTCAAGTAGAGGCCATGCTTTTTATATATCTACATTTGGAGCTTATATGCTTTATTTTCATTGTACAACACTGTTGCACTTTATCGGTGCTATGCTATTACTACTTAGAAATAGTTTATTTAGAGTTTATTATTTGATGTGTAAACTCTATTCCTATTTTCTTTTATAACTATGATGGATCTTCTCCGCTGTGATTTAACTTTGATTCATCTAGTTATATTTACTACCTTAACTGCCTTATATCTGTGTGATTATCATATATTGTTATATGCGTTGTTCGATATATGACAAGTTTGCTATGGAATTTTAGTTACTTTAGCCTTGACTATGATTCTACATCGATCAGATACCATTACAATGCACTCTACGGGTACCAGTGGTGTACGGTGGTTATCATATATTAGATCTAGAATTTATTAGAAACTAAGGAAGAAAGTTTCAAAAGAGAGGAATGACAAATGGTTTCCTTCTCTCCATAAATACAAAACCTTCCTCATTAATCCATTTTTTTAATTTCTCTTCCTTCTTTCTCTCTTCATGTTCGCCTCTATCGTTGTCATTCTGGCTAAATTAATTTTTCCCTAAACAACATCAAATAAAATAAACTTAATGTGGTTCATTTGATTCGTGCAAGTTCAGGTGGCGATTCAAGCAATCAAGGAGGCTATTCACAAATCACAGTGTCACAAAGGGCTAGGCCAATTGAGGTACATATTCAAATTTATTTTGAATATTTTACAATTTGTATTACCATATACATATTTATGTGGTTTTTCAATTATTGAAATTTAACTATAGCCTTTTTTGTTTTAAATTGTAAATTACCGCAATTACAAATGAACAAAGTATACGCACACACATATATATTTCTGTGTGTAATATATGAATTTGGCCATAAATATTTTATGGAGAGAAAAAAACCTTTTGTTATTCCTCTCTTTTAGAACTTTCCTCTTTAATTCCTTATCAACTCTAGATCTATTATCTACAGAATCATATCCTCTTATGGTCGAATATATTCTGTCCCCTTGATGGACCAAAAAATACCAATGCCTACATAAATTAATATCGTGTATCGATACATGTACATATAACCTTTTGATATACATTGAAATGGTTACTAATAGCACCCAAAATATTTTAAGGAGCTATCCCACTTAATAATACACCCCAATCATAAAATACATCAGCAATTAATATTTCTTAATTATTAAATAATTTAATTAATTTATAACACCTTATAAACAAATTAAATCCTGAGGTTTTTCGAAGAGTTCACAAAAATGGTTATGTGACTCGAAGGTTTGATTTCCATCAGCGATTAATATTGAAAAATTCAAATATTAACGTTCACGAGTCACCTTTGCTAATGGTGTGATAGTTGGGCTAAATTCATTGCTTATAGATCTTATCAGTAAAATCATATTTAACATTACTTTAAGTGGAACAATAGTGACAAAAAATTACACATGTGCTTATCCTCAACACATTTAGAATATATGGTATCTAGTATTGGTCAAGAGTCCAATATTATCCACATTTAACTTGATCGATTCGTAAACAAAGTTATTCGTTTAATAATAATATTTATTATTAACCATTTTACTATTGCCAGAGATTTTGACTTTGAGTTGACTATAGTTGACTGTGATACTAGTCTTATAGATACAACAAGACAAATTTTTTATTGAACGGTGCTTCTCTTTCAATGAACTAAGATCCAAATATAGTCATTCGATGGACGTCATGCCATGATTTAACTATGATAAAAAAGGATTATCTATAATGAAGCTCCGTATATTCTCATGTTGAGCGAATTGGTTAACATCATCGCACTGATATTTCTTGTTCAACCTAGTTTTTACCAACCATTAGGAAATTTTCAATCGAGTCATTCTATAGTTATCCAATCACTACATGTACGTAATCCTTACTACCCTCAATCACCATGAATAATGCACTGTCCAATATATTAAGAGCGTTTTGTACTCCAATCCAAATGGATATATCAATATTATGAAATTTCTTGACTGGGAATATTTCAAACTAAACGTTATTTTATAGTGTGATTAATTACCCATGATTGCAAGTGTTTACAATTATGTAACACATTATTTAAAGGGTTTCTTATTAATATACTTTAAATTAATTTTATCACAATATAATAAAGTGTATATAAGAAAACAAACACCTATATTAAGAACATGATTGATTACAGAGTTAGATATATGTAATAAATTACATAATTGCCCCAAGGCATACTGCTAACTCTCTCAGTAAGCCCGATCAATCCTCGATGGTTGTTGATGAGATTTTGGATCAGTTTTAGCATGGGACTAAAGCACCACTCCATTTGGTATTCTAAATTTAATAAGGATCCTTTTGCAAGATGATTATACTCATGTCAATCATATTAGGTGTTTCTAGAATGCATTTTATAGAGATGGTTGGTCCATAGTCAGAAAAGTGGCATAGAATGATGTATGAAGTGGTGTAGTTCCAGTTGTGGCTAGGAGTCTTGTTGAGCCTACTGGAATGGTTATAGTATTTTTGGACCTAAAGATTGGCTATGGGCATGGCTAGAGTATTTCTGCCGGTAACATTATCTAATCAAAGGTACTCTTGAAGATGCCATTTATAGAATTGTCTGAATCAATAAACACCTTCTTGACTGTGTAGTTCGATATCTATATTGTGATTACAAATGGATCCTTGTGCAGAAAGACTATTCTAGTATAATCAGCTGTGGTGAATATTATCTCTTATATAGGTAGCTGCTTTATGCGGTGCACCAAGCAGTTTTTCCCTTGAGCATTCTAAAATATCTTCCTTGGTTTTTCACTCTATCCAACAAGATGAAATCCTATATGGACTAAGCTAATCAAGATCCAAGTTTCCTAACTAATTTGCATGAGTTTTGGGTGTACCAATCAATTTTTTTTCATATTAGTAATAAGTTAAATTTCATTGTAATAAATTATTCAAGTTGAGTTTTGGGTTGAAAAGAATTTTAAAAATATTTCATTAAGCCAAATTTATTTAATTAAAGGAATTTTATTTTAACGGTTGAAAATTAATCATTTCCTTTTCGATAATACATAAGCTTGAATAAATTTGTAATGGTTGTAAGAAATATCTATATCTTGTAAATTAAATTTGTGCGTGGTTAAAAAATGAAAATGAAAATTTTATTTTGATTAATTAAAAATAGACGAATTAGTAAAGAGAGTTTATAATCTATTTAGAGGAAATTATTTTATAAAATAGAAATAATAATATTTTGGGTAAATTTTTATACTTAAGATTTGTTAATGATATTTGAAGAATCAAATATGAAAAGAAATGAATTTGAAATGGATTAAAGTGATAATTTGAATTGTCAAATAAGTTTGAAAATAAAGTGAATAATTGATTGTTTGAAATAAATAAATTAGTGTCAAGAAAGCTGAATGATTCTTGAAATAGATATATTTTGTAAAATATCAGTTAGATCTATTTTAAATCGCATAAAAGTTTATCTTTTTATAAATGATAAAGAATGATGATATTAGGATATAAAAAAAAGAAAATTAAAAATTAGAGTAACATTGTAAAGAAAAATTATTAATTTACATAAGGGATCAAAGTGTAAAATAGGTAATATAAAACTAAAAAACATTTAATTTTTCTCTCCCTTATTACAAAAACTAAAACCTATTTTCCCCTAGCCCAAGCCCTAATTCAGATCCTGGTCGAATTAGAAAAAAATCACATGCGAGCTTGGGCTGGCGAAGGTAGACGATGCAAACTTGGCAATAGAAGGGGAGGATGCACGCATGACTAGAGAAAATAGTAGAGATGAGGCATGTTGCAAATTGCATCCAACTTAGGGATCCTGATGTGAGCAAGGATGGTTGGTGTCTAGTTGTGACAGAGAGGGTTGGTGGCATTTAGGATCGGAGATGATGGAAACAAGTAAGGGAGGTCCGCCATGGTTGGAAACCAATTATCGTTGAGTGAAATTTCGTTTTATTTTTATACATTAAGGTCACTGACTTTGCGATGGCTACTTAATCATAAATGATTATATAAGAAAATTTATATGGTTTTAAACATTAAACTTGATTAGCATCCCTTGTGAAATAGTGATTGGTTTGAAAAATATCCAATACACACACATATGGTGATTTCATATAAATTTATATGAGTAAATACATTTACCTTTAAGCATGTTTACATATAGCGACATAAGATGAAATATAACATCAATGAACGTTGTAGATGATTAAATCTTATTAAATTGCAATATGAAAAGGAAAAAAAGGATTTTTGATCATTAGTGAGTGTTTATCATATATGAATCCACATTAATTAATAATTATGGTATTTAATTTTTTTTTTGTGTCATATGGTAAGTGATATGAAAAAATATATAGTTGTCTGAGATGAGATGAGTTGTATGGTTAATAAATAAAACAATTAATATTTATTACTTAAATACATTAATCTATTGATTTGAATTAAACATAAAATAATTGCATAAATTGATGAATGGTAGTTAATCAAATTCGAGGTAGAATTAATGGGTGAAATTAGTGCTAATTAAATATTAGTTCTTATTTAGAAATTGTTATATATTTGATATAAAAGTTTGAATGAATGTTGTTATTATTTGTAAATGATGTTAATGATAGAATTAACATGTATTAAGTTAATTTAATGTGAAAGTTTTGATTTTAAGGAGGTTAAAGACTTAATATATGTAATAATACTAATTATAAAAATCTCATATTAAAGTAAGTAACTAAGATGTTTTATTTATGATTATAGCAATATGTAGTAATAATTAAAATATGTAGTATTTAAACTTATTGAAAATAATTTTTCTCTAAGTGTTTAAGTTAATATGTACGTGCGTATGCACCTATATATATGTATATGGTTGGTAATCATATATGTAAGTATATAGAGATACATTATCATAAAAGAATACAAGTATGTATGCATATATGTGTGTGTGTATGAGTGCGTATAATGAAATTTTAATACATGTTTATTATCAAATTTTATTCAAAAACAATATACACCTGTGTATAAATGAATTTATAATCCTATTAGGATATAATTAATATATCCAAAGAGGTTATTGGAATAAAATATAACATAAAATTTGTATGTGATGTTTGGTTTGGTTGATGTTTATATGAGTAATGCTTGGATGCTAATGTGTATTGTTTTACGAAAAGTGGACAAACACCTCCAATCGAATTTATAATAGTGAAAAAAATAAAAGAAAAATGCTATGAAATCAAAGTACACACAGATTTATAGTGGTTTGGCCATAATGGGCATGCATCCATTATTCCTTATTATTTCCTTCCTTTTGTTTTAGCTTTTACAAGGATTCGAATACAAAGTACATTGATCTACTACTCAATAATGTAATTCCATGTCTCTATTCAGCTATTATTGTTTGGTAGAATCATGTAGCTTCCAAGAGTTGTCCGCACAGTTGTTGGAAGCTTTGATATTTATTGGAGTGATAGGGTAGGAAGGTTATCTTGGTAAATCAAGTGGTTTCCTTGTACAACATGCTCAGTTCGGTTATTTACATATATAGCAGATACGATCTAGAATTTCCTTGTTTTTCCAGATTTCATTCTTTAAATGCATCATATGTTTGGCTAAAATAATCTTGTTCTATGGTTATTGGTTCGGTAAGTGGATGTAGACGTTTTCCTGGCCAAGTACCGTGATGCATCTCCTTGGTTCGGCATGGCCTCCCCTCTTTATTCAGTGCTTGTCTTGTGCTAGACTAGACTCCCTGTCCTGGGTATGTACCATTGGACAAGATATCTTGTCCGACAGTTCTTTGTACCAGACAAAAATTCTTGTCCGATGGTTAAATCACCAGGCAAGAATTCTTGTTTGGTAGTCCCTTACTAGACATAATTTCTCATTTGGTGGGAAGAACATCGGGCATGAAATTAGGTTGAGTAGCATCTCATCCCAGGCAGAAATAAGGAATGGCACCTCCTTATTTGATTTGCGTGTTTGCATGTCTTACATGGTGCTCCCAAGGTTTCTCATCTCTTTACTTCATGATCACTCAAACGGATCACGATCTTCATGGAATACGCACACCTAAGTTGCTCCTATAATAATTGTTAATTTGCCTTTGTCATTCCCTAGGTGAAAGGGCTTATAATACTTGCCCCTTAATATGCACTTTGTTGAATATGGAGAATGCTTTATTCGACATCCTCTTGTAAAATTTTATTTTACATAAATGACTTTCCTTGTACATCTACCATTGCTAACCACACATATCTTAGTTCAACACTTGTTTTTGTTCAGTATGTGTCTTGGTTTGGAGATTCAAGGGGTGAGTAATTAGAAACTCCTAGGGTTCCGAGCTTTTTCTATCTCCATGGAGAATGGGCTACCAGCTCTCACTCCAATTCCCTGTTCTCCTTGTTCACAACACACACGTTCCCTTATAATCAATGCCATCTGGTCCTTCGGTTTGGGGGATGAATGTAGCTGGGTAGACCTCTCCCTCTGTAGTGAAGGAATTCTTTTGCTTCTTCTGTGGTGACTTATTCTGCGGTCTCTGCTCTGATCTCAGCGTTAGGATCATTCGCAGTGGTAAGTTTGCCTTCAGTCAACTACCACTTTGGCTAAGAAAGAGAGCATTACCTAGATTGGGAAGGTTCAACCATAGGCGGTCCTAGTCCACCATCTCCCTTGGCTCAAAGTCGAACTGGTCCAAGGGTGTGGTTTTGGGCTGAATCCTTACTCGATCTACTTCCCCGGCATTCACTCGTCCCGCTGCTCGATTTTCCTGATCAGATCCACTGCTAGTGTTCGACGTCCTTTGCTTTCTGGACACCCTGGCCTTGTATTGCCCTCTCACTTTAGTGTTGTGTGTGGCTAGCAATGTCTTTCCTAAGCATGTCATGATCTAGTCCACAATAACTTGCTGTTGGGTAGCGAACCGAGTATCATTTTCTGTCAAAATCTATCCATGTCGCCTTTGGTGATAGTGTCTGATAGAGGAGTACTGGACGAATTGTTATCTTGATTGGTAGTTGCCTGGTAAGCGTTCATGCTGGTAGCACCAACCTTACTCTTAGGTTTAGGAGGCATGTTGATAACAAGATTCTTAGTGAAAGCATCAAAAATGTTTGCATAGAAAGTAGACAAACACCTCCAGTTGAATTTATAACGATGAAGAAAATAGAAGAAAAATGCTAGGAAAGTAAAGTACAGAATATATATGGTGATTTGGCTAAATGGACCAGTATAAACTGTTCATTATTACTACCTTTCTTATATTTTAGCTTTTATTGGCACAACACCTATATAAGACCTGATGTAGATTTAGATCTAGTAAAAACGGTAGCAAAACTGCTAAAAGCATAAAAAAGTAGAGAGACACGAGATTTTTATAATGGTTCAGCAATTTCTGGCATATATCCATTTTATATTTTATTTATTATGGATTTGGTAGAGGCTTAAAGAAATATTAAAGTCACTAGTACAAAGGATTGATGAGTTCTTAAGTCTAGAACTGCTAAAAATATCTGCCTAGGTGACTTTTGTAAGGGAGAAATATGAGATGAAAAAGAGCAAAAGTCCAAGATCCTTTTTTGGTTGTTATAGGTCTTGTATTTATAAAAAAAACTGCTCAACATGCCTATAGGTTCAAGTTGAATAAGGTCTAGATGCAAGCCCAGAAGCACACGAGGAAGTACATGGCCCAAATTACCAAGAACTCCTCTTGATACCGAGAGTATCCTCTTAGTGCTAGAGGTTTGTTCTACTGCAAACTTCCTCTTCTTACTTGCTTTGCTCTCCTATCTTCGATCCAATGTTTTCTGACCTCTTTTCCATCGAAATTGAGTCAATCCCGATAATTCCTTTGATAACACTTGCATTATCCTGCTTTCTTCTCATTAATCTTGAGAATTGCTCATCCATTCTCCAAGAAAAGCACTTGATGATGATTGCTCGAAGTAGTACTTGGAGTACAAGAGGTTGGTGGGGCCCAAAGTGCAACAGAAAACTCTCGGTACCGACCTTTGCCCCTTTGGACTTTTAATTTCTTGAGTTCCTCCTTCCTATCCTTTTAAGTGGGTTTCCAAATTCTTGAGTCGTTTCATCTTCGTCTTGACATTCTAACTTCCACTGAAAATCTGCTTGGTTAAAAACCAAATTTACACTTACCCTTGGAGTACGCTTTGTTGAAAACAAAACGTGCTTTGGTACAAGATAAGTTTAGACTCATTATCTAATGATTCCAATTAATCATTCTAGTTTTGATTCGAAGCACTGATTTTTATTTGGTGGATTTTCCTTTAAATGCTTTCATACAGTTATGGTTCCACTCTCTATGCTAAGAAAAAGATCTTTGCGTCAGAGATCGCTCGACACCTTAGATAAACATGCTCTCTCTATGCCACGCTTTCTATAAGCTTTTATGTGAAAAGCATCCCTTAGTACCAAGAACTTTCTGTTGGTACCAAGACCTTTCTTCTCCCCAATATGTTATAAAAGGTCAGGATTTAGAAATTTTTTTTACTTTTCAGTTTCGCCTTTTTCTCCTTATGCCAACTACTTTTCCATGTGACCTCTCTTTATAGAGTTCCTTCATCTTCTCATGACTAGATCACAAACTCCATCTATCCGATTGTTGTCAGTCATCTCTTGCCACCACCTCAGATCAGCCGCTACCACGCCCAAGTCTCTGTTTGCTCCAAGGTCACCGCCAATCTTTGCCTCCTTCAAAATACTTGGAACTATGACTATTTGCATAATCCACCAAGTCGATTTGCTGGTCATCTAAAGTTGGAGTTGAGTTTCTAGTATAGCAGCGATATTGAAGGCGATGAGTCTGGGTGTTGTTTGGTGGGAGATAGTCAGAGTTGGTTTTGGCTCGATCTATAGTGAACTTGTGTTTAGCTTAGGTTATACATAATTATTCTTGAGATAAGTTTGACTCTCTGACTTCGGCTAACTCTCATCAAAGCTTGGCTAATCTCATACCTTGTTTGAATCTCCATAAGACGGTTCTTATTCGAGAATGGTCGTATTGGATGATTCCAGGCCATGCTTTTCCCATTACTGTTCTTCTAGTGTTCTTGTAAAGAAAAATTTCTATGTTGCTTTGGATGGTGGTTCCATTATCTGTTATTCATCGATAACGGGTAAGTTTTGATGTACAGTTTTGTCGTACGACAATGCTTATTTTTCTTTCTGTCAAGTAGTCCGTTTCTGTGTGGGAACACCCCCGTGGCATTTTGTACATAAAGTTGAAGTAATAGAAAGATTTCATTTTGACATGCAATCTCTATTCTGCTTATTTTTAGGCACATTTATGTACAGTTGTTGTTCATATATAATTGCCCTTGTATATGATGTAACTACCTACACTGTAATTATATATATGTCTATTTCTATGTAACGTGCTTATTTACTACAACTCTATGCATATAAATAATATTCTTATAATTGCTTATGTTATATTCTGTTCATGGCTCTGTTTATAACTTCCAAAGTGCTTCGTTTGGAAAATCCAAACCATTGCTTAACCAACTCCGTGACTATTTTTGTCGAGTTTCTTTCAACCAATTGGTAATAGTGAATAATCTTGGGTCCGTTCTGCTTCCGACTGTCGTGGAGCAGCAGTCGGGATATTCATGTTCTTTTCATTTGACTTCACGATGTGTTTCTCCCTATTTATATGATTTTTCATCCTAAATGCTAGTTTCCAGGCATTGATGGGATAAAGATATCATGGGGTAAATTATCCAATTTCCCTTGTATAAGTGTGCTTTTTTGGTTTAGGTCTTGAATTGGGATAACCTAACACCGCTAGTTTTCGAACTATCATGCCATACTGGCTTATTCTCGACTGACCGTGTCCTACTCGGTCACTAGTGCTGTCATCGAAAGCCCAATGAAGGCTAGTTTCAATCTTCGAAAACTAATGCACTAACCATTAATTCCTAGTCGCAGCCTATTCCAAGGCAACAATCAAAATGCTAACAAGTATGGTTGAAAATCCAACCGCGCATTTGTTTCCATCACCAGAAATAGTACATCGTTGTTCCAATCCCTAGATTTTCTCCTTGACATTGCCTATCTCCAGGCGATGCTAAATCTTTGCAAATCAGGATCAAGCTATCCGAAAGTTAGAGTTTTTTCACATGCCACCTATCTTCGGGTAGTGCCATATTCCTGAAGGTTATGGATCTTCAAACCTTCTCGTCATCACCTATCTCCTAGCAATGACAAATACCCAAAGGTTTAAGCGAATGGGAAAACCTTCTCATCATCACTTATCTACGAACAATGTTAAATTCCTGAAGGTTGACTAAGTAGGGAAACCTTTTCATCGTTGCCTATCTCCGAGAAATGATGAATTCTTAAAGGTTGGATTTTTGATCTCCTAACACTATCTTTCTTCGGGCAATGCCAAATTACTGAAGGTTAATGTTTGTAAACCTTCTTCTCGTTACCTATCTCCAAGCAATGATGAATTTTTGATGGTTAGAGTGAATAGGAAAACCTTCTCGCCTATCTCCGGACAACGATGAATTCTTTAAGCTTAACCCGAATTCAATGTGGAAAACACCTCGCCATTGCTTATCTTTGAGCAACGATGAATTTTTGAAGGTTAAGTGAATAGGAAAACCTTCTTGCCATTGCTTATATTTAGGAAATGATGAATTCCTAAAGGTTAACTTGGATTTTCTGATCAGCCCTTAGGAACACACTTCCTACCCATTATCCGATGTCAGAGGAGTACGTCCCAGATTGTACCGCACATCATGCTTCACGAGGGTTTTGCTTTCGACAACATGATTCCACTAGTTCAAGAAGCTAACTTTATTCGTGAATGAAAGAAGTGGCAAGTCCTGCCTCATAATATTGCCCCAAATGTCCTTAAGTGGCTTACTTATGAAAATAAATGAAGAAAACTACGTGTATTAGTGTCGAAGCAGATCGTGGTGCCATGCATGTGGGATATGGATTTCATAAATAATTGCCAGCTTGAATGTTCCATCTCCAAGCTTTCGAACGACTGCATATGGTCCTTCCTAGTCTGGGCTAAATGCTCCTGTACACGAGTGAACTCAATTTATACATGATCTCCTACCTCAAAAATGCGTGTTATGAACCTTGGGATTGAAATGTTGCGTTACCCTTTTCTGGAGTGTCACAACCCTTAATTCCACTTCTTCCCTTTTCCCATCAACCAAGTTGAGAGATCCAAGCAGGAGCTCCTCGTTCACCTTTGGGTCGAAATGACTTTTACGATGAGAAGGGACTTCTCCAGTTATATTAGGATCATTGCCTTCGCTCCATAGGCCAAAGCGAAAGGCGAGTGTCTAGTTGCAGGCTTATGTGTCGTCCTATAAGCCTATGGTGCTAGTGGAAGCTAATCAACCTATTTGTCTTTGGCTCTAATCAATCGCTTTTTCAAGGTGGATTTGATGATCTTGTTAGCTTCCACTTGTATGTTTTCCTGCATATGTGCCACTATAGAGAAGCTCTTCTCGATTTTGTACCATTTGCAGAAATCCTTGAACTCCATACTTTCAAACTGAGTTCCATTGTTTGTGATGGTTTTTTATGGCACTTAAACCTGTAAATAATATTCTTCGTTACGAAGTTCATTACCTTCTTCGTTGTAATTGTGGCAAGCGATTCAACTTTAACCCATTTCGTAAAGTAATCCACTGCAACGATAACATATTAGGTCCTCCTTTCTTTATCTGTAGCACATCGATTTGATCCCACAAATTGGAAATGGCTATGGGCTAACCATTAATGTAAGTTCCATCAATGGGGCTCTTGAAAGCTTTGCAAACCTCTGGCATTAGTCACAGAGCTCGGTGTAGTCAACGACATCCTGGTTTACTATTGGCTAGAAATATTCATAGCAAAGTATCTTCTTTGCCAGAGTTTCCCCCTTGTATGATCACCACAACTACCCTCATGGACTTCCACACTAGCCTCATCCTTGGTTACAAATTGAAGCAGGGGAGCTGAGAATCCTCTCATGTACAATACCCTATCTTGCATCATGAATCATAGTGCTTTCTAAAGGAGTTTCTTCCATCCGTTGCTGTCTCTTGGTAGAGGTCTGTTAGTTAGGTATTCCTTGATTAGGGTCATCCATGACTCCTCCTCTTCTGTGGTCTCCAGAATCCAGTCGACGTCCATCTGATCGATGCTTAGAGCCGTCGAAACTTCCACTGGAACAAATCTTATTAGTTGCACTTCCCCAAAGCTTGCTAGCTTAGCTAGTGAATCATTCTTCATGTTATCCTCTCTAGGGATGTGCATTATCGTATAATGCTCTATATTCTCCAATAATTCTAGCACTTTGCTAGGTGAAGGGCGAGTCTCCCTCCCTTGGCCTGGTACTCCTTTTTGATTTGGCAAACCACCAGTTGGGAATTGCTAAATACGCATAGCGTCTTTATCCCTGGTTCCTTTGCTATCCTCAATCCTACTATTATAGTTCGTACTCAGCTTTGTAATTAGTTGCAGGAAATTCCAGCTTCAACGCATAACAGATTGATCGTCCTTTTAGTGTCTCAAACACTACTCCTGCCCTTTAGCTATATTCATCCCAAGCATCGTGGACAAAAATCTTCCAATAAAGGGCCATGATCATAGTGTCCTTTTCCTCTTCACCATCACGCATGGTAAACTCGATGATGAAGTCGGCTAATGCCTATTTTTTTATCGCTCTCCTTGGATGGTAGGTAACATCATACTAGCTCAATTCAATATTCCATTTCACTAACCTCCCTGAGGTCTTAGGTCAGTACAATACATGCTTTAGAGGCTGGTCTATCACTTCCTTGATCGGATGAGCCTGAAAATACGGTCCTAACTTCCTTAATGTGATTAGCAATCGATATGCGATTTTCACCATCTTTGGGTAGTTCTTTTTAGCTCTAGTGAACTGCTTGCGGATATAGTATACCGGTCTTCGAATCCTCGACTCCTCACGCACTAATGCTACACTTAGCGCATGAGAAAACACTGCTAAATAGACTAATAAATCCTTCCCATCCAACGATTTGGATAACACATGCTATTTACATATGCCCCAATAATTCCTCGAAGGCATTCTGGCAATCCTGGTTCCATTTAAAGTTTTTCTTTCCCTTCTTGAGTGCGTCGAACATGGGTATGCACTAATCCATTACCTATGAGATGAACCGACTTAAAGCAGCAGTCTTCCTATTTAAGCTTTGAAGTTGTTTCTTTGTGGTTCAAGTAGTTAAATTCCTCAAAGCATTAATCTGCTCTGAATTAGCCTCGATGCCCCATGCATTGACGATAAACCATAGAAACTTCCCTGATGTTATTCCGAAATAACATTTTAATAGCATTAGCTTTATTCCTTATTTTCATAAGACTTCAAGCATTTTGAAAAGGTCATCTAGATAGTTCCGTGTCACCTATGATTTCACAGGCATGTCATTTACATATACTTCCATTGTCTACTCGACTTGATTCTTAAACATAGAATTTACTAATCTCTGGTTGTGGCTCCAGCATTCTTCAAACCAAGCGACATTACTTGGTAGCTAGTGTAATCACAAATTAGTTATAACACTAGTAATCACAAATTACTTCGAAGCCCGTTTGTAACAAAGTCCAGAAGAAGAACGATGTCACATAAGAAAAATCAACGACCTATGACCTAAGGACATCGGCCGGTACTGAGCTATGAATGTTGGTGCAAAGTCAACTTTTCCACTTGACCTACTTTTCTATCTTTTAGTTGATGTGTTTCATGCTGTTTTTGTTGATTTGTTGGTTGATTCTAGCAATCTGCCCTCTATCACTTGAATTGTCCTGCTTTCTTTAATTTCCTCTCATCAACCTTGGAATTGATCGTTCAAACTCTAGTAAATCACTTGATCACGAGTTACTGGAGTAGCGCAATGGGTGTATGGAGTTTAGGAAGAGAAATGAGGAATGTTTTTAAGTCGGTACAAACCTATGATAGCTCGACACCGAGCTATGTACTTAGCTCCATTTTAGTTAATACTTCTCCAAATTGTTTCTCTAGCCCTTCTCAGTGTGTTTCCAAGTTCATGAATTGTTTCGTTCTTGTTTTGATCTTCTAAGTCCAGTTGAAATCTGCTTTACTGAAAAGTGGGCTAACATCACCTTTCTCGCGTCACTTCACTTCTCTCAGTTCCATGACGTAGCATTCTCTTCCAATGCTTTGGTCACCTTTCACTATTCCAACTTCATTTTCTATGGGGAATTTCAACCCCAAACACCGAGGCTCCAGTGCTATTATAAAATTGGCCAAAGTCGGTTGGCTCAAGAAGGAGTTGTATGTTAAGTAATTGTCCTTTCTGAATTTAGACAATCATGCGATCTCCTTTGGCTAGTTCAATAGGTAAATCAATCGTTCTGATTTGTAGTTTTACATCACCCATAAAGCCTTGAATCTTGGTTTTAGAGGCTGTCACCTCCTTTATGTTGATCTTTATTTGATCAAATGTTCCTTCAAATGGTATATTTACCAAACTATCGGTGTCCACCAATGGTCGACGTACAATTACCGGTCCATTTTCGACTATTATCAACATTGGGTCAAAAGTTGGTGCTTCAACTCTATCGGCGTCTCTATTTTTGAACACGATATCATCAATTATCATTCTCTGCAGCTTGGCCAAAGTTTCATCTTTTATAACAAAGCAGCCCTCCTATGTTATGCGCTTCAGCGAGCTCGCATACCATTCCATTTCCCTTCAGCTTTTCTCAGTTGGATAGGGTCCTTCGGTTATGGTATTCATAACTAATTTCCAATGTTTTATCTGGGCCATTCTCCGCTTGGTCAAGATTGATTCCCTTGGGCAAGCAGCCCCAAGAGCCTTGGGACTATAGCACCTTCCCATGGTTCTTTAACATACTATTGGAGCTTCTTTTTACTTATCGGTTATTTAATTAAATCCCTCAAATGTCAGCACTCGTTCGTGTTGTGCCATTGAGTTTCATCGAAATGACAGGCCTTTTTGAAGCACCTTTCCTGCTTGGTTGCCGCCCTTCTTGGCAGTTTCTTATACCGCTTCATTCCTTGAGTGGCTAGATATATGTTTTCCAATGTATCGTTCGAAATAGTGTAATCTTCCAGCCTAAAATTCCATGAATTTATCTTCTTTTCATTATGCCCGCCATCGATGCCTTGACTCCATTTCTTTTGGTTTCCAGAATTTCCTACATTAGTTAGCACATTACCATGCTATCTCTAGATCGCTTTACAACTAAGTTTCTGTGGTTAACCTCCTTCAACTATCCGTCATCGTCTTTCCCTAAAACTAGACTTTCTTCTTTCAAACGTAGAAATAGATTAGCCTTCCAATGGACTCCCCCATGGTTGTAGGTTGCTTTATCATCAGCCATCTACTGAAATCCATATCTGGGTGAATGCTCCAAACGAATGCCATGAATACCAGATCCGCCTTTGGATTACTTACATCAGTAACAATAAAATTGAACTAGTTCAAGTAACCTTTCGATGACTCCTTAGACCCTTGAAATAATATTGATAGGGACATTACGTCCTTGGGTCATACAGCATACAATTGGAACTATTCCACAAATTTCCTAGCCAACTCATCAAAAGTCAATAGGGAACTTGGCATCAGCCTAGTGAACCACACCAACGCATCTCCTTTCAAGAAAATGGGGAAGCATCTACATTGAACAATATCTGTTACCTTAGCACCACCCATATGTCATTCTATTTGAGTAAATGCTGCCTAGGATCAGTAATTCCACTGTATGATGGCATAGTCGGCATTATAAATTTCCTTGGATACTCTTCACTCAGAATGCTCTCTGTAAAGGGAGTTCCGCTTGGTGCAGAACCCTAATCCTTAATCTTCTTGCCTCTACTTTCTTCAACCAACTGCTTAACCATGTCACACTACAATAAAAACGTCTTTCCGCAACTGCCAAAAACAGATGTAATATGTCTATTACAACGGCCAGCCGCCCATCGTGACATCTAGAGTTGTAATAGATCTATATTTTTTACAACGATCTTCGACAGTTGTAAAAAAGTCTTTTACAATTTCCAGCGGCAGTTGCAAAAAGGTCTTTTACAACTGTCAATCGCAGTTGTAAAAAGATCTTTTACAACTGCTATTGACAGTTGCGGTAAAAATATGTAAAATAAGAATAATAATAATTTCTAAACACATTTTGCAATGCAACAAGAAATATCAGTTGATAATACTGCAATATCAGTAGATAATACTGCAGTATCCACAGATAATACTGCAGTTTCCATAGACAACATTGAAGTAAAACTAAATATCAATATAACGAAGTGAAATAAAACTAACTGCAATATTAGATTTAGTCAATACACAATACACATCACAGACATCAGCGGCTTTCTTACTCAAGCTTACTTACCCAAAACATACAAATCACTTAATTATTACATTGAAATCCCTATCCCCCACCATCAACAAAACTTCCCTGTCCTCACTTCTATAAAGCAATCACAACATCAACACATCAGGCAACCCTCCACTTCTTCCTACAAATACTTCAGTCATTCCCCCTATCAACACAACACCATCACTGCCAAACATCACATTTCCGCCTGAACAAACCCCTGACATCACCATCCCCTCTGACCATATACATCTGAAACCCTCATAGTTTAATCGAACACACTGAGCCTCACATTCACCATCAAACATTCACAAAACTTCCAATACCTGTGCTACAACACACTGCACATCAACCAATTGCCATAGTTTACCTCAACAACAAAAATGCCAGATAATACAACATCTTACCGCTTCATCCACTTCTGTTCAACAAACCACCCCGATGACAACCTACATACCACTGATACACGCACACTACCCCCTCAACAACAGCTACCAATCTTCACTGCCAGTGACTGCTATAACACTCTACGACACATTGCCTTCAAACACTTGCCAACCCCTCTAACTCACCTCTGCCTTCTACCCACAACAACTGTTACGACTATAAAAACTGCCAATTCCACCATCAATTTTCTACTGACATCCACAAATATCATTCCCTGTTCAAAAAACAACTGCATACCATCAGGAGTTGCTGCCACGCACCCGAAGTCGCAACACCTCCTGCAAACGCGAACTCGAACGCCTCCTTCAACAGACCGCAAACCCCACGAAATCTGTGCAACCAAATATCCCACGAAAATGAAATTGATTTGTTTACTAATTTATAATCAAATGGCATGCAGATAGAAAATCTGCCCTAACCGTTTTTGCCAAACACATATTGCCGTGGATAACATAAATTTGGATCTATGAAGAACTAATTATACAAAGTCCGAATAATGTTATTATAAATGAATACCCCTAGATAGTCATCTAAAATTCTGGACTAAAAAACCTTATGGTCTAAAATTCTGTTAAATTAAAATAAAATACCCGTACACACTTAAATTGGTGCACGCAATGCACATTAAGCAGTCTTTATGGTTGAATAAAATCAATGTATGTAAACAGATATGTATCATTAGTTCAGGAATATTAAAACATAAATTCTCTATAACATAAATTCAAATTATCGTTTGATTCAAAATAGACGGAAAAAAAGAACAAAACACGCTAATCAAGAAGACTACAATATTAATAGTAAAACCCAATTTTTTTTAATGAAATAGTAAAATAGCAAGAATATTCTAAGCTCAAACCGAACCACAACATTTTTGGTTCATACAAAATAATTTTTTTCTCTTTTGTTTCTAGAAATAGCTTTTGTTTGATAACATTCAAACTTTGTAAAATTAAAATGATACTCCTTCACAAACTGTAATATTATCCTAGTTGCATTAGAACTGTAATTTTTATTTGGCCTAAACTTATATATAAAATATGATGATGGTGGACTAAAATACGTGTATGTATTTGAACCCAAAAAATGTAGGAGTTGAAGAGGTGAAGACTGACATGACACTAAATCAAGCAAAAATAAAAGGAGTAGTTGACCCACAAGCATTGTGTGGAAGTATTGAAAAGAAAACAATGAGAAAAGCTAAAGTGATATCACCTTTATTACCGCCATCAGATGAAGCTGAAGCACCCACACCATAAGTTACTGCATCACAAGTCATATATCATTCACCACTCAAATTGAAATGAAATTCTGCTTGTAAAATTTAAATAACATTGTAGAGAGGTATAAATACAAGTGTCATGTACATGTATACAATCATTGAGTAAATTATGTATACATATCAACAAGCTTATTTATTAATTTTCGCATAAATGACAAATCTATTTGGAATATATGTATAGGTAAGTGGATTCATAACAGTGGAATTATATGTTGGTGTTGACAGTGCTTCTTGAGATATTGCATGGTGAAGAATGACATGTGTATGATGATCAATTTTTAAGGGTGCACTAATCGATGGTGTATATTATAAAAAACATATATTAGTTACCTAGCATGTGTATGAGTAGCAAAGTGTACAGGTATATTCTTAAATTATTTGTGTTTTAAATCACATTTTAGGTTTCATGATTTATCATCAGTCTTATTGCTTTTGATTTCAGCTTGATTTATCTCTCCTCAAAGTTACCGTGTAATCAACCACTACCTCAGTATGTCTACTGAACCTCATCAATTTTCTCACTGTTAAACTTCATAACTACTAGACCATAGTGATTTAATGTCAATAATTTTCTCGGTGAGCAAAATTAAATTAAAATTTGAAAACGCCAGTGCAATAGAAAGCAGCTACTCAACTCCTAAAGGTAATGAAGAAAACAAGTGTTCGTTTTAAAAATGAGTGGTTACGATAATAATCGTAAAAGGATGATAACATATATCATGTACAAACTATAAACATGTATTATTATATAATTTTGGAGTTTTCCCATAGAATTTGGGTTGTAGAAAGGACTAATTGCAGTTGTTAGATTTGGAACATGATATTTATTCTTATATCATGAATTTTACTTGTAAAGTCCCTTGTCCCATAACACAAAAATAAATAATACCCCTCCTGCATCAAATAACAATCACTAGCAGGTAATATTTATGGATTGACTAAAATTGATATGGACTTTCGCATGTTAGTTACTCATGAAACATATGCACATTCAACATTTTACTTGTTTAAAACACTTACTGAGTATCTTAAAGCATAACTTATATGACCACTTTTTCTGCAAAGAGATGTAAACTTAAGCCAAGAATCTATGTCTTCAGAAGGAGGAAGAACGAGTTCTCAAACAGCAAGAATTGCTTGCAAAACATACAGGAAGATGTAAACAATATTAAACCAGCATGTCTATAACTAACTTCAGCACAATTAGAATGCAGATTGGCATAAAGCCGCAACCCAATGTAAATTTGCTAATGTTACATGGTACATAAGACCGAAACTCAAAACAATAATAATACGCTCTTGGAAACCTTAAATATGATGATATTCAAAAGGCTGAGTTTGTTATAAAAAACAAAATAAGCAAAAGACTAGACAAACACTCTCCAAGAAGCAACTATCAAAGGTAGTAAGAAAACAAAATTTTTGTCAGAATCTCAGATATAATACTACCTGAACACACCTAAACCTATAATCATCTTAATATAAAATCGGAATTTATTATATCTTAGAAAGAAGAAAAATAGCTAGAATGGTACCTACATAGCAGAGTTGATGTATGCCAATTTTGACTCTTGGTTTGGGAGTAGTAATTATTTAATAATTATCTACCTTTTACTTAAGGTGATATCATCCACCGTAATGACATTTTTCCTCATTTATATACATTTTAGCATCACCTCTATATCGTATGTAATTAAACTGATAAGATTGAATGACAAAACTGGATTATTTAACAATTACATGAAGACAAAGAAAGCTCTAGGTGGTCTCTTCGGCTTGTTTGGATCCTTTGCAGCCTTGACTTTTTTCTCCTTTTTCTTCACAGCAAGCCTTTGAGGATTAAAGAAATTCATGTAAAAATCTACAGGATCTCCTGTTATTCTATAATGGAGAAAGACAACACTCACTTGTTGTCACTTGCTCTGGAGGAAATCTCCTTTGGCTAACGACCAGCATCTTCTTCAAAATCTACAAACGAAATTGAACGAATTCAATTAAAGATGGACGCAAAAGCGGATGATTTGAGGGAAGGAACGAATTCAGTTAATAATCGTTATCTGAATTATTACGAGTAAAAATATCTGCAACTTCGTCGACGGCAAAGCATTGGCAGTGAGTACAACAACGACGAGAAAAAAGAGGTGAGCAACAACGAGGACGAGGACGATGCAGGTAGAACCGAAAGCGATCGCAATAGAGACGAGCAGCTTTGGGTTAGGGTTTGCAAGATTTGATGTAAGAGGGCAATGGCAGAGTGAAATCACGGTTGGGTTAGGGCTTGGAATAAGAATATTTTGCGGGCTGTTTTTCTTTTGGAATGTTTAGTGGGTGAATGAAATATGGGAGGGGAACGTGAATTTTGATAGTTGTAGAAACCTAACGACAACTGTCCAAAAGAGTTGTCATAGATAAATACTTACAACTGGCGCAAACAAACAATTGTTACAAACAACATATTACAACTGCCACAATTTTTTTTGTTGAAAGTGCATTTTTTACAACTGCTAAAAATAAACAATTGTTATAAAACACCTATTACAACTGTCTATTTGTGCAAGTTGTAAAGGAATAGTTGTAAAATGGTTGTTTTGTTGTAGTGTCACTTATATATATTCTTAGTTGGTGCAGTACTCTGAAGGTCGACCACCAAGTGCTACATCGAGTGTTTGGCTTGAAAAACGATCTTGGCTTTCCTGTTGACATCTAGGTTCTCTAGTCTTTAGGAAAACCACTCCTAGGGTATTCTATTAGCGTGTGGTTGGTTTGGCTGCGTCTATATGTACTCCATCTCTGTAAGCCTTAACATCCAGCTCAAGATCATCATTGTCCTGCTGTAAGTCGCCTTCAGAGTCTGAAACATCCATGGTACCAACTCCCTATCTCCCTGATCTCCTAATTTCCTCTCGACATTGAGAGAAATCCGCTCACTAATGAGTGGTTTTCTTATGTTGGGAGAACTTCTGCTTCTTCCAGCAGCTCCTTCCATTTTCCTTTCTCCTATTCTAATCAGGAATGGATGAATTCACTTCTTCAGGTCCAGGAGGAGAAGGTTCTCCCCTATTCCTTCTAGTTCTTTGTGGTTGCTGCATTAGTAGAACTTCCATCTTGTCCATTAAGGCTTTTTGACTATCCACCATCCTTTGGTTCAATTCCTGCAGCATCTTATTACGCTAGGCTTCAGTAATAACTTCATGTTGAGCCGATGATCTTAGCATCCCCATTTATTACTAACTTCAATTTGGTGAGCATTTCCTTCATCACCAGCAGTTATTGTGCACATGGATCTATTGGATCTTCTAGGCATCACCGACTTCAAATAACAAATTTTTAATTCTTCAGGAAAAACTTCTGGATCTAACCACTGGATTTCTTCAAATCCAACATAAAAGGCTAGATCTAACCCTGAGTTCAGTTCTCGGTGAAAGCACCAAATGTTGACATCAAAAGTGGCGCAACAACCAAATATGACCTCTTTTAGGATTAGATCTAGTAAAAATAGTAGAAAAGTGTAATAAATCATAGAAAGGTAGAGAGATACAAGATATTTATAGTGGTTTGGCAATCTCTAGCCTACCTCCACTTTATATTTTTATTGATTATGGATTTGATAGAGGTTTAGAGAGAGAATAAAGTCACTAGTAAAAATAGTTGACATGTTCTTAACTTTAGAACTGCCAAAATTATCTGCTTAGGTGAGTATTGTGAGGGTGAGATAGGAGATGAAGAAGAACCAGAGTCCACGATCCTTTTTTGTTGCTATAGGACTGGTATTTATAAAGAAATCGCTCTATCCGTCTATAGGGTCGAGTTGAATAAGGTCTAAATGCAAGCTTAAAAGCCACAGGGGAGCACGTGGCCCAATGACCAAGAAAGACCTCTCGGTGCCTAGAGGTTCCTTTCGGTCTCAAGATGTATGTTCTGCTGCAAAATTCCTCTTCTTACTTACTTTTCTCCCTTATCTTCAGTTCGATGTTTTTTTACCACTTTTCCATAGAAGTTGAGTCGATCTCGATGTTTTCTTTGATAACACTTGTATTATCCTGCTTTCTTCTCATCAATCCTAATTATTGCTTGTCCATTCTCTAAGAAAAGCACTTGAAGTAGCACTTGGAGTACAATATTTTGGTGGGATCCAAAGTGCAATAAAGCTCTTAGTACCGAGAGGCTTCCTTTGTTCCTTTGGACTTGTAATTTCTTGAGTTCCATCTTCCTATTCTTTTAAGTGGGTTTCTAATGTCTTAAGCTGATTCATCTTTGTCTTGACATTCTAACTTCCATTGAAAATCTGCTTGGTTAAAAACCTGGTTAACAGGTTGCTTCCAAAAGTTATCCTCATGGCTGCTGGAAGCTTGGATATTTATAGAAGTGATAAGGTAGGGAGGTTATCCTAGTAAACCAATTATTATCCCCGTATAACATGCTCAGTAGTGGTTGTTGTTTCCGTGAGTGGATGTAGATATTTCCCTAGACAAGTATCAAGATGCGTCTTCTTGGTTCAACTTCGCCTCCCCTTCTTGTTTAATGCTTTTCTTGTACCAGATAAGATTTCCTATCTAGGGTAAGTACCACACAAGAGATATATATTATTTGGTAGCTCTTCATGCCAGACAGAATTTTTATTTGGTGGTTAGATCACCAGGCAGGGATTCTTGCTCGGTAGCCCTCAACGAGACACAATTTCTCATTCAGTGAGAAGAACATCGGACATGAAATTAGGTCTTGTAGCATCTCATCTCGAGTGGAAATAAGGAATATCATCTTGTTATTTGGTTTTTATGTCTACATGTGAGGACTTGGCGCTCCCTAGGTTTCTTATCCCTTTCTTCAAGATCACTCAAACAGATCACGATCTCTATGGCAAACACACACACCTAAGTCGCTTTTGCAATAGTTTAGTTAATCTACCTCTGTCATTCCTTAGGCAAAATAGCCTATAATAGTATGGATGTGAATGTGATGATGTGTGTGGATAAGTTATGTTACTCTCACTTATAAAAATCAAGTGATAATATCACTCTTTTGTAAGGAGGGTTTGCATTGTTCTTATGCTTGTTTATATGATGTAGTATAGAGTTTACTTTGCATGCTCCATAGCGTATGATATGTAGTGTATCTTGTGCTATGTCATTACACTCTATCATGTTGAAACCCTTTATGTTTCATTATTTGATTTCATATGGTTCTTCATTATCAGATGCTAAGTTATTATGCTTTATCATGTGAAACCCCTTAAAGATATCGGTTAAAACTACAATAGGTGTGTAATTTTCATGAGTGAGAGCATGTATAACAATACATTGATTGAAGCAATGTGAGACACATGATGGGCTAGCATTCCACCCTGCCGGAGTGACTATAAGGTAGCACCCTGATTCATGACAACCTAGCTCCATTGTCACATGTTCAGTGATCTGCTGTGTAGGAACAATAAGCAAGGTAGGGAAATATGATGTGATTGAAGTTAGGTGATTTACTGTAGCAAATAACCGTGTTGGGGCTGCATAACTCTAGGTCAAGGGGGAAGCGAAACCTTTTATGTCGACTTAGCATCTGGTAGAGTGGAATTAGAATAAGGAGAAAAATAGTTGTAATTATGTGCTTAAAATAATGGTTTTACTAATAAATTTTATTAGGTGTGAATCTCAGTTGATTAGAGTTGCTACTGTGAGTTAACTACGAAAGAGACCTGACACGAGTGCATAATATTATATGTGCAATAAGATGTTAGGTAGTTAGCGAGTGAGTGATATTTACCCTTATACACACACACACACACACTCTTTTCCCCGACATTTAGCTTGGCCTAGGGTGCGTTAATTTATAATAACCTTGGCTCATCCCGAAGTTGGTTGTAAGAGGTTTTGATGTTATTTTTGTGGAGCCTTTTGGGTACCATAATGGTGGACATGCAGGAGGCATACATTTTGATCAGTTTGCTATATGTTAATGTGATGACCCTTTGTGACTCGTTGTATGTATTTATATCTAGGATGTATATGTATGTGGGTGTTGTGATATGTCACTTTTGAGTAGTCAAGTATGTAGATATGGGTGCTTCCTTTTGTGATGTACCAGCTACTGCGACTGTTATTATGTATTTTAGTTTATCTAATTCCGTTATTGGTATGTTAAGCATATTTATTTATGTTACTGATTTTACATTATTCTGTTTTAGGAAACAGCTCGTGCCTTTGCTTTGTACCGTAATGACATACATATCGATGCGCATTTCTATTGTTATATCATGTATCTATGTTGGTCCAAGGAAATGTGTATAGCAGGGTGCCTATTATAGTCGCATTACTTGTACTGTCAAACAGTATTACTTTAGTATTACTCTTTGGTAGTATGGCCATAGGGGCGGGTTATTACATTAGGAAAATGGTTTTGTGTAGGAGTTGAAAATGGTTCTTGTTGGAAACTTCCCAAATGCCCCTTAATGAACTAGACATTCAGTTTTATATTTCAAATGGAGGAAGTTGTCAGTGTGACATCCATTCACCCTATGCATATGACTATATGCGCTGCCAGTGCTTTTTCTTGTTTCTTCCCCTAGTTAGGTGAATTATAACTAATTCAAATTTGGTTACTTTAAAAATGTGTCATGTGTCATGAGTAAGATGTATGTGAGTTGTGAATTTAAACTCTCTTTGTCTCTTTGTCGGTTGTTGATAGGCATTTATCCCCCTTTTCTGTCATTCTGGGTAGTGTAATATTATCATCGTAAACACCTTCAAACTTTCTAAGCTCCTCAATCTTGATGTGATGCACATTCATAATATTCTTTCATGCTTTTCCATGGATTCTTAGTATTCCTTGTTTATAACTCAGTGTCTTTTCTAATATCTGGATGTGAAGTCATCAATATATCTTACTCGCTAGTCATCCAAATCTTCATGGCCTCAGATTTGAACCTGTTAGTGAGATTACAGAGACTCTCATTTTTTTCCTTTTTGTAGGAAAGCATGTATGGATCTGATAATGCTTTCCTCCCAACGTTGAACTTTCCAAGAAAGTTTAATAATGGTTGAGATTAAGATTTTATTTCCCCGGATCTACACCTTTTTAATCATCATGTTGTTGCACCGGTTGGATAAATTAAAATAGCTTACACTTGGCTAATCTTCTAATTTTAGCATAGTCGTGTGATATTTAAAGGATCCTGGATGGTCATTTGGATTTAAGGAGGCCTCATGTTTGTTTATGACTAGAGTTCTAAAATTGTTAGGGATGTCCGATTCAATGATTTCCTCAATGAATGATGATTCAATTTGTTCCCATTTTCCTTTATTCCTTTGTTGTGACACAACTTTGTAAGTTGTCCAAAATTTGCATTTAGGGCTCTTATCTTCTAATCTTGCCTTCTACTTTAGCCGACACTCATTTTAATATAGCGCTAGTCTCATATTCCCTAAGCGCAATAGGCTTCCTATGCTTTTTAAGTAGCTCAGGGTTGATGTCGGCTTCTTAGATTCGATATTGGGAGTGGCTTTGATATTTCCTTGTAGGTTCACTTGTGTGTTCTTAGGACTAGCATTGTCCTTCTCATTGCTAAGACTATTGTTCTGTTAATCACTCCTTCAGTTTGTTTGGCTAATGATACAAGGTAGTGAGCTATGGACTTTTTTCAGAGTGATAGTGACTTTGGGATGAGCCTTGCGTTGTAAGCCTTTCTAACCTGGTCATCCTTTGGTTGATTTCAGTTGTGAGATGATTAGGTATTTGAGAATATGATTTTCAAAGGTGTTGGATGGAGTACCTATGGGTTGTGATGAGGAGGTCGGGTCAATATTAGGTTTTACATTGGTACCTTAATGTGCCAAGTAATCTAGAGGTTGTGTAAAGGAGTTTGTGAGATTATAAGGAGTTGTTGCATGCATTTTTAGGAAGGTGTATATCATATTTTCTATTGGCATGTATAGATTAAAAATATTTAGGTCTTTGAGAATATGATTTTCAAGGGTGTTGGATGGAATACCTATAGGTTGTGACGAGGAGGTCAGGTCAATATTGGGTTTTACATTGGTAGCTTGGAGTGTCGAGTCATCTAGAAGTGGTGTAACGGAGTTTGTGAGATTATAAGGAGTTGTTGCATGCATTTTTAGGAAGGTGTAGATTAGATTTGCTATTGAAATGTGTAGAGTGAAAATATTTAATGCGGATTTTCCACCCTTCTTGCGCTAAAATTGTGAGATTTTAGCTACACGACACCAATACGAAATAGATGTGTTACTGAATACTTATACAACTATGAGGTAGCAAGATAACTATTTGTTAAAATTCTTAGTTATGTAGTAATTGTATTATTGTATGCTCATTAAAATAAGAGATTTCACATTATCCATTTTTCCTTAAAATTTTTAAATAGGTTTAATCTAGTCTTTTTTAGAATCAAAGCAGAAAAACATAAAAAAATTCCAAAAAGTAAAAGGCATAAAAATTTATATTATTCAAGTGTTAAGGAATCCCAATTCTATGAAACAATCCTAGTATTCAAATTCTCTACTTCTTGCAAAAAGTATGGTTCCTTTCTTCTACAATGGTTCTTTCCTTTATAAGTGAATGAGATTGTATGGATTAATGTCATCATTATCGTACTTCATCTAACATCATCAGATATGACTATGTGTCCTCCATCAATTTGCCTAAGGTTGTGTGCGCTGATGACAGTTTTGATTTAGACGGGATAATTTGGTTCGAATGTAAAGACCTGGTATGAAGTTATACCCAAATGTACTAAAATCACTAATAAATAAATATATTGAAATGATTTGGAAATAATCAGTGAAAATGTTTATTTGGTTTAATAAATTGTTTTATGCTAAAATATAAAGGAGGGAATATTTTATATGTAACTTAAAATAGAAATTTGGAATTATACTAAGCTGAGTTTTGGAACAGAAAAAAGATAAATGATCTTATAATGAAATAAAAGTAAAATTTTGTCTCACAATTCCTAATAAAGGTTTAAAATAGTATTTAAACCATTAAATGAACTTTAAAATAGATAGGATGAATTACAATGCATTAAAATATACTAATATGTGTTTTTATTTGTAAGTAAACGAGAATTGAATAAAATGTATTTTATTGTTTTAAAAATCGCTAATATGAAATAAAATGAAAGTCAATGTTTAAAATAGATTTTAAAGGGATTAAAGTAGAATATATGAGCCGAAAATATAAAAATATATCTAAATTCATTTTAAAGTGGTTAATTAGTAAATGAAGACATTTTATTCATTTTAAATGTTTTCTTTGTTTAAAAATGGAAATATGGGTTTTTAAAATGTTGTTTAAGCCAGATATTACTTGAAAAGAATTATGTGGGTTTAAAGTATGACTTTAAATTTGATCGAAACAAGTTAAAGTTAACATTTAATATAATATAAATCAAAATGATACATTTTTCTTCATCTTAATAGGCTTAATGGATTCAAATCACACTAAAACCCACTAGTAAAATTTAGTACAACAAAATGAAGGGTTCTCTCTTCATCTCATTTCATCTTCACTTTACAAAAACTTAAATAAAGCTGAAAGTAAATAATGGCGGCCTTCTCTTCGTTAAATAAAGATTCAACTTTTAAGCAAAATTTAGTTAAAATAGAGATAAGGTCAAAGGGTAAAGCCACTTAGCCAATTACTAGCCATTCTCAACTTTATATTGTTGTAAATTATGTGTAATCATGTTATAATAGATTCTGGTCCAAAGTCATAGAAGAGAGTTTTAGGGACTTGAGTAAGCTTTTAAGAAGGTTAAGCTTTAAAACTTCATTTTGGGAGTGTAACTTCTCATTTACCCTTGGAAGCTGCGATTTATGAAGAATTGTATTGTTTTGATGATTATTTTCCTTGAATTATTGAATATATTGAATTATGTTGTTTACTATAAAAATTATGTGCTATTATTTGAGAAAAACTTTAAGTTTCCAAACAACATGCCGCCGAAATTATGAGTGATTCTATATACTTGAATGCATGCCTGTTTCATGATGTTTGGATGCTTGTTTTATTTTTAAAACTAGTTAGAATCGAGATATAGTTGATCAAAGACTAAATATGCAGTGAATTCCATCAAAATCCTAGAGCAAACAGCTCTTGGCTCGTCACTAATCGACTGCCTTAACCTTGACTAGTCAACCTGTGGAGTTTGGCCGGTTTACCTTTAACATCCTGGGATTGGAATAATTCTAATAAAATGCATTTTGAAATTTAATTGATGGAAAATGATTTAAAATTCAAATTTGAAATTCAAATTATATTTTTGATGTCCAAAAGTTGTTAAACAATGTATTTTGGCAAAATAAATAATACTTGTAAAAACACTAAAATTATTTGAAAATAAAATAATTATTTTATAAATTTGCAAGTGCATTATAGCTATTCTTTATAGAACGAACTTTCCTTTCCCATACATGGAATGGATTTGTACATATATCTACTCTTTATTTTTCAGTTATTAGGAATGGTTGCTCTTATGGATACTTCAGAGGTACTTGGGGGGTTCGTTAAGGTGGCCTTATGTTTGCAATGTTGTTTGTGATAGTAATGGAAGTCCTCGATGCAATGCTTGATGAAAAGGTTTGCTCTGGCCATTTGCAACTTCACCCTAGATGTAAAGACCCTTTAAGAATTAGGCTCCTTTTTGCTGATGATTTAATGTGCTTCACCAAGCCAACCCATGATAGTATTACTTGTCTGCTTCAGACATTGCGTGACTTTAAGGACTTAACATGCCTCTATATGAACTTTGATAAGTCTCATATTCTTCTTGCTGGCCTTTGTCAATAATAAATAAATGCAATTGTTAGCATTTCTGCTCTCCAGCAAAAGCCTGAAAATGCTCACTATTTGGGTTCGCCATTTATGAACAAGAGATTAACTACTACTTGTTGTCTCCCTCTTTATGAGAAAATTACTAAAAAAAACTCACTAGTTGGCCTAATATCATGTTGTTACTGGCAGGTTGGCTCAGTGTGATCCAATTTATTATTGTTGTTATGACTGATATTGGACTAGGCCTACTCCATCTTAAAAAACTATTCTCAATGATTTATTGAATTTTAAACACACTTCTTTGGCTGGATGATCATTTCTCATCAAAAATGATCCCAATTGCTTTTATCAAAATTCAGTTATTGAAACATAATGGTAGGCTTGGGGTCTTGCATCTTAAGCTTTGGAATACTACTGCTATGCTAAAATATTTCCACCTTATTATCTCTTAAACCAACAATAATATAGGCAAGTAAAAATCTTATTAAAGCTAAGAATTTCTAGACAATTCCAATTCCCTCCCCTACTAGTTATTCTTAGTATAATATTCTCAAATTAAGGTCCACTTTCTTCCCATGATCCGGTGCGACTCTGTAAAACTTACCTTACATTAAATTTTCAGATAATCCATAGCCCCCCCCCCCATGGATTATTCCTGAGGGATATTATAGGCTCGAACCTTTACTTCTTTTTAGAATTCCTACAACTTCCAACGCAAATGATTATATTACTTATTCTCCTTAAGAGATTTATAGATGTAATTTAGGTTGAGCGCAATGCCATGGTTTTTAATAATACAAAATGCTCACAAGGAAATATTCTTCAGATTATTCATCGTCAAGTAATGAGAGATCTCAAGCTTATGCATATTCATCTTCATCTAATTACTCGTTCTGGTATTAGATGATATTTGTGCTATTAGGCCTTTTTGGGTTTTCTTTTTATTCTTTTCTTTCCCAAGGCTTTTTCTTCTATTAATCACTTGTACATTTGTCTAGTTATAAAAATATAATTGGGCGAAGCTCCATTAGCATTTACCTTTCAAAAGGTGAATTTTTAAAAGAAGAAAAATCATTACAAAAATAAAATAAAATTTAGATAAATCATATCGAGTGGATTTTTAAATGGATATATTAAACGGTTTGATTAAAATGTGGTTAAGGTATGAATTTATTTAAAATAAAATAAAAATGAAAATAGGTTATTTGACCACACTTTTTATTACCTATATGAATCATTGCCTTTCGACTTATGTTTAGTTTTCTACCCTAAGCTTCTCCATACCACTATTAATATAAACCTTACTCGTTCCTTAATCTCCTTCCTAAATGCTACATCAAATATTAGCGTACCCTTCTTCATCTTCATTTCTAGCAACCAGGTCTTCAATTCTTTATCAAAAAAAGGAAACCGAGTATAATTTCTTCATTTCTTCTAATAATAAACCCATAATTTTCTTTATGTTGGATTTAATAACATATTTTAATTGCTTTAAATCAAATCCATAATGGATAATAATGGCCTGGTAGCCTATGGTGTTTGAATTACTATCACCTGAATACTTGAGTTTGATGACAGTTAGTCATAGAAATAGGATTAGTGAAGCTATGATAAGGAGTTCATCACTCTAAGTTTAAAACCCTTGCTTTAAGGTTGAATATAAAAGTCAATACTAAAAGCTTTGAACCGAAACTAGAAGTAGGAAGTAGAGTAGCCAAAGTCAGGTGAGGTGGGATCAGAGTTAGATCAAAGTCGACTTGAAAGTGGTGATAGACCAGAGCAATTCTAAAAGCTAGTGATCTAGGAACCACGATCATTTGTCAACCTATTGGCGTTTTACTAGACCAATAAGCTCTAGGAATTAAACAACACACTTATTTTATTCATTTTTAATTCGAATTTTTAGATTTTTGAACTTTCAAAATTTTAAAAATAACCTTGAAGTATATATAAATTTGAATTTGAAGATTCAAAAGGATTTAAATAATTTGGATTTAAATTCAAGAAGAAGATTTTTATTATTCAAATAGTTTTGAATTAAGGAAAATATGGATAAAAGACTAGTTTATTGATTTGGAAATTATGAAAACATGTTGAAATTATTTTGAGATGAGATACTGTATTTTTAAAATTAAATTTGAGTTATTTAAATAAATTTTGGAAATTAAATTGAAATAAACAATTATATCATATTCAAAAACAGTTTAAATAGTATGTCATTTGAATGATATGGATTTGTGATGGTTTGTGCTTGTGTTTATAATGCTATGCTAGTTGCTTGCATTTAAACTAGAATTGCTATGATAATTGCAAGTTATTAAACTTAAACTGTCCTGGATTTTATTATTCGATGAATTTTACTATTTCATGCTTTATAAATGCTTATACCACATATTGCAATTTAATGTTATGTTTCACAAACACGACATGTGTATGAGATATAAAATGGAACATGATGTCACTACAAGAACAAATAGTGTTTTGGGAGGTTAAAAACAAATGATTTTGAATAAATTTAACTTATGATGTAAATGAGACAAGGTGAGAAAGCTAGATGCGAGAATCCATCCTAGTATACGGATTAGGGGTTGCATCCTAAATCATGACGACATGGTCCCTCGTCACTTATTTCCAAATGATACGTTGCTCGAAAAAAACACGATGACAGATGTAGTGCAAATGAGAAAAGGGAAAGAGTTAAAAGTAATCTCATTGATGGATGCGTAGTGGAACAAGGATGAAGATTATAACACAATAAGTTGAATGCCGGCAGTAAACGAGAGAAGATGGTGCAACTAATAGGTCATGTTAGGGGCACCCACAACATCTGATCGGAAGGTATATGGATGAAAGTGGTTGTAATATTGGTTCGAAACAGAGACTAGTAATAGTGAATATTGAGTAAGTTTAACAAATGATTACTGACCTCACACATGAATAACTTAAATAGTGAAAAATTCATTGAATAATGATTTCAAATTATAAATGTGAATAGAATGTGATATCCCAATTGAATAGAGCTATAGCTATGGGTCATTTTATACCGTGTCAAGACATGTGAGTTCTCACTGATATAATTTAAATTTGATGAGATATAGGCTGGTTGAGATTATGGAGTGTGGGATATATTTATTTCTGTGAATATCACATATATAACTCGACATCACATGATTGTATATCTCTATTGCACTATTATACTTACAGCTAGTCTGGCCTAATTTCAGGTTTTGTTTTGCAATATTTTCTTTGGTCAGATTGAGATTTGTTTGCAAGATGATCTCATTTTCACATTTTCAAGTCATTTCCTACGAAATCGAGATTAGTGGAGCATGGAATAGTGTTTATAATTATTGTTCGCCATATATCTAGAGCTTCATGGAAGTGCCTTACCAACTGGAGTTAGAGGAACCATTAGAGTTATCTAGAGGGAGAACACCTCTAAGATCCTTCTTGAATCAGTGGAGTTAAGATAGTATGTATGTAGGTACTAATGTATACAGTTGAATTATGATTGTGGTTGGACGTCATGGTTTTGGGGCAGTTTTTAATATTGTCAGCCTGGTTGATGATGTTGTATATATATTTTTTGTTTTGATTTTATGTTCAAATGTATATAAACTTTGATATGTATAGATATCTAGTTCCGTTTTGATATTTTCTCTGTCATTTACTTATGGTATGTCATGAATCATTCAACTCTTCAGTCCGCTACTTTTGAGCCCTTTGATCCAAGTTATCGAACGATAAACTCCTTCTAAAAATTCATTCATTGGTGCCGAGGCATCATACGACCGGTCTGCTCTGGTTAGTCGACCTATGCAAATCCTAGAGCATTAGCTCCAAGCAGCAGACCTTAAAAGATAACAATAATAGTAATAAATTTTTGGAGTTCATAAAAATATAATAATTAATTGCATTATTTTGAAATTAATTATTTAGTTTAATTAAGGCTAAATGAAAATGAAATTGGAAATGAGAATATATTTAAAATTATTTGAAGTCACTTTATTTTAGATAAAAGTGTTACAAAAATCTAATTTGGAAATTTAAATTGTTTTGTTGGGAAACAAAATACTATTTTACTTACGTTGAATATTTACACGAAATTTAAGTTAATATTTTAAAAATATTTATATGAAAGGTTTAGAAATATTATATTGTAAATAAATATTTTGAGAGTTGATAATTTAAATAAATTTCAATTATATATATGACTTAATCATGAATACATGTATTGATGGTTTGACCATGTATTTGTGTGTTTGGTTTAGATGGTAGAAATTATTGTGTCGAACACTTAAGATATCAATTATTTACATATCACCACTTACATTTATATGCTTCTCGTTGTGATTATTCTATGATGTATTTACAACTATTAGATCGTATGTTATGTAATACTTAAATGGTGATATGAAATTGAGTTAATAATCCCTTAGTGATAGCGAAAACAAAGGCATTTAGTAGGGGTAATGTCGTTGTGCGACCATTTAAAATAAAGTCAATAATATTGATCAAAACAGGGTAAGATGCCAAATGGTTTAGTATTCCATCCTAGCTAGACTAAATTGGGGTCACACTTTGAGTCGGGGCAATTTGGCCCAATCGTCACATATATTTTAAATGATCTTCTACACGGGCACAACTATTGGTAAGGAGAATATGTGATAGTGTACTGATATAAAAAGGAAGTGCAGTGATGACCGACAGGGTGCATCAATTAGGAGGAGTTTGGTCAGTGAAAAACCGTGGCCAATAGATTGGGTAGGGGACCCACAACTTTGGATTGAGGCAACGTAGGGATCCTTAATGTTGATTCTACATCTTGTAGACTTAAAGAGAATAGGATTGTACTAGTGACATACACATCGATTACTTATATATGTTTAATATGTGCTTGGCGCTTATATGATTTTTGTTCGATGATACCAAACATATATACATTCATCTAAATGTATTTGTTAATGTACTATGTTATGTTTCATAGATTAAATAAATATTTGTTGAATTAAATAAAGTACACAGAATTTGAATTTAAACAGAAATTTTTTTCAAACAAATATTTATTACAATCTTGAATAGTACAAATTCAAGCTCTCACTATACATATACAATTTTGAATACATCACGATTTCAATTTACACTAATAACCTCACTACATATCACTCACACTCGTATTTTGTCTTCAACTGCATTCTAGTTTGAATCCAGCATTTGAGCAATCTGCAAAAATATTAACTAACGCAGTAAAATTGAAAAAGAAATATTTTTGCAACAGAAAATGAAATATGATCCTTGAAAATATTATTTGCCTCAGTTATTTGGGTTGTTCGTCATAATTTACATTTGAATTCAGCACATACGAACAGTGTGACATGCACAGTGTATCATTGTACATGCCACAAGGCTGTGCACATTGGTATACACTTGATAATGCTACAGGGACAGGTGAGCACAGGTCAAACCCAAATGAGAACCCGGGTTCAACTCATGTGCAATATATTGAAAATCACGACACGAGCACAAGGTCAAACCCGAGTTTTTTGAAAAACTGGATTCAACACAGGGCAGTTCACAAGTCAAAAACAGAGCATCAAAATAATGTCGAAGTCATTCCAGCAAAATAACAGTACAAACAAGTGCACACTGGAAATACAAGCACATGCACATCAACCAAACAGTGGCACATAAATACAAGTATGCACAGCAATGAAAAGACCAGCTGAAACATACAGTAAAAATGCTCAAAGCCACCAAGTAAACAAACTCAGCCAAATGTACATAGTTCATCCACAAATGTTCATTGACTACATGAAGCAATACAGTAATAAACTCAACAATGAAAGTTCAAGTCAGATCAACACCAACAAAGAACAGTAACAGTAAGCAAAGAGCCAAAACAATGTATGGAGTGTGCAAGTGAACATGACAGCAGACCAAAGTGCAGACCAAACAGCAATGCAAGTGCAAATGAACAAGTGCAGTTGAAATGGCCGGGCAAGTGCATAACCAACACAATTACAATGTCACAGCAAACTGGCAATAACAACAAGTTCAAGTGAAACAAATGCAAAATTGACAAATGGAAGAAGTATGCAATTCGAAATGATACAACTACAAGTACAGGGAACAACAACAATGAATACTGCAACATGTCCAAATGTCCAGACAACATCATATTCACGAATGCAATGCTAAATTGAAGCTCAGGTTAAACTAACCAGAAAAATGGCCAGAGATGAAGATCACAGGGGTCAGAGAATTAATGCTGTGTAAAGTTGAAAGCTCACAGGAATGAACATAAAGATGGCCGAAGCCGTGGGAATCAAGAAGTAAATAAGTCAAAGAATAACAATGCAGATGCAAAATAATCAACGCAGTGATAAAAATTCAAGTATGTATACAGCATTGACGAAGTCAAAAATCAATACCGTGATGACCACGGTAGCAATTCAAAACCACGTCAACCAAGCAAGTATCCATTGAAGAAGTGAGTGAAATCTCAAGCATCAAAACATAATCAAGCAGCCAAAGCACAATATTGACAAATTCAAACAAATTTATACGAACGCAATTCAAGGAAATCAAACGCATATATAAACCCACAACCATCATCGGCTAAAGGCATCGAGTTCAAGTACGAATACACAAAAGCACAAAAGCATAAAATTACATACCGAAGCAAGGAGACGAACTCGATCCAAATTGAAGAGCCGTGAGCAAATCAAGGAGCATCGAAGCCTACTATTGAACGGTATCGAGCGGCGTTTCATTTTGACAAGCCGTAATTTTGCAAAGGAACAAAGCCCCAAATTTCACAGAAGGACGGAAGCCCTAATTCGACAAAGAGGAACGACCGTCACTTTCTTCACATAGCAAAAGAAAAGATCGGGTTAAAGAATAAAAGGGCCGCCGTGATTTATAAAAAAGGGGGTTTTATTTTTAAAGGGTTTTAGTCTTTTTTTAATAGGGTTTAATTTTTTATTTGGGAAAAATTATGGATTCAAGTTTATATTTTAATTTTTGCTCCTGCTTGTATTTTTGAAGTTGTTTTTTCTTTTCGAGTCAAAGAATTTGTAAATCACCACCTAGGTTGTAGGTAGTGTCAGATTGTCTAGTTAGAATTAGTTCAGTGAGAAGGGTGTGCGAGTTTGCAAAACTCTATAGGCGGGAGCAGAGTTTGTGAGTAAGCGAAACTCTATAGGCAGAGCAGGGTGTGCGAGTCTAGTAGAATGTTTGTGAGCGGGAGCAAAGGTTCACGAATCTAGTAGAGTGTTTGTAAGCGGGATACTGTTTAATTCTAATAGAAATCTGGGAATGTAGCAGTAGGCAGGGGTTGCCGAAGCTGGGTAAATTTTGTGTGTGATTTACTTTTCAGCATATTTATTTCTGCAGTTTGTTTTTACGTTTAAATCGAGAAAATTTGCTATAACCCTATTCACCCCCCCCTCTAGGGTTAATCTAGATCCTACAAGTGGTATCAAAGCCCGGTATTTTTTTTATTTAACTCTTGAGTCATGAATTCATCAAATAATGCTTTTTCTGAGGGGCAATCTATTGCTAGGCCACCCATTTTAACGGGAATGATTATGCTTATTGGAAAGTTAGGATGGGTATATATCTTAGTTCTGTTGATTATGATGTTTGGGATATTATTGAAACTGGCTATAAATCTCCCACTATAACCGTTGGTGATACTGAGATTCCTAAACCTAAGGATAGGTGGGATGCTAACGATAAGAAATTAAAAACTACAAATGCCAAAGCAATGAACGCTTTGATCTGTGCTCCTGATAAAAATGAATTTAATAGGATTTATCATTGTACAACAGCATAGGAAATTTGGCACACTTTGGAGGTGACACACGAAGGAACTTCTCAAGTCAAGGAGTCTCGTCTAGCCCTATTCAGCAATGAATACGAAAACTTTGTGATGGACAAATGCGAGAGCATAAAGGATATGTTTGGACGTTTTTCAACTTTGGTGTACAATGCTAGAGCGCTAGGGAAGGTCTTCACTGAGGTAGAGCTTGTGCGGAAGATACTACGAGTCTTACCGATGAACTTTGAGGCAAAAGTCACGGAAATACAAGAATCGAAAGAATTGAGTAAATTAAGCATGAAGGAGTTGATTGGCAATTTGATGACATATGAGCTTGAGCTAAAAGCAAAGGAGGAACGCAACAACTCCGAATCAAAGAAGAAGACGATTGCCTTAAAGAGCAAAGAAGAGAGCAATGAAGATGAAGTAGATCCAATTGAAGAGCTTGCAATGGCTGTCATTAAACTTAGAAACTCATCAAGATTCAAGCCACGCAAGAAGAAAACAAGTAGTAATAGGTCAAAACATTCTTACAATTCCGATAATGAATTAACGTGCTTTAACTGCAAGAAGCCTGGATACTTCATACAAAAATGCCCACTTCTCAAAAACAACAAAGGAAAGAAAAAGAAGAAGAAGGCCTTTGCAGCAACTTGGGATGATGATGAAGGAGAGGAAGTTTCGGATAGCAGCTCAGAGGAGGCTAACTTGTGTCTTATGGCGAAATCAGATTCAGAAGCAAGTTCTGAGGAATCTAGTAAGGGAGGTAACTATTATTATAAAGAACTTGTTTTTATGTGCCTTGATCTTACTAAAATGGTTGATACTCTTGAATCTAAAATTGAAAAACTGAAATCTGATAGGAGAAAACTTGCTCATGAAAATTTTAGGTTAGAAACCAAACTTGAAAATATTCAAAACCTAGAATGTAAAAAATGTAAAATTTTAGATTCAGAATTATCAAGACCTAAGAATAGCTTTGAGAAACATGAAAAGAAAACTTGAGTCTTAAGGAAACCATTGGACATCGTGTTGAAAATTGTAGTCATAGGAACAAGAACACAAAATTTATACAAGTTTGGGTTCCTAGGAATTCTACAAACAAATTTCATGTCTATTGGAACAAGAATAAAAGGACTAAACAAGTTTGGGTTCCAAAAGGTTTGCTTATTCACAATGTTTCTGCCACTAACAATCATGGACCTATAAAAACAAATAAGTCACAAAAATCTTTTATCGTGTAGGTATGGTGGCAGGCTAAGGAACAACAACAGTGTTCTCTGGATTTTGGCTGTTCCAGAAACACAACGGGCAACAAAGCAAAGTTCCTTAGCCTAGTACAAAGTTGACAGAATCACAATGGGCAACCATGAAAAATTATCGTAAAGATAAAACAGATGAAGGTATATTAAATGTGATATTCTACACCATATTCTGAATGAAATAAGCCAATATTGAGATGTTGAAAAGATGATGCTTTTTGATTCTGACTTGTTCAAACATAGTTGGCCAATTATATTTATGCCAAAAACACTGTTCTTTGAATTACTTCATACATATTTGTTTGGATGATAATTTTTTGGTTATTCACGGTTTTTTGATTATTTACACGACTTCAATTCAAACTCAAGAATGCTGTTAAAAATTGAGTTTGAGTTTTTGCACACTTCATGATCTGGTCTATCAAATTTAGTTAGTGATATTTTGGAATGAAAGAGAAACTCAGATGCAGATTACACTGGTAATCTAGTTGATAGAAAAATTACTGGTTGAACGTGATTTTTGAGACATTTAGTAACTGCATCGTTTTTCATAGAAAATATCTGCATATTTTTCATTTTAAATAATTTTCATTTAGCAGAATTTTTTTTCTCATATAACCCCTTCGAGAAAATAATTGTTTTACCATATTTTCAGATTAGTCATTTTTATTTGATTTTAAATGACAAATTTTGACTAATCCGACTCCCTACTACTTATCAAAAAGATAAATAGTGATTGAAAAGGTGATAAGTGTTGATATTTAACAAACATTACTCAAGAGAGTATATTTGGAAAATTTCTTTAGGAATTCAAACAAGAATTATAAAACTTTTTATTGGGTAAAGATTCCATGAGCATTTCTATTTCTATCATATTTCTATCGACCATTGTTTATCAAAGCTTAAATATAGTTTGTCAATATGTGGTACTATAATCAGGAATCATTTTTTTTCATGTCACATTTTTTTGTAAAAATAAATAAATATCCAAAGTATTCAATCTCATTTAAAAGTCCTCACGGTTATGCATGGGTGAATTACTTGGATTTTTGATTATGTGCTTCCATGCTCATTTAAAAGTCCTTATGGTTATGCATGTATGGAACGCATATCAAAATTAATTGATTAAATAAACAAGTTGATTCTAATCCCATTTAAAAGTCCTCATGGTCATGAATGGTTAGAAGATACTTGATTTCATTTTTAAAATTAAATTGGAATACTATTAATCTCATTTAAAAGTCCTAACGGTTATGCATGATTAGTAGATATTCAAATTCCTGATGTAAATGTACCACAAGTTGATGCAATTGTATGAATTTATATTAGAACATCATTTCCATTCTTTGTAAAAGTGCAATATGCGCCTAACAAGGGTAGTTATGATTTTTGTTTGATTTTTATTGAAGTTTAATATTTATATTCAATTTGAGTTTAATGTTGGATTAATATTGATCACTTAATCTCTATTTTTCTCTAACACTATTATTCTTTTGCTGATAACAAACGAGGGAGAGAAAAGTTAAGATTTTGTCAAATAGAATCAAGTAAAGGTCAAATAATTTTCCATTTGCATCTAGGCTCATTTATATATTTCTATTTGTATGCATATATGTAGGGGGAGCATCATGTAGAGAGGAAGCATTTAAATAGGGGAAGCAATTAGAGTATATCATTGATCAAATACATTTAAAACAGTCAAAATCTTAATTATATGTTTGTAATCATCAAAAGGGGGAGAATGCTGAATATGCGCTTGGCGCTTATATGATTTTTGTTTGATGTTACCAAACATATATACATTCATCTAAATGTATTTGTTAATGTACTATTTTATGTTTCATAGATTAAATAAATATTTGTTGAATTAAATAAAGTACACAGAATTTGAATTTAAACAGAAATTTTATTCAAACAAATATTTATTATATCTTGAATAGTACAAATTCAAGCTCTCACTATACATATACAATTTTAAATACATCACGATTTAAATTTACAATAATAACCTCACTACATATCACTCATACTCGTATTTTGTCTTCAACTGCATTCTAGTTTGAATCCAGCATTTGAGCAATCTGCAAAAATATTCACTAACGCAGTAAAATTGAAAAAGAAATATTTTTGCAACAGAAAATGAAATATGATTTTTGAAAATATTATTTGCCTCAGTTATTTGGGTTGTTCGTTATAATTTACATTTGAATTCATCACACACGAATAGTGTGACATGCACAGTGTATCACTGTACATGCCACAAGGCCGTGCACATCGGTATACACTTGATAATGCTACAGGGACAGGTGAGCACAGGTCAAACCTAAATGAAAAGCCGGGTTCAACTCACGTGCAATATATTGAAAATCACGACACGAGCACAAGGTCAAACCCGAGTTTTTTGAAAAACTGGATTCAACACAGGGCAGTTCACAAGTCAAAAACAGAGCATCAAAACAATGTCGAAGTCATTCCAGCAAAATAACAGTACAAACAAGTGCACACCGGAAATACAAGCACATGCACATCAACCAAACAGTGGCACATAAATACAAGTATGCACAGCAATGCAAAGACCAGCTGAAACATAAAGTAAAAATGCTCAAAGCCACCAAGTAAACAAACTCAGCCAAATGTAAATAGTTCATCCACAAATGTTCATTAACTCTATGAAGCAACACAGCAATAAACTCAACAATGAAAGTTCAAGTCAGATCAACACCAACAAAGAACAATAACAGTAAGCAAAGAGCCAGAACAATGTATGGAGTGTGCAAGTGAACATGACAGCAGACCAAAGTGCAGACCAAACAGCAATGCAAGTGCAAATGAACAAGTGCAGTTGAAATGGCCGGGCAAGTGCATAACCAACACAATTACAATGTCACAGCAAACTGGCAACAACAACAAGTTCAAGTGACACAAATGCAGAATTGACAAATGGAAGAAGTATGCAATTCGAAATGATACAACTACAAGTACAGGAAACAACAACAATGAATATTGCAACATGTCCAAATGTCCAGACAACATCATATTCACGAGTGCAATGCTAAATTGAAGCTCAGGTTAACCTAACAAGAAAAATGGCCAGAGACGAAGATCACAGGGGTCAGAGAATCAATGCTGTGTAAAGTTGAAAGCTCACAGGAATGAACACAAAGATGGCCGAAGCCGTGGGAATCAAGAAGTAAACAAGTCAAAGAATAAAAATGCAGATGCAAAATAATCAACGCAGTGATAAAAATTCAAGTACGTATACAGTATTGACGAAGTCAAAAATCAACACCGTGATGACCACGGTAGCAATTCAAAACCGTGCCAACCAAGCAAGTATCCATTGAAGAAGTGAGTGAAATCTCAAGCATCAAAACATAATCAAGCGGCCAAAGCACGGTATTGACAAATTCAAACAAATTTATACGAACGTAATTCAAGGAAATCGAACGCATATATAAACCCACAATCATCATCGGCTAAAGGCATCGAATTCAAGTACAAATACACAAAAGCACAAATGCATAAAATTACATACCGAAGCAAGGAGACGAACTCGATCCAAATTGAAGAGCCGTGAGCAAATCAAGGAGCATCGAAGCCTACTATTGAACGGTATCGAGCGGCGCTTCAGTTTGACAAGCCCTAATTTTGCAAAGGAACAAAGCCCCAAATTTCACAGAAGGATGGAAGGCCTAATTCGACAAAGAGGAACGACCGTCACTTTCTTCACATAGCAAAAGAAAAGATCGGGTTAAAGAATAAAAGGGCTGGCCGTGATTTATAAAATAAAGGGAGTTTTATTTTTAAAGGGTTTTAGTCTTTTTTTAATAGGGTTTAATTTTTTATTTGAGCAAAAATTACGGATTCAAGTTTATATTTTAATTTTTGCTCCTGCTTGTATTTTTGTAGTTGTTTTTTCTTTTCGAGTCAAAGAATTTGTAAATCACCGCCTAGGTTGTAGGTAGTGTCAGATTGTCTAGTTAGAATTAGTTCAGTGAGCAGGGTGTGCGAGTTTGCAAAACTCTATAGGCGGGAGCAGAGTTTGCGAGTAAGCGAAACTCTATAGGCGGAGCAGGGTGTGTGAGTCTAATAGAGTGTTTGTGAGCGGGAGCAAAGGTTTGCGAGTCTAGTAGAGTGTTTGTAAGTGGGATACTGTTTAATTCTAATAGAAATCTGGGAATGCAGCAGTAGGCAGGGGTTGCCGAAGCTGGGTAAATTTTGTGTGTGATTTACTTTTCAGCATATTTATTTCTACAGTTTGTTTTTACGTTTAAATCGAGAAAATTTGCTATAACCCTATTTAACCCCCCCCCCCCCTCTAGGGTTAATCTAGATCCTACAATATACATATAACATTGTATGAATAATAATAAAGATGCAACTTATAAAAGTGAATAGATGTGTATTGTCAGTTGACTAGAGTTGTAGCTGTGAGTCACATTAAATAGAGTCATGACATGTGTGTTATAACTTATGTGTACGATGAGACGTAGGCAGGTGTAAAATAGCGTGCGTGTGACATATATATTCACTTACGCCTATTGCACTATGATATGTTATTGTGCACTATAACACTCACACTAGTTTCTTGCCTAACCTGGGGTTTGTTGTTTGTACAAATACCTTACAATCAAACAAAGATTGTTTCAGGATCTATTATTTTGTCCTTGTTACCCTTTTGAGATACGTTTTGAGGTTGGTGTAGAGGATGATGATGATTTATCGTATATCCTATTTTGTTATGCTCGGTTTTAGTGATGTCACATATACATTTGTGTACCATCATTGTATCGATCTAGATAATTGACGGTGATTGCATCTCTATTGGGATGATATATGACAAACGTGTATATGTATACTTTGAGATGTCCTTGTACAATGACATCTATGTGTGTGTGAATATTATATTTTGATCTCTTCAATTATTTTTCATCTAGGGATGTTTCTATATATGATATTGATTCAGATTTTTTCAATCTTGGAATAATTGGTATTCATTGCTTTGTGCCAAGACATGATACATATTATTGAAACATATTATTGTGTTGAAACTGTCAGTGTTGGCCCAAGGGAGTGAATATGAGAGATTGCTCCGATCATGTACTTTACTCTGTGCTATTAGTTGGTTAACACTCTTTGATAGAATGGATACTAGGCCGAGGCATTACATTTTTTGTATAAGAGCACATGTTTAAATAAATAAGAAAAGAAACACATTTAGGCTTAAAGGAGTGAGACCAAGGTTATGTTACCCCTATTTTATGGTGTGACTCTTATATGTGATATGGGAGTTAGTGGTGATCCAGAGGTTTAATATCTAGGTATTACATGAATATAGTTGTGATATTATGCATATTTGTTTGTGAATTATATGTATATCAATCTATATCTCCTACATATTTCTAATGAAATGAAAAATTATGTATTTAGCTATAAGTATGGCAGGCTAGAAAGGCCTAGGTTGGTACTTCGATCAGTCAATGGAACGGCCAATCCAATAAGGTAGGTGCCCTCGTAATCATGGAACTGTGGATGGAGCTCATGGGGAATGTCCAAGGGATGGGTATAGTCAGAGAACAAAATTGAAAATCATGTTCAAACTTCACCAAATTATGCAATGCCTACACTAGCTTAGTAGGAAAGCCATTCTTAGGGAACAAAGGTGTGAAGGGTCTTCATTCATGGTCGAGGACTTGTGATAGGATTTTGAGGACTTGGGCTTTCAAATTGAAAAAAGAGGAAATTACCATCCCGCTATTTGCAGTCTATAGCTCTTGTAAGGACCCAGGGTTTGGCCGCTTTAACTAGGCATATATATACATATATAATTTATCTATCCAATAAATGGATTTTTATTGATTAATGAACTGATTTTAATTAATTAATAATGATGGAAAAATCGTTTTCAAAATATGTTTACCAGATTAAATAGTTCGTAGAAAAATGGAAAATGTGACCAAAGAACGTTTTCCAAAATTTCGACCTTTCGACATCGAAAAGTTGTCGGAAAATGATGTTCGTCTTTGTGCACTATATATATATATATATAAGAGTTAATTAACCAAACAATAATAATACACTAATAGTATTTATCTTATGTTAATCATGTTTAGCAAGTGATGTGATAAGACATGGTTTTAAAATAACAATTATATATACTAAATCATTGTTAGAACCTTGTGTTTTGATGTTTTGACAATGTCAACTATACAAGTAAATATTATGCGAACTAACCATATTTGCAGGAGAAGATGCTATTCTACTTGACAATAGATTATAGACCAGAATTCAAATAAAATTTTCAATATTGTTTATGATTTGTTTATAGTCTAGTATAGTAGTTAATTTTTGTTAAAATCTCTCCAAAGTGGTATATGCACACACACACACACACACACTCTTATTTAAAAACATGTTCAAATCATGTTTCATATGCTAAGTATTTTACTACACAATTTCACGCATAAAAGTTTTTCAAAGAACCTCAAATTGGGAGAAACTTGATATTCGGCTGACTTAAATAATCGACTGAATATCAGTGCACATGCACAATTAATATGAATGTTCAACGGACTGAACTGCCCATTTCTATTAGAATTGTATGTTTTTTGTGCCTTTTCCTCTCTGATTCTAATTTTTAAAATTCACTTGACCGAATTCTTATGTTCGATCAACTTAAATTGCATAACGACTATTTTTCTGGATGATCACTTCCATTCATCAAATAAAAATAAACCTTGATTCAAGAGTTGTTTCTATATCTTTTGGTCATTACCTTTCACGATAAGTTGCAACACATAAACCCAATATATAGCCTTCAATTCATTTGTTTTAACCATCTAATTTATGATTCTATTCTCTTATACTATTATCCAAATGTTCTGGCATTTGCATTCAAATTCCTCTTGTAATCACTTGCACATTCAAGCACAAATTCAATTGTGATTATATTAACTTCCTATCTTCACGAACTATACTATATACCACAAAGGAGAAGATTATAGAAAGGGTGAACTCTAAAGAGTTATCCGTGTTATTAAAAGAGCACAATCAGTCAAGAAAATTCTTTGTATTATTAAAGTCCTGTTCGGTTTCTTAGGCGGTTGAAGTCCTATTCAGTTGCTTAGGCTGTAGAAGTCCTATTGGTTTGCTCAGGCGGTATGATACCTGTATATTTGGCTTAATTTATGGTTGATAGTTAAATTCCAAAAAGAGTCTGGGACTGGATGTATGACGGAAAGTTCGAACCGGTATAAAAATCGCTGGTGTCATTTACTTACTTTTTACTTTTATATTTATATTTTGGACTAGTAGATAACTTAGATAATATTCCATACTACGATCCTTAGTCACATTCATTTGGTATTAGAACAGGGCCATCATATAGCCATAAAACAATTATTTGATACTCAGTTAATATGAAAAATAATACCAACAGAAGTTTTATTGAAGGTCAATCAACTTTACGACCACCACTGTTTAGCGGTTTAAATTACAACTATTGGTCAACTTGGATGAGTATTTATATGCAAACAAATGGATACGATACTTGGAATATAACTCAGAATGAATATACTATATCCACCACACCATATGAACAATGGTCAAACACACAAAAAATAGATGCTACTTCAAATGCAAAAGCCATGAATATGTTATTTTGTGCTCTAGATAAAAATGAATTTAATAGAGTTAGTATGTGTAAAACTGCTTATGAAATCTGGCGAACTCTTAAAGTTACACATGAAGGAACAAACAAAGTGAAACAAAGCAAGATTTATATGCCTAAAAATCAATTCCAAAATTTTAGAATGAAACAAGATGAAAGTATAAATGACATGTATTCCAGATTCCAAAACATATATCATTGACTATTAGAATTGGAGAAAAATATTCAGATCTTCATATTGTGTCAATAATTTTAAACTCTTTAATGGATGAATGGGACGAAAAGTCGTAGCTATTGAAGAACTAATGAAATTTCTACCAACAACCCTGAAGAGTTAATAGGAAATCTCATGTCATATGAAGTTAATTTGCAGGAAAAACGAGATCAAGCGCAAGATAGAAAGAATATAGCTTTTCAGACTGAATGTAACAACCCTGGTATTAGTGATTAACTGTAATATTGAATTATAACGATAGTTATAATTTAATATTGAGAATGAAATAAATTTGAGAAAAAGAATTTTTATTAAAGTTATTTATTTGGAATAAATAATGTGACTTGAGAATAAATATTGGGTTTTTGTTAACTTTTAATAAATCAATTGAGTGGTTTATTTCAACATTTAATGGTTGGAATAAATATTTATAGTTGAAAATAAAGTTTTAAAGCTTTATTTTGTTGAGTTTGAGAAGAAATTGATCAATTATTGATTTTTATTTGAGTTATGCAATAATGTTGCAAGTTATTGCTTATATTAAAGCTTTTATTGAATTTAAAAGAAGAAATATGAAGAAATATATATTTTATCAAAATAGAAGATGAAATATTGTTTGAAAATAATATTTTGAAAATTTAATAAATTTATAATGGTTTATTGTAATTGTTTTGGCAATGAAATTTTTTTTTGAATAAGTTATGCATTAAAAATGGTGTTTTTACACTAAAATAGTATAAACTGCAAAATATTGTGTAAAATAGGGCTTTATTGTTAAAAATATCTTTTTATAATTAAAATAAACTTTATTTTGTTATAATAACAATTTTATTTCAATACAATTGGATGTATACATTTTATTTGGCATTTGATTTTTGAAAATGTGAATATAGTGTTAAAATAAGAAAAAATGCATACATAGCTTTATATTTTCTTTAAGTATTTGCACTTTTAGGCTTGTTTGGGTAGAAACATGATCCATTAGCCTATTTCTAAAGGTTTCTTGTAACGACCCGCTATTTTGGACCATTCAAATCGACAATAAAACCATACATGTCCGACTTGAATAATTAAAATACCGCTTTGTTAATTTAAATTTGGCAAACTCAACATAAACAGTAAATAAATAAACATAGATCACAGACACAGAGTAAAAAAAATGCAGCAGAATAGATAAAGAATAGTAGTTCATGAAGCTACTATATACCTCAGAGTTAGAAATAAAATACAACCAAATAGTTCAAATGCAGTGAAGTCTCCAAGGCAACAGATGACTTCTCTGAACCAATCAACTGGATGACTGAAGGAATAGATAGCTGGATCTTCAAGCCAAGCTCCAACTTTGAAGGTGAGTCTCAAATGCTGTATTACTCAGTCTGACCCGAGCGTAAAGCAAAACACAAAACACTCGAGTCAGGATTAACATTCTTATATAAATAAATCCAACTCAAGTGAAATATCAACTGAAATACAAATAATCTTAAAGGAGTTTTGGGATAACCATCCTCTAAGGGTCCATGGAACTATCTACAAGGTAGAAGTATATACTATAACACCGTGGTCATTTCAACTTAATTTATCTTCAAAACCAAAACGTTTCAACATCAAATATCTCTATATTTCCCAAAATAGTATTTATATATTAAATAATTTATACAATAAAGTATTTCCAATTCCCTCAACTAAATAAATCGTGTCAACATCAACCCGACCTTCCCATTTGAATTAAATTCAATCTCAATTTATCAATTTAAAATTTCCTCAAATAACCACTTCAATTTTTGTCAATCTCAAATTTGGATTTGTAATCACAAAATACCCCTTTAATTCAATATATTTTAAAACCTTAAGTATTCAACATTTCAACTAAATTTTAACCAATTTAGGTTTATAAATAGTAAATTCAACTATATTGATTCAACCCAAATTTTCACTTTCATTCAGTTTAGTTTCTAAATAACAAGTTAACTATGTTGATTTCACATACAGATCCGAATCTCAAAATAAACCATTTAAATTCCAATATAGTTCAAGGCTTAAATATTTAAAAGTTCAATATAACATTTTCATATAGATCTCGATTAAATCTTATTATTATTTAGTCTTGAAGTACTCCATTATTAGATTCAATATCGTTTAAGTAACCTTAATTTCATTTTACTCAATATTTTCTTTAATTTATTTAAACGTGAAATATTCATTAAATCACTTATATCAAAAATCCAGTTACAAAATCATACCCTTAAATTTCCAATTCATTAATTTCAAATTGATTTAATTAAATAAATCCTTATTTAAATATCATTTTTAATAAACCCAATTTATCACCCAGTCTTAATTATTCAATTTATTACCAGAAAATCTATTTGAAATAGAGATCTGCATAAATACTTAACCCTATTATATGGATTAAATCAATCTAATTTACGTCAATATTTACGACTAAATCTATATATAAAATTTCCATTTGTAAAATATCTTAAGAATCAAAATTTTATTAAACCATATATTTCTTTCCAAAATTATAGAAATTATTTTAAAAATATTTATATGGACCAACGGTATCTGTATATATATCATATCATATAGTCAAGTGCTACGGATATTTATCATTTCAATCCGTACACTAAATATATACGGTTGGATATCGTTTCCACCCATAATCCCAAATTCAATTAAATGAATATCGCTTGGGTTTATCATTTCACCCATAACGATTTTCTCCTATTCAAAAGCCCGTTCGGGTATGTATCATTTCAACCCATAGTGATTTCTATACTAACAGGGAACTTGCAGAGTGATAACAGATATAAAAATAATAATAACAATAGGCATATATCATAGATATAAACAATAGGATATGATGTCATATCCCATAAGTGAACAGTTACAGATAATAGCATATATACAATTTAAATAACTGCAGCCTCATATTCTAATTGTTGTTTCAATTGAAATCAAATTTAATAAATAAAAGAACGTTAATCGTGAGTGATTGCTCACCTTTCGAGGCTAGATATATTTGACAAGGAAACGAGCTACGAATTTCAAAGCAATGCTGGGTGGACACGATTTGACGAAGAAAACAGGACGACGGACGAAGCTGACAACAGAAATCGATAACGAATCGGAACCAGATTTTTGATGAAGATGATTGAGATAGGTGAACTTATATACAGCTATAAATAACTATACACACACCCACACATAATCCATATATAACCTAAAATTTAAAATAAACAATTATCTCGCAAAATCTATATATATATATATATATATATTCAAATAAATAAACAGTAATTTTAAACACATATTACATATATATATATATATTAAATTCATTTGTCTTAGGTATAGCACGTAAAAAAATCAAGCATATCGACAACCACACTTATTGCCAGATTCAAAATCCATTATGTACGAAACTTTGAAAACATACATACTTCCGTTACGTATGCAGACGACAAACGATACGAACTCATATAAATTCATAAATATAACACACAGGCCAAATATACACATGCAGACACTATATACACATGCCCACCAGATATACATAGTAAGATTGCTGTACATGCGTTCACATATATATAGACTGCTAGAAAAACAAAACGAGTCTACTCATGTTACTTAAACCCAATATATGCAGACCCACTATCAAATTACATATACCTATCTACCTTTAACCCATACTCTATTTCTCTTCACATCTAGAATACAGTAACATCAAAATAAACCAAGCTCGAAACAATATTTACATGTATGGACTTAGACAAATTCATAAACTGCTATGAAAATATATATACAACATAATAACAGGTTAAAATTATACTTCACATCTATTATTGTCTTCATGACATCCATATTTAATTTAGTTTTGAATTAAACACATATCCAGGATTGCAATTAAATACTTATATATTATAAAATGATTGCAAGCAAACAGAGGATAAATTAAAGTAAACACAGACAAAGATTTGGGAAAACTATACATACATATATATAAATACAACATTTTATTGAAATCAATATATAAAATAAAAGAAAATGACAATTGCGGCTTATGTTTCTGTATACAAACTTACTGTATAAACCCCAAATTTTATAGCCCATACAGTTAAGAATATTTGACAAAATTATATACTGGGAAAAAGTATATATATACGTAACAAATTATAATAGATACCATTATATAAGAGGATGCAGCTAGAAAGATATGCACAGGAGTAGGAGTTTGAACCCCATGGCCGTGCGGCTTGGGTGACAGAGGCTGGTGATGAGGCGGCCTTGGAACTCGAGCAAAGGGTGGAAGGAGAAATGAAGTAGGGTGGGACTCGGCTCGGTTGAGGCACGAGAGGGAGGAAGAGCGGCTGGAGGACGTGAGGCGTAGAGGAGATGCGGCTCGGGGTGGAGTAGGGCAGTGGCGTGGATCTGGTTGTGGTTGAGCGGCAGCTGAGGGGAAAACGACGGAGGCTTCGAGTTGTCGACGCGCGTGGGTGGGGAAGATGGGGCGACGCTGATCAGATGGCGAAGATATCAGCTTGAAGTGGAGGACAGAATTCGCATGAGTGGTTTGTGTGGCAACAAGCAAGGAGGAAGGGAAACGATGGCTGTACAAAGTTTCAAAGCAGAAGGAAGTGGGCACGGAGGAGAAGAAAAGAGTCATGAGAATATAAATATAAACTTTTATGTAACGTGTGATCCAATCAAGCGTTAGATAAATTTGAACGAAACAAAATGAATGCAATGTCAACGGTCACCCTATGATACAGCTAGAATTTAAAGCAATTAATTATATTGCTTGGCAGTCACGGGTCAAGTTTTGAAAAACAAAAGAAAGCTAACTGTCACAAATTTATGGTACCGATACACCGTATCGTTTTATGATTTCTGTTGCATACCGGATACCAAAATATAGAAATAAATATACTATGAAGATCAGCACGACGAGATGATCAAAACGGTACACAGATACCAGAGGTACGATCCTCCGATCAAAAGTCGATAATCGACACTGAAAATGCTGTTATTAGATCAGAATTAAGATAAATGGAGCAAAAGAAGTCCAAATTTGGAAAAACGAAAGATGACGTCTCACTCAGGAGAGGATTTAGAAATTTTCTGTAGAAAAATATTTATGTTGGAAAATGAATTTATTACCATCAATTATTAACTGATTTGAATGTGGTAGAATTACTTAATAAATAAACCTCCATAAAATAAATCGAAAATCTACCATCCGCTATGTACAATTGGACATAATCCAAATATTAAATTTTCATATCAAAATATTATTATTTAAGATTCTCAAAAATTTTATTAAATACGTAAATAAAAACATTAAAAATTATTAAAATTTTACGGGTCGTTACACTCTCCCCCACTCAAAACTTTTCGTCCCCGAAAAGGAAGGAGGTAGGAGAATAGAACAACCAGGAATAAAAGTAAATTGTAAGTCAAGGGTAAATAATTAATTTAAAACTTTATAAATTTTACTTGAAATATTCATTTGAAAACTTCATTTGCAATTAAATTTTCTTTAATATTTAATACCTTTCAAACTCCTTTTGAAAACAATTATTTACATTATTATTTATATTTACAAAGACTATTGAAAATATTAAGTCCAAAATTTATGAAATTTTTAATTTAACTCAAGATACCTTTCAAATATTATCAATAAATCAATAATCATTTTCTTTAAAGATGTTTTCTTTAATTAATAACTTTAAAAATACTTATAACACTAAAATTTTCTACTAACCAATGTAGTATACAGATAAGCAATCTTTAAAAGATTATATTCAAAAAGGAAAGGAAGGTAGATTCTGGAACGGAATATTGGTGAACAACTAAAGCTGAGAAGATAAGGTAGATTCAAAGAATAGAATCGAGCACGAATAATTAATCTAGAACCATAAGAATTTAAATTTCAAATATTAATTCAAAATTTCTTTGTTGGGAAAAATACTTTTATAATAAATACCTTTATAATAATACTTTCATAATAAAATACTATTATATTGAAATAAATTTTCCTTTCGAAAATACTTTTATAACTCGATGTTTCAACAAGTTTATCCTCGTTCTAGCAGACTCTGGCCATGCGTTGATCGGGCGCAAAGCTAGAATTCTTCAAGTACTTAGTAGACTTGTTCCAACATCCAGTGAAAATACTTGAAAACCCTTTAAAACAGATATGGAAAGTACAACCAAACCAAAGCCTTTGTCCGATCATGGTTCGCAGATACACAATGGTTACGCCTGGGTCCCCTAGGAAACAATCCATATCCGTAAGCTTTCTCAGCCCTGCGAGTTACGCCATGATGACTAGTAGAGTGCCGGATACACAATGGTTACGCCTGGATCCCCGAGGAAACAATCCGTACCCCTAGGCAAGACTCAACCAGGCACTTGCGCTACTATTCGCGACCTACACAGATTGCAGGGTACACAATGGTTACGCCTGGATCCCCTAGGAAACAATCCGTACCCCTAGGCAAGACTCAGCCAGGCAATTGCGCTATGCATTCACGAGAGAAAGAAAAAACCATGGGTTACGCCATGGTGGGAACACTCGAGTATTACATCCGGAAAACCGAAAATCAGAGAGAATAATATCGATAGAATGAATCCACGATGTCGCCACAAAGCGGATATCAACCAGAAGGCACTTTCCATATCTTTACTTCGAAAATATATATCATATAGTACCTTTTCAAATACTTTCAAATATCGTACTTATATAAAGTCCATTATATATAGGATTCCTTTCCAACTCGAATACTTTCCAAATCAATAGTATATCAAATCATACTTATATAGACTTTGATTATAAAAATTCTCTTTCCAAATCGAGCACCTTTCAAATCAATAGATTTCAAATCAATTTCATACTTATACAAATCCATTTTATATAAGTTCGACCACTCCCAAATCAAGTGCTTAATAATATAAGGTTCTCAATTTCAAATATTTAAACATCATATATGATTTCACCAAATTTTCTTCCATATTAAATATCTAAATTTCAAAGTTCCCAAAATAATAGGTTTAGAAAATTATCCCATTTTATAAATTAAAATAATTCAAGTCAAACAAATTCATTTCCACAATCTCCATAAGAGTACTGGTTTTTAATTTCAATTTAATTTCAAAACTAAAAATTTTCTCAATATCAATTATACTCAAATGGTTTCCAAATTTATAATTATCCCTTTAAACTTTTAAACTATCTATTTCTATTTGAAATATTCAATTTACCTTTTTGAAAACTATTATTCAAAACTATTTTTTTCTCAAAACATTTCAAACTAAATTTATATTCTTTATCAAACATTTTATACTCTTCGAAATTTCTTAATTTTATAATTTTAGACCTTGACTTGGAAGTGTTCGAACCTTCAAAATGATAAGCGGAAATCACATTTTCAATTCAAGAGTTGAAAATCAACAATAAATCAATTATTAAATCCGAAACTCGAGGACTGAACACCGGTCTCATTTTAAATTGTTTCAGATATATACATATATCTTTCGAAAATATCAAACTATACTTCGGAATTTGAAATCATAACGGTTTTACAAAATCACTCGCATAGCGAGCTATTAAAGTGGCCTCTCCCCCACTTTGAAACTCGGAAATCAATGTCGATGATGCGTGCACTCATCACCGAAATTATTTTCCAGCGACATACGTGAGTTCTGGACTTCTATTTTCTTGAAAACTTCTTTGAAATTTCTTCAAAATTATTGGAACTCATTTGAAACATTTCTTATTTGGAAAAATACCTTTGAATCGTATTATTTTTATATTTTCCAAAATCTTAAATCCAATTTCAAAATACCGGAATTCAATTCTCGAATTTCAAATTTAGCCCTTCAGTTGTAAATCATTTTTATATAAATCAATTTCTTACAAGTTTTCAAATTTTCAAATCCTTTCAAAACTTTTATATATATAGAATAACATTTCTTATTTGTTTTATATATAGGTATATAATCCTTATCGAAAACATTTTCGCTTTTATATATAGAATAAAATCATAGTTATCCAAATAATAATTTCGATATATATAACAATTTCAAAAATACAACATACCCGATCTTTCAAAGGATTATTCAAGGATAGATTTCAAACAAACCGAGATTCAATTTCATATCAACGAAAATAGGAACATGAATACTTTATTTGAGAACTTCGGTTAAGCAAATGATACAATAGAGTTTACCGAAAGTAACATAACAACTGCTGAAAACAAACAGATCCACAGAAAACCACTCTACATAAACAAAGCATCGGTATTAATTCTACCGGATGGCACTTCAACGGGTCCAGAACACTCCCCCTCAATATGGCCCCAACTTCTGCATTTCTTGCATAAATGCACGACACACCCATCCTCCCTAACGAACTGCGGAAACGCAGCCTTCCTTCCGTACTTCCTCACAGGACAATTCCTGGCTATATGCCCAGGCAGCCTGCAGTGATAGCAAATGGTTGACTGGTGGACTGATGCAGTGGGTGCAGCTTTTACTTTCTTCACCTTCTGGCAACGACTGGGAAAGTGCCCCGTACTACGGCATTTAAAACAGAAGATCTTGGATCGATAACGCTTGCCCTCTTTCTTCTTTCCTTCATCTCTCTTTCCGCACATGGCTACATAATGTCCCTTCTCCAGACACCGATAACAGATGACATGGTCATAAGGACCAGGTCCTGCCCTTTCCCTCCACAACCTTTCCCACTTCTCCATTGCTTCCTCCTGTTCCTTACGGGCTAGTGCTCTCCAAGCTCGACGAGCTGCTTTCTGCTCTTTCGATTTTGCCATCTACAAAATAGTTTCCTATCATCAAGGAGTCCAAAATCAAACAAGATAGAGGTTCAAAATTTTAAGGGAAACTGGCCAAAGGAAGTTTCGAAACAAAGTGGGAAGTCTCGAACGAAAATGGGGAAATTTTATTACAAAATAGAAGATGGATATACTTCAATAAATCGCGGGCGACCTTTACCGGTCCACCGTGACTTCAGGAATATGATCGATGCGGAATATGCCTCGATACAGAATTCGGCATAACTAGATATAACAGCATCGCAAACCGAGGAATACATAAATCTTCGGTGAATCAATGCCAGTTGTAAGGAGTTTCACCCCTTATACAAATCATTTAGTGGAGTTATGGGATACTCCAGAATCAAACGAATATAAATAGGGAGAGACCGAATGAATTTCGGAACCGAGGGACATTCCAAAATTCGAAGGAAATCGAGTCAAAAGGAAGAGATTCAACTTGAGCGAAAGTGATTTTGTAAATAAATTTACCATATATGCTAAGTTTTGCCTAGAACCAAAGCTCTGATACCAACTGTAACGACCCGCTATTTTGGACCATTCAAATCGACAATAAAACCATACATGTCCGACTTGAATAATTCAAAATACCGCGTTGTTAATTTAAATTTCGCAAACTCAACATAAACAGTAAATAAATAAACACAGATCACAGACACAGAGTAAAAAAAATGCAGCGGAATAGATAAAGAATAGTGGTTCATGAAGCTACTATATACCTCAGAGTTAGAAATAAAATACAACCGAATAGTTCAAATGCAGTGAAGTTTCCAAGGCAACAGATGACTTCTCTGAACCAATCAACTGGATGACTGAAGGAATAGATAGCTGGATCTTCAAGCCAAGCTCCAACTTTGAAGGTGAGTCTCAAATGTTGTATTACTCAGTCTGACCCGAGCGTAAAGCAAAACACAAAACACTCGAGTCAGGATTAACATTCTTATATAAATAAATCCAACTCAAGTGATGTATCAACTGAAATACAAATAATCTTAAAGGATGTTTGGGATAACCATCCTCTAAGGGTCCATGGAACTATCTACAAGGTAGAAGTATATACTATAACACCATGGTCATTTCAACTTAATTTATCTTCAAAACCAAAACGTTTCAACATCAAATATCTCTATATTTCCCAAAATAGTATTTATATATTAAATAATTTATACAATAAAGTATTTCCAATTCCCTCAACTAAATAAATCGTGTCAACATCAACCCGGCCTTCCCATTTAAATTAAATTCAATCTCAATTTATCAATTTAAATTTTCCTAAAATAACCACTTCAATTTTTATCAATCTCAAATTTGGATTTGTAATCACAAAATACCCCTTTAATTCCATATATTTCAAAACCTTAAGTATTCAACGTTTCAACTAAATTTTAACCAATTTAGGTTTATAAATAGTAAATTCAACTATATTGATTCAACCTAAATTTTCACTTTCATTCAGTTTAGTTTCTAAATAACAAGTTAACTATGTTGATTTCACATACAGATCTGAATCTCAAAATAAACCATTTAAATTCCAATATAGTTCAAGGCTTAAATATTTAAAAGTTCAATATAACATTTTCATATAGATCTCGATTAAATCTTATTATTATTTAGTCTTGAAGTACTCCCTTATTAGATTCAATATCGTTTAAGTAACATTAATTTCATTTTACTCAATATTTTCTTTAATTTATTTAAACGTGAAATATTCATTAAATCACTTATATCAAAAATCCAGCTAAAAATCATACCCTTAAATTTCCAATTCATTAATTTCAAATTGATTTAATTAAATAAATCCTTATTTAAATATCATTTTTAATAAACCCAATTTATCACCCAGTCTTAATTATTCAATTTATTACCATAAAATCTATTTGAAATAGAGATCTACATAAATACTTAACCCTATTATATGGATTAAATCAATCTAATTTAAGTCAATATTTACGACTAAATCTATATATAAAATTTCCATTTGTAAAATATCTTAAGAATCAAAATTTTATTAAACCATATATTTCTTTCCAAAATTATAGAAATTATTTTCAAAATATTTATATGGACCAATGGTATCTGTATATATATCATATCATACAGTCAAGTGCTACGGATATTTATCATTTCAATCCGTACACTAAATATATACGGGTGGATATCGTTTCCACCCATAATCCCAAATTCAATTAAATGAAAATTGCTTGGGTTTATCATTTCACCCATAACGATTTTCTCCTATTATAAAATCCTTTCGGGTATGTATCATTTCAACCCATAGTGATTTCTATACTAACAGGGAACTTGCAGAGTGATAACAGATATAAAAATAATAATAACAACAGGCATATATCATAGATATAAACAATAGGATATGGTGTCATATCCCATAAGTGAACAGTTACAGATAATAGCATATATACAATTTAAATAACTGCAGCCTCATATTCTAATTGTTGTTTCAATTGAAATCAAATTTAATAAATAAAAGAACGTTAATCGTGAGTGATTGCTCACCTTTCGAGGCTAGATATATTTGACAAGGAAACGAGCTACGAATTTCAAAGCAATGCTGGGTGGACACGATTTGACGAAGAAAACAGGACGACGGACGAAGCTGACAACAGAAATCGATAACGAATTAGAACCGGATTTTTGATGAAGATGATTGAGATAGGTGAACTTATATATAGCTATAAATAACTATACACACACCCACACATAATCCATATACAACCTAAAATTTAAAATAAACAATTATCTCACAAAATCTATATATATATATATATATATATATATATATATATATATATATATATATTCAAATAAATAAACAGTAATTTTAAACACATATTAAATATATATATATATATAAATCATTTGTCTTAGGTATAGCACGTAAAAAAACAAGCATATCGACAACCACACTTATTGCCAGATTCAAAATCCATTATGTAAGAAACTTTGAAAACATACATACTTCCTTTACGTATGTAGACGACAAATGATACGAACTTTTATAAATTCATAAATATAACAGACAGGCCAAATATACACATGCCCACCAGATATACATAGTAAGATTGCTGTACATGCGTTCACATATATATAGACTGCTAGAAAAACAAAACGAGTCTACTCATGTTATTTAAACCCAATATATGCAGACCCACTATCAAATTACATATACCTATCTACCTTTAACCCATACTCTATTTCTCTTCACATCTAGAATACAGTAACATCAAAATGAACCAAGCTTGAAACAATATTTACATGTATGGACTTAGACAAATTCATAAACTGCTATGAAAATATATATACAACATAATAACAGGTTAAAATTATACTTCACATCTATTATTGTCTTCATGACATCCATATTTAATTTAGTTTTGAATTAAACACATATCCAGGATTGCAATTAAATACTTATATATTATAAAATGATTGCAAGCAAACATAGGATAAATTAAAGTAAACACAGACAAAGATTTGGAAAAACTATATATACATATATATAAATACAACATTTTATTGAAATCAATATATAAAATAAAAGAAAATGACAATTGCGGCTTATGTTTCAATATACAAACTTACTGTATAAACCCCAAATTTTATAGCCCATACAGTTAAGAATATTTGACAAAATTATATACTGGGAAAAAGTATATATATACGTAACAAATTATAATAGATACCTTTATATAAGAGGATGCAGCTAGAAAGATATGCACAGGAGGAGGAGTTTGAACCCCACGGCCGTGCGGCTTGGGTGACAGAGGCTGGTGATGAGGCAGCCTTGGAACTCTAGCACGGGGTGGGAGGAGAAATGAAGTAGGGTGGGACTCGGCTCGGTTGAGGCACGAGAGGGAGGAAGAGCGGCTGGAGGACGTGAGGCGTAGAGGAGATGCAGCTCGGGGATGGAGCAGGGCAGTGGAATGGATCTGGTTGTGGTTGAGCGGCAGTCGAGGGGAAAACGACGGAGGCTTCGAGTTGTCGACGCGCGTGGGTGGGGAAGATGGGGCGACGCTGATCAGATGGCGAAGATATCGGCCTGAGGTGGAGGACAGAATTCTCCTGAGTGGGTTGTGTGGCAACAAGCAAGGAGGAAGGGAAATGATGGATGTACAAAGTTTCAAAGCAGAAGGAAGCGGGCACGGAGGAGGAGAAAAGAGTCGTGAGAATATAAATATAAACTTTTAAGTAACATGTGATCCAATCAAACGTCAGAGAAATTTGAACGAAACAAAATGAATGCAATGTCAACGGTCACCCTATGATACAACTAGAATTTAAAGCAATTAATTATATTGCTTGGCAGTCACGGGTCAAGTTTTGAAAAACAAAAGAAAGCTAACTGTCACAAATTTATGGTACCGATACAACGTATCGTTTTATGATTTCTGTTGCATACCGGATACCAAAGTACAGAAATAAATATACTGGGAAGATCAGGATGACGAGACGATCAAAACGGTACACAGATATCAAAGGTATGATCCTCCGATCAAAAGTCGATAATCGACACTGAAAATGCTGTTATTAGATCAGAATTAAGATAAACGGAGCAAAAGAAGTCCAAATTTGGAAAAACGAAAGATGACGTCTCACTCAGGAGAGGATTTAGAAAATTTCTATAGAAAAATATTTATGTTGGAAAATGAATTTATTACCATCAATTATTAACTGATTTGAACGTGGTAGAATTACTTAATAAATAAACCTCCATAAAATAAATTAAAAATCTACCATCTGCTATGTACAATTGGACGTAATCCAAATATTAAATTTTTATATCAAAATATTATTATTTAAGATTCTCAAAAATTTTATAAATTACGTAAATAAAAACATTAAAAATTATTAAAATTTTACGGGTCGTTACATTTCTGGTGTGAAGAATAGTGCCATACGTATTTTATTCTTCTTCTTTCTGAAACAAAAGCATACAGTAAAGAACAAAAAGAAAAAAACAATGACTACTCTCAACTAAAAAATTCTGTCCAAATTTTCTGCTAATTCAAGAAGATATTCATCTAAATAAAGATTAGAAAATGTAATCCAAACCAATACTATAAAAATTTCATGAAAATACATGAATTAGATATGAAATTTTATGTAACTCTTCTATTTTGTTCTTTCATGTCTTTGAAAACTCCATTTCTAGGTTGTTGAAGAATCTTCCAAGCAAAAGCTCCTCTCTTTCCAACAATTTGATCTTGAAGCTCAGGTATTTTGAAAGGTGAATATCAAATTCACAAAAGCTAGCTCATGCAATGCCAAAAATCACAGGTTGAAATCAAAAACTTGATAAAAAATTCTTTTTTGAACTATTTTGATTTTCTGTGTAAACTGTCTTGAGTTGCAACTTTGTGCGGTCATATCTCTCTATCTCGGCAATAAAATGCTGCCTGATTTTTTCAATTTTTGTAGATCATATTTTGTAGATTATGCATCTTAAATTTCAGGTCATTTCGACTTATATAGCTTATAGAAATATGTCACCGAACTTTGATTTGGAGCATGTTTTCGCCCAGATTTTTACGGTGAAAACAATGTCTAGGTTCAACTTTGAGACATCATAAATTTCACATACCTTATCTAAATTGCATGATTTGTGGAATTTAAAGTATATTTTTTGAGCTTTATGCAGCTAAATTTCAGGTCATTATGACCTCCAAAACTTATAGAAACATACTGTCGAACTTTGAATTGGAGCATATTTTGCTCTAGCTGTTGACAGCGAAATCCGGCTGCAAGTCCAACTTTGAGAGATCATATCTCTCTCGTTTCTTGTCCGACCGTATTCGTTCTTTTTTTAAAGTAGAGTTGTTGAACTCTATGCCTGCAAAATTTCAAGGATTTTAAACCTTTGTAACTAGTTGAAAATTTGCTTGTAACTTTGAATCGGAGCATGTTTTGCTCCAGTTGAACATTTGAATTGTTCTACATGGATTTTTTTTCAATGATATTTTTGATCGGCTTGATCCTAAAATGGAAGAGCCAATATTACCACTTATCTGCATTTCAGATTGGTGAGTTTTTAGGAGATTTTCATACGACGATTTTATGAGTAATTTCATTGAATTTTTGTTGTTTCTTTGCACCTGCTTTCTAAACCGTTTTCAAATGATTTTTTTAGCTTTCGAAATAAATATTTTACAATATTTATAATTAATTTAAAGCTATTAAAATTATACATTATCTACAATAAAAGAATTTCAAAAGTTATTTTCCAAATGATTTTGAAAATAGTTTTAAAAGCTTGTTTTCTATAATAAATTATTTTCTATATATTAATGCATGTTTTTGCACTTTTCGGACGTATGAGAAAGAGAATTAAACGATTTAGACTAGAGAGAATTCTCATGTTTCAATTTTTCATTGAATAAATAGATTCGAATATTTTTTGTTGCTGCAGGAATAAGTAGAAGTCCAAATCCTTTCGTCGTTTGTGGATTACTCGAATAAATGCAGCAGCTCGTGAGAATATGGTGAAAGAGGTTCAAAAATAAGTTTTTTTTATATGGGCTAAAAATGAATCACTTATTTTGGCTTTTTAAACTGTTAAAAAAACAAAAGTTATCTTTTTTCTCTGTTTTTTGCCGCATTTGAAATAGATGCTCGAGTTATTACATATATCATGGCCAAAAATTAGGATACATTCTGGGAAAATGAAACATGCTGTATGAGACACGTGAGTTTAATTTTTCGGTTAACTCCGGACTCGTACGATCGAAACCACTTGAGTATATTTTTTTGAGTTGATAATTGAGATTTATTGTTCCTATTATAGGAATTATTTGAGTTAGCCAACATTTAGCGAATTGAGGTTCGAGATCTCCTATTATAGGGGTAATAATCGATGAGAACCACTTATATATGTTATTTTACTCATCGATGAGAAGAGGCGAGTCTTAAGATGAGATTTCCTTATTTAGGAAATATGGGTTATGAGAAACCATTATGAGATTTATTTGCACTTGCTGATGATACGAGGTAAGATATAAGAGTATTCTGAGATTTTTGAGGTTTGAGAATTTATTTTTTTGATATGGAGTTAACTAGTGGTTAGTAGACCATTTAGTGCGAACGTGTGGTATGGGATGCATGTTAACACTTTTCGGGTTCCTTTTCGAGAGTTTATGACGCCTCCACGAGTATGCCATTGCTATAGACCTTCGGGCCATCTGAGTTATGTGGCTTTGGTCACCATAAGTTATGTGACTTCGGTCACTACAAGTCATATGACTTCTATCACCACGAGTATGACATTCAGGTACATGAGTTATGTACCTAAATTATAAATAGCATTGAATAAGAGTTTAGAACATGCATCATTGCTTCGGCATTGCAATTGGGGATCTGGCCAATCCGGGTTTTTCTAAGTTTTCTAAGTTTGATACAATTTCACCATTTTGAGATATTTTTGTTACATCGATAGCCTAGTGCTACATGAGACGTTATGTAGGATGATTTCATTTTTATGAGATTTGAACACTCTCTTGAGTTCCGTGAGATTCATACTGGAATTTTGATGAGTTTCTCTTATGACTTTTGTATGATTCCTTGCATTTGAGTTGAATGCCATTAAGTATGGATTTCTTATGTTGAATTTGTTAGAAACTGAAATGTTGGTTTTGATGACAACAACCTTTTTAACTTATCTTATTATAAAATATATACCAACACTGTTGTCTAGATAGAAATGTATATACAGGATATATATAAGGCGGGTACTAATTATTGAAGACTATACAGTATCAAGATCAAGAATGAAGAAATCAAGTTTGAAGACTCATGAGTATCAAGATTAAGGTTTCAAGATATGTGTCTAGTTTTTTTGTTAAAACTTCATAATAGCATGGAAATTTTCATTCCGAATTTCATTTGGGATGGAATCCATTTCTACCTTCTTAGTGGCTTACAAACCCACGACAAGTAGCTTACAAACCTATGACAAGTGGCTTACAAACCCACAAACATCCTGTTTTTGTACAAGTTCTCGATTCCTGATGTGATGAGATATTCTACAGGAAGAAGCTTGCAAAACTACTTCAAAATGGTTTTTCAAAATGATTTTCAAAACTGCTTTTCAAAATATTTTAGCCTTAAAATTATCTTTTAAATGATTTTTCAAAAAGATGTTTTAGCCTTAAAATATTATTATTTTTGTTTTAAAATAAACTCTAACTTCGTTTAAATAACAAATTTTACATTGTTTTTTACATAGGCATGTCGACATCATGGGATACTCCATGTCGACATGGGTGGCCGTTGAATTCAAAAGTTTCAATTTTCAAAAGAAGTGTCTATTCGTTTAAATCTCTTCATGAATTGTTATGACCGTTGGTGCTTTATAAATAGGCTTCATGAACGAATTTTTTATCTATCTATTTTCATATTTTCTTCGCTTCTTCTTCTCCTTAAATCCATATTCTATAATTTCCATATTTTTAAGATCCTGTCGAAATTCTGGCGAATTCTCAAGTGAATCAAATTGGATTCTCATTCTGGTTTGATTCTCTGCCCTCTCTCGAAGATCAAAGTGCTATTCAGAGTTATAGGATCAATTTGTAATCAAAAGTTTATTGAGTCTCTCTATAAGGTGTGGTTATGCCAGGAAATCAATTGTAACGACCCAAAATTTTCGACCTTGAAAATTTCAGATTGTTAAAGAAAAGAAGAAAGAAGGAAGAAGAAGAACAGAAAATAACAACATCTCACATTCGCAGCGGATTAAATATAATAACAAATAATAGCATTTATACAAAGAAAAGCTGTAATTGTTAGATTACATACAATTCATCAGAGTTACAATCATACACAAATAAACTAGACATTTATATCAACCTGTCCCAGACTACTATCAATACAACTCTAATACGCAATGGTGAACTCCATACGTTCCTGCCTTCCAGCTTGCCTCCTGATCTCCAGAACGCCCTAACCAAGATAGCTGTAATACTCAGTCAGAACCGAGCAATACATCAAAGTAACACCCGGGTCAGGCTGGAAACCAGCGTGAGTAAACCAATCTAACATGAAATTCTAATGCATAAAACTTATTTAAACCCGGGATAACTCATACCTTTCTACAAGTTCTTAACTTGCTATAGTCAAATACACATCTTATAATCATATCTAAGCATCACTACTCAGATCAAAAGACCAACTCACATCATTTATTCCATTCCAACCTATTTATTCCAAAGTCAAACCCATAAATAATTTTTGTAGATTTCAAATCAAAGTGGTTTCGGTTATTTACTGATAACGGACCTTGATCTCTTCGAATCCAATATCATCTTAAAAACAAACCTGTTTAAGTTTAAACAACTCCATTTATATCTAGAATTACATATTTACGTAGCCATTCATCAAAGATAAACAAACCATATTGTCACAGTTCAACCCAAACATATCATATCACATAGCATCACAAATCACATATCAGATATATCAAATAATCTAAAGCATACAATAACATTCAATCATTCATAAGAAAGATTAATTAGTCATACCATTTCCAGTTAATTTAAATAAATTAAATTAATTACTTCAATCACTTTTTAAATTCTGCTTATTAAATCAAAAATTTATTACAAACCATTAATTAATCATCCTTTAATTACCCATTAATTATCCATAATTACTTCATTAAGTAATTATCCAATTGGTTAATTATCCTCAAGTAATAAACCTTTAATTATTAATTAATTTAGCCTTAAAAATTAATCCTTTACTTACTTACATTAAGTATTTATCATTTAATAAATCACATTTAGAAATTACCCATTAATTACCCACCTTAATTAATGACATTTAGTAATTACTCTTAATCACTTTCATTACGTAATTAACATTAATTACTTACATTAAGTAATTAACCTTTAATAAATTAATCATCCTGTAATTAATTACCTTAATTAATTAATCACATTTATAAATCAATCCTTTAAATTGATTACACAAATTAATTAACCTTTAATTAATTATCTTAATAATTTAATTAATTAATTATTCCCTTAACTGATTACACTAATCAATTAACCATCCTTAATACATAATTTTTTTATACTTTATTTATTTACATCATTTAAATCACCTTTAGAAACATGTAGGAATTAACCAGTTATATAATTACTTTTAAGCAAACAATTTTAAAACATTTAAAAACTTTGAAAAACTCGTTTAAAACTTGCTAAAACTTTGTTTTAGAACTTGGTTTACATTTTTCTTTGAAACTTACTCATTTTGATAAGCTTTTTAAAACTTGATTACTACAACTTACAAATACCCGGGCAAAACCACTAAAATTCCCGAGCTAACCCCGTTTATTTCTCGCGAGCATAACTGGACTTCTCAGCTTGAAGACTATCATCACACAGCTTCGAGCACGCACCCGAGTAAACCTCATCTTCCACATTATCACAAAACAACTCAGACACACACACCGACGCGTGCACGTGCACCACCAAATCTGACCAACTTCGACCTTCGCCGAGACACCCATAAGTCGACGATGATCCATACTAGTGCTCCGACCACCCAATTCCGATGAAAATTTCAGCAAACAAAATCTTGCAGATCATCCTCTTCCGAGAACCAGAATTCGATCGACAAAAACTTCTTTCGCCATTGCCTCCGATCACCGGAGAACTCATAGCTCCACTCAAACCTTTTCAACACTTCCATCTTCCCTTTCCCCCACCTCCGGTCCACCTCGATGCTAGCATGACGACGAGATCGTCCCATGAACATCCCAGACCAAAAATTTAAGCTAAACCCTAAAACTGATTTGCCGCTCCTCCATGGCGAATTAAAATTTCACCTACCATTTTTGCCGAACTCGCCTACCCCCAGGCTAGCTACGGTAGAGACCCCGACCTTCCCGATACACCTGATCACCAGAAATAGCCCAAAACCTAAACCACGTTCAACACTCGATTCCTCTTGATTTAAAAACTTAAATATCAAGATTTTATTTTTAAAAATCATAGCTTTCGAAGATAAATCAGAAGATATACATGAAACAATAAATTGTTGAAGTCGAATTTTTGATATAGTTTGAATTCTACTGTAACTCTCCCTTTTTATTAAAACTACATCAGGTTCTTTCTTGAGAATATTTTTAAAACAAACATCTTGACATTTCTAACACATGTTGTTCATACATCATAGCATATATATGATTAGGAGAAGAGCATTTAATTTTTAAACCTATTTAGAACCCGTAGAACTAAGAGCAGAGCAATCCTATTTGTTCTAGACATGCACACAAACATTCACATATTTATAAACATGCATTCCTTTTTAAACAACCATGCAAATGCTTATCATATTTTACTTTAAGTAAATACTGCATGCATCAAGATATTAAACAGATTTAAACTTTTAAATAAAATTGTTTACTCACTTTAAATGCTAGAACAGAGAACACAGGCCACATTATTTTTGAATTGGGTCTTCCCGTGATCTTTTGAAAATTTGATGATGCTTGATAATCTTTGGAAAACTGAAAAGTTGTTGAAATGATCTTTCCTTGATTATTTAAGGTTAAAAGCTTGCTTTAAAATGAGTTGATTTGAGATAGTTGATTTGTTTATTTTTTTCTAGTTTAATTTTCTTTTTATAGGTTACCGATTTTGTTCTGGTTTTGAAATGCTTACAAGTTTTGTTTTACTTATTTCTTTGATAATGAAGATAAAAGAGAAATGAGAAAGGAGTAGAGATGCACATATCTTCTTTTATCTTTAATTTATTATTAAAAAAATAAAAATAAAATAATGACACTTGTTAAATTTGCTTACAAATCTCATTTGCATGTTAAAATTGATTCACATTTGTTGTATTGAAAGAACTTAAGTTTACATTTGTAATTATCATATATTAATATGTTTTATATAATTTTTATATTATTTTCAGTTTATTTTTATATATAAATCTTATGTTTTGAATATTTTCTATTTTTAATAAATGCATTTCTTTTTATAGATATTTATACATCCTCATGAAAAAAATGATTTTAAAACTAATTAGATAAATAAACATACATATACATATATATATGTAAATTAAAATTTTAACCCATAAATAGTTCTTGAAACAAAATAATTATTACATTAAATTTCATATATAACTTCCAAACCACAATGCGTATACATACATACATACATACATACATAGATATATATATCAAATAAATATTTACCCAGATATCAATATCTACTATCAGATTTGTTTGTTCAATTTATAAATTAGTATTCCTATTAATTAACCCAGTTAATTATCAATTAATAGATATCCCAAAATCCGGGTTATCACATTCCTTCCCCACTTTGAACCTTTTCGTCCCTGAAAAGGAACAAAACGAGAATTTTCATTATATTGCTAATTATCAGCTAAATTATCCTTTAAACATTTTGAACTCTCAATTCCAATTATTTAATTTTTTTTAAAACGCCTTTAAAATCAACATAATATTGCTAAAATAGCTTTTATAAAAATACATTTTTATAACTCGATGTTTCAACAAGTCCATCCTCGTTCTCACAGAAATTCGATCATACGTTACTGTAAATCTATAAGTATTTGGTAAACCCGTTTCCAACACCTAGTGAAAATACTTGGAAAATTTTTGTTGAAAATATAGAAAAATTTTTGAAAATAGAAGAAACATCTTTGGTGAGAATGCTTTGGAAATCATCACCCCCTCCATTATCGTAGTTAATCCGATGGTTACGTCAAAATCCATAGATAACTATAGGCACTCCACGCCCCTCGATTACGCCATGGAACCCGCCACAAATGGCAGCTACATCCCGGGTTACGTCGCCATCACGGTTGAAGTCCATGTAACCGTAGGCATCAGCGCCGTCGATTTTCGCTGCCAAATGAAACTTCACCACCCTCACATAGGTCGTAGATTACATCAGTCGAGTCCCAATGTAGTCATAGGCTCTCACGGCCTCTCGACTTTCGCTATGTCTCCATAGATCGCAGTCTACCGATGTTATATTGCCATCACGGCGAAATCAAATGTATACCATTGGCTCTCACAGCACACACGACTTCTGCTATGGTTCGTAGTTGATCGCCGCGACATCGAGCTACACTGTCGTCACAGCATAACCCAAATGACTCTATAGGTATTAGAGCCCTCGACTTTTGCTATCCACAATACAAAATCATCAGGAACTTCAGTTTGTACGGACTTCCTCCTAGGATTAAATTTAGAGCCTCCCCCTTAGGGCTCAAGGCAGAACCACCCCGTGGATCTCCTATGAAGTTCATTTCAGTGGGAGTGCCTTTTTCTCCAGAGCCAATCTCAAATCACTTGATACTATACACTTATAGTATCTTTCAAATCATACTCTATATGATTCACATAAATCTCCTTTACACAAAATCGATATCTCAAATAGATAGTTCCAAACTTGGCTTTCCATACTCCGAAAATTTGATTTTTCCAAAAATCAAAAGCCTTTTCCAAATTCATAGGTTCCAAAACCTTTTTCCCAAATCTTTCCCATAAAACAATTTATATATATATATATATATATATACACACACACACAACTTATCCTTTCCAACTTGAAAATAATCATTGGATCACTTATATGTATTCCCCTTTTATACTTCAAATATTATCAAAAACCCTCTTCTGGTTCTAGATTCAACATAGGGGGAGCTTATCAAATATAACAATATATATAACTTTACCATGCCAAATCAACATTCAAATTTGACTTTCTTTTATAAAGTTACATACCATATCACTTACCTTTCACAAAGTGAATTTTAAAAGATATCCATCTTCCACTTTTATTCATATATAGTTTTCAAAATATATTTCAAAAAATCATTTCAATTTCTTTCAAATTTCAATATCTATTTCATTTAAGAACATACGATGTACATATACCATCCGCACGCAATATCAAAACTGATCGCTCACTCAATCACATAACTTCACTTCCGAACTAGTATTGTCCAACCGACTTTCTAATGCGGACTCAGATCTGGTTTCTTGATCAGAAACCATCACTCTCCTTGCATAGCCTAACTATGATAGAGAATTTCCAGAATCAATAAAAAATTCCATATCTAGGGTTTGCCTTCAAAAATCGTGTGGAAAATCCTAACTCGGATCATTATACTCTCTCGAAATTCTGTGCTCAAATCCGGATCAAATCACTATGCGAATATAGTAATATACGTAAATCCTACATATTTATCTTCATTGATTATTAACTAATCAATATTCTTTCTATTCACCTTTACTTTGATTCCATTCACTTATTCACAATTACTTCATTCTACTAAATTAATCACCTTAATTATAAACAGTTTGCACTCTGAACACTTGATTTAGAAAATCGCTTGAAAATTTTAAAATAGATAAGTAGTTGTCAAATAATTATTAGTTGTAAACAGTTGTAAAATAGTTAAGTAGTTATAACACAGTTGAAAAATAGTTAAATAAATTTTCAAAATAGTTGTAAAATAGTAATTAGTTATAAGTAGTTGTAAAATAATGATTAGTTTGTAAAACAAATGTAAAATAGTAATTAGTTTTCAAAATAATTGTAAAATAACTATAAGATAGTTTGGGTTTTAAAAAAGAAAAGTTGTATAGTAAATAGCTAAGAAAATTAGATTTAAAAACAGTTATATTAAAATAATTTATTTAGGAAAATAGTTCAGAGCAAAACTGCTCAATTCCAATTTCCATTTCCAATCAATTTCCAGTTTCCATTTAAATTGATTCAATTCCAATATAATTTGAATTAACTTCAATTCCCATCCCGAATTCAAATCAACTCTCATTTGAATTTAAACTTATTCAACTTCAATTTCACTTCCAATTAATGCAGTTCAAATTCTCATTTGAATTTTATACTTATCCGTCTTCAATCACAATTCCAATTAATTCAAATAAAATTCAGTTTGAACTAATTCAATTCAAATCTCAACTTAAAGCCATCTCGAATTTCATAAATTCGAGTTAAATTTTTAAATGTTCACTTAATCCTTTAAATCAAACCAACCTTTATTTTTAAATTAACAACTTAAAATTTTTAAACCATTTAATTTTGAGCCCAAATTTCAAAATTCCATTTTAAATTACCTTTTCTTAACTTGTTACATGGTTCAAGTAAGAGTTCAAAAACTCTTTAAACAATTCAATTTTCAGAATCCAATTTATTACCCAATTTTTAACTTTGAAACCCATTCTCAACAACTTCAGCTTACAAGTTCCTTTTGAAACTTTTAAACATTAGGTTCAAAGTGATTCCCTTTTCATTGTTACAATTTTACTTCAAAATCAAAATAGTCCTAAAATAAAGTTTCATTTCCTTTGTATTTCAGTAATGGATGTATATTACCTCAATCCATTTTCTTAATTTATTAAAAATAATCCAATTCTCAGTTTCATAGATTATTAATAATAGCAGGATGATATCAGGATAAGTCAATATAAATAAACATCCAAATCATTTAACACATTCATCCATAACATCCATTTCCAATTTCCAGATCTCAAACCCATTTTGAGATCACACATAACTCCTATTTAAACCAGCCATTTAACTTCCCTAAGTTAAATCTCAATTTCATCTTGTAAATTCCAATTAAGGTTGTTTGTTCAACTTATGTAACTTCTCCTAAGTTAAATTTAATTTATTTGATCTAATCAATCATACAAAATTTTGAATTCTCCATTTCAAATTTTAAACATCTTATTAATATCTCTTCTCACTTATAAGTTCAAAGACTTATTTCACATGGGTTTTCACATCACATTCCAAGGAAAAATTTAAAACTCAATACTTAGAGTTTATTTCGAATCATCTTTGATATTATGTATATACCTTATATATACATATTTATTTCCTTTGCACACCAAGTTGTACTTTAATTTTAAACCACCTTTGGTTTTAATTCAAAACAAATTTCTTTAAAATTTTCAAAAAACTTTTGTTTGAAACAGGACCCTTTCATTCAAATACATTGTAAATAATACTATTTATTATTTCCTTTATCACTTTGAAACCATGTCAAATTTCTAGACCAAGATTTAAAACTTCACAATTTAAATTATCTTCAATTCCATTTTATAAGTCATACTCGCATAAATGTTTACTTCCCTAAAACATTTCATTTTGCTTAATCATTATCAAACATTTCATTATTAGACACAATAACCATTTATAAAAATAACCAAGATTATCATATCTGGAAACCAATTCAGTATATATTATCTCATAATTTATTGGAAAATAAAACCAGGGTCACTTAATTTGACATTTTGAAAACACTTTTACAAATTCAGGATTACATATTTCGAATCCAATATCATCTTAAAAACAAAGCTGTTTAAGTTTAAACAATTCCATTTATATCTAGAATTACATATTTATGTAGCCATTCATCATAGATAAACAAACCATATTATCACAGTTCAATCCAAACATATCATATAACATAGCATCACAAATCACATATCAGAGATATCAAATAATCTAAGGCATACAATATCATTCAATCATTCATAAGCAAGATTAATTAGTCACACCATTTCCAATTAATTTAAATAAATTAAATTAATTACTTCAATCACTTTTTAAATCCTGCTTATTAAATCAAAATTTTATTACAAACCATTAATTAATCATCCTTTAATTACCCATTAAATATCCATAATTACTTCATTAAGTAATTATCCCATTGGTTAATTATCCTCAAGTAATAAACCTTTAATTATTAATTATTTAACCTTAACAGGTGAGTTGTACTTGAGTTGTATGATAGACGGGTGTTTATAACTGTTTAGTATGTATTGTATAAGCTGCGTAACTCTGATGTATATTATACTATGTAATATCTACGTGATTAATATAATTTATTCGTTCTGCTGTTGAGATTTTGATGTTGTTTCTTTCTTTCTTCTCTATCTTTTCTCTTTTCTATCGCTTTCTTTCTTAATAATGATGTTTCTTTCTGTGGAAAGAAAGGTGGGTCTTTTTATTTGGTATCAGAGCATAGGTTGAGCGGATACCTAGGCTCTGGAGTGCTGTCTTCCTTGAGAGAGCATACTTGTAATATATATATATATATATATATATATATATATATATATCTTTTTCTACCTATCTGTTGGGTTACCTGTTCGGGTTTTCCAATGTATGTTATAAAGGTAGATAGGGTAGGGCTATGTGTAACACGACTACCAATGGTTGGAGTTTGAATGTTTGAGGTTGGAATAGTATTTGTCGAGACTACAGATCTAGTACCGTCTCGAGTAAGCTTTGTTGTGGTGTAAGGATTTCATCTATCTTTGAAGGAAACTTTTAAAAGGTTCGGAGTTTATCTTTGAAGTGCAAGTTGGTTGAGTTGAGTTTTGGATATGTCGGTTGAGCATAAGCAAGTGGTGGTGTCTTATCAACCTCAAAAAGTAGTAACTGCGTGATGAGATGCAGTGACTATGGATGTTTCCGAAGATGTTTCTTTGGAACAAGAGTAAGAAAGTGTGTCTACTTCGGCGATGTGCCTGAGTCTAGCAGGATGTTTGTGTTTGAGGTCATAGTTTCTCGAGGAGCTTCTGGTTTAGGAAGTCCTTGTCATCAGTGGCAGCGGTGCGCTGGATAGTTTGCCAGCAGGAAGATCTTTTGGCTTTGAAGTGTCCTAGAGGTGGAGTTTAGAAACAGCAATGTGGACCCGTTTCTTCGATTGGTTGGTCAAGCACTAAGCTGTTCTGATTTGTAAAGAGAGCACAGTATCTGTGGACATTGGATTGGATAGGATTGCAAAAGTGACTTGCGATAGTTTGAGTGTTCTCTTGAGTTATAGAAGTTGAAAAAGATTTTTATGAATGTCATCAGGGAAGTCAGAGATTTATCCGCATTGGAGATTGAGTTCCATATCGACTTGGTTCAGCTAGGTAGAAGGATGTCTCTTAGAGAAAGGATTTGGTGAAGCCGCTCAGTATTTCTTGAAACTTCTGAATTTTCTCCTTACAGAACTGTTGAACCTTATTTCTAGGATGCGCTGTCTAGTATGTGCTCGTGTTCATCGACTGTATTCTCATCTTCTCCAGAATAGAGTTATGCAGCGGAAGCAAGGTGGCAACTATTCTAGAGTGGAAGTAACCGGAAGTTGCAATGTTTTGGATTAGAGAGTTTTTACAGAAATTTTTTCAAGATCTGAAGGCTAGATTGGCGAGTGCACCTGTTTTATCTTTTCCGGATAGAAGAAGTAAGTGAAGTCTACTGATGTTGTGGGTAGATCTTGAGAGGATCATTTTGTTGAGTTGTTTTTGATCCAGTTTGTTTCAAGAAGTATCAACGAAGGTTGAGCTGATCGGAAAGGATGTAGGCAGCCCTGGATCGTCAGTAGAGTTTTGTTGTTAAGAAACGGAAGAATTTGGAATTCGAAGCTGGAGACTTTGTTGTTATTTTCTCCGGTCAAAGGGAGCAAATAAGATTGGGTAAGACTGGGAAGTTAGCTACGAGGTATATTGGATTCTTCTGAGTTTTTGTAAGTATTAGTGTTTGGCTTATAAGGTTGAATTACCAGTTTGGAAGACTTGGATTCAATATATTTCACGTATTTCTGAGTGAGTACGTGTATGATCCATCTCTGGTTGTGGAACCAACAGTTCGGATGGGTTTGGTTGTTGAGTAAGTCTTTACTATGGTCAAATCTTTTGTGTAGATTGTAGATCTAGATGAGTAGGAGCTCAATAGCTTAGTAGTGTAGCTAGTTTGGATTCAGTAAAGCGAGTATCCTAGTGTCTGTACCTGGGAAACTCGGAATAATTTTAGGAAGCTTATCCGGATCTATGTACGGATAGCTAATGTTGTTTGTTGAATTGATTGTTTGGACGAAATTGGTTGTTTGATGGATTGTGTATGGTTGATATGTATGCTTGAATTGGTTGAAATAAAATAAAATATAATTTTGGATTATCTTTTACTTTAAATTTCGAGGACGACATTCTTTTAAGGGGGGAGGAATGTAATATCCCGGAATTTCAAGGAATTTAAAATGTGATAATCTCTTAATTAATTAATTAAAATTGGTAAAAATTATTATTTTAAACAATAATAAATATGATGATTTGTTTTTAAATATAGTTATAAATAGATTTTTAAATGGAATAATAATTTACAAATTTAAATTATGTTATTTTATAAATAGATCTTAAATAGACTTATTATTTTCAAATTTAATAAGTATGTAAATGTGTATATATATGTGTTTAAATTGATTTTAAATAGAATAATTATTTACAAATTTAACAATGTATTTGTTTAAAATTGAGATTTATTTGAATTAATTTTAAATTGGATTTTAAATTGAATTTGAACTTGTATTTAAAAATTGAATTTAAAGGAATATATATATCCTAAAATAGAAATAATAATATGGTTTGGATATAAAATATGGATAAGGTTTTTATTTAAAATAAGATTGTTCTATATTATTTTCTTTAAAGGAAATTTATTTATATAAATTTAGGAAAAATTTATTTAATAGTAAATAAATACAAAAGCTTTTAAATTAGCATTTAAAAATGGATTAAATAATTTTATATGATTTTATTTAGGGTCTAATTGGTTTTATTTTATTTTCTAAAGCATTTATAAAATTAAGAAACATACTTATTAATTAGGAAAAATAATTATAAAAGCTTTTAAATCTTTTTAAAATAATTAATTACCGCATAATTACAAGTTGTAATGAAATTAATAAAATAAGTAACACATGTTAGCATATTAATGATGGAATAGACAAGTGTCACATTTATTTTAATTTTCTTTTATTTTTTTATAAAATCTAAATTAACTTATATAAACTCCTATCTTCCTCTTCATTTTATTTTTCTTTTCTAAAACTAAGAAAACCAAACCTATATACTATCTTCAACAACTCAGTTCAAACTTATACAATTCAAACATCTTCAAATTTGAAATCAAATTCAACTGTAAAAGCATCTTTCTAAAAATCAAAACCCTGTTATTCATTCCTCAAACCAAAATACAAGCTTTTAATTCATTCCTCAAACCAAAACCCTATGGAAGCCTTTAACCATTTTGTAACAAAATTTGTAACATCTTCGAAAGAGCAACCTGTAATATTTTCAAACCTGTAATCATCTCCCCTGAAACAAAGTTCAACCACAAATGGATCAAACCCTGTAAACCAGAAAACAACTCAAGTTCATATCCAGTAAACAACTTCCTCTCCTCAATCCTAGATCTGTAAACAAATTCACGTCTAAAGCATCTTTCAAAACTACAACCTGGAATCAAAGATGGAATCATCATGTTCCAGTCCAGTCAAGCATTCGAGCTTCAAATTTTCAAGTATTAAAGCTTTCCAGTTTTAAGGAAATCAAGCAATGCAAATTTTCAAATCCAGTTTTAAAGCTCTTTGCATTTTATAATGTGAGTAAACATTTTGAATTAAAAATTAAGTAGCTAATTATCTGTTGCATGAGAGTTCTGTGATGATGTCTGTTTTATATGTAAGTATATAAGTATGCCTATGTCTATATATGAATGTGTACATATCTATTGATTTTAACTCCTCTGCTCTTAGTTCAGAGCCTATGATTTTGATCAAAGTTCAAAATCTTTACATGTATTCTCTGTTAGACTTTGAAATTTAGACAAGTTATTTTAGTTTAAGCTTAATACAGAAGTTAAAAGTAGATTCAAATAATTTAGGATTTAAACTATGTTAAAACTAGAAAGTACAGTAGAGATCCTTAAAAACATGAAAAATCAATCATCTTAATTTACGGATTCAAGATTATGACTTGAATCATCTTTAAAAGTTAGGATTTTTAAAAAATAAATCTCAATTTTTAATATTGATATGAATGAGAGTTTGGTGAATGACTGGAATCTGGTTTCTGGTCATTTTCTGATGCTCCCAAGGATTATGGCGATCGGGATCTTGGGTGGAGGTGGAGGTAGGATCAGAAAGTATGGAAAAAATGGTGGAAGCATTGAATGATCGCCATGGCGACGACGACGTGGTGATTTGGGTTTTGAACCTAATTTTGGTAGAATTGGAAATCGGGATCAGTGCTTTTTCCCTGGATGATCGAGTGCAACAAGACTCAGGGGAATGGTAAAGGAGGTGTTGGCGATGGTGTAGCCAGGATTTCAGACCCTCTGATGGTCGGAGATTTGAGAATGAGGTGTTTCCAGGTTTTTGTTCCAGGTTTGGATTTGAAGCTTGATTTCGATCTCAAGTTTGGGATGATGATTTGATGACCGTGGTTAGGTGTGAGGGTGATTGGCGACTTGAGGAGATCACCGGAGGTGGCTAGAGTTGATCGGCGCCACCGTGCATGTGCACGGTGCACTGTTTAATTTCTGATGAGTTTGGGTTGTTGCAGAGGTTTTGTACTAGAGAAATTCTCGAGTAATTCGAGTGTTTAACTCGAAGTGAGGTAAGGTTTTGCTCGAAATCATTAGAGATGAGCTCGGGTAAATGATGGCTACAGGTTTAAACCTGTAAGTGTTCTAAAAATTTTAAAATTAAATTTTAAAATGTCAAGTAAAATTTTAAATCAAAGTTAAATCTGGATTTAAATCTAAATTTTGTATCCTAGTTTTGGAATAAAAGAAAGTTTTTAAATTTAAATTTTTTAAACAACTTTAAAGTGTTTAAAGTGTATTTTAAATGGTTTGAATTTACAAATGAATTTCGTTTAAATTCTTTTAAGTTTCTTTTGTAAAATAAGTTTTTCTTTAACATATGATTTAAAAGGTTTTTTGAATTTTTTTTAAACTTTGTTTAAAGATAAATTTGTACTCATTTTAAATCTTAAATTTAAAACGAAATTTGAAAGTTTTTTATAAAAGCAAGTTTTTAAATTCAAATTTGATTCTAGTTTTTAAAACTATTGATTGATAAATGTTTTAAGTATTTTTAAAAGTTATGTTTTGATAACTTTAATTTATCAAGTAAATGATTATTTTAAAACTTAATTAATGATTTAATTAAGTAAAGTTATTTATTAAAATGATTTAAATTTGTAAATGGTAATTAAGGAATTAATAAGATAATGTCTTATCTTAAGATAATTAAAGTTTTATTATAATGAAATGAATTAAGTTAATTATGGAAATTAGGTATAAATTAATTAATAATGGTAAAGTATTTATCAAGGAATTAATTAAGAGTAATTAATTAATTTAATTAATTTATTTAATAATTAAGGGTTATAAGTTAATTAATTAGAGGTTAATTAATTTATAATTAAGAATTATTAATTAGATAATCAGAGATTATTAATTAATGATTAAAGATTAATTAATTAAGTAATTAAGGTTGATTAATTGGCAATTAAAAAGTATTTAATTTGTAATTAAGTTTTATTAAATAATAATTAGGCTTTATTAATTAATAAATAAGAAATTATTAATCTATAATTAAAGTTAATTAAGGATTAATTAACTGTTATTTAGGGTTAACTAATTGTTATTAACGATTGATTAACTGATTTATTAAGGATTAATAAATTGGTTATTAAGTTTTATTAATTGAAAATTAAGGTTTATTAATTAATAATTAAAGAATAATTAATCTGTAATTAAGATTAAATAATTTATTTAAAGGGGTAATTAAGGGTTGGATTACCCAATTGTAATTAATAAAATAAATGTGATTATTATTAATTGGTTGATTAATTTAAAGATAATCTTGATGACCGATTAAGTATGAATACTTAATGAGATTAAATAGTATAATTACTTAGGATAAGTAATTAATGTATAATTACTGGGATGTAATTAATTAAAGAGAATTACTCAATGGAAAGTAATTAAAGAATAATTACTTGGTAGAAGTAATTAAGGGTTAATTACTTAGTGTAATTAATCAAAAGATTAATATAATTAATTAGGGTAAGTAATTACAGGATAGTAATTACTGTTTATGATTAATTAAAGTTGATTAATGGAAGTAATTAATTAAGGATCATTAATTAATGTAATTAATGAGAGTAATTAAGAATTCATTAATCAATAATAAGTGATTAGAAGGTAATTAATTAATTATAAATTATTAAGGATTAATGTGATTAATTATAATTAATGAAGTAATTAAGGTTAATTACTTTAATGGTTTGTAGATAATTAATTTGTGTAATTAATTAAGGGTTAATTACTTAATGTAATTAAAGAATAATTAATCAAGGGTCATTAATTAAGATGACGATTAATTAATTGATTTGTAATTAATTAATGGTTAAGTAAGCAAGATTTTAGTGATGAAAGTAATTAATTTATTTTATTTTAAATTAATTAGAGATGAAGTAATTAATTTAATTCAAATTAATTATGGATGTGGGATTAATAGACCATTGCTTATGGATGGCTGGTTGATATTGAATGCCTTGATTGTTTGATATCTCTGATGAGATATGTGTGATATGTGATATGCGATGTTTTGGTCGAATGGTGATAATATGGATTATCTATTTGTGAATATATGAATAATCTATCTGTGTGAATACAGATAATGATTTGAATTGAATTTTTTAACATTAAAACAACTTGGACCTAAAAGATGGCATTTTGGATTTCGATGAGACCAGGATCGGGTTTCTAGATTTGGATATCCGAAAACCACATCGATCCAAATTAACAAAAGGTCGTGAATCTCAAGTGAAGACGAAGACTCAGAGTACAAGGGTTATTGTCGTTAACTCGGAGGGTGATTCCAAAATGAGTGTAACGAGATAATGCCTTCGGTTTCGTTCGAACCCGAAACGAACTTGTATGGACTGAATGCTTTCAGAACATCGTCTGGTGGATGATGAGCATTCTAGGATAGATGTGTTCTATAAAGGTAATCGTAGCCTCAAGCCTTATCAACCGGGAATGGAAAAAACAGGGAAGGTGCAGTAAGGCTAAGTGGGTCATGCCCAAGTAGGACGAGATTTACCCCTGTCTAGATGTCCCTTTTTATTCGGCTATGTGGGTGGTTTCTAGCTACAACCGCGGGGTTGTCTTGTTCGAAACTGTTCAGTAAGGAATGGTTCCGACTTTGTGTTGCAGGGGATTGGGAGTAATCCTTGGCACGGTGATCTAGGCCCCGTACTGTGACGGGCGATACCCCATTAGCCCTGCCATTGTATGGAATCCAATCTCCAATAAGTGTCATACATATTGATTGTGCCCAACTACATTGGAACATGAGATGTAAGCATTCCAGCTATATCTGTATTTTACTTGAAAACCTAGACCCTATTATAATATCACCGGATTTCCTATCAAAAGTTTTGGCTAGCGTATGGTAAAAACTTACCCATGTTTATTTGCGGGGAGTCATACTGTAACAACCCGCATATTTATCGATTTTATATTAAATATTTTATTTAAATATTTTATCGTTAGTCGGATTTTAGTCCGAAAAGCTACTTTTTGCATACGGTCGAATTAGCACTCGGGACCACTCCCATTGAGTTTAAAATGCCGTTTGCGACCTTTTTGAGTATAAGCTTCGATATATTTGGAGAAAGTTGATTTTTTTTCTACTTTTCACTTTGGGTTTGGTTTTGGGCTCAGCCCTATGTTTAACTTATGCTCAAATCTGAGCCACTCTTCCCCACTCACTCTCATTCTCTTCTCTTTTCAGTTCTAAGGCAATAATGGTGGGAGAGATAGGAAATTAAAACTCCAAAACCCTAGTTCCGCTAGCAACCTCAAATTCCTAGCTCCAAATTCAAGAGAACCCATTGGTAAGCATTCTCTTCTTCTTCTCCAACTTATTCTCTTACCAATTTCAGAAATTCCTAAACCTAATTTTGGGAATGTTCTTGTTTTGAGCATAGATTCAAGCTCATTTGGGTTGTGTTGAAGAGAGGTTGATTCTCCATTTGCTTTGAAGCTTCTTCTTGTTTGATTTTGTAAAAAGGTGAGATTTTTATCTCACATCTATGCTTATATTTATCTTCGAATGTTAGGTATGAATTCCTAACACTTATTCATGTGCATTTGCTTTTGGTTTGGATTGATTTGGTGAATATTCCAATTTTTGGTGTTTTGAGTTCAATTCGTTAAAAATCCTAACTTTGATGTTTGAACATGTTTTTGGTGATGCATCGAGGAGCATATAGGGCCGGGTAGTCGATAGGCATAAACCCTTAGCACCGTTGCTTGAGCGAATGCAATTTGATCGAGTTTGCACCTCTTTTGAATTAGGGCAGGGGAGTGCTGGCAACAGGTTCGGCCGACCGAGCCCCTAGGCCGGTCGACCGACCTGCTACCCAGGCACTTCCTGCCTCTGTTTGGAAGTGCCGGTTACAGGCCTCGGTCGACCGAGCCCATGGGCCGGTTGACCGACCTGGTGCCCCGAGCACTTCCAACCCCTGGTTCGGTCGACCGAGCTCTGTGGCCGGCCGACCGACCTGGTGCATTTCTGCCTATTTTACCTAGCTTTCTGAATTTCCAACTTTTATCGATTCGTGTTGTTTCCTATGTGTTGTTATCATTTTTTATGAATTTGATGACTCCTTTTTAGGGATTTTTGAATATCCATTTTGATGGATTCTTTATCGGTTTCGTTGGATTTTTATTCACATCTTCGTATGTGAATTTTAGTGATTGATTGTTCCTACAATCTTCTTTGTGTTTTGTCACTTTAAAAATATAAAGGTTTTCTATACTAGTAGTAAATATCAAAGCTCTTTCTTCAAATGATTCAACACTATTTTATTTCAAAGATCGTTTTCTCAAACCGATTTCTAATCTATTAGTATATACAAACCTTTACCTCATTCGTATGAGAAATCTAATTAAACGACTTAGTAAAACGAGTGGTATGAAACGCTTGCGTTTACTTCGTCGGTTAATTCTTGGACTTGTTCGATTGAATCTCCTGTGACAATTTTATAGTGGAGATTTACAGTTTGTTCGTAAATATTTAAGTTAAGCAAGTGGTTGTGGGACATGAAGCTAAACTCATATATTTACTAGCTTAGTGTAATCGACACTTCTCGTTGATCATGACAATCATCTTTGTGATTTAGACTAGCAATGTGCGATGTCTCTTTGTCTGCGAGAGAGACTAAACCCCGTTTTGTGGAGTTTCGACTCAAATTGGTGGGGTAGCAACCCATGGTCTTCGGCCCGTTTGTGGAGCTTCGGCTCAATTTGCGATGGTTAGCAACCATGGAATTAGCATTCCGTTTGTGATACACGTGTTGGTGAGCTTTATGCTCCCGTTTGTGATAGGCCTCCCCCTCTTTGTGATTTCTGGATTTCTTGAGATGATTTCTAGAATTTGTGTTTCACCAATTTTCGTGATTTCCATTGATAAGCTTTATCGATATTTGTGCATTGGTGAATTTGTGTGCCATCGACTTTTGTGATTGACATTGATATAATATGTCATTTATTATGGTTTGGTGAACGAAATAAGGAGTATGACATTTCCTTTGATTCTTGTGTAGATTTGGTGATATTGATTAATCTCTTATTGATTTTCAATTACTTATATATATATCACAGCTTGGTATTGTGATTATTATGTGTTTAGTCATATCTCTGATTCTATATCGTTTCATCTGATATTTATAGTTAGACTGGTCTGTTTATTATTTTCTTATTAAATAATACTCGGGTCAGACCGAGATGTTACAGATGCTTCAGCTTGACTTCTCACTTGGGATTGATCTCTCTGACTTTTGGTTAACTGCTTAGAATTAGTAGTTTTTGGTTTTTATACATTTGAGATATAGACTCCATAATGTATACTTATTCTTTTGTGTAGTTCGTGTAACTATTCTTTTGTGATATTGTGGATCTTTCTGACCACTACTCTGATGTACACTTTTATGTGTAATATTCATATCTTATTCCGCCTTCGTGATATGAATTGTCTGTGACTGATTTATGTTATGTTCATTTCTATATTTGTTTCCGAAGACCTTTATAGCCACTGTGTAGTAGCTTTGAGTTTGTGTCGGTATGTCGGATTTTCCTCTTGATAAAGAAATGCATGTTATACTATCTGACATATCGATGCTTGCGCAAAGCAATTACATGGATGGTCGCTCCTCAACAGCCTTATTCTCGGTGCTAGTTGACAGCATTACTCCGTAATGTTCTTGGCTAGCTTGGTTATAGAGGTGGGGCGTCACAGCTTGGTATCGGAGCCAAACTTCGAAACAATGTAGAATAATATAACAAGGATCATCGTCCTAAGTCTTTCTTAGGAGTCGTGCTTTACAATTTAATTCGAGTCTTCGTACCGATTCATCCTATTTTCCTTATGATTCCTTGTTTTATCAATCAAGTTTGATTGAAATTTATTTTGAGAATAACTTTTTCCTCTTCTTTCTTTCTTTCTTAAAGAAGAGAAATGGTTAGACCTGGCTATCCCAGCGCCGGTCAATCTAGTGCTACTCCTCTGGATGGAGTATTTATGTCTGCCCAGCAGCTTCTTGATCTTGTAAAGAATCAAGAGTTTATCTATGCTTTGAGTAAGAACCCCGAAATGGTTCTACCTTTGAAACTTGAAGTTTCTTTCAATCAGCTTATGGATGTTACTCTTCTTCATGGAGTGGTTGGTAAAGGAAGTGTTTGTGATATTGGGACTTCCAAGAAGAGGCATATTAAGTTCAAGAGCCTTAATCCCAATAAGAGAGTGAAGCAAACTACTTTTGTAGCAAAGACTCCAATCCCTAATCGTGGAGGATGCTACAATTGTAATTCTAAGGAACACTATGCGAATATGTGTCCAAAACCCCATTCTTGTTGCTATTGCAAGAAACCGGGTCATCCTTTATCTGCATGTCCCAAACTTTTGAAGAAGGACATGAGAAAGCTAAATATTGTGCAAAGCCCTAGCAACACTTCTCTTGGTCAAGGTATTTTTCACTCAATCCTTGATGGCATTGTTTTATTTCGTGATCTTCTTATTTGAGTTCTTTTTGATATGGCTCACTATTTTATATCAAAAGAACTTGTCGATTCTTTTTCTTTGAATATTTTCGGCTTGTTGACTTCTTTGAGGATTGCGAATCCGGATGGTAGATCTGCAACACTCAATTCGCTTTTATTTGATGTCGAAATTATTTTATGTGATTTATCTTTCCGAGCCGATATTTTTTACTTAGGCTTCGGAATTGATTTTTTTAAGGATTGGCTTAATCGTTGTGAAGCGCATATCCTATTTGTCCCGTGTGGACTATTCATCTTTGACATTTTCAATCTGTTAAGCAAATTTCTATTTTTCCTTTATGATTTTGATTTAAACTTGATGGCATCATTTTATTCCTTAAGCCCACTTATAAGGAAAGTGTTATTTCTCTCATTCATGTAGTTTGAGAAATTTTCCGGTATTTTTGAGCTTGTCTTAGGATTTATCACCTAAGTAATCTTTGTGTGGTGCTAAGGTCTTTTCAGTTTGACCTTACCACCGGTTTTCATTTGGTTACGAGTTGCGTGAGTTAGCATTCCACTTACCGCACTCCGCACTCGTTATGATTCCTATGAATGAATTATTATGTCATTCAATTTGTCCAGCTTATTTCATCCATTTTATATATCAAATATTCTATGAATATTTCGATGAGACCATACTTTTATTTATTGATTTTTGGATGAAAATAGCAATTTAAAATTTTGCAAATCTTTTTCAAAAGATTTATTTATAAGTACTATTTGATTTGTTCTTAAACAAGCAAAGAATATTCTTAAAGGTTTTTAAGAAACATGTTTACTATATAGAAGATGATTTTGTGATTGTATTGCCCATTTAGTGTGTTAAGAATTCTGGTCGATGCGCTTGATCAACGTTATCGATAAGAATCTCCTAAACGCTTTGATGAGACAATCAGACACGATACATTGACTTGTAAAAATAGTAAATTTTTCTAGAAAAGATTATCACATAATGAAAAATGTAATTTTTAAAGTTTTAACTTTTCCGGAAAGAAGATTATTTAAAAGAACTCTTTCTTTCGATACTCTTATTCTTGTGATTCCTGAAGGGGAACCAAGACTTTGCTATTTGTACCGATACTAGTCGTATTGGTTTGTATGCCGTTCTCTTGCAAAGGAGAACGTGCTATCACTTGTGCTTCTAAATCATTATAGCCTATCGAGACTAGATATACCACTCATGATCTAGTGCTCACGGTTATTGTTTCTACTTTTAGAGTTTTGCATCATCATTTTTAGGGGAGGAATTTGTTCTCCATCTCGATCATAAATCCTTGGAATATTTATATTCTCATAAGGAACTTCATGTTGACTCAAGTTCCTAGCATCTTATGATCTTGATATTCTTTTATTCCCGAGAAGGGAAATCGTGTTGCCAATGCGCTTTGTCATAAGCAACAAGTGGTTGATTCTTTGATGTTGTCGGAATGGAATTATCTTTTTATCAAGTTCATCGGGCGTTTTGATGTACTTCGTTTTATTGAGCTTTATCTCATTCCTTTTATGGACTAGCGTCCGGTGTTCTTTTATGGTGTTCGGTTCATCGGATGTACTGTTATTATACTACATCGACGTTCCATCTTATTTGATTCATTGGATGTACCGTTTGTACTACATCATTGTCTTTGCTATTTGATTTATTGGATGTACCGTTTGTACTACATCAATGTCTTTGCTTTTGGATTCATTGGATGTACCGTTTGTACTACATCAATGTCTTTGCTTTTCGATTCATTGGATGTACCGTTTGTACTACATCAATGACTTTGCTATTCGATTCATTGGATGTACCGTTTGTACTACATCAATGTCTTTGCTATTCGATTCATTGGATGTACCGTTTGTACTACATCAATGTCTTTGCTTTTCGATTCATTGGATGTACCGTTTGTACTACATCAATGTCTTTGCTATTCGATTCATTGGATGTACCGTTTGTACTACATCAATGTCTTTGCTATTCGATTCATTGGATGTACCGTTTGTACTACATCAATGTCTTTGCTATTCGATTCATTGGATGTACCGTTTGTACTACATCAATGTCTTTGCTTTGGTTCATTGGGCGTACCGTTTTTGTGCTACGCTGATGTCCCAAATTATTTGAGTTTCTAGTTTCTCGGGCGTACCGTTTTTGTACTACGCCGTTGCATTGGCTCAATTTTCTGCTATTCTTGACGTTCCCCGCGTCTTTTATCTACGGAAATGCCTTAGGGATTCCGGTTTTCATTCTTGAGCCCGGTGATATTGTGGAAATTGAAGTTTCACCAGATTTGATTTTTTGAGCAACATCCTATTCGAATTATTGCTTCGGAGCTCAAACGACTTCGAAATAAAGACGTTCTTCTTATGAGAGTTCAATGGTTCTCAGATCCTAAGGATTGCTCTAGAGAATCCAGAGAATTCATTGAGCGATCCCGTTCTTGCTAACTCTTTCGTGCTCTTTATGGTGAACTTCTTATTTCAATTTTCTTTTGTGTTGATATGCTTCCATGGTTGTTACTTCTTATTTTCCTCTTAAGTATTGCGAGGACGCAATTTCTTTAAGGAGGGGAGTCTGTAACAACCCGCATATTTATCAATTTTATATTCAAATATTTTATTTAAATATTTTATCGTTAGTCGGATTTTAGTCCGAAAAGCTACTTTTTGCTTACAGTCGAATTAGCATTCGGGACCACTCCCATTGAGTTTAAAATGCCGTTTGCGACCTTTTTGAGTATAAGCTTCGATATGTTTGGAGAAAGTTGATTTTTTTGCTACTTTTCACTTTGGGTTTGGTTTTGGGCTCAGCCCTATGTTTAACTTATGCTCAAATCTGAGCCACTCTTCCCCACTCACTCCCATTCTCCTCTCTTTTCAGTTCTAAGGCAATAATGGTGGGAGAGATAGGAAATTAAAACTCCAAAACCCTAGTTCCTCTTGCAACCTCAAATTCCTAGCTCCAAATTCAAGAGAACCCATTGGTAAGCATTCTCTTCTTCTTCTCCAACTTATTCTCTTACCAATTTCAGAAATTCCTAAACCTAATTTTGGGAATGTTCTTGTTTTGAGCATAGATTCAAGCTCATTTGGGTTGTGTTGAAGAGAGGTTGATTCTCCATTTGCTTTCAAGCTTCTTCTTGTTTGATTTTGTAAAAAGGTGAGATTTTTATCTCACATCTATGCTTATATTTATCTTCGAATGTTAGGTATGAATTCCTAACACTTATTCGTGTGCATTTGCTTTTGTTTGGATTGATTTGGTGAATATTCCAATTTTTGGTGTTTTGAGTTCAATTCGTTAAAAATCCTAACTTTGATGTTTGAACATGTTTTTGGTGATGCATCGAGGAGCATATAGGGTCGGGTAGTCGATAGGCATAAACCCTTAGCGCCGTTGCTCGAGCAAATGCAATTTGGTCAAGTTTGCACCTCTTTTGAATTAGGGCAGGGGAGTGCTGGCAACAGGTTCGGCCGACCGAGCCATTGGGTCGGTCGACCGACCTGGTGCCCCGAGCACTTCCAGCCCCTGGTTCGGTCGACCGAGCCCTGTGGCCGGCCGACCGACCTGGTGCATTTCTGTCTGTTTTACCTAGTTGTTTGAATTTCCAACTTTAATCGATTCGTGTTGTTTCCTATGTGTTGTTATCATTTGTTATGACTTTGATGACTCCTTTTTAGGGATTTTTGAATATCCATTTTGATGGATTCTTTATCGGTTTCGTTGGATTTTTATTCACATCTTCGTATGTGAATTTTAGTGATTGATTGTTCCTACAATCTTCTTTGTGTTTTGTCACTTTAAAAATATAAAGGTTTTCTATACTAGTAGTAAATATCAAAGCTCTTTCTTCAAATGATTCAACACTATTTTATTTCAAAGATCGTTTTCTCAAACCGATTTCTAATCTATTAGTATATACAAACCTTTACCTCATTCGTATGAGAAATCTAATTAAACGACTTAGTAAAACGAGTGGTATGAAACGCTTGCGTTTACTTCGTCGGTTAATTCTTGGACTTGTTCGATTGAATCTCCTGTGACAATTTTATAGTGGAGATTTACAGTTTGTTCGTAAATATTTAAGTTAAGCAAGTGGTTGTGGGACATGAAGCTAAACTCATATATTTACTAGCTTAGTGTAATCGACACTTCTCGTTGATCATGACAATCATCTTTGTGATTTAGACTAGCAATGTGCGATGTCTCTTTGTCTGCGAGAGAGACTAAACCCCGTTTTGTGGAGTTTCGACTCAAATTGGTGGGGTAGCAACCCATGGTCTTCGGGCCGTTTGTGGAGCTTCGGCTCAATTTGCGATGGTTAGCAACCATGGAATTAGCATTCCGTTTGTGATACACGTGTTGGTGAGCTTTATGCTCCCGTTTGTGATAGGCCTCCCCCTCTTTGTGATTTCTGGATTTCTTGAGATGATTTCTAGAATTTGTGTTTCACCAATTTTCGTGATTTCCATTGATAAGCTTTATCGATATTTGTGCATTGGTGAATTTGTGTGCCATCGACTTTTGTGATTGACATTGATATAATATGTCATTTATTATGGTTTGGTGAACGAAATAAGGAGTATGACATTTCCTTTGATTCTTGTGTAGATTTGGTGATATTGATTAATCTCTTGTTGATTTTCAATTACTTATATATATATCACAGCTTTGTATTGTGATTATTATGTGTTTAGTCGTATCTCTGATTCTATATCGTTTCATCTGATATTTATAGTTAGACTGATCCGTTTTATTATTTTCTTATTAAATAATACTCGGGTCAGACCGAGATGTTACAGGTGCTTCAGCTTGACTTCTCACTTGGGATTGATCTCTCTGACTTTTGGTTAACTACTTAGAATTAGTAGTTTTTGGTTTGTATACATTTGAGATATAGACTCCATAATGTATACTTATTCTTTTGTGTAGTTCGTGTAACTATTCTTTTGTGATATTGTGGATCTTTCTGACCACTACTCTGATGTACACTTTTATGTGTAATATTCATATCTTATTCCGCCTTCGTGATATGAATTGTCTGTGACTGATTTATGTTATGTTTATTTCTATATTTGTTTCCGAAGACCTTTATAGCCACTGTGTAGTAGCTTTGAGCTTGTGTCGGTATGTCGGATTTCCCTCTTGATAAAGAAATGCATGTTATACTATCTGACATATCGATGCTCGCGCAAAGCAATTACACGGATGGTCGCTCCTCAACAGCCTTATTCTCCGTGCTAGTTGACAGCATTACTCCGTAATGTTCTTGGCTAGTGTGGGTATAGAGGTGGGGCGTCACACATACATGATACCTTTTGTTTTCAAAGGTTTTCAAAGTTAAGCAACTTTAACCGTTTACTCACACCAGACCCAAGTCTGACCCGGAGTTTATTCTGTTTTTCTTAAACTCTTGGGTACTCAAATTTTTACGAGTAGCCAAGGGATTCAGGATAGCTTTGACTAATTCTGGAGGAACAAATAGAGCAGGAGGCTTCAGCATTTGTAGATATATATATATATATATATATATATATATATAGTTGGTTCTGCTATGTTGATCTTTGAGTCGTTTATTTGAGTTGAATGATAGACAAGTGTTTATAACTCTCTAGTATGTGTTGTATAAGCTGTGTAACTCTGATGTATATGATATCTATGTAATTAATATAATTTATTCGTTCCGCTGTTGAGATTCTGATGTTGTTTCTTTCTTTCTTCTCTATCTTTTCTCTTTTCTATCACTTTCTTTCTTAATAATGATTCGTCTTTCTGTGGAAAGAAAGACGGGTGGTTTCATTTGGTATGAGAGCATAGGTTAAGCGAATGCCTAGGCTCTAGAGTGGTGTCTCCCTTGAGAAAGCGTACTTGTAATTTATATATATATATATATATATATATATATATATTTCTACCCATTTGTTGGGTTACCTGTTCGGGTTTTCCAACATAAGTTATAAAGGTAGATAGAATAGTGGTGTGTGTAACACGTCTACCAATGGTTGGAGTTTGAATGTTTTAGGTTGGAAGAGTATTTGTCGAGACTGTAGATCTAATACCGTCTCGAGTAAGCTTTGCTGTAGCGTAAGGATTTCATCGATCTCTGAAGGAAACTTTTAAAAGGTTCGGAGTTTATATTTGAAGTTCAACTTGGTTGAGTTGAGTTTTGGAACTGTTGGTTGAGCAGAAGCAAGTAATGGTATCTTGGCAACCTCAGAAAGTAGTAACTGTGTGATGAGGTGCAGTGAGTATGGATGTTTCCGAAGATGTTTCTTTGGAACAAGAGTAAGGAAGTGTGTCTGCTTCGGTGATGTGGCTAAGTCTAACAGGATGTTTGTGTTTGATGTTCGAGTTTCTCAAGGAGCTTCTGGTTTAGGAGGTCTTTGTCATCAGTGGCAGCGGTGCAGCTGGATAGCGTGTCAGCAGGAAGATCTTTTAGCTTTGAAGTGTCCTAGAGGTAGAGTTCAGAAACAGCAGTATGGACCCATTTCTTCGATTGGTTGGTTAAGCTCTAAGCTGTTCTGATTTGTAAAGAGAGAACAGTATCTGTGGATATTGGATTGGATAGGATCGCAAAAGTGACTTGCGATAGTTTTAGTGTTCTCTTAAGTTATAGAAGTTGTCAGAGATTTTTTTGAATGTCTTCAGCGAAGTCAGAGATTTATCCGCATTGGAGATTGAGTTCCATATCGACTTGGTTCAGCTAGGTAGAAGGATGTCTCTAAGAGAAAGGATTTGGTGAAGCAGCTCGGTATTTCTTGGAACTTCTGAGTTTTCTCTTTATGGATCTGTTGAACCTTATTTCTGGGATGTGCTCTCTAGTTTGTGCTCGTGTTCATCGAGGGTATTCTCATCTTCTCCAGATCAGAGTTGTGCAGCGGAAGCAAGGTGGCAGCTATTCTAGAGTGGAAGCAACCGAAAGTTGCAGTGTTTTGGATTAGAGAGTTTCAACAGGAAATTTTTTTAGGATCTAAAGGCCAGATTGGCGAGTGCACCTGTTTTACCTTTTTGAGATAGGAGAAGTAAGTGAAGTCTACTGACGATTGTGGAATAGAGTTTGTGATCTTGATTTTGGGTAGATCTTGAGAGGATCATTTTATTGAGTTGTTTTTGATCCAGTTTGTTTCAAGAAGCATCAGCGAAGGTTGAGCTAATCGGAAAGGATGTAGGCAGCCCAGGATCATCAGTAGAGTTTTGTGGTTAAGAAACAGAAGAATTTGGAATTCGAAGTTGGAGACTTCGTTGTTATTTTCTCCGGTCAAAGGGAGAAAATAAGATTGGGTAAGACTGGGAAGTTAGCTCTGAGGTATAGTGGATTCTTCTGAGTTTTTGTAAGGATAAGTGTGACGACCCGCCTTTCTCAACCCCAGAAAGACGTTTCATCATTAAGAAAGAAAGGGATAGAATTAGAGAAGAATAGAAAGAAAGAATTAGAAAAGAATAGAAAGAAAGAAAAACAACATCAGAATCTCACAGCGGAATGGAACAAAATATAATACATCACATAACTATTACATAGTTATACATACATCAGAGTCATACAATATCATGTAACAGGACTGTTATATACATACATGTCCATACATACATCCAAAATACAGCATCACTAACTACACAGCGGAACTACATATATAGATGCATACGTCTGGTCTTCTCTCCAAAATAGCTCCTCCAGAAAAGCAACACTTCTAGATACCTATCACTTGGCTACTCGTAAAAATTTGAGTACCCAAGAGTTTATGAAAACACAAAATATAAACTCCGGGTCAGACATGGGTCTGGTATGAGTAAACAGGTTAAAATTGCTTAACTTTGAAAATCATTTGAAAATAAAGGTATCACATAAGACTTCCCACAAATAAATACGGGTAAGTTTTTACCTTACGCTAACCAAAACATTTTATAGGAAATTCTATGATATTATAATAGTGTCTAGGGTTTTCAAGTAAATAGAAAATAGCCGAAATTGTTACATCTATTAAATTCCAACTACTAGCCACGAAAGTGGGTAATACAAATCAAAATCGTAGGGTCTCGTAGGGTAAATGGATTTCCAACAATGGCAGGGCTACTGGGGTACCGCCCATCACAGTACGGGGCCTAGATCACCATACCGAGGATTACTCCCTTCATCCCCTGCAACACAAGGCCGGAACCATTCCTTACTGAACAGTCCCGAACAAGATAACCCCGCAGTTGTGGCCAACAACTGCCCACTAAGCCGAATAAAAAGGGACATCTAGACAGGGGAAAATCTTGTCCTGCTTGGGCATGACCCACCTAACCTTGCTGCATCTCCCCTGTTTTAGCCATTCCCGGTTGATGAGGCTTGAGGCTACGATTACCTTTATTGAACAAATCACTTAGAATGCTCATCGTCCGCCTGACGATGTGTTGTAAGCATTCAATCCATACAAGTTCGTTCCGGGTTCCAACGAAACCGAAGGCATTATCTCGTTACACTCATTTTGGAATCACCCTCAGAGTTAACGACGATAACCCTTGTATTCTGAAACTCCATCTCGATCTTCATTTGATAAGTTACGACCTATCGTTTAATTTGGATCGATGTGGTTTTCGGAGAATCAAAATTGATTCTTCCGATCCCGGTCTCAACGGATCCAAACGCCATTTTAAGGGCCAAGTTGTCTATTTAACTTAATAGTTTAATTAAATATCAGAAATTTACATAACAGATATATTAGATAAACCATATACAGTTAACACAGATATCCATAATGTATCACACATATCACAGAAGTATCATCAACAGATATCACAGTCAACCAAATAGAGTTATAAATGCATATCAAACAGTTTGGTTTTACTTAACTAAATTATTTGCTTAAGTATAAACTATTTTTATTCTGTAAATTAATTACTGATTAATTAGCTGATTAACGATTAATTAATTAATTAGTTAATCATTAATTTGTAATTTATAAATTATCTAACCTTTACTTAATTATTTATCTATTCATTAACTATTTCTCAATTAAACAAATAATTAGTTAATTCTTAATTATCACTTGATAATTAATGACTTACTTATTAAAAGGAATTGATTGTTTAATTATTACAAATCACTTTAATTATCAATTTAATTAAAATGTAATATCTTTAATTAATCTCGTATGTTAACTTCCATTCACTATCTAATTTTTTAATGATAAGCTTATGTTCTTGATATTTTATTTGATTAAATATTTATTTCAAAATCAGCTTAAAGTTATTAATTTAAAAAAAAATTCAAGTAAAAATTTTAATCAACATTCCACTATTTACTGACCAATCTTCTACCTTTATATAATTACTTAAATCAAGTCTTTAATTAAAACATTAGCTTAATAATTTAACATTTGTTTATTGATCCAGTAACTCACCTGTACAAATCAGTGCAGGCCCATTTGAAAGCACCGAGACAACATCGTACATTACTCGAGAAAAACTCGAGTTTCCCCGCATCTCACCCGTGTTACTCTCCCCTTCCATTTCTTCTTCTTTCCAGTTCTTTTCTTCTTCTTCCTCTTTTTTTTTTTTTAGTTAAGTGATAAACGTTCAGCTGTAACTCTCTCGTACGCTACTCGGAGGATACACAGAGATTACTCGAAGCATCCTCACCCATGTCTCGAGCAACCCCATACGATAACCCAGAACCCAAAAACACCTTCCTGATCTTTGAACCCCACTTCGCCACCGTGCACGTGCACGGTGGTCTCCCTCCCTTTCCGCGACTCGCGTCCATCCCCACAAACCCCAAAACACCCATAGATCCAACATCTAAACTCAGTTTCGATTTCAAGATGAAACTAAAAAAAAAAGACCTGATGCTCGAAAACAACAACAGCTATGCCGCTGTCAAAACGGTCGCGCGATCGCCACACATCACCAGAGGTGATGAAAATTCGCCTGAACCTCACTCTCACCTCCACCTAGCTCCTCCAAAGGTCACGGCCAACTCGATTTCATATTGGAGCCGAGATCAAAGTTCTACAGAGCTTTAAAAAAAATGGGTTTAAACCCTATTCATGATTCAAACTCAAAATATATGAATTTGAAAAATAAATTACTATTTTTCTAGTGTTAATATCTCTTTCATCTTGCTTCATGCCAGATTTCCGGAATTTAAATTAACTCCATTACCCACAATTCACAAAAACCATTTTTATTTGATTTCAAAACTACTCTTAACTCCTTTACATAAAATCATAAATTTTATGTTAAAAATCATAATTACTTGTATGAATTCTAATTATGTTATTGAGATTTCAAATTAAAACATTTGAATTTATACTTTGATTTCTTGTTTACCTGTAGTTGAATAATACAGTATTCATATTATACTGTTAAAGCTTTAAACATGATTTACAGGCTTTGTTTCATGTAAACAAACTTGAATTCATTCAATACAAAATTTATACGATTATATGACTAAGATCTGTTTAAACTTGAAGTACTGATACAACTAGAAGTACTGATCAATAACAGTTATGCAAACTTCCTGTGCAATCAACATTTATATACAGAACAGTATATATTTAAACTTCATATATCAGTGAGAAAAAAATATGCAAGCTAAAATTTTGAAAATTAGTTTTGTTTACTCTCATAAAACTGTTAGTTGAACAAAAAGTATGTTGAAGAACTTGCAGATGAATTTCTCTGAAACTTTCCTTTGCTTTTCTCTGTTTCACAGGTTTGTTTTCAAAACTAAAGTTTATATAAACAAACTAATGACATAAAGATGGATATATATAAGTTAAAGCTACTGAATAATAGGTTGTAACTGGACAGTAAAAGTCTGCAGAAAGTAATGATATAAGAGATTTCGGCTATGTACTTAGTTGAACAAGAAGTTAGGCTAATAAATGTTTATGTTATTAATTATGACAGCAACTAATTAATGGTTACTGACAGTTTTCTATTAGTACAAAGATATTTATGTGTTTTCTTACTTTGTTGAATAAGACAGTATCACTATTTCGGCCAAAACTGTTTAGCAAGCTACAGGTTGTATTTTTTTTTTATTATTATTATCTTTGAGTTGAAAACTTGTTTTGTTATTAAAGTTTACTCTGATTCCTTAGGTCTGAATATTTTTATTTGTTAACTATAACCTGTCTTGTTTCCTTGCACTTGCATATGCAGGTTATATATTTTACAATCTTCCTGATATGATTTTATTGTCAACATGTTTTTGTTTACTTATTTTGTTAGTTATATTCTATATGAAATCTCATACTTGTTCAAATGATGTTTTAACATTTTATTTAAGGTTGTTGTGTTGTACAAATGTGGATGTTGAAGATCATTGTTTGTTTTAAAAATACTTGTTTTTGTATATTTACATTATAATTTACATGTTGTATTTTTATGTTACTTTAATTACATTTATAATGTATGTTTGTGTTATATACTAATTTTGCACTTCCATATTTATGTGAAATAATTTCATATTTGTTTATTTTAAAACTTATCATTTTAAAAACTAAAAGTGTATTCATATGTTGTTTTTTTTTCAAATATCAAATAATGAATCTTTGATTTAATTCTATTGAATAAATCCTATTTTGTTTTAAATGGTTTTGAAGTATTTAAATTTTAAATTTCAAATCAAAATTTCCTTTTATAAACATATATAACTGTTAAATATTTAATATCTCATCAATTTAAATATTGACAAGCTTATATTTGATTTAATTTAGATTAAATATCTATTAAAATATATCGTCAAAATTCCGGGTCATTACATTCCTCCCCCCTTAAAAGAATTTCGTCCCCGAAATTTAAACAACAGTTAATTCAAAAGCTTTTATATTCACAATCAAAACGTACATATCATTCATACAATAGCAAACAAACAAACAGTCTATTCTAACAAACATCACTAGTTATCCGAACATAAATCCGGATAAGCACTCCTAAAACTATCGAGAGTTTCCCAGGTACAATCTCTGGGATCCTCACTCCATTGCACCTTGACGAGTTTCACCACTTTGTTTCTGAGTTGCTTCTCGTCTCGATCCACAATCTGAACTGGATTTCTAACTACAGTTAAATTGGGTTCCACTTCCAAATCTTCTTGAATTACCGGTTCCACAACCAGTGAGGGATCATGAACAAATTTCCTCAAATGCGATACATGAAACACATTGTGAATCCCAGACATCCGCTCTGGTAATTCAATCCTGTAGGCTACAGCTCCAATTCTCTCCAACACTCGGAATGGTCCAATGTATCTCGGAGCAAGTTTTCCCGTCTTTCCGAATCTTATAGCACCTTTAATTGGGGAAACTTTAACAAAAACCAAGTCTCCGATCTCAAATTCCAATGGCCTTCGTCTTCTATCAGCATACTTCTTCTGACGATCTTGAGCAGCTTTCATTCTTTTCTTAATAAGCTCAACCTTCACAGAAGCTTCACGAATAAGATCGGGTCCGAGCACAAGACGATCCTTTGATTCAATCCAACAAGATGGAGATCTACATGGTCTTCCGTACAAAGCTTCATAAGGAGCCATCTTAATACTTGCTTGATAACTGTTATTATAAGAAAATTCCACTAAATGAAGATGGTCCTCCCAAGATCCTCCAAAATCTAAAACACAAGCCCGTAGCATATCCTCAAGAATACGATTCAGCCTCTCTGTCCGTCCGTCCGTTTGAGGATGATAGGCTGTACTCAATCTCAAATCTGTTCCCATTGCTGTTTGCAGAGCTTCCCAAAATTTGCTAGTGAAAATAGGATCACGATCACTTACTATGCTGACTGGGACACCATGCAATCGAACTATCTCCTTCAAGAAAATTTCTGCCAAAGAAACTGCAGTACGGGTTGCCTTTACTGGTATAAAATGGGCACTCTTAGTTAAACGATCCACAATAACCCATATACCGTCATTTCCTTTCCTGGTTCTAGGCAAACCATCAATAAAATCCGTTGAGATCATTTCCCATTTCCAATTCGGAATTTCCAGAGGTTGCAATAACCCAGCAGATTTCTGCTGATCACCTTTCACTTGCTGACAAATGGCACAACTGTTCACAAATCTAGCAACATCCTTCTTCATATTCGGCCACCAGAAAGCTCTCCTCATGTCCCTATACATCTTCGAAATTCCAGGATGAATATTCAATTTGGTGCGATGACTCTCGGATAAAACTTCCTGCTTCAACTCCTTGTCATTCGGAACACAAATTCTCCCATTGATTCTTAGCGTTCCTCGGTCATCGATGTCAAAACTAGGACACTGACCCTTCCTGACTCTCTTGATGATCCTCCTCAACATCTTATCAGATTCTTGCTTGCTTGATATCCTTTCAATAAGAGATGGAACCACTTCTAGAAGAGATAAAACTGCATTTCTACTGAGAGCATCAGCTACGACATTCGCTTTCCCCGGAGTGTACAGAATATCCAGATCATAAGATGCAAGAAATTCAACCCACCGCTGCTGCCTCAGATTAAGGTCTTTTTGAGAGAATAAATATTTCAACGGTTTGTGATCCGTGAACAATTCAAATTTCTCTCCTAAAAGATAATGTCTCCAAATCTTCAGAGCAAAAACAATGGCAAGCAATTCAAGATCATGCGTAACATAGTTTTTCTCATGAGGCTTCAACTGTCGACTAGCATACGCAATAACCCTACCGTTCTGCATCAGAACTGCTCCCAAACCAACAATACAAGCATCAGTGTAAACCTCGAATTTTCTCTTCCCATCCGGAACAGCAAGTACTGGTGCACTCATGAGCCTTATCTTCAATTCCTGAAAAGCTTCTTCACACTGAGGCGTCCATTTGAATTTTGCTCCTTTTCTGGTCAGCTTAGTCAAATGCGAAGAAATCTTGGAATAATCTCTAATAAATCTCCTGTAGTAGCCAGCCAATCCTAGGAAACTGCGAACTTCCGTCGGTGTCTCTGGCTGTTTCCATTCCAGAATAGTTCCCACTTTCGCTGGGTCTACAGAAATGCCTTCACCCGAAACAATGTGTCCTAGAAATTTAACTTCCGATTTCCAGAAGTGACACTTCGAAAACATCGCCTTCAGCACATTCTTTCTCAGAGTCTCCAATACAATCCTCAAATGTTCCCTGTGCTCTTCTTCGGATTTGGAATAGACCAAGATATCATCAATGAATACCAGCACAAACTTATTCAACACATCTCTAAAGACTCGGTTCATGAGATCAACGAAATAAGCAGGAGCGTTGGTTAATCCGAACGGCATAACCAACCACTCATAGAAACAATTCGGTCCCCTAAATGTAGTCAAGGGAATACTGTCTTCAGCTACCCTCAACTGGTGAAAACCTGAAGCTAGATCCAATTGAGAAAAGATAGAAGCACCATGCAACTGGTCAAAAAGATCATCGATGCGAGGAAGAGGATATTTATTACGGATAGTCACTTTGTTCAATTCTCTATAATCCACACAGAACCTCAGTGATCCATCCGGTTTGGTCACAAACACCGCCGCTGAACCCCAACAAGAAAAACTAGGTCTAATCAATCCCTTCTCTAAAAGATCCTGCGTCTGCTTAATCAACTCTTCTCTTTCCCTGGGAGCCATTCTCCTACTGGGTTGAATTACTGGCACAGCTCCTGGAATCAAATCAATACGGAACTCTATTTCTCGATGTGGTGGCAAACACTTAACTTCTTCAAAAACATCAGCAAAATCCCGAACCACATCAATAACTTCAACACTCTCTTCAGATGTCTCCATTCCATGCAGAAGACTGCTCAAATGAATTCCAGGATTATCACACGACACTCTGGCAATTCTACCCAGATCAGTTTCCAACGAAACCGTTCTCTCATCACAATTCAAAACGGCTTTATACTTATCCAGCCAATCCATACCCAAAATAAGATCAAATCCCTTAAAATTCAACACATACGGGTCACAAGAAAAACTGTGGGATAGATAAGAGATCTTCAAGTCCTTACAGATAGTGTCTAATTTAGTCACCCCTCCTATAGGATTAGACACCAAGATAGAACTATCTACTGAACTAGGGGTAAGAGAAAGCTTTTCAACAGAGTCCAAAGAAATAAAACTCAAGGAAGCACCCGAATCAAACAAAACTCTAATTTAATTTCCATTTAAAAGTAAAGTGCCTTCTAATACTCCTTTGCCCATCGAAGGAGAAGATGGTCCGGCTTCTAAAGCAAAAACTTTATTCTGAGGTGCTCTCTGCAGAAGTGGACAGTTCTTGATCATGTGCCCTGGCTGATGACAATTAAAGCACAATGATTTCTGAACCATAGCTGATCCTGGGCCACTCTGGTGCGGTTGCTGTTGCTGGAATCCCTTTCTAGGACACTTATTTGGCAAATGCCCTTCCTGCTGACAAATGTAACACTTGCGAGGCCCGTTGTTATTCCCAGGTTTCTTCTTATTCGGTTTCCTCCATCTAGGATCGAACTTTCGCTTGTTCGGATTAGTGAAATTCCCACTTGAAGTTGCAACTGAATCCACCGGCTTCTTACTCATCAAACTTTCATACCTCAATGCCATATCAATCAAATCAACAAAAGATCCCTTCAGAAGCACTGTCAATTTCCCATGGAATTCAGGTCTCAATCCTTGCACAAATTTCTCATTCTTTTTCAGAGGAGTATCGATGAGTCCTGATCCATAACAAGAGAGTTCGTTGAATCTGGTTTCATATTCCGAAATAGACATACTACCCTGCTTCAAATTCAGAAAATCCTGATACAGTTGAGTTCTCCCTGTCGTCCGCACATACTTCTCTTCGAACAACTCCTTGAATCTGTCCCATGAAATGTCATCCTCAGAAAGATTCGCAATAGTTGAATCCCACCATGCTGCTGCACCACCTTGCAACTGCCACGATGCCATATGCCTCTTACGCTCATCAGACAATCTCATGCTCTTGAAAATGCGCTCGCAAGAGCGTAACCATTCCTGAACTTCAATTATAGACTCTGAACCTTTGAATGGTTGACCTCCAAGATGTTTGAAATCCTTGCATAAGGCTGCAAAGCTAACTTGAGATGGTACTAGATTGACAGCCTCACTAACATTCTGACTCCGTCCATTATCTGTAGAAGTACTGGCCCTAACTCTGCCTCTTCTTCCTGAACTCATGTCGGTCACCTGAAAAGGTAACTCAACCAATTTAGATATATATATATATATATATATATATAATATTATATGAAAATACAAATACGCACTCTCTAGAGAACTACAACACTAGAGCCTAGGTACTCGCTTTACCTAGCGCTCTGATACCAACTGTGACGACCCGCCTTTCTCAACCCCAGAAAGACGTTTCATCATTAAGAAAGAAAGGGATAGAATTAGAAAAGAATAGAAAGAAAGAAAAACAACATCAGAATCTCACAGCGGAATGGAACAAAATATAATACATCACATAACTATTACATAGTTATATATACATCAGAGTCATACAATATCATGTAACAGGACTGTTATATACATACATGTCCATACATACATCCAAAATACAGCATCACTAACTACACAGCGGAAATACATATATAGATACATACGTCTGGTCTTCTCTCCAAAATAGCTCCTCCAGAAAAGCAACACTTCTAGATACCTATCACTTGGCTACTCGTAAAAATTTGAGTACCCAAGAGTTTATGAAAACACAAAATATAAACTCCGGGTCATACATGGGTCTGGTATGAGTAAACAGGTTAAAATTGCTTAACTTTGAAAATCATTTGAAAATAAAGGTATCACGTAAGACTTCCCACAAATAAATACGGGTAAGTTTTTACCTTACGCTAACCAAAACATTTTATAGGAAATTCTGTGATATTATAATAGTGTCTAGGGTTTTCAAGTAAATAGAAAATAGCCGAAATTGTTACATCTATTAAATTCCAGCTACTAGCCACGAAAGTGGGTAATACAAATCAAAACCGTAGGGTCTCGTAGGGTAAATGGATTTCCAACAATGGCAGGGCAACTGGGGTACTGCCCATCACAGTACGGGGCCTAGATCACCGTACCGAGGATTACTCCCTTCATCCCCTGCAACACAAGGCCGGAACCATTCCTTACTGAACAGTCCCGAACAAGATAACCCCGCAGTTGTGGCCAACAACTGCCCACTAAGCCGAATAAAAAGGGACATCTAGACAGGGGAAAATCTTGTCCTGCTTGGGCATGACCCACCTAACCTTGCTGCATCTCCCCTGTTTTAGCCATTCCCAGTTGATGAGGCTTGAGGCTACGATTACCTTTATTGAACAAATCACTTAGAATGCTCATCGTCCGCCTGACGATGTGTTGTAAGCATTCGATCCATACAAGTTCGTTCCGGGTTCGAACGAAACCGAAGGCATTATCTCGTTACACTCATTTTGGAATCACCCTCAGAGTTAACGACGATAACCCTTGTATTCTGAAACTCCATCTCGATCTCCATTTGATAAGTTACGACCTAACGTTTAATTTGGATCGATGTGGTTTTCGGAGAATCAAAATTGATTCTTCCGATCCCGGTCTCATCGGATCCAAACGCCATTTTAAGGGCCAAGTTGTCTATTTAACTTAACAGTTTAATTAAATATCAGAAATTTACATAACAGATATATTAGATAAACCATATACAGTTAACACAGATATCCATAATGTATCACACATATCACAGAAGTATCATCAACAGATATCACAGTCAACCAAATAGAGTTATGAATGCATATCAAACAGTTTGGTTTTACTTAACTAAATTATTTTCTTAAGTATAAACTATTTTTATTCTGTAAATTAATTACTGATTAATTAGCTGATTAACGATTAATTAATTAATTAGTTAATCGTTAATTTGTAATTTATAAATTATCTAACCTTTACTTAATTATTTATCTATTCATTAACTATTTCTCAATTAAACAAATAATTAGTTAATTCTTAATTATCACTTAATAATTAATGACTTACTTATTAAATGGAATTAATTGTTTAATTATTACAAATCACTTTAATTATCAATTTAATTAAAATGTAATATCTTTAATTAATCTTGTATGTTAACTTCCATTCACTATCTAATTTTTTAATGATAAGCTTATGTTCTTGATATTTTATTTGATTAAATATTTATTTCAAAATCAGCTTAAAGTTATTAATTTAAAAAAAATTCAAGTAAAAATTTTAATCAACATTCCACTATTTACTGACCAATCTTCTACCTTTATATAATTACTTAAATCAAGTCTTTAATTAAAACATTAGCTTAATAATTTAACATTTGTTTATTGATCCAGTAACTCACCTGTACAAATCAGTGCAGGCCCATTTGAAAGCACCGAGACAACATCGTACATTACTCGAGAAAAACTCGAGTTTCCCCGCGTCTCACCCGTGTTACTCTCCCCTTCCATTTCTTCTTCTTTCTCGTTCTTTTCTTCTTCTTCTTCTTCTTCTTTTTTTTAGTTAAGTGATAAACGTTCAGCTGTAACTCTCTCGTACGCTACTCGGAGGATACACAGGATTACTCGAAGCATCCTCACCCATGTCTCGAGCAACCCCATACGATAACCCAGAACCCAAAAACACCTTCCTGATTTTTGAACCCCACTTCGCCACCGTGCACGTGCACGGTGGTCTCCCTCCCCTGCGGCGACTCGCGTCCATCCCCACAAACCCCAAAACACCCATAGATCCAACATCTAAACTCAGTTTCGATTTCAAGATGAAACTAAAAAAAAGACCTGATGCTCGAAAACAACAACAGCTATACCGCTGTCAAAACGGTCGCGCGATCGCCACACATCACCAGAGGTGATGAAAATTCGCCTGAACCTCACTCTCACCTCCACCTAGCTCCTCAAAAGGTCACGGCCAACTCGATTTCATATTGGAGCCGAGATCAAAGTTTTACAGAGCTTTAAAAAAAATGGGTTTAAACCCTATTCATGATTCAAACTCAAAATATATGAATTCGAAAAATAAATTACTATTTTTCTAGTGTTAATATCTCTTTCATCTTGCTTCATGCCAGATTTCAGGAATTTAAATTAACTCCATTACCCACAATTCACAAAAACCCATTTTTATTTGATTTCGAAACTACTCTTAACTCCTTTACATAAGAATCATAAATTTTATGTTAAAAATCATAATTACTTGTATGAATTCTAATTATGTTATTGAGATTTCAAATTAAAACATTTGAATTTATACTTTGATTTCTTGTTTACCTGTAGTTGAATAATACAGTATTCATATTATACTGTTAAAGCTTTAAACATGACTTACAGGCTTTGTTTCATGTAAACAAACTTGAATTCATTCAATACAAAATTTATATGATTATATGACTAAGATCTATTTAAACTTGAAGTACTGATACAACTAGAAGTACTGATCAATAACAGTTATGCAAACTTCCTGTGCAATCAACATTTATATACAGAACAATATATATTTAAACTTCATATATCAGTGAGAAAAAAATATGCAAGCTAAAATTTTGAAAATTAGTTTTGTTTACTCACATAAAACTGTTAGTTGAACAGAAAGTATGTTGAAGAACTTGCAGATGAATTTCTCTGAAACTTTCCTTTGCTTTTCTCTGTTTCACAGGTTTGTTTTTAAAACTAAAGTTTATATAAACAAACTAATGACATAAAGATGGATATATATAAGTTAAAGCTACTGAATAATAGGTTGTAACTGGACAGTAAAAGTCTGCAGAAAGTAATGATATAAGAGATTTCGGCTATGTACTTAGTTGAACAAGAAGTTAGGCTAATAAATGTTTATGTTATTAATTATGACAGCAACTAATTAATGGTTACTGACAGTTTTCTATTAGTACAAAGATATTTATGTGTTTTCTTACTTTGTTGAATAAGACAGTATCACTATTTCAGCCAAAACTGTTTAGCAAGCTATAGGTTGTATTTTTTTTTATTATTATTATCTTTGAGTTGAAAACTTGTTTTGTTATTAAAGTTTACTCTGATTCCTTAGGTCTGAATATTTTTATTTGTTAACTATAACCTGTCTTGTTTCCTTGCACTTGCATATGCAGGTTATATATTTTACAATCTTCCTGATATGATTTTATTGTCAACATGTTTTTGTTTACTTATTTTGTTAGTTATATTCTATATGAAATCTCATACTTGTTCAAATGATGTTTTAACATTTTATTTAAGGTTGTTGTGTTGTACAAATGTGGATGTTGAAGATCATTGTTTGTTTTAAAAATACTTGTTTTTGTATATTTACATTATAATTTATATGTTGTATTTTTATGTTACTTTAATTACATTTATAATGTATGTTTGTGTTATATACTAATTTTGCACTTCCATATTTATGTGAAATAATTTCATATTTGTTTATTTAAAACTTATCATTTTAAAAACTAAAAGTGTATTCATATGTTTTTTTTTTCAAATATCAAATAATGAATCTTTGATTTAATTCTATTGAATAAATCCTATTTTGTTTTAAATGGTTTTGAAGTATTTAAATTTTAAATTTCAAATCAAAATTTCCTTTTATAAACATATATAACTGTTAAATATTTAATATCTCATCAATTTAAATATTGACAAGCTTATATTTAATTTAATTTAGATTAAATATCTATTAAAATATATCGTCAAAATTCCGGGTCATTACAATAAGTGTTTGGCTTATAAGGGTTGAATCGCCAGTTTGGCGGACTGAGATTCAATATATTTCACTTATCTCTGAGTGAGTACATGTATGATCCATCTCTAGTTGTGGAACCAGCAGTTCAGAAGGGTTTGGTTGTTGAGTCAGTCTTGACTATGGTCAGATCTTGTAGGATCTAGATTAACCCTAGAGGGGGGTGAATAGGGTTATAGCAAATTTTCTCGAATTAAACACAAAACAGAAACTGCAGAGAAATAGATATGCTGAAAAGTAAATCACACACAAAATTCACCCAGCTTCGGCAGCCCCTGCCTACTGCTGCATTCCCAGATTTCTATTAGGATTAAACAGTCTCCCGCTTACAAACACTCTAACAGACTCGCACATCCTGCTACCGCCTATAGAGTTTTGAAAACTCGCACACCCTGCTCACTTAACTAATCCTAACTAGACAATCTGACACAACCTAAAACCTAGGTGGTGATTTACCAAGAATTGATTCGAAAAGTACAGATAAAAAAAATATAACTAATAAACAAAAAAAACCCCTTTAATAAAAATAAACCCTAAAAATAAACTAAAGCCCTTGTTATATTAAAACAAGGCCGGCCCAATTTTTCTTTCACCCGATCCTTTTTTTCTGGCTTAAAGAAAATGGCGGCCGATCCTCTTTCTGAAATTAGGGCTTCGACTCTTTTATTCCTTGCTTCCAAAATTAGGGCTTTGAAGCTGCGCCTTTTTGTTGATCGATACAGTGGTTATTCGTGTGCTTTGTTCTCGTTTGTTTTGCTCTTGGCCGCTTCTATTTGATCGAGTTCAATGTTGCTTCGGTATGTAATTTCCCTTGTTGTGCTTTTATGATTTTCGTATTCGAACTCGATGGATTAATTTGCCGATGATGATTGTTATTTATAGGAGTCGAATTCCTAAATTTACATCGTATCAATTCGACACTTTCCTAATTCTTGCTTTCCTGATATTTGCGACTTACTTGATGCGCACGGTCTTGATTTTGTAGCGTTCGATTTTTACTTGAGTCATACGGCAGAAACTTTCCTCTTTTACTTGGATTTGATTTTGGACTTTTTCAAAGATACGCATTTGAATTATTACTTGGTCATCTCTGCACTGTTGATTAGTTGGTCTTCATTTTTAATCTTCTGTTATCTTCTGCTTTGACTTCGAACTTGTCTTCTTGTCTTTGATACATTGATGTCTCGGCTTCAATTACTGTCTTCATTGTATATTGGTTTGTTGAATTCGCTACTGGTCTCTGTTCATGTATTGTTTCACTTTAACTTGTTGTTGCCAGTTTGCCTTGTATCACTACAAAACTGCATGTTATATTTCTTGAACACTTGATTGTATTGGTGTCACTGGTCTTTACATCCCATCTGGTTGTTACTGCATTCATGTTGTTGTGCACTGATTCTTGATAGCTTGCATGATGCATTTCTTTGTATCATTTGACCTGACTTGATGCTGGTTTGAGGCTGTGCTTGCATGTGTACCACTGATCATATGTTACTGTCATAAACCTAATGGCATTTGATCATTGCTTTTGCTCTTTGGTCTGCATTGTGTATATTCATGATGCTTTGATTTTCATTTGGCTTCACTTGTGTACGCTGTGTCATTTGAGTTGCTGTGTTGATCTTGTCACTATATCATGTTCGATACAGTTTGCATTTCAGTTGTTTGGTTGACGCACTTGAACTATACATTCGAGTCTGCACTCATCTTTACCACTAAACTATTTAATGACTTGTAGTGTTCATTAGTTCATTTGATATGTTGTTGATTCATGTAGCTGTTGGTCAACTATCTCTTTGAGTTCAACTTTGATGGTGCTTGAGTCTCGTTCCTGGTTAAGTTCATTGCTGAATTGTTTCATTGGTGCATTGCCTTTGTGGTCTGCACTTGCATTGAGCACTTTGTCATCTGGATGCATTATGTTGTTCATTGCTTGGTCTCTGTTGCCTTGAATTTCTGGTTGGTGCATTACCACACTGTACATATGAACTTGGTCTCTGATCTTTTGGTCATGTTGCCTTCAGTTGCTTGTATATATGTTTCATGTGCTTGTCGAATTTGTACTTGTGTTGCTCACCATATTGCATTGTTCTTCACCTCTCTTGTATCATTGGTGTTTCTGTGTTCATGCTTGTGACACCCATGTTGCAACTGGTTTGGTCCTGATTTTGTTTTAGCATACTTGGTGGTCATTTTGTACTTCCGGTCTTTGTTTGGTTCTTGATCATTTCATGTTGATTTTTGAAATTTACTTGAGTTGAATCTAGATTCAAAAACTCGGGTTTGACCTTGTGCTCGTGTCGTGATTTTAAATATATTGCACGTGAGTTGAACCCGGCTTTTCATTTGGGTTTGACCTGTGCTCACCTATCCCTGTAGCATTATCCAGTGTATATCGATGTGCACGGCCTTGTGGCATGTATAGTGATACACTGTGCATGTCACATTGTTCGTGTATGATGAATTCAAATGTGAATGATGACGAACAACCCAAAACTGAGGCAAATAATATTTTCAAGAATCCATATTTTGTTTTATATTGCAAAAATATTTCTTTTTCAATTTTACTGCGTTAGTAAATATTTTTGCAGATTGCTCAGATGCTGGATTCTAACTGGAATGAAGTTGAAGATAAACTACGAGTGTGAGTGATATGTAGTGAGGACAACTGTGAATATGAAATGCGATGAAATTAGAATCAAAATTGTATATGTATAGTGAGAGCTTGAATTTGTACTATTCAAAATTGTAATAAATATTTGTTTGAATAAAATTTCTGTTTTAATTCAAATTCTGTGTAACTTATTCTGTTTGAATTCAAATTCTGTGTAATTTATTTTATTCAACAAATATTTATTTAATCTGTGAAAGAATAAAATAGTACATTAACAAATACATTTAAATGAATATATATATATATATATATATATATATATGTTTATTATCATCAAACAAAAATCATATAAGCGCATATTCAACAATCTCCCCCTTTTGATGATAACAAACATATATTTAATATTTTGACTGTGTTAAATGTATTTGATCAATGATATACTCTAATTGCTCCCCCTATTTAAATGCTTCCTCTCTACATGATGCTCCCCTACATATATGCATACAAATAGAAATATACAAATGAGCCTAGATGCAAGTGGAAAATTATTTGACCTTTGCTTGATTTTATTTGACAAAATCTTAACTTTTCTCTCCCCCTTTTGTTATCAGCAAAAGAATAATAGTGTTATAGAAAATAGAGCTAAAGTGATCGATATTAATCCAACATTAAAACTCAATTGAATATACATATTAAATTTCAATAAGAAAATCAAAAAAAAATCATAACTACCCTCGTTAGGCGCATATTCCACTTTTAGAAGTAATGGAAATGATGTCATCATATAAAACCATACAGTTGCATCTACTTATGGTACATTTATATCAGGGATTTGAATATCTACTAATCATGTATAACCGTTAGGACTTTTAAATGAGATTAGTAGTATTCCAATTTAATTTTAAAAATGAATTAAAGTATCTTCTAATCACGCATGACCGTGAGGACTTTTAAATGGGATTAGAATCAACTTGTTTATTTAATAAATCAATTTTGATATGCGTTCCATACATGCATAACCGTAAGACTTTTAAATGAGCATGGAAGCACATAACGAATTCCAAGTAATTCACTCATGCATAACCGTGAGGACTTTTAAATGAGAGTGAATACTTTGGATTTTCTTTTATTTTATAAAATGAAAAACGAATGATTCCTATTTAAAGTACCACATATCGACAAACTATATTGAATTTTTTATGAGCGATGGTTGATAGAGATATGATAGACATAGAAATGGTTGTGGAATCTTTACCCAACAATAAGTTTTATAACTCTTGTTTGAATTTCTAAAGAAATTTTCTAAAATATACTGTCTTGAGTAATGTATGAAAAATATCAACACTCATCACCCCTTTTTTTAATCACTATTTATCTTTTCGATAATTATTAGGGAGTTAGACTAGTTAAAATTGTCATTTAAATCAAATTCAAAGATAATTACGAAATCAATTTTTCACAATGACTAATCTGAAAATATGATTAAAAAAGATTTTCTCGAGGGGTTATATGAGAAAATTTTCTGCTATTTGAAAATTATTTGAAATGAAAAATATGCAGATATTTTCTTTGAAAAACGATGCAGTTACTAAATGTCTCAAAAATCACGTTCAACTAGTAATTTTTCTATCAACTAGATTACCAGTGTAATTTGCATTTGAATTTCTTTTCCACTAAAAAATTATCATCAATTGAATTTGATCGACCAAACCTTGAAGTGTGCATCAAAAATTTCAAACTCAATTTTAACAACAATTTAAATGATATTCTTTGAATTTGTATTGAAGCCGTGTAAATAATCAGAAACTGTGAATACAGAGTTAGCCGTATTATAACCAAAAATATTTTCATCCAACAAAAACGCTATTTTTAATCGAAACTAATATATATGAAATAAATCCAAGAATCTAAGGAATTTATAGTGTTTTGGCATAAGAATATAATTTGGCCAACTATGTGGAATAAGTCAGAATCATCATCTTTTCATCATCTCATTATTGGCTGATTTAATTCAGAATACGGTGTAGATTATCACATTTAATATATCGTTCAAAACATACCATTACCTTTTTTACCTTTACGATATTTTTTCGTTGTTGTCTGTTGTGATTCCGTCACCTTTATACTAGGCTAAGGAACTTTGCTTTGTTGCTCGGTGTGCTTTTGGAACAGCCAGAATCCAAGTAGCACTATTGTTGTTCCTTAGCCTGCCACCACACCTACATGGAAAAAGATTTATGTGACCTATTTGGTTTTATAGGTCCATGGTTGTTAGTGGCAGAATATTTTGAAAAATAATTTTGTGGAGACCCAAAACTATTTATAATTGCTCCCTTTGGCACCCAAATTTGTTTTACTTTGAGAGATTTTATATTTGTGCCTTTTGGAACCCAAATTGGTATAGTTTTCACATGCTTGGGTCTATACCAACAATTATTGTGATTGTGTCCATATTTTCTACAAATTGTGCACATTGAATTTTCTTGATTAATCTTGTTTTCAACAATTTTAGATTGATTATATCCAAGCCCTTTTCTATCCATGTTAACAGTTTGCTTTCCTAATAGCATATTCAACGATTTTTCACTTTTTGAAAATTTATCTAAAGTCGTTGACAATTGTTGGACTTGTGTTTTGAGAGATTCATTTTCGGTTAACAATTGTGCGCACTTTTTAATAGAATTCTCTCTCCTAGTATTTTCACACTCTTTCAAAATCAGAATTTCATTTTCAAGTGATTTTATATTAATTTCTGATTTTTTAATTTCGTTTTCAAATGTTGGACACTTATCACACTTAGGGATCCTACTTTGATAGGTTTTAACTAATTGGTCAAGTTGTTCATTTAATTCTATCAAAGTAACTTTTTGTGATTCAAGTTTAGCATATTTCTCCCTAAGTCGTTCAAAACAGCCATTTACTTTGTGGAAATAAATAAGTAATTCAGAGTGAGTGAGTTTTGATACCTCGCTTGGCTCATCATCGTTGCTATCAGTTATATTTCCATGAAGGCACATATCTGCTTTCTCACTCTTACTGCTAGAACTTTGATTATCTTTATCACTTGTATTCCACGTGGCTGTAGTATTTTTCCGTTTTTCTTTCTTTTCAAAATCGCGTTGAAATCAGAGATAATTGGGCTTGATATCACCGGGTTTGTTGCAAATGATCCCGTGTTCTTCTGAGTTGTCCAGTGCCTTGATTATTCTGCTTTTTTATTTTTAATTTAGAGCTGGATTTCCATATTTGTGGTTCCACCTTTTGAATTTCTTCATTTTTAACGCCAGCTCAGCTGCTCTATCATCATCATCCTCATCACAACTGCTTTTTACAAATCCTGTTAAGCACATTTCTTCAACTGAGTTGGTTGTGGAGGATTTCTCATTGCTGTTGACTTTTGCACCATATATTGCATCGAAAGTATTCCAGATTTCATGTGCATTTTCACAACGAGAAATTCTATTAAATTCAGTCTTATCAAGAGCACAGATGAAATCATTCATGGCTTTAGCATTTGTAGTTTTTAATTTCTTATCGTTAGCATCCCACCTATCCTTAGGTTTAGGAATCTCGGTATCACCAACAGTTATAGTGGGAGATTTATAGCCAGTTTCAATAATGTCCCAAACATCATAATCAACAGAACTAAGATAAATACCCATCCTAACTTTCCAATAAGCATAATCATTCCCATTAAACGTGGGTGGCCTAGCAATAGATTGCCCCTCCAAGACAGCATTATTTGATGGATTCATGACTCTAGAGTTAAAGAAAAATACCGTGCTCCGATACCACTTGTAGGATCTAGATTAACCCTAGAGGGGGGTGAATAGGGTTATAGCAAATTTTCTCGAATTAAACACAAAACACAAACTGTAGAGAAATAGATATGCTGAAAAGTAAATCATACACAAAATTTACCCAGCTTCGGCAACCCCTGCCTACTGCTGCATTCCCAGATTTCTATTAGGATTAAACAGTCTTCCGCTTACAAACACTCTAACAGACTCGCGCACCCT